>CM062818.1:80060736-80746880 GCA_031772625.1 Pinus tabuliformis
CCCATTTTGCTTCAGATTTCTGGTTTCAGCGGAATTCTGCAGAAGCGATTGAAAAACCATGATACAAAGAAATGCTACTATAGAACAATATGATAATGAAAAAGAGTTACATCGATCAGCAGGTGATAATGGAATATAGTTAAAGATTGCCGCTGATAAAATCTAAAGAAAATATCTACCCTTAACTGCGTCATTGAATAGCCAGTTTAACCTGTCAATCATGGTAAAGAAGGTTTTGAATGCCCATCATGTCGCTTATATGCTGAATGATTAATTCAAGTGTGCCTTGGATTTCTTTGATGGATGATCAGTGATAAATCGTAAATCGGTGATCGGGAACGTCAAGGGAAAGGCTTTAATACTTGCTTTAAATATCTCCAATCGCCGAAAAGTTATACAATGCATGCAAACCATTTTAAATATATTTTCGATATGTGCGCCTAATTAATATATCACTATCGGGAACGGACTCGGGCTTTATTGTTTTGTCAATGTGATTTTGCCGATTGCTGATTGCGATATGCTTTATCGCATAAGAGGATTTGAGCCTACCTTTGTTTATGTGTTGAATTGTTGTTGTCATCGCCGATTTTCCGATTGCGATATACTTTATCGCATTGGAGGAATTAAGGGGCTCCATTATATTGTGCTTGGCATTTGGCTTCACCAGTTTCCGATTGCGATTGCCTTTTCAGATCGGAGATAATGGATAAGGTTTATTGTGGCTTTGTGTAGGTTTCCTTTGTTATTGCAATATGCGATCTTCCGATCGCTTTATTGCAATAACAAAGAGATTTATAATATTTTAAAGTCACACTTTTATTTCCATTCAAAAGGCTTTTAAAATGATTCATTTACCTTAAGGCTTTTAATAAGGGTTTTTCCTTATGATGGGTTAATACCATTTTTATTTATGAACACACAAATCTTATCTAAGTTGAATTAAAGGGACCCATTTCTTATTTAAATTTTATGTAAAGATTTTTTAAAAAATGGGGGGTTGTAGTTTAGAACAACAAATTGGTGATTTACTGGGAGAAATAGTTATCTCTGTGAAAGTAATATAATACTTTAACTTTCTTAATTGAAAACCTTATTTGATAGAGAAAATCTAATATAACTAGATAATCCTAGATTCTGAATGTAATCATAACTATTTTTGCTATATCTTTCTCTTCTTAAAATTAAATACATTCTAAGTTTTAAATGAACCTTAATTGTTTGATAATGATAAAACAAAAGACTTTTCCAACTTAGCTTTTATAATGACTCCTTTGTCATAGGTAGAGCCTCTGCTGCCAGCAAATGTCTATAGTCTCGGCAGGGTTACCTTTTAACCATTTGATCATTCATTGTTCCATCCATTTCAAAGTATAATTAAAGAAAATGAATCCAAAAGATATGTTTCCGTATTTTTTGTATTGCATTTTCCTTTTTTCCTTATTTTGTAAGATAAAAAGCCATTGTCCTGGTTTGGTGGCCAACTGTTGACAATGCCATTCACTGGTTGTAATTTAACTGAACAAGCTAGCTTGTGATGAGACCCCTTGTCTTATAATTATAAGCCATTACCCTGTTTTGATATGCAGTGTTGGTAATGTCAGTTGAACTATTCCCCTATGATCATGGTAAGCAGGCTTGTAATAAGACCCCTTATCTTTTATATCACATATATTTTAGAATTACACTCTGAGTAATTATAAACTTTGATCCCCGGATGCGGGTGTTTAGCTCGAGGAGTAGTACAACGGTGGCATGGAGGGTGGGCGCATGGCTAATTGTCATCGCCATCCAGCTTTGCATGCAATATGAGGTAATGTCTCCGGCCAACAAATTAATGCTGCATTAACGCAGCTCCTTCCCTCTCTCCAGCAGGCTAGTTTATTTGTGATGGTGCTCTGCTCAACTTTCACTCTTGTTCTTCCCCTGCACTCATAACGATCAAGCACTGCTGAAGTTCCTTGCTCACGAGACAGCTCAGGGCATGGTCTAGCTCTGGATCGTAGTGGTGATAATTCTCTGTGTTTTCGTGCCTCAATTTGTCTGTTTTGTATCCTCCTCTGTTGCCCCCTCTCTGTCTTATCCATTGCTATTTGTTCCGCTTCTCCAGCACATTTCAATATGCCCAAGGTGCGCTCAAGGATGTGTAGCAGAAGAGGTGGCTCCCGAGGCCGTGTCACCCGCCAGCCTTCCTCCACAACCTCGGACCCTTCATCCGATGCCTCAGATTTTTGCTTTGATAGATATCCTATGACAAGAAGTAGCCGAGGCCTGGGATGAGGGCAGCTTCTCTCTAAACAATGCTCTCATCATTCCCATACTCAAACGGCTCGATTTCGTATCCCCTGCACTCTAAGCTCCTCCTCCTTCATCGTGTCAATCACTGTTAAGCTGTGTGAGGATTCTGTTGGTTCGGGTGCGGCTAATCCAGGGAATCCTTTGGAGCTGGGGCCGGAAGACAAGAATGAAAACTCGCTGTCTGCAAATAAGCAAAGAAAGGACCCAGGTGACTCAGCTACCCAGGATACAACCATCCATGTAGGTCCGAGAATTCCTGCTGGTGGAGGCTCGCCAAGAAATAAGTGCCATCCTTCTGAGACTGAAGATCCTTACCAATTCGGGTGCCGCATTGTTGAAGAATTGCCTCCAACCTCTCATGAAGATTAACATGGACCATGCCTACTGGTTTTGTTCCGCTGCTGTAAGATTTTGCTACATCCCTTATGGGTTTATTGTCATTTGATTCCAATTTTGATATGCCGGTTTCCCCTGCGTGGGCGGCACTCTCTTGTTTTTGGTCACAGTCTTGGATCATTCTGTCTATAAGTCAGAAAGGGTGCGTTGTACTAAGTATTTGACTGAGTCCAATCACTCGGGCCTGGTCTAGTTATATCTCTAGTCAGTCTTCAGCCATAGTTCTGGATATTTTAAGTCTTTAAGCAAGTCAATAGGCAAGTCTTTTTGTTGCTTTTAAGCGAGACTTTGTAAGCATGCCTTTCCCTGGGGCTAGAACTCTCAAGGCCATGACCTCTTTGTAATCATACTTTTGTATCAATATAGGAGTAGCCAAATTCAGAAAAAAAAAAAAAAAAATTATAAACTTTCATGGATGGGATGAACAATTTTCTCCTTAAGAGAATATGGATTGCAGGGTGAGAGTTGAAGATGCTAAGATTGAATCAGTCTTTGTTCTATATTTATAACCATTTTTAGGTTTCTAAAACTTTAAAATGATTTACAATATTTCTAAGTTTTGAGAAGATTTCACAAAAATCAAATGGGGTTTTCAGAATCTAATTATACCTAATTTCCTAGAATTTTCTTTTTCGTTTAAGGCTTCCATTTCGTAAAAGTAAATATTAAAACTATTTTCTTTTGAGTAACTTTTTCAATATAGCAAAGACCAATGGAAGTCTTTTCACAACTTTATCTCCTAGGATTTTAAACAAACTAATTTATTCTCACAAATCCTGCAGAAAATTGAATATTTACAAAGGGAGAAGGGGTTACCTCCTCAATTGAAGAATTTTTTCAGAATAAGGCCATTGACAGGAAGAGAATCTCTCTTTCCTGATAAATCTTGCAATATGAATGTAGAAGGGCCTATCTTCTTGCTGATTTGGAATGGTCCAAGCCACATTTTCTGAAACTTAGTGTGTTTTCCTTTATCCTCATGGGCTTTGTCCCACTTCAAAACTAGATCACCAACTTGTAAATGTTTTGAGCCGTTTAAAGATGCATCAAAAGATGACTTAATATTTTGCTAATGTTTTTCATGTATAATTCGGGCTTTCTCCCTTTCTTCTTCTAGTTTCAGGGTCTGATCATGTCTCACTTGAATAGAAGATGAGGGAGTTTCTTCAATAAACTGTACTAAGGCTAGTGATGGAAATACTAAATTTGCTGGTACGACAGCTTCCTTTCCATACACTAGATTAAATGGAGAAGTACCTATTCAGGACTTCTGTGTTATTCGGTCAGCCCATAGTGCAAATATCAAAGACTTATGCCAGTTTTTATGATTCTGTTCAATAGTTCTCTTAATGATTTTGATGAGATTTTTATTGGTAGATTCTGCTAAACCATTACCCTAAGGGTAGTACTTTGCAGAATATTTCAATTTAAATCCCCTTTTGATAGAAAACTCAAATATAGAATTTCCAGAGAAGTAAGATGCATTATCAAAAATAAGAGCATTTGGGACACCAAACCTGGTAATGATGAACTGATCTATGAAGTCAATAATTGCATCAGAGTTTGATGTCTTCAAAGGAATTGCTTCGAACCACTTAGTAAAGTAATCAGTGGCTGTGAGAATATACCTATGTTGTTTGGACGAGTGTGGCATGATTTCTCCACTGATATCCAATCCCCATTGTTCAAAAGGTTGTTCAATGTTGACTGGTTGCAAAGGGAAATTTGGCTTCCTTTGTCTTCCACTAGTAGTTTGACAACTTTGGCATTTCCTTACATATTCATGAGTATCTCTGAACAAGGTCAGCCAGTAATACCTAGCATGAATGATTTTTTGAGCTGTTGTATCAACTCCAAAATGTCATCCTGCTGGTCCATCATGTAGCTCCTACAAGACCTTTTGCGCTTTAGGTTTTTCTAAGCATCTTAAAAAAATTGGATCATAATTCCGTCTAAACAATACATCATCTACAATTATGAAGTTTTTTTCTTTCAGTCTTATGGCACGTTTGTTTTTATAGGAAATATTAGAAGGAGCATATCCATTTTTCAAATAGAAAATCAGATCTGCATATTGGGATTCAAGATTAGTGGTACTTATCTGATTGATTTCTTCAGTATCTTTTGTACCTTCAGGTTCCTGAATATTAGAAGCTCCTGCTAACAACCTGCAAAAACCTTGGCCTTTGACAATCTTTGTTGGTTTAATTTCCAAGTCATATTCTTGTAATGTTGTGACCCAATTTGCTCTCTTTTCTCCTAATTCCCTTTGAACTAGTAACTGTCTTACTGCTGAAAAAGGAACTATAACTTTTGTGTGAGCTTTTAAGAGAAAGGGTCTGTAGTGTTTAATGGCTTTGTATACAACAAAGGCTTGTTTTTCAACTTCTGAGTAATTAAGTTCAACACCTTGAAGGTTTGAACTATAAAATGAGATTGGTGCTTCCAAGTTTTGATCGTTAATTTGCGTCAGCACTGCTACGTAAGATGAATCAGATGCAAGAGTATATAACATGAAATGATTTGAAAAATTAGGAGTGCTTAAAGCAGGGGCATTTATGATTGATTGTTTGATGGAATCAAATGCCTCTTTTTCTACAGGCCCCCATTTAAACACTGAATTTTTCTTAATCATGGTTTGTAATGGTAAAACAATTTGTGAAAAATCTGGTATAAATCTTTTTACAAAGTTAATTTGACCTAAAAATGATTGCATGGATTTTTTATTATGGGGGAATGGAATATCAGAAATCTCTTTGATTCTATCTGGATCAATATAAATACCATCCTTTGAAACAATGAAGCCCAAGAGTTTACCTTGGTCAAGAGAGAAAAAGGATTTCTTAGGATGGAGTGAAATGCCATACCTTTTGCAACGTTCAAAGATTTGTTTCAGATCATGCAAATGATTTGATCTTATCTTAGAGAACACAATAATATCATCTAAATAGACACCTATTGATTTATTGATCAATCCTTTGAATGCTATGTCCATCACTCTTTGGAACGTAGCTCCAGCCTTGATTAACCCGAAAGGAATTTTTTGGTAGGCATAAGTTCCCCACTTAGTTCTAAAAGTAGTTTTAAGTTTGTCATCAGGGTGTACCAAAATTTGGTTATACCCTGAAAAGCCATCTAAGAAGGACATCAGTTCAGAACCAGCTAATGAATGGAGATTTTGCTCCATTGTTGGTAGAGGGAAGTTATCCTTTTGACTTGCTTTGTTAAGATTTCTAAAATCAATACAAATTCTAATGTCACCATTTTTCTTCCTTACTGGCACCATATTGGACACCCAATTTGAATGTCTAACAAGAAAAATTATCTTAGCTTTCAAGAGTTTGTTTAATTCAGCTTTTATTTGACTCTCTAAGTTAGGATGGATCTTCCTTAATTTCTGTTGTACTGGTTTTTGTTCAGAAAGCATTGGAATCGTATGTTGTATGATAGATGTATCATATGTTTTCAAATCATCATATTTCCAAGCGAAGACATTTTTATATTTATGCACCAATCTAATGAGTGCAACTCTTTCTTCTGAAGAAAGTCCTAATCCAAAATTGATGTTCTGTGGATTCTTGTCAATACCAAGGTTTATCAATTCAAATCTCAAAGTAGAACTTTGGAGCTTTGAATTAGTAACCTGTTTAAACTTGTCTTTGATGTCATAAAGATCTTCAAGCTTGACCACTGGTTTAGGTATTGAGTTTTCTTCAAGATTTTCCTTCATTTGAAGGTCATGGTCACTTTCATCAATAATTTGATCATCATAGGACTTGTCAGAAGTTAAGAAATTTAAAATGTCATCATCGTGATTGAACACTCGCCAGTTAGTGACATTATCAGGAATTGATGGTCTAAAAATTAACTCTACTAAGAATCTATTGGGACTGTAATCTTCAGATGGAAGGAGCTTAGAAGCAACATTAGCTAGTAAATCTGCTGTTGCATTCTGGTATCTAGGGATGGGAGAAATATTGAATGCCAAAAATTGAGATATTAGGTCTTGTACCAAGGACTGATAGTGTTTGTGACTAGAAAGGCAATGAATAGTATTTCTGACTTGTCTTATAACAATTTCCGAATCACCGAATGCTTTCAAATATTGAACTTTAAGACCAATTTCTTTGTAAAGTCCTTGAATCGAGGCTTCATATTCAGCTATATTGTTTGTGCATTCAAATTCTAATCTGCATGATAACATGGTCTTTTCTCCCTCTGGACTAACTAAAATACATCCTGCTCCTGCACGTTCACTAGATTTAGACCCATCAAAATATAATGACCAAAACAAAGATTTATCTACAGTTTTATTTACAGTTTCCTCAGCAATTTTAACACACCTTGATGATGTATCTGTTTGAAAAAAAAAATTCGATTTGAGATGTGAAATTATTAACTAAGAAGGGTGATGGTTGAGTAGTAAAATTGCCAAAGAATGATTCAGATGAGTAATTCCCCAAAATGTTGTTAATGAATGCTATTGGTTGATTTTCTTGTTCAAACTTAGTGATAGTATGGGTCATATGTTTCTCTCTATCAATCTTTATTTGATTTGGATTTCCTTTAAAAGGTAGCCACATATGAGACCAATCGGTGGAAATATAACCATGAAGTTTCTAAGACCAGTCTCTACTCAAAATCAAACCATAGACTTCAGGTATATCAGCGATTAAAATATCAATTCTTTGAACCACTCTTGGATCAGCTGATAATCTAATGGTGACTGAGTTGATTTCTCCTAAAACCTGGACATTAGTTCTATCCAACTAGACAATATGGATTGCAGACTTTTGAGGTTCAATGTTCAGTTTGGAACAAACTGAAGCTGGCATTATATTCGAGGAAGCTCCTGAGTCAATCAAACAGTTGTGTAGATTTCTATTATAGATCTCATAGGTTAAGAGAAAAGGAGGTGTATGGGAATTCGATCTATCTCTGATTAAGACAACATCAGTAGCTTCTACTCTACCAGGAGGTGGTTTACCTGTTTCATTGGCAACTTTGGACAATACAGCATTCGGAAGAGGAGAAGAAGGTACTGCATCTAACTCCTTAAGTAGAAATTTTTGTTGATGTTTGAGTTTACTAAGCTCAAACATAGTGATATTTGCCTTTGTTTTCTTCATGTCTTCAATAATGTTGTAGTTCATAGAATCTGTAATACTAATGTTTTATATGTTAGAGGTGGTTTTGAAGTTGATGGCTGACTTTGAGAAAGTATCCCTGTGGATTTCTTTGTGGGAGTTTTCTCTTTTGTAGGAGTACCCGTATTCCTTTTCTTCTGAGTTATTTGAACGGGTTCAAGAGTACCCTTACTCCTGGTAGTTACAGGGAAAGCTCATTATTCATTTTCTGTATCAGAATTAGGCAAAATAAAGTCCCACATTCCTTGACATTCTACAATTACCTCGGCTTCTGGTTCTTCAGATGATAAGACTATTTCTTCTTCTTCCTCCTCTTCAGGATCTAAGTCTACGTTGATATAGCATTTGGTGGCTTTGATTCAGGTTTCTTCAAGTTTATAAATGGCCTTTTTTTTGAAGTCTCAGCTCCTTGCTTCTTGATTTCTACCATTTCGTTTGACATAGTCTTGAGAACTTTTTGAATACCTTCCATATCATATGGATCTTTAGCCATTTTATTCTTTGAATCATATTTTAAAGAGACATTTTTAGATTTTCTATCTTCAAGAGAAGCCTTCTTTTCTAAAGCAATAATGTGTTTCTCTACAGCAAGTGCCTCTTTCATATTTTCTGCTAGAGTTGGTTTTGCAGCTCTATCTACAAAGATAGCTATATTTGAAGGTAAAGTTGTTATATACCATTTGCTTATGATTTGCTCACTAGGTTTAGAGGCAGTTGGAATCTTATTCAAGAGTTTATTAAATTGTGAATTGAACTCTTTTATAGGTTCTTTAGATTCTATCCTAAGATTCGAAAGATCATTGATTAACGTTGCTAGAGATCTGTCATCACTGTATTTAGTCAAGAACTGTTCTTGAAAAATGTTCCAACTAGTAATGGATCCTGATGGCAAGGAAAAATACCAAGACCCAGCTGATCCTTGTAAGGTATAAGGGAAAAGCCTAACAATGACATCTTCCTCTGTAACTCCTTTTAAGTTAACTGCCAACATAAAATTGTTAATATGCTCATCGGCTTGTATGCCTGCATCTGGATTAAATTTCGGCAACCATTTTTTAGGATGCGCTGGTAATGGGTTTAATGGTGCAGGCATCGTGACTACACCAAGATTATTCCAAGGATTCTGTGTCATTGTCGAACTACTACTAGATGACAGTGCTGATAAAGTTCCAGATGATTGAGAAGGAGCAGATATTGAAGTTTGAGGAGGTTGAGAAATAGATGTTGAAGTTCCAAATCCCTGTTGAACAACAATCTGGAGTGGGGGAGTGGATGGTTGACTTTGCAATGGAGAAGATGAAATAGAGGACCATGATGAGATAGTTTCACTATCAGATCCTTCAGTTGTTTCCCTTGCCCTTTTCCTTTTAGGTAAAGGTAACTCAGTAGGTTCAATACCAAGCTTTTCACTCTGAAGTGTGGTGAGGGGTTGAGAAGGAATGAATTGCGAAGTCACACTACCTTGAGATACCTCAGATTTCTGTGGTGATATTGAGAAGCCTAAAGTTTATGGATGAGATACTTTACTTCAGGAGATTTAGGACTTAATTTATCTGAGATATGTTGGGGTTGAGCAGTGGTAGTTGTCTCCTCTTCTTCTCGTTTGAAGACTGGAGTTCCAGCATGCAAAGGAGAAGTTGGAGGTGAGGTGGAGGGAGATTTACTCTCAGAATGGGTTGTAGGTTTGGGTTTTCTCACCATTCATAGTTCATGCCCTCCTTCTAGCACCAAAAATGTTGATGCTTCGAAAATCGCTGCATCAACATTGGGGAAAACCACCCAGTCTGGACCTTAAAGGCAACTCCTTTTCCATTTGGTGTGGTGGCTCCGACTGGATATAATGGGACCAGTTTCCCAATGATTTGTAAATAGGATGGATAAGTGATTGATTTTCTATTATCTAATGATAATGATGGATGATTTATTCTAAAATGAAAAATTATAAACAACTAATCTATCCTAGGAAATTTCCACTTTAGTGCAACTTTTGATAATTCTTATTTACAAGTAGGCATATAGATGACTCCACTTATAAATAAAAACATTCATTCATATGATAATTACTTTGTTCAAGTAGTTGAAAAAAGTAATAATTAACACATTATTACACTATTTTTCATATATCATTGACATAAATACGATTGAAAGAATAACATTCCTTAAACATTCAATAGTGATAAGTAAAAGGACTGCTGTTAAAACACATACATATATCAAATGATACCAAGATTGAATAAATGCTAATTCATATAAAAGAATGGAGCAAATACATAGATAATAGTACCATATGTAATTTGAATCCCTTCCAATATCAATCGCATTCAGATCCCGTCTTCCAACTTAGAAATACTCTCACAAAAATCAATAGTGCATATCTCATCAAGTATTCTTCATTAAAATTCAGAATATAGGTCTAGTCTTCATAAAAATATATATATATCGGAAGCACAATAGTGCAACTCCTGATCCAAGTTTTGATACAAAAATTGAGGACCCTTTCTAAAGACATGAAAGGGTCTATAAATACTATCTAAGCTAACTAACTATGAAATAAAAATGGTGTGAGCTGGTATAACCAAATCATAAAAATCTCCTTGAAATAGACATACTTGCAGTTGGTAGAACAATTCACTGTTTCAGCTGACTATCCTTTGGCTTGAGCTGGCATATAGCGAGCATTGGTTGCAATTCTAGAGGGTGACTCATACGTGAATGCAGTTGGTTTGAATACGTAGCATCATTAATTTCAGGAATCATGTAACTGATTGCATCGGTTAAACATTTAATTGCTGCCTTTTGACTATGCAGTTTAACCAAGAAGAACCAAAAGGTGTCCCAAGTTAAACTTTGGATGCCCGCGATTAATCTCTCCTTCTTTTCTAATTCCTGTTTGCATGTCTGCTCCAATGCTTTAGCTAATGGCAATTTACCTGGAGTGAATTCTGAAATCAAATTAGACAGATAAAGTGTATCATTAATTAATTCAATCAAATTACCAGTCACTGATCTACATCTTGAAGTTGCCCTTTCCACTTTCATCAATTGAGATTGCCATTCTAGGAAAATAATTTCCTTGTGTGATTCTAGAATTCTAGGTAGATTTGCAGCTTGTCCTTCCTTGGTTTCTTGCCAAGAAAGAAAGTCTGTTAATGTCTCATCGGCCTACTCCAAATTTTGCCTTGCGTCAACTGATTTATCAATCATTGATGAAGAAATTTCACAGAGGGGCTCAGCAAGAGAAATATTATGACATAGCAAATTTAATTGATTAATAAATGCCTTATTGATCTAGAGAGCTTCAGATTTGAACTCTGCTGCTTGAGGAAAACCTTTGAACTTTTCTATTTGTTGTGATAGTTGAGCGATTTTCTCATCTTTTGTTTTGCTCAATTGTTCATTCATTGACTTCAGCTTAGCCAATGCTAGGGATAATTCTTTTTGTTTCTGAACTGCACTTTGGTCTATCCTATGCTTCTCCTTGAGCAATTGCTCGTTTAGTTGGTTATTTAATTGTTGTTGCGCTACTAACTGCTGTTCTAACTGCTCTATCTTCTGCTGCCTTTCGGATACCTATGCTTCGAATGAAACAATTGTCTCATCTTTTTCTTTGAGTAAATTGCTAACTTCCGATGCTTTATCCATAGTAGCTATCGAGTATGCCATGGCATATTGAGAGAGTTTTGTAAGGTCTTCAGAAGGATTGATTTCCTTTCTCCATACCACATTCCCCATCTCCATCTGTGCAGGTAAAAGAGAAGATTGATCAAGATTTCTCTTTTTCCTTTGTATTTTTACTACAGTCCTATGCTTAGGGCTGTAGAAGACATATAAAGGTGGTGTTTCTTCAACATGTAGGATGAGTTCATCAAATGTATTTTCTGGAATTATCACCATATCATTTTGAGTGATGGGTGGGCTGCTGTTTCCTTCAGTTGGAACTGTATTAGTTGTTGTCTTGTGACCAGTTGTCACTTCAGGCATGCTAAATTCCTGTAAGTTCTCAGTATTGCTTATAATGGAATCAAACTGTTGCCATTCTTTAAGAAGCTTGGGATCAATCTGAGTATCTGTATCTGGAAGTTGACTATCTTTTCCCTATTCTTGTTCCTGTTCTGACACCTTTTCTTTTTCAGAGACCTTTTCCACATCGGAGGTCTTACCAGTAATTATTTGTTCAGCCTGACCAGATGACTGGACTGTAGGGGCTGTGGCTAAGAGGTCTAAAGGCAGAGTTTGCAACCTCTGTTCTCTAAGCCTATTAAACACTTCTAGTCCTTCATCTTGATATTTGATTCTAGCCAATGCTTTAACATGGAATAATGATTTAGATGAGGCAAATAGATCATCGAAGACATCATCTTCATGATCAAATTTGGCAAGTTTGGCTTGTTCAAGAACATTATAGGCAACTTTTCTTGGATCATATTGCCTGTTAGGAATTGTGGCAACATTCAACATTTGTATTTTTTTTGTCTCCTTTTCTGCATGTTTGTAATCATGAAGAGTGAAAACACCACATGGTAAAGGGAATATAGGCCATACCTGTTTCTTGGAATTTCTAAGAGTTCTAGATGTACCATCTACTATTATTTGATAAGCCAATTCCCAAGCTAACAATTTATCAGGCACATACAGGGGAAGGACATGGGGTTTAGTAAGGCTAACAAAAAGCCTTATATAAGTGAATTTTTCCTCCCCAAACCAACTTCCTACTGCTATCAAATCTGTTTTTTCTTCCGAGGATATCCTGGGAGCAGGCTTATCAAAAATAGAGTAATAAATAGGCAAAATAAAACCATTGCAGATTTTATACAGACGATTTTTGTAATTAGCCTTCCATAACTACTCATGATAGATATGGATTGGTTTAGGGTCTGTGGGGGTCAATCTCCACCCGAGCAATGGAAATTCCGAATTGAAACAAACAGTATCCATAATGAATGCACTATAATAGAATGGGGGAATGGTCCTAGTAGTTTGATATGCATTTGCTCTGTACTCTAGAATTGTTGTGGCTACTTTATGAGATAAAATATTGGCCCAATCCATCACATAGCCATTGATTGTAGCTTCCATTAGAGGGACCATTTCTATAGTGAATTTAGCAGAGTCGTGTATTCCCCACATTCTACACATCATAGCTCGGGCATAACAGTAAGGAGAAGCCAATGAGTCTACAGAGTACTTACCTGAAGATTCGTGCTTGTGCTTCTCAGGGAAATGTCTCGACTGTTTAATCGGGGCTGATTCTGACTTGTTTTCCTTTGCAAATGCTTCTAGGAATGATTTGTTATACCGCTTCTCAGGCTCAGGTAAGTGATACATTTTCCTTAGATCATCAGGCTGAAATGAGCCGAATATCCTCCCATCAGTTGTGTAAAAGGTTCTATTTGTAACTGGAATTTTTTCCACCACCCATCTTACGACGTCAGTATATGGCAGGAATTTAGCTCGCGCTACTATTATGTGAAGAATGGAGCATGCCAACTCTTTAAGAGTTCCTTCAGACTTATTAGTTGAATCAGCCATGGCCTCTTCTGATAATTCTTCAGGCTCTTCAACTTCAATTAGATTATAGATATTCTCCCAGCTAGTGCTTCCTAGTCCAAGACACGTTGTGTCTGATATTAATCCCTTTTTACTTGGCCCTAAATCTTTTACTGGAGGAGCTGTTGTTGTATACTTCTTTGATTTTTTCCCCATTTTGCTTCAGATTTCTGGTTTCAGCAGAATTCTGCACAAGCGATTGAAAAACCGTGATATAGAGAAATGCTGCTATAGACCAATATGATAATGAAAAGGAGTTATGTCGATCAGCAGGTGATAATGGAATATAGTTAAAGATTTCCACGGATAAAATCTAAAAAAAGGATCTACCCTTAACTGCTTCATTGAATAGCCGTTTAACCTGTCAATCGTGGTAAAGAAGGTTTTAAATGCCCATCATGTTGCTTATATGCCGAATGATTAATTCAAGCGTGCCTTAGATTTCTTTGATGGATGATCAATGATAAATCGCAAACCAGTGATCGGGAACATCAAGGGAAAGACTTTAATACTTGCTATAGATATCTCCGATCACCGAAAAGTGATACAATGCATGCAAACCATTTTAAATATATTTTCAAGATGTGCGCCTAATTAATATATCGCAATCAGGAATCGACTCGGGCTTTATTGTTTTGTCAATGTGATTTCGCCAATTGCCGATTGCGATATTCTTTATCGCATCGGAGGATTTGAGCCTGCCTTTGTTTATGTGTTGGCTTGTTGTTGTCATCGTCGATTTGCTGATTGCGATATGCTTTATCGCATCGGAGGAATTAAGGGGCTCCATTATATTGTGCTTGGCATTTGGCTTCTCCGGTTTCCGATTGCGCTTTCCTTTTCGGATTGGAGAGAATGGATAAGGTTTATTGTGGCTTTGCGTATGTTTCCTTTGTTATAGCGATATGCAATCTTCTGTTCGCTTTATCACATTAACGAAGAGATTTATAATATTTTAAAGTCACAATTTTATTTCCATTCAAAAGGCTTTTAAAATGATTCATTTACCATGAGCCTTTTAATAAGGTTTTTCTTATGATGGGTTAATACCAATTTTATTTATGAACACACAAATCTTATCTAAGTTGAATTAAAGGGACCCATTTCTTATTTAAATTTTATGTAAAGATTTTTTAAGAAATGGGGGGTTGTTGTTTAGCACAACACACTACAAAATGTATAATGTTTGAGGTCAATTTTTTTCCCTTGAATGCTTCTACTTTCTTCTTCTAAAGTGGAAAATGCATTAAGATTTGTCTTCCCTTCAATGCTTCTTCTTTCTTCTGAAATGAAAAATGCATATACAAATATTTTTTAATTCTTAATAAATATGTTGATTTTAAATGAAAACCACCACTGAAATCTATTTTTTAGTGAGAATCTACCTTGTGCTTCCCCTACTCAAATTATAACCTTGAACCAATATTGTAGTAGCTACCATCAAATGACCCTACGATTGTTAAACATAGTGAAGAAGCTAAATGTATGGACCTAGATTCTCTTCATCTCCCAAGAAATGCAAAATGCTTGAAGGGAAAATATTACATTTACATGGAACAAGGTTGTAATGGGAGGGAGAATAATGTGGGAGTCAGGGGGATCTCAAAGAAAAGATGTGATTCATCCTTTTTTAGGAAAATATTGAAAAAAATAAATAAATATTTTCATAAATTACACCAAAGCATGAATATGAATAGAAAAAGTGGTTGTAACCTATGAGAAAGTAAATTTATCTTAAAAGGAAGTATTTTCTATGTTTATTATGGGGTTGGAAATCAAAGATATGGACTTATATATTCTTATCAAGTTAGAATAAAATATTAAAAACCTAAGAGCTAGAAAGATCTATAATGTTGATTTATGTATTTTTATCAAGTTTAATAAAGGCATCAAGGTTGATTTTTTATTATTGTACCATAGGATGAGGAACTATTTCTTAAGAATGAATACATGTAAGAGCTAATTCATGGTATACTCAAGCAATTGTGCATTTTGTTAACTATTTTTTTTTCTGTACGTTATTGTAATTTTTCATTTTGATCAATTTTTAATTTAGAAAATTGATAAATTGGCTATGGGTTTGATTGCATAAACATATATAATATTATTTCATTGTGAATTATTACCTAGTATGATAATTGATTATGCTATTTTCATTTATGTTGAGGGTTATCAATTATCTTTCACTTTTGATAGTTATTTTATACTTGTAGTAAAACTTTTATCATTTTTATATTAGAATCAAATATAGGTCTACATTTGTATAATAAAATACCAATGTATTTAACAGTTAGAAGAACATCAAATAGAAAGTCTCATTTCAAGGAGAAATCTACTTATTGGCAACTGGGTCTACATATTGGTGAAAAGTTCCATGTCAAATGAGAATAAGCCTATTTGGGATTTGTCATCGATTAATTCTCTCCTTATTGGCATGGGACATTCTCCCATATCGACATGTTGAAAGGATATTTCTATTTCCTAGTATCAGGGAGACATGTAATGTGTTCAATACTTAATATGGAGTTGACACGCAGCACTAAAATAATTAATAATGAAAATCAATTTTAATGTGAGATATACACGAAATATTTCAAAATCAACTTTGTATTTATTTCCAAGAAAATATAATTATATTCAAAGTGAAAATAATAAAATCATCAAGTGTCTATACATGACCCAAAGAGTTGCACCATATTTGTCTAGTCTTCAAAACATTTTGGTCTTCCAAAATCCTAAACTACCAAGGAAGTTCACTAAATAGTATTAATCATATTAAATCCATGCTAAAAATGTGCTTTGGAAAAAGAGCCTAAAAAATTAAACAATTTTAGGTCATGGTCACGAGCTCTCTAATTAATTGTGTCCGTCCCCCATAAAATTTGTGTGTAGATATATAATGTAATTTAAAGGAGAAAAAATGTAATTCTTTGAGTACTCAACATCGAGTTAACACGTGCCATGGCACATATCAAGTCTTTTGAAGTAGAAACATTTTTAATATTCAAAATATTTTGATGGTTAAAAAATCTCAATGATGTATGAGGGAGATGTGTTATTCTTACTAGACTCGACACCGAATTGACATTGGGCATTGTGTGTGTGTGTGTTTATAACTTTTAATATGAGGGAGATGAGTAATATTCTGCCAAGGTGATGTTTTGGAATTATTTTTCGACATATGATTACGCAATATTACATGAGATCACAATGATTTTCCATTTAAAATGCATTTTTGAATACAAAATAAATTCATTATCCTATAAATCCTTTGGCTAGTAGAGTTGTATAAACTAAATAACTTAAAACTACAAATTTATTATTTTTTAATAAGATTTTAAACAAAATCTAAAAAGAATTTACCTATAGAAAAGTAAAAAATCACTTCAATAAACTGTTGCTATTGTTAAAAATACTATCTTATTAACTAAAATAGTCAACAATTAGTTTTTAGTTCAAGTCAATTTTAAAAAGATATTTTTAGATGCTATTAGTTGGAATATTTTATAAAATTCATGCAAATTCTACATATCTTTAGAAGCGATTAATTGTAGGCGATTCTAGAAAATTCCAGGTCTATGAAAAATCCACTTGATGATGAGAATGGTTTGCAATTCCTCAAGTATTTTTCTCCATTCCCTCTCTTTCTCTTTGTAAGTATTTTTATCATATAATAGTAGGGTTAAGCTTCTTCACAGGGTTGAGAACACAAGAAATCCTGAAAAGAGGATAAATACCACCAAAGTGAGTTTGCACCACTACTATGAGGAAGGAGCTTCTATAGTCTAAAATAAAATTGGTTGCCATATTGTTGTAAGAAATAAGAAATCGTAATATTTCCACTAATTGAGATTTATGTAACCTTTACAAAGTTGTTGAGTGCTTATCAAGTTGTTGTTTGGATAACCTATACTGCCCCATGAGCCAGAGTAGCTAATAAGAGTATCCTTTGGGATTTTTACAATAACTAACCACTATAATACACAAAGTTTTAGCCTAGACACCATTTCTATTTTCTAGCATCCACAAGTAATTGGGTCACAATCACAAGGGGGAAGTTATTTCAGGGATATCAAAATTTTTGAACCTCATATTTATTACAGGGTGAAAACGTTTTAATTCAAAATGTATTTGAATCAAATTTTTATTGAGTATTTGAATCATGGTGAAAGTTCATATATATATATATATATATGAATTTTTACGAATTAATTTTTTTATTGGTTAATAAAGAGGAAAAAGGTTTGGTTATACTTTTTCCCTGCTTAGGAAAGCTTTATTTTGTTGAAAAAAAAGAGTACTCAATGTTATAAAGAAAAAAATATGTATAGTTATAGGGTTATTAAATAGAATGTGGATTTTTTTTTGGTATTATAAGATTTTTTTTAATGGTTTCTACTAGTAATATTGGGAAAACATGAAAACCAATTACTACTGGCATGAACTATGATTTTTTTTCCATGGGAATGAAGAGATTAATACAAGTACATAAATTTTTGGAAGCAATTGGTAATGTCCTCATAGAGCTAGACTAAGCAACTTTGTAGGTAATATCCAATAACTCGAAAAATAAAGTTGGAAAAATGAGGAAAGAGGAGAACAAGACCAAGTTTTATATCGAGAGTTTGGTAGATGACTCACATTTCCCATGATATTGGGAGCTTCTAATACAAAGAAAGCCTAGGATATCCTGGCCTTAGTATATCAAGGTAATGAAAAAGTGAATATTGCGAATATTCAAACCCTTAGGAGAGGGTTTGCAACATTGAAGATTAAGGAGACAAAGAATATTAACTAGTTTATGACCAAAGTGATGGGAGCTCTGAACCAATTCAATACTCATGGAGATACGACTGACGATCAGAAAATTGTGGAGAAAGTTCTTAGGATCCTACCTAAGAAGTTTGAGATGGTTTTTATTACCATAGAGTAGTCCAAATATTTTTCCAAAATGATAGTAGAAGAATCGATGGGATCTCACTTGTCCCAATAATCAAGGATCAATATGGAAGAGAAGAACTTATAACATGAATTCAAGACTCAAGAATCCATTGGTAGAGGAAGAAGTAGAGGAAGTAGAGGCCAATCATCAATTAGAAGGAATATCTACAAAAACGTAGTTAGGACAATGAGATCAACCTGAATACTATCAGAATTAGAGGGGGAGGTGAAAAAGATGCACATATCAGTCCAAGGTAGAATGTTATTGCTATAAGAAATATGGCCATTATGAGGGTGAATACTGAAAGAAGTAATATGTTAACAAGGGTAGAGGAAGAAGGGGCAACTAATTCAACGTTCATCATGTGTCAAATCACTAAAGAGTATCAAAACAAGGATCTTTGGTTTTTAGATAGTAATTGCAACAATCATATGATGAGTAATAAGAAGTTGTTATCTAGTATTGATGAGTTTATTCAATATGAAATTAATCTAGGATATGATCATCATGTGAAGTCTATAAGTAAAGGTGTTATATGTATCACGACTAAGAAAAATAAGAGGAAAGATATGTGTGATGTTTTTTATGTACCAAATCTCAAACATAACTTGTTAAGTATTGGCTAGTTGAGTCAGCATGGTTATGATGTCATATTTAAGGACTCCACATGCACAATATTAGATAAGTCAACTAGTAGAATATGTGTTGTAAAGGTCGAAATGACCAAGAATATAATGTTCCCATTGAATTTGAGAAGTGGAAATATGTCACAATCATATGCACAAAATGTCTCAAAAATAGATGAAACAAGGTTGTGGCATCTCAAATATGGTCACCCACCTTCTAGGGGTCTTAAGTAATTGCAAAAATTATCAATGGCTAAGAGATTCACCATATTGAATGAGAAAAGTAGCACTTGTGAAAGTTTCATTCTTGGGAAACATCAAAGAGGAAAATTTTCAAAAGCCTCCTATAGAGCCAAGGAGTATCAGGAACTTGTCCACACAATTCTATGTGAACCGACGTAAAATTAATATATTAGCGGAATATTTTTCTTTCTAACAATTTATTGATGATTTTGAAGAATACAATTATCGTTACACTGAAAGTTTGATTTTACTTGGTGAGAGAAGGAGTTAGGGTTTAGAACAGGAAGCAACAGAAGGAGCGAGCTGGTAGCAATGGAGGGGCCGGGAGGAGGGAGTTCCACTCCCTCCTACAGTAACGTCGTATCAAACAGAAGCAAGGAAACGATTTTGAATGGATTCAGGAGACCCTTGGAGGTAGGAAAAAAGAAGACAAACACAAAAAAAATGGAAAGCAACAATTCTGATGAACAGGAAGAGACTCATAGGGAGGTCAGAAGGGAGGAGAGACCAGGGGGCAACATTAGAGAAATGAGTACAAATCTACAACAGGACCCTGTAAACCCAAGTCAACCATCAAACCTCGGGTGGTTCTGAATGATCCTGCACTGCAGGCACACAGAGATCACATGGCAACTTATGTTATTATATGCAAGTTTAGGGGTATATGGCCTACAGAGAAGAATCTATACACATAGATAAGAAACAACTGGAAACCTAAGGGAGAAATAATTCTACATCTAGGGTCCAAGGATTTCTTCACAGTGGATTTCACTAGCCTAGAGGACAAAGACAGAGTGTTTGAAGGAGGACCCTTTTTCTATGCTGTTGCAGGCCTATACATGTGACCCTGGGTGATGAAGTTTGTCTCGGAACGAGAAATGTTCACATCAGTCCTGGTATGGATAAGACTATACTCCTTAGCTCTAGATTATTGGATGCCTGAATCCTTAAAAGCAATAGGAAATAAATTAGGACATTTTCTAAAAATATTAGAGGAAACCCTGCGAGGTAAATATACCTCCTTCACACGAATATGTGTGGAAATGGATCTATCGGGAGCACTCCTGGATGAAGTTGTCCTAGAAGTATACGATGAGGAATGGGTATAGGCGGTGGACTATGAACATGTCCCATTTAGATGTCGGAAATGTCATGAACATGGGCACCTCTTTAGGGACTGCCCACAAAACAAAAGGGAGGATAAGCTGAGAACCAATACAAGAAAAGATCCTGAAGGATTCACCAAGATGGGAGGTAGAGGGAAAGGAGGGGGAAGAAAGTACCAAAAGAAACCCAGTGAGAACAAGATACCAAGTCGCAACAGTTTTGAGATTTTAGAAGAAGAAGGAGGGAACATTCGAAAAGATGATACACCAGACAACCATCCCACAGAGAAGGAAAAGGAGGACAGTATGGAAATAATACAGGAAAACAATGAACAAAGGGAGACTATACCTAGCAATATGGAATCAAGCAAGGACCAAGAGATGACCCCAAGTGAAGTTGGAACAGAGGACCATGAACTACATGAGATTATTGAGAGGGAGAATCTTGATCTAGAAAAATTCTTAGACTAGGGAACCAACAAAGGGATAGACTCCCTACCACAAGAGGAGTTTGACAGAGTACAACAGCTCTTCCTCTAGAGATCTCAGACAAAAACCACTGGAGTCAAAAGAAACCATGATAGCCAGGAACATAGAGGGGTTAAATCAATGGAGGAAGCGTCAGGACACTCAGCCAAGAACCCAGGCAAGAAAAGAGGAAGGAAGAGACAAAATGAGCTGCTAACAGAGTGTGGGAAACTCATGCTCAACTCAGGTAAGATGAAAGATCTCACCAGTTACTCATTTAAAAACCCATCATTATGAAGCTCACAACCTGGAATATTAGGGGTCTAGGAAGTAAAAGAAAACAAAGGAATCTCAGCAATAGAATAAAAGAAGAAAACCCAGATATGGTGTTTATATAGGAAACAAAATGTTCCATAGATAAAGTTTGGGAGATTCATAGCAAATGGCTTAGTAAATATGAGTACCTAGAAGTCAAAGCCAATAATACAACGGGTGGGATTCTTACTCTTTGGAACCCTCAGAAATTTGGAATTTTGGATGCTAAAGCTTCCACGAACTACCTCTCAATGGTTATCCAACCTTTGGGTGACAAGGAAATCTATATGGTCACAAATGTCTATGGTCCTCAAAAACCTGAAGACAAACTCAAGCTTCTCACTTCACTTGAGGAGCTTAGGGAGAGATACCCAGTAATGCCTTGGATTCTAGGTGGAGATTTTAGCATGATCAAATCTCTCACAGAAAAAAAGGAGGAACCAAAACAATAGGAAGTGACTCTATTGCTTTCTAAAACTTCCTAATCAACATGAGGCTAGTGGACTTGGAAACAGCAAATGGTACCTTCACATGGAACAATAAGAGGGGAGGAGCTTCCCAAGTTGCCTCGAAACTAGATAGATTCATCATCTCGGAGAACCTCTTTCTCTCTGGCCCTAACTTGAATGCTTTTATCCTTCCTTTTGGAGGATCAGATCACTAGCCTATTCAGTTAGAGGCTTCTTTTATTGGCACTCTGAGGAACAGACCTTTCAGGTTTGAAAATGTTTGGCTTACTCACCCTGACTTCATCACCAATATTGGTAAATGGTGGAAGGAAGACTTTCCCATTCAAGGCACGAAAATGTTCCTTCTGCAACAAAGACTCAAACACATAAAGGTCAAACTTAAAGAATGGAACAAAAATGAGTTTGGAAATATTTTTAAAGCCAAAAAAGAAGTGGAACAAAAGTTACAAAAAATTAACCAAATTCTCATCAAGGAAGGTTTCACTGAGGATAGGAAATTGCAAGCTGACTCTCTCCAACAGGAATGGGACAATAGATGTCAGCAGGAAGAAATCTTCTGGAAGCAGAAATCAAGAGTGCAATGGCTTAAAGAAGGAGAAAGAAATACAAGGTTTTTCCACAAATCTACCATGGAACATAGGGCTCATAATCGGATTATAAAACTCATAGATCCTCAAGGGATAGAGTTGAGCATGCACAAAGATATGGAATCCATTCTGGTACAACATTTTCAAAATATTGCAGAAGAGCCTATCTTAGACAGATCACTATTTATTAAAAGATTTACTCAACACATCCCAAAACTGATGACCAGGGAAGATAATTATAATCTCAACAAGCCAGTGATAGAAGAGGAGGTCAAAGAAGTAATCAAAGAGATGCACAATGGGAAAGCTCTAGGCCTGGATGGTTTCAATGTAGACTTCTTCAAGGCAGGCTGGGAAATTGTCAAACATGACATACTGGAGGTGGTGGAGGATTCAAGAATCTCAAAAACAATCCTAAAAGCACTAAGTGCCTCCTTCATAGTCCTAAGTCCTATGCAAGATAAAGCATTAATGCCAGACCAATTCAGACCCATAGCCCTCTGTAATGTAGTATACAAAATTATCTCTAAAGTTATTACAAACAGACTCAAGCCCCTTCTTCCTACTCTCGTGTCTCAGGAGCAAACTGGATATGTGGAAGGAAGGCAAATCCTCAATAACATAATTAGGTAAGTAGGTATGATCATACAGCTTGACCTAGAGAAAGCTTATGACAAATTAAGATGGTCATACATCAGAGAAGTTCTAAAAGCGTATGGATTTGACCATAATTGGATTAGATGGGTAATGGCTCTGGTAACATCTGCTAGCTTTTCTATCCTTCTCAATGGTTCTCCATCCAAATCCTTTCGGCCTTCGAGGGGTCTCAGGCAAGGAGATCCGCTCTCTCCCTTTCTCGTCATCCTTATGATGGAAGGATTAGGCAAAGCGATCATTTCAGCCAAGGGGGAAGGCAGAATCTAGGGTCTCAAGCTTACCCAGGACAGAGACTCTTTGACTCATCAAAAATTTGTAGATGACACCATGCTATAGGACACACCCATGGTCAAATAAGCCAAAGCTTTCAAACAAATTCTGCAAGATTTTGCTATGGCAACTGGGATAGAGGTAAGTCTCACAAAATCAAAAGTATTCTTTTTTAACACTAATATTGCTATTCAGAGAAACCTCTCCAGAATTCTCAACTTTCAGAGACATCATCTTGCCTCCAACTATTTGGGAATACCTCTCACGGATAAACCTATGAGCAAGGAAGTTTGGGAGCCACTTACTAATAAACTGAAGGACAAAGTTAGCAAATGGACAAGCAGATCTCTAAATCTAGTAGGTAGGCTAGTTCTCACAAAGGTGGTCCTATAAACTATTCCAATCTACATGTTTTCGGTTCTTCCTATCCCTAGAGGAGTAGTACAGCAAATGAGGAACATTTAAAGAGATTTTCTTTGGGGAAAATGGGAGGAAAAAAAAAAATGGGCTCTGGTAGCTTGGGACAAACTTTGCAAACCCAAAACTCATGGGGGTTTTGTTATCGGGAAAACTAGTGTCTATGCAGAGCTGCTAGTCCCACTAAGGCTGGTAGCAACCTTAGAAACAAACACACTAAAAACTACTTTCATTTTCCTTTATGAGAAATAGATAAGAGAAGAATAAGGAGACCAACCTCTGTCTTGCGCTTGGTTCCTTGCTCGGTTCCTCTGTCTTCTGGTAGGTCCTTGCCACTCGCTTCCTTGTCTACCCAACTTCAAAGAGTACCTGTAGAATCAAAGCAGCATAACACTATCCAAGAACATAGATCTATTATCATAAACAATACATGGCCATATGTATATTGACCACACAAATGCATAAATCATCAATCATATAAGAATGTGGAGGAGAACTTCAATAGCTTTATTGATAATCAAGAAAGAGCAAAGAGGATTACAACCAATTGTTCTGACCCAGCATCATCCTCTCAACAAGAAAGCCCTTCTTCACCTCATGAAAAGCTTAGATCACCCAACACTATGAAGTTACACCAAGAAACCAACAGCACTTCCTTACAAGATACAAAATTCCAGCCTCCGGATCTCTGGGATGAGGGATCCATATATAGATGTTTGCAAGGGGAATGAGTCAACTTTTGAGATTTGATTAGTGTCCTCTCTCTGATAGTTCTTGATTCCACTTGGAGATTGATGATCTCTTACTCATCCCTGGTCGAATGCAGAGAGGCAAGTGTCACAGGAGAAGTTTCTGGAAGATTTCATGCTCCTCCACCTTGCGGATTGACCCTGCCATTTGTCCACTCTCGCCCATCGCACCCCATAGAAGGGGTTTTCAACATGCATCGCACCTATTGTGTGTATTCAGGTGGGATGCAACACACTTTGACTATGGAGCAGGTGAAATGGTCCAGTATTGACCAGTTCTGAGTAGTTTTTCATGGAGAACTTCTGCGAGATGCTGTAATCAGTTGACCTTGTTCTTTTAGGGGTTGGAACAACACTTTTAGGGACTTAGGAGCCCTTGGTTTATGGACATTTATGCTTGGGGTTGTAGTGCCCAAAAATGTTTATAACAGTTGCCCCCTAAAGCATGAGGTCGTTAATCTTTTGATGTCGGGTGAAATGATTTATCATGAGGATCCAAAGTTTTTTCGAGCTAGAAGGCGACCTGTAATAAGATACAATACAATACATTATCTTCATAATATTTTCATGATCTAGCTGAGGCGGGCATTCCCATGCTCAACTTTATAAATTCATTTTCATGTACATAGGACAGACAATCGTCTGAGTGTAGACTAATGATTCTGGTAGAGCCATCATCCATTAGATTGGATGATTATCTGTGCAGCAATGATGTACATTTGATGTCTTTATTTTCCTGAATATATATCACAGCCCGGATGGATGAAACTAGATCCGGGGTCTTCAATCTCATTAGATCTTCACTCAAAGTACAAGTCGATCCACGTGAGAGATGTTCTGGAGTCGAACATGGAAAGACATCGCCTGATTACCAGCCAATGATGTAAGCTGTTAACAGGCGCGAGAGGAATCACTGATAATGATAATGACCCTCAAGGTACTGTAGTACAATTCACGTGGTGTGAATAAGGGACTTGGCGTCGAACACCACACAAAATCTTTCGGTCTAAGGCCATTGATGTAAACCTGTCACTGGAAGTGAGAAACTTGCCATTGAGGCATGCAAGCTTCAAAGTATTGAAAGGGTTGCTCCTAGATCGACTTCTTGGGTAATGAGATGATGTCGACAAGAAGTGATCCATCATAGGAGGACCTTAGTGAATCCCACATCAATGACACGGAATGGAGCAAATGATTTTAATGGAGGTGAAAACGATCTGGTGATATAAGGTTCAGGGTGGTGGTCATGAAAGAATGGAGCGAAAATGTATTATAGTGGGTGAGACACGGGTGAATTCTCTGAGCGACTTCTCTTGAACATATCGGCGAAACTGATATGATGGATTGGTAGCATTAACCACAAATGTGGATGGTGTGATGGAACCATGGTGATGTGACCAGTGAATGGAACAACCCAACCCGACTCGGATGCGGAGTGAAAGTGTCATGTTCAAGAGCGACTTGCTATCAACAAAGTTTCTTTAAGTTTTCTTCCCAATTTTTCCCCAGTCATTGCTGACCAGTACCTCTTTATTTTTGTCAAGCTTGAGGAGGATAACATATGCTTGTTCTATAATTTTCCCTTCGGGCAAACCCATCGCTATGTTTTAACGAGCCTAGCGATAGTGAAACTCGTTCTTGTCTGTTATGGACAAGTTTGTTGCTATTAGGTTTTAACGAGTTTAACGACAAAGATAACTCGGTCCTTTTCAATTTTAGAGAGTCTAAAAAGGGACGTAAAGGAAACTCCAAAAATCCTTTTTTTTCATCTAATCCCATAAGCGCTCAATCGTTTTGTGTAATAATCCCTCAGGTCCAAAAAGATTAAAATCTAAAGGAGGGATAGCACTTCCGGTCACTTTAACGAGTTGGAGAGGCCAATGGCTCAGCAATCTTTTCATATTTTACGAGTCAGTTGAAAAGAGCTTAAAGGAGACTCGTTTTTGAGGAACGAGGGATAGACTCGGGTAGCAGCTGATTCTAGGTAAGGTTTGGAATTTTCCTTTTTGTCCAGGGGCTTCACTTTCACTAGTTGACGGTGTATGCTCAACATGATCATCAGAGGTTGATGACACCAGATTGTGCAAACGACGAGACCAGTCCCTTAAGATCCGAGGGATGCAAGGACAATCATGCCTGGTCGGTGCAGTGTGTGGATTTTTGCTAGACGATGCTCGGTCGCCCCTTTTCGCCTTTGGCTCCTTCTTCTTCTTCTCTTTCTTCTTCTTCTCCTTCTTCTTCTCAGTTACTTGATTTTAGGCTTTACTAGCTTCATCAAGCGAAGAGGAAGGAGGAGAGGAAGAATTGGATGAAGTAGAGGGTTGGGGGGTAACTCTAATATCGTTTAGTTGCTGACTTGATTGTTCAGGAATCACGGTGTTTTGAACGAAACAAGTTGAGAAGAGCCATACGGGCAAGCCGATTGTCAATCCTGGAAGAGACAATGTGGCCATATGGGGTGCACCAACATCTCCCCAAGAGGAGAAGGGACTAGGACTTCCTCCAAGGGGAACTCCTTGGTTGGTGGACTCCATTTTTCTCAACCTAAGATCAACGTAGGAAAGGTGATGATTATTTCATTTAAAATAAACTTTAGACGCTTTGACACAACTTGTTTTTTCAATTTTTAAGAGTTGAGAAAAAACAAAAGATGACTCTATTCGCCTTCGATTTTTAATGAGCCTGAAGTGACAAGTGCTCAGATGGACCTTTTCTGTTAAGGAGTCTGAAAAGGAACGAAAGGGACTGCTCTGGAAATCTAGACAGAGGGATTACCAAACCAATCGCAAAACTGCAGAATACTTTTTACGGTACGGCAGTCAATCTTCCCGAATGTTGTGTTCAGTGCATTGCGATCGATAGGGCGGCAGACACAGCTTCCTATGGATAAAGGATTAAGCCTATTGTGGTCTCCCAAAATATACTCGACGGTACGTGGGAGCACAAGTCCGTATTGGCACTTATCATCTCAAAGTGGAGGAATCACCCAACCAATAGTGAAAACAACAGTTACCAGGCTTTACGACGCCGGAATACGTCTTTAGCCTAGACTTCTAAATGTTGTGCATTAGTTTCCAAAGCGTTTTTAGATTCATTAAATTTATTTTATAATTGATCTTGCTTAAGAAATTTTCCTTTCAGGTTCACCACGTGATGTAGATGTACAATTCCTAAAATGCAATCTAAGATGATAAACAATCGTTTAATCTTCTTTTTGCAATGAAAATCCTAGCTACTAAGGAAAGAGAGATGGCGTTCTTTCAACAAAGAGCAGAAAGCACACACTATATGCACTGTCCTAAATCAAACCAACAAACAGTCTAAATGCAAATGCACATACATGTATTTGTTTTCACCCTTCTTAATGTGTGAATGATAAAAAGAAAGCTAAACGCAAATCTGAATTATTTTTCAAAGCGACAATTACTAATAAAGTTTCTTTTCAAAACAAAATGAGGACAATGACGACACTTTGTTATTTTGAATTGAAAAATTTCTCTTGACATTTGAAAAACTACTAATTCAAATCAAATACAAGAGTAACAATGTAATCAACTATCAAGAATAATCAGATTCTCTTCTATGACTGAAAACGACACTTGAGACACTTTCAAATCAAGAAACAACAGTACAATTACGCTACTTCTTTGTAAAGGAGAACTAAAAATGACTCAAAAATACATAAAAACATTTACAGCTCTTTGCACAATGGAGGCGGAATAACAACAAGGAAAGGGGTTTCAACAGAGGTGTACTAACTATAGGCAGCAAAACTCCTGAATAGAGCTGAAAAGAGTGAACACAGAAACCAAAATTTAGGAACAAGGTCTTGTCTGATCAGCGCACCTGTAACACAGTGAAACTAAAATGCAACGCACCTACTACACTCGGGAAGTGTGATGCATTTGAAGTTCACAGAACAGACAGTGCGCTGGACCAGGGACGAGACTTTGATTGGATTCCGGGTCACAGTTTGCAGTTCAGTTCAGGTATTTAGGCCGAGCAAGTGGTAATCAGTAAATCAATCACAGGGGTAGATCTAAGGAGGTTACTAGAGCCACCATAAGGGAAATTAGAGAGCTTGTAAATTGATCGTTTAATTCATAAACAAAACCCGGAGATAGACTGAAGCAGTGTTGATCTACTTTGCACTTGCATAGCAAATGCAGTTCGAAGGCTAGCTGGCTTGACTTCAGGCTCCGTCTGTAAGTTTATAAAGTAAACAAATGTAGATGAACAAACAATCTATTCGCTCCCCAGTGGAGTCACCATTTTGTTATCGGGAAAAATAGTGTCTATGCAGAGCTGCTAGTCCCACTAAGGCTGGTAGCTACCTTAGAAACAAACACACTAAAAACTACTTTTGTTTTCCTTTATGAGAAATAGATAAGAGAAGAATAAGGAGACCAACCTCTGTCTTGCGCTTGGTTCCTTGCTCGGTTCCTCTCTCTTCTGGTAGGTCTTTGCCACTCGCTTCCTTGTCTACCCAGCTTCAAAGAGTACCTGTAGAATCAAAGCAGCATAACACTATCCAAGAACATAGATCTATTATCATAAACAATACAGGACCAAATGTATATTGACCACACAAATGCATAAATCATCAATCATACAAGAATGTGGAGGAAAACTTGAATAGCTTTATTGATAATCAAGAAAGAGCAAAGAGGATTACAACCAATTTTTCTGACCCAGCATCATCCTCTCAGCAAGAAAGCCCTTCTTCACCTCATGAAAAGCTTAGATCACCCAACACTATGAAGTTACACCAAGAAACCAACAACACTTCCTTACAAGATACAAAATTCCAGCCTCTGGATCTCTGGGATGAGGGATCCATATATAGATGTTTGCAAGGGGAATGAGTCAGCTTTTGAGATTTGATTAGTGTCCTCTCTCTGATAGTTCTTGATTCCACTTGGAGATTGATGATCTCTTACTCATCCCTGGTCGAATGCAGAGAGGCAAGTGTCACAGGAGAAGTTTCTGGAAGATTTCATGCTCCTCCACCTTGCGGATTGACCCTGCCATTTGTCCACTCTCACCCATCGCACCCCATAGAAGGGCTTTTCAACATGCATTGCACCTACTGTGTGTATTCAGGTGGGATGCAACGCACTTTGACTATGGAGCAGGTGAAATGGTCCAGTTTTGACCAGTTCTGAGTAGTTTTTCATGGAGAACTTTTGGGAGATGCTGTAATCAGTTGACCTTGTTCTTTTAGGGGTTGGAACAACACCTTTAGGGACTTAGGAGCCCTTGGTTTATGAACATTTATGCTTGGGGTTGCAGTGCCCAAAAATGTCTATAACAGGTTTGGGGCTCCATGACTCGGATATACTCAACAAAGTTTGGGGGCCAAACTTTGGTGGAGATGGCTGAAGGAAACAACAAAACCCGTGGGCCAAGCTCTGGAAACAGAAACATGTAAAGGACTAGCAAGAATGGGACCATATTAGAATGACCGGACACATCAGGGGCTCCCATATTTGGAACAATTCCTGGGAGAACAAAGCATTAGTTTAGAAACAGAGTTTCTGGGAGATTGGAAATGGGAGCCTAGCCTAGTTTTGGGAGGATAACTGGCAGTAGGAACCCAACTTATACAGAGAAGGACTGGATATTCTCAAAGACGATATTGTCAACAAAGGACTAAAGAAGGTCAATGACTACTGGGATCAGATAAGGAACAATAATAAATGGAGAACATGGAAGGTACCAGTTTATAGTGATGAGACTCCTCTGAATGCCCAGGCTGAAGCTCTTCCAACAATCTTGGAAGAGAGGAAAATTTTGATCTAAAGATTCACAGGTCAACTTAGATGTGGAAGAAATAGTGAGGGCAACTTCAACCTCAAAGAAGCCAAAGAAATTGCCACTGGACATAATTTGACAAACCCTGATAAAATATGGAAGGACCTATGGAAGAACCCTCACTGGATGAAAATCAAGCTATTTGTGTGGATGGTGTTGTTAGCTACCTATACCAATAGGTTTCATATTTCATGATTGATAATGAATATTTCCAAATATTTTCTGCTTTGGTCATGCAAAGATCACATATTCCCAAAAGAAAACAATCTGTGTATATAGCTTGATGTTGTCTAAAGTTTGATGGATGGTCCAACAGCCTAATCTGGATCATGCCATGTTTTAAATTTTCAGTTGTAGAATAGAGAAAGAAGTTTGTCCAAACTGTCTAATCTTGGCAGACAAGTAGCTAGGTAGAGAAATAAGGTTCCCAACTGCTTAATCTGGGGCCTTGGAAGGAATAAGGGCAGTACTAGATAGGAAGTCAAAGGAAAAAGCCAAAGGAAAAGAAAAGGCACACAAAGGGTCTGCAAGTCTAAATGCACCCTCCAAGAAGAAACAAAAAATGCTAGGCAAGTAGATGGGTAGGCAGATGGGGTTGTAGAAGTGTCATTCATTACAATGGAATGTGTGTTGGCCCATGTTCACAAAGCAAAATCAATGAATTGAGAAGGTGTTCTTCTCCATCAGATGGCAGCAAAGCAAAGAAGCATGTCTAACCTCCCTTCTTTCCCTTTTCCCATTTGTTACTAACATCCCCTCATCAGTTGAGATGCATGGAAAATTTTATGGTTTCATGGTGGTTCTTGTTCACTCAAAAGCCACATTTCTTGTCTAAAATTCTTTTCATTTTGATCTACTCCCTAAACTAAGTTATTTTCAAACTAACTTAGTGGTATCTCCCCTCATCCACTCCTCTCATCCATATTAACCCCTAACTCTATTATAATTCCCCTATGTTCCCCTTTCCCTACTATAATAACACTATGGTGTATAAATCCCAGCATTATATACATATCCTCCTTTTAGCATTATAGCTAAATAGGTTTGTCTAAGGGAGATTTTAGTCCACCTCGGACTATGCTCAACCCTGTCAAGGGATTACTCTAACCCCTGGTTAGGAGTAATAACCTCTCCATAAGCCCAAACCTCACCTCTGCTAAAACCCTCCATAAACCCTTTTTTCACAAATTAACCCAAAAACCCCAAAAAGCTCGCGAAAACCCTCAATCCTAAGGTTTTCCGCCAAAAGTATTTAATTGAATATTTAAATGAACCGGCGGGGCCCCCCCCAACCTGCACGATCCGTCAGAGGACCCGCCAACCGTCCGATCTCTGCCACCCAGATCTAACGGTGGGCGGTCATTTTCACTCCCCGACCTGCCGACCTTTAGCGTCCGGGGAAAGTGGTTTTGGGCGCCATACCCTGGACGCGTGTCAAACGCTGGGGTTCTTCGGAGCCCCCCTCCCCGATACCGCCTTTGCCCAAAGGTGGTGCGGGGAACCCGCTTACCACCATCCCGTTACCGCCTCCCCCTTGCGTCATCAATGCGTCATCCTGACGTAGCGCCCTTCCCCGCCCCTGCGCCGTGTGGCCCTCCACGTAACCCTGCCACCCTATCCACCCACCACCGTGTCCTGCCACCCTGGCCGACACCTCAGCAGCCACGTCACCTTCGTACCTGGGCCCCACCATGACATCATGCTGACGTCATCGGCGGAAAAGCGCCAATTGCACGTTTTGTCCAAATTTGTCGTTATAAACGACCAAATTAGCCGTTTGCGGTCATTTTCACGCACAAACGACGTAGTCGTTGTCAACCAGCTGCCGCGAAAATTTGTGTCCAGCCATCAAATTCAAGTTTCAGACCGCTGCAAGTCAACAATTCAGCTGCCTTAAGCCTTCACGGTCCAGCCCGCAGGCTTTCAAGCTAGTTTGTCCAGGTATTCACCGTAAAGCTTACTTTTCACCCATGCATTCCTTTTCTCTGTAAAATTGCCATTAAAACACCTGTAGAAGTCCACATAAATTCTGCACCTACTACCTAAAACAAGCTAAGCTGACCTGTTGACCTCCGGAACCACAAATTCAGCATCAAAGCAGTCAATTCGCGGGCCAGAAACTGTAAAATTCTCCTCGAGGTGTTCGGCATTGTTCCCTTTTGCCGAGAGCGGGCCTGCTTCAATCTCTGCCAAAGGAAACCTCATACTCTCTGCAACTTACCATTAGCAGTTCACATCCCTGTGAATTTGCAGCAAACTGCAGAAACCAGCCTGCATTTTTTCACTGAGAAAAACCCCTCAGACTGTGTCTACATTTGACCTATCACTGAAACTCTTAAAGAGACTTCCCAAACCATTGCCATTACCTATTCAAATTCAGATTATATCATGGCAGCCTCTGCATCCTCATCCCTCAGTGTTGCTCCATTAAATCCACCCAATAAAGAGATGGAGGCCTTGCCATTTGCTGACAAGGACTATCTTATTGAAGAATTTAAGGGTGACAGGGACTTCTTGCAGACCTTCTGTCAATTAAGAGAGGACTATAAGGATGGTCATGGTACACATGGGATATGGGAGTCAAACCTACCATACTATTGTCTCCCAGCTGTAAATGTCTTCCCTGAAATCATTCACCTATGTGCTGAAAACTATGATGAGCAGCACAGAGCTATTAGCACTCCATCTGGGAGGATCCTTTTCTACATTAATGCTGAGTCCATCAACAAAATGTTACATTTTGATCAAACAGAGTTGCTAATCCCATTTTCCATGAACTATTTGCTGGACACTGGTGCCAAGATGACCAGTGAGGAGATTCAAAGGGTCACCAGGAATTTCATGAGACCTGAGTGCCAGCCTACAGGGCCACCTCCCTACCTGGCTGTCCATTTCAATGATGTAGGCAGGCTTTTACTGGACATGATTGCCTATGTGTTGGGATACAAAAACAGTGAGCATGTGGATAAAACAATGCTGGTATTGCTATCTGCTTACAGCCCACGCCAACCCCCTGCCCGCAAATATAACTTTGCTAAGTTCATAGCTAACAAGATTCATGATCAGTTGAGCAGAGTGGACAGACAGGGGGTCTTCAAGTACTCGGCCTATATTTACCACCTGTTCATGTACTACCATTCTGAAGCCTTCCCATGCTACATCAGAAGGCTGGATCACAAAGGGGAAAGAAGATCTGTCATCTTCTGGACCTCTGTCTATCACAAAGTCACAAATTTACCCTATACCTACTGTGAATTTGTTGACCAATTTGTATACCCAGTCTCTTGCCTGTTGATGAGGTCACCTCCTCCCAGAATATCAAATGAGATAAAGAAAGCTCTGCAACTTTCCAAAAAATATAAAATAGGTGACTGGTACCTATATGAGAACCATACCGTCATTAGGATCTATGGCTGTGAGCTCTGTCCATACAGGCTCCCAAAATATGTACCTATGAGGTTATTTGCCTTGGAGTATTACAGGCAGTTGATTCAGTCCGACCTCACCCATTCCCACAGCACCAAAAAGAAGGCCCACCTCAAGTTCAAACACCAGTTGGGCCCCTTCATCATGAACAAGAAAGAAGGGTGGGAAGAGGCAGACCTAGTCCTTAAAGATAAATACAAGCTGTCCTATAGTTTTCGGTGGGTCCATTATGACCCTGAAGGTTTCATCACTGCTAGGAGAAACAAGTATAGGCTTATAGGCATTAAGCATTGCCAGTACCCACATATTGAAAAATATGCCAACCTGCAAGAATGGCAGATGGATACTCTAGTTGAAAATTTAACTGAGGAAGAGACAATGCTAAAGAATAGGAGGGAGCTTGAAAAAACTATTGACCTGGACTATGTGCAGCAGGTACCTTTCAGACCGCCTTATTCAGTGGGAGAAGGGACCTTGGCCACAAGGACTGCACCACAGGCGCCATCTACATCAGCACCGCTGACAGACAAAGGCAAAGGCATAATGGGTGCAGAGGAGGAAGCAGTGAAGGAAAAGTTTGCCCCTGTAACAGAGCAGCAAACAGGGCAGCAAACAGAGCAGAAGCCAGAACAGCAGCAGGGCCAAACTGTCCTACCACAAACTGGGCTACCAGCACTGCAAATTCCACCCCCACAAACTGAGCCAGTAACTGCCCCAATTTTGCAGACCCCAGCACATGAGGAAAGGGGTACAAAAAGAGATAGAGAAGAGTCCACTCCTCTTAGTGGATCCTCCCACCAGCCAGAAGCCAAAAGGCAAAGAGCTGACTCCCCAGAGGTAGAAGACATTACTGAAGATGTCTTGGACAGTGCAAGAAAAGACAGGGAGGGCAGTCAGCATACAGGTACAAGCTCCTTTCAGCAGGAGCAAACTTTACAGCTCGGTTTGGAAGTGTCCTCCTCTTCCCAGCAGACCAAGAAGCCCAAAAGCACTAAGGCTTCTTTCAAACAAATAAAGGCTCAAAATGAGCTGCTAAGGGCTGAGGTCTACAAGCAATTCATAGATCCAACACCAGCCCAGCAAGAAAGGCTAATGTCGGTGTATGACATTCAGCAGGAAAATATAATCTTCAGCCACTTTAAGCCCAAAGGGCCGGAGCCTAAGACAACTGCAGATTTTATAAAGACAAGGGTGGAGGTCCTAGCCAGAGATATACATCCCATGGACCAGATTGAACTCCATAAGCAAGCTGGGGAGATGGTCTATGCAACCTTGGTAGAGAAGGCCACCATGGCACATGAGCTGAAAGAGTCCCTGAAAAACACCAACACCCAGTTGGATTTTGAGAGAATGTCCTCTCAGGCCAAAGACAATAGAATAAAGTCTCTTGAGGAGATCATTATTGATCTAGGACATGATCCTAGTGATCCAATGGGTGTAAAGGCCCTCATGAAGAAGAAAGATGATGACCTCAATGCATTGAAGAAGAGGTTAAAGCTGCAGCCCACAGAGCATCCTCAAACAGCAGAACTTCAAAAGCAAAAACAGGCTGAGGACCAACTGGACCTCCTAATGCAGCAAGACCAGAGGATCAGGGAATTGGAGAGAGAGCTGGAAGGAGCATTACAAGATAAACATGCAAAATCCACCTCCCAAGCTCCTCCAACTACTTCAAAAACAGCGGCAACTTCAGGGGAAACAGTGGCACCCACAACAGAAGCAGCAGGAACAGCAGCATCTCCAGATGCTAGCCCAAGTGTAGAGGAATTGACCAAGGCCGTCAAAGCAATGGAGATCCAGGCAGATGAAATAAAGAAGGCCAAGGAGAAGTTGGCAGAACTGGATGCCAAGTATGACAAGTCCAAAGTGACTGTAGCAGAACAGGGCAAAGAAATAAAGGCCCAAAAAGAAAGGATAAAGGCCTTAGAGAAAGAGTTGAATCTGGAGACTGCTATGGCCGACATAAAGAGAATCCTATGGGCCAAAATTGGCCAATCCATCAAACAGCAATGGAGGTCAATAAAAATAATGCATGAGCAGATGGATTTAATGGGCCAAGCTCAAGCAGAAATTCAGAAGGCCAAGACAGTGCTAGGGAACAGAGCAGAGCAGGCAAACAGAATGATAGACTTCCTAAACTTCTAAGAAAGGGAGGAATTGGCAGCTATAGGCATTCCCAACAGAACAGAGGCTGTCGTCTCTGCTAAGAAGATACTAACTCTCAGGAACTATATACAAACAGTGGAGAGGAAGTACTATGAGATGCAAGCGGATGTGGAGGAATACAAAGTTAAAATGGGAGTGCTGCAAGCAAAAGGCTTGCCCAGCTTACTAAGTGGTGCAGGAAAACTGATCTCTCCAGATCAAATGGCCAACAGAATGGCAACCACTATTGAAAATTATATTATTGCATCTGGCAGTTCATCTGAACAAACAGGGCCTCCCACAGGACAGAGCTTATATGACAAACTTGAAGGCCTGTTCTTCATTGAGAATGAAGTGAATCTCCTGTTTGAAATCCCTCCCAATCTTTATAGACATGCAGAGGCCGAGGAAACATTAATAAAGATGCGCAGACATCAAATGCATAAGGAGGATTGGTGGCAATTCATGCTTCAGATTTTGCCACGGTAGCTTCAGTCATTCGGCCACTGCCAGCTCCAGATCACTACAAGACAAATAACATGACAAATGTCAGCAGTTAAAGCAGCTAAAAAGTGACTCATCATACAGACAACGACAGCTATCCAAGTCTCAGACAGCGCATCTCCAGCCGACTCTAACAGCCATAAAGTACAAATATCTTCTGACTATTTTGACAGCTGAGGCGTTAAGGAATTACTGCAGCATTCACTCCTTCAGCTACTGCATTCCAGAGATTAGCATATCATGAATGAGATATTAACTCATTCGCTGATATTTTTGATGTAAAATTTTGTATATATACTCCCCTGAGTAACTCATAAGGGGTTGGTAATTTTATCTATGAGACAAATGTATTATACACTTTCTGAATTATCTAATACAAAGGGCTGGATGAGCTCAGTGATTTCCTGAAATATTTGATGTCTGGATGATGCTCCATGTGCTGATGCAGAATCCCTGTGTTGTCTGATTAAATAACAAGTTTTTTCCTTAATCTCTGTTCTTGTCTTTCTTATGTTTATCAAATCATACTCATCTTATACTAAGCTAGCAGTAAAAAGAAAGAATAGTGCAGGACTTGTTTCACTACACCTTGTACTCAATTTTTACTACTGTAAATGTTTGTCTTCAGGATTACTATGCACATGAATTCTTAATTGCTCATGTAGCTGTTAATTCTATATGTATGAATATCACCTAGAAATTCTTAAATGCTCCTGGGTCAATATTCTCACTGTCTTACTACCAAAGTTTACTGTAAGATTCTTAATTGCCTTGCATAAACTGGACACAACCCACCCAATCACTTTATGAAAGTTTATTTCTCAGACACTAACCTTGCTCTACAGCATCACTACAGCAAAATCACTCAGCACCTCAAAATAACTAAAGGACCACTGACTCCATAGCCCAATGGACTAGAACACTTTGGAGAATGCATAAGCAGCTTGACTGAAATTATCATCCAACCAAAACATAAACCAAAACCTGAGCCAAATAACTAGCCTAAAATACTATCAAAACAGAGACAAATTATAAAGAGAGAGCCCTCTCTGATCACAGTTTGGCTAGAAACTGTGATCCAAAGATTGGTTAGTGGTTACCCCGGCCGTATTCCCTTGGGAGTCAAAGGGAACAACCTGGGTGTTAACATAAATGGCGACTCCGCTGGGAACTTCTTAGGATTTTCCAATTTCTATACATCTCTCAAAGCTACAAATCAAGCCTGAAATCAGTCAGGAGGCCTTCAAAACTGTTTCTGTGTCACATTGACAGCTTTAGGGAAGAGCTTTTTCAGTAAGTCTTCATCTCAGCTTTGAAATATATATAGCCATTCCAGAATCTTTATCCAGTCCTTGCAGATATAAAAACTTCCTATAAAATCCTAAAAACAGTTAGAAGCTGGCTCCCAAGAAAAATCCACGGCATACTAGGGCAAATCCTGACCCTAATCCACACATCATTGTTGATAATCCAAATACCATCCCTAGAAACATTAGGAGGCAGCAAAGGCAGGAGCAGCCTGCTGATTTAAACTCAGATTCAGATCATCCCAGCCTTATCTCTACCCCATGCAAGGTCCTTTTCCGGTCTACCCCTAGTTCCCCTAGTTCACCATCCACATCTCAAAGTCCTCCTCTCACATCTTCATCCACTGCACATATCCCCTTGACCAACACTCTAGGTTCACCCTTACCTATTACCCCTGTGGTACCTATTGTTCCTATTATCCCAACTGCCCCTGTTAATCCTCTAAACCCTGTAAATATGGCTAACAGATATGCACCCTTACAAATACCAGCTAATGCTGCAGCTCTACCCCAAGATTACCAAACCAAAATCTCATATTTTGACTCCAATGGCCCTCTGACAGCTGTCCAGCATGCAAAAAGGATGCAAGATCATTTTGAGACCTATGAAATAGATGATGACAGTGTCAGAATGAGGATGTTTGTTCAAAGCCTAACTGGGGATGTAAGAACTTGGTTTAGGTCCCTGAATGCAAATTCCATCACTACTCCTGATGAGCTTTATCAAGCCTTTACTAGCAGATGGGAGAAGAAGAAGGATCCTCTGCACATACTTGGGGAATATGACACTATCAAAAGAGGTCCCCAAGAGACTGTTTTGGAGTATTGTGCAAGATTTAACAATGTATATAACGCAATCCCACAAAATTTAAGACCCCCTCCTGATTTAGCTTTGTACAAATTCCCTGATGGTTTTGACCCTGACATGGCCTATCAGTTGAAGGAAAGAGATCCTCAATCCCTTGCAGAGGCCCAAAGGGTTGCTGTTACAGTGGAAGCCAACCTAATTGCCAAAAGAAACAGAGCAAGGTTGGAAAAGAGGACTATTTTCAAAGAGGAACCCTCTGCCTTTGATCAAAAGCTGGATGCAATACTCACTGGAATGAAAAGATTGGGTGATAGAGTGGAATCGGTTGAGAGAAAATCATCATGGGAAGCACCACAAAACAACCCTCCTAGGAATCCAAATTTTAGGAGAACTCAAAACCCAAACGTTGGAAAGACCAGTGCTGACCAAGACATAAGACCCCCTTTCCAAGAAAATTATGCAGAGACTTCCACATCAACTGAACCCAATGAAGATTCTCAAATTAATTTAATGGGTCTAGATGGTGAAAGTCAAGTTTTCTTAACACAAGAAGATCATGAGGATGATGAAATCAAACTGTTCCAAACTAAATCAGGTGAATCCTTTGACTTTAAACAAGGCTATGACACTGCTGTTTATGAAGTCCATAAACAATACAAGCTGAGGAGCAGAACTGTGAACGCAAACCAGCCTGAAAAGATAAAGGATAATCAACAGCCCAAAGGAGCCATAGTCACAGAGCCTAATGACAAAACAAATTCACCTGCAGAAGAAGTAATTATTGAAGAGATTACTGAACCATTGTCCTTAAAACAGCAGCCTATGGCTGCTTCATCCTCTCACCTTAATTTAAATGTTACTCCTCAAGAGATGAGTAAAAAGGATAAGTCACAAAATCAAGATAAAAAACAAGAAGAAGATCTAGTGAACAAGGAAAGGACCGTTATCCACAACCTTAAGACCCAATCTGAAAAACCCTTTGACCTAGAAACTGAAATTGGCAAACTAAAGATAGCAATTCCTCTCTCAGAACTAGCCAAGCATGACATCTACAAACAACAGATCAAGAAGTCCCTTCAACTCACTAGCAACAAAGATGATGTTAATGTGTTGGATGATACCCCAGAATTACTGTTTGGCCCAGAAGTGGATGGAAAAACAGTAGTCACAGGGGTATTACCTTTTTATGTCAGCTTACATATTCATGATAAGATATTACATAATGCAATGTTTGACTCAGGGGCCTCTCACAATCTCATGCCAAAAGCAGTCATGGAGAGATTGAATCTAGATATAACAAGACCATACAAGGACCTGTTTTCCTTTGACTCCAGTCAATTCAAGTGCTTAGGTCTCATAAAAGATTTATGTGTGTCTCTGGTTCAGTACCCAAACAAAACAATCCTAATGGATGTGGTAGTTGCTGATATCCCACCTAAGTATGGGATGCTGTTATCAAGATCATGGGGAGATAAACTCCAAGGTTCCTTACAATTAGACATGTCATATGCCACCATCTCTGTTTTTGGGCAACCAAAAAGATTATACAGAGAAACACTCATGAAATACATGGTCAGCAGTGAAGAAAAGCCCCAAAACTTTCCCATATATGCTGTCCATTCAGACATAGACTCATACATTCTCTTCAATGACAGCACAACTCCCTCAAAAGATGAGGTTGAAGCCAAAATACTCATACAGGAGGAAGACTCTAATGAAAGAATTGCCACCCATGAAACAACAGTCAATCAAACACTAGATACTGCTGCTGCCCTAGTTGTCAAGCATATCCGATCAAATGATGAAACTGTCCTAGAAGACAAGCTAGATGAGAAACCACAACTTCTACTCACATTGCCAGCCCATGAACAGATCATTAAATCTCCTTCCCAACAGGATATTCTATGGTTCCTTGAATTTGATGGCTCAGTCAACAAGTTAGGGGCATGAGCTGGAGTTTGGGTACACAATAAAGAAAATAGTCATGCAGAAGGCAGAGCCTATATATTGAACTTCAGATGTACTAACAACATGGCAGAATATGAAGCTCTTTTACTAGGCCTCAAGTTAGTAAAGTTCTTACAAGCTACCAGGGTTTCAATCATGGGTGATTCAGATTTAGTTATTCAACAAGTGAAGGGAAACTTTGTCACCAATGACAAAAGACTAAGGACTTATAGGTCTGCTGTTGCTAAGGTACTAAACTTTTGCTCTGAATTCCAAATCACCAAAATTCCTAGAACCCACAATCTGCATGCTCATAGTTTAGCCACCTTTGCAAGTACCTGCAAGCTGCCTTTTGAGCCCCATCATTGTTTTACAGCTGAGGTGAAACACAGACCCTCCATTCCGAACAATGTTAATGATTGGCAAGTGTTTGAGGATGACAAGCAAATAAACCATTTTTTAACTCTGCAACAAGAATTTGCAGGGTTAAATATTGACACTGATACAGCAAGTCAATCACAAATACTTGATACAGCAAGTCAATCACAAATACAGTTTCAAAAGGTTACTCACCCAATATCAACTAGAACAGCAAAACAAATTCTAAATCCAACTATTTTCAACAAGGAAAGCATTCAGAAAATTCAATCAATCAGTTGTGAAGAAGTGGCCAATGCTGAAACTGAAATCATAGAGCTGAAAGACAACTTTCTGTCAATAGGCCTAACTCCACTAGAGGACATCTTTGATTCAAATGATATCCCCAGAAAACCAAAAATGCAGCCCTTAAATACAGCCATTGAAGAATGCAATATTGGTACCATTGACAAGCCCAAAATAATTAAATTATCTGCTTCATTACCTCCTGACCAAAAGCCTAAATACATTGACCTCTTTAAAGAGTTCCAGGATGTCTTTGCATGGAGTTATGAGGACCTAAAATCCTATGATACCTCTGTTATCCAGCATACTATCCCTCTCAAGCCTGATCAAAAACCCTTTAAACAAAAACTGAGGAGAATCAATCCAATGCTTCTCCCAGCAATGGAACAAGAGGTACAGAAAATGTTCAAGGCAGGCATCATAGCACCAATCAGATTCTCTGAATGGATCTCCAACTTAGTCCCTACAAGAAAGAAAACTGGTGAAATAAGGCTGTGTGTGGACCTAAGAAATCTGAACCAAGTATCCCTCAAAGACAACTATCCCTTACCCAAGATGGATCACATTCTCCAAAGAGTGGTAGGGGCCTCAAGGATCTCATTACTGGATGGATTTTCAGGCTTCAATCAAATCCTGGTGCACCCCGATGACCAAGACAAAACAACATTTACAACCCCATGGAGAACCTTCAAATATGTAAAAATGCCTTTTGGATTGAAAAATGCAGGGGAAACTTTTCAAAGAGAAATGGATATTGCTTTTGCCAAAGAGATTCATGACTTCCTTGTCATTTACTTAGATGACCTTACACCTTTCTCAAAATCAGACCAAGAACATATAAAACATTTGAGACAGATCTTCCTAAAATGCAGGAAATATGGAATTTCCTTGAATCCCAAGAAGTCTCTATTTGGTTTGGAAGAAGGTAAGCTGTTAGGACATATCATTTCAAAGGATGGCATAAGAATTGATCCAGATAGGATACAAGCTATCCTACAAATGCCCCACCCAAGAAATATCAAAGAACTGCAAGGATTCTTGGGAAAAATCAATTTCTTGAGAAGGTTTATCCCCAACTTAGCAGAGTTGATCAGATTGCTAAATAACATGCTAAAGAAGGATTCAAAAGTAAAATGGACTGTTGAAGCCAATCAAGCCTTTGAAGGCATAAAGCTGGCCCTTACCCAAACCCCAGTTTTGACCAATCCTCAATTTGACAGAGAATTTATCATTTTCTCCTTTGCCTCCCAACACACTATTGCTGCTGTTTTGTTACAGAAAGATGACCAAGGAAATGAGAAGCCAATTGCTTTCTTTAGCAGAGCTCTTAGAGATGCACCCTTAAAATATCAAATCATGGAAAAGCAAGCTTATGCTTTGGTCAAAGCCATTAAAGACTTTAGGATCTACATCCTCTATTCACATATTACAGCTTATGTACCAAGTCCTATTGTCAAAGACATTCTCACCCAAGAAAATTTAGAGGGCAAAAGAGGAAAGTGGATTGCCAACATCTTGGAATTTGATATTGAAATAAAACCTACAAAACTAATAAAAGGGCAAGGTTTGGCCAAACTAATGACAGAAGCAAATTTCCAAGCCCTAGACATCAACCAGCTGGACAGTGAACCGGAGCTGGCGACTCCAAAGATCAATGTAGCCTTTGAACAATCCCCTTGGTACTCTGATATATGCTATGTATTGCAAAACCTGTGTGCTCCCCCAGGATTGTCCAGAACTAAATGTAGGTTCTTAAAAATGAAAGCTTCCAAATTTTGTGTTATGGATGGGAATTTATTTTGGAAAAACCATGAAGGGATATTGCTAAACTGTCTAATTGAGAGTGAAACTGACAATATCATAAAAGAATTTCATGCAGGTGACTGTGGTGGACACTTGTACTGGAAGTCTACTGTGGATAAAATACTAAGGGCTGGTTACTACTGGCCCACCATGTTCTCTGATGTCAAGAAATTCACCACCTCATGTCATAAATGTCAAGTGTTTGAGGGAAAGAGACAGCTGCTGCCACTTCCCTTGAGGCCTATTGCAACAGAGAGACCTTTTCAACAATGGGGCTTGGATTTCATTGGGGAAATTCATCCCTCATCTTCAGGCCAACATAGATGGATCTTAACAGCCACAGACTATTTCACCAAGTGGATTGAAGCTGTTCCATGCAGACAAGCAAATGATTCCACAATCATTCAGTTCTTGGAGAACAACATATTGGCTAGATTTGGTTGCCCTGACAAAATAATAATAGACAATGCTGTTGCTTTCAAATCCAAGAAAATGGTGAATTTCTGCCACAAATTTCACATTACCTTAGGCCATTCTACCGCATACTATCCCCAAGGAAATGGCCTTGCTGAGTCATCAAATAAAAGCCTGGTAAACATCATAAAGAAAGTGCTAGAAGAGAACAAAAAGAATTGGCACAAGAAGCTTGTGAATGCTCTATGGGCAGATAGACTGACAACCAAGAGATCAATTGGGACCAGCCCATATGAGTTGGTTTATGGATTAGAAGCCAAATTTCCTTCATCACTAGGGGTGCCTGTCATGAAACTTCTTCAAGAAAGCCAAGCTGAACCAAATGATATGCAAAGAAGGATCAATCAAATAATATGTTTACAGCAAACTAGAGACCAAGTTTTCAGCAGAGTTCAAGTGTTACAAGAAAAGCTAAAGAAGGCCTTTGATAGGAGAACTAAGGCAGAAGATTTCAACATTGGTGACAAAGTCCTCAAGTGGGATGCAAGAAGAGAGGATAAGGGAAAACATGGAAAATTTGATTCCCTTTGGAGAGGACCATTTGCTGTCCAAGCAGTACAAGGAAACAACACTTATTTCCTTAAGAGTCTTAATGAAACTGATTTGGATGAAGGTCCTGTGAATGGCAGGATGCTGAAGCACTATTTTGACTATCACCCATAAGTGCAGCCTGAGTTTCCATTGTACATACTCAAGTGTATATATTACTTTCTGTGAAAATGTAAAAATGCAGTTTCTCAAGCTTTATTAACTATCAGCAAAAGATAAATAGATTCAGAGTTCTACCAAGAAGGAAAGTGCTCAATTTTGGGCATTTCAAAGCAGCATACTTCAAGTTTGGTAAAAGCAGTCAAGGGCCAAGGCATTCTGACCTGCTGTTCTTGGTCTTTCAAATGAAAAACCATCCCCATGTGGAGCCACTGTTAGCTACCTATACCAATAGGTTTCATATTTCATGATTGATAATGAAGAGTTCCAAATATGTTCTGCTTTGGTCATGCAAAGATCACATATTCCCAAAAGAAAACAATCTGTGTATATAGCTTGATGTTGTCTAAAGTTTGATGGATGGTCCAACAGCCTAATCTGGATCATGCCATGTTTTAAATTTTCAGTTGTAGAATAGAGAAAGAAGTCTATCCAAACTGTCTAATCTTGGCAGACAAGTAGCTAGGTAGAGAAATAAGGTTCCCAACTGCTTAATCTGGGGCCTTGGAAGGAATAAGGGCAGTACTAGATAGGAAGTCAAAGGAAAAAGCCAAAGGAAAAGAAAAGGCACACAAAGGGTCTGCAAGTCTAAATGCACCCTCCAAGAAGAAACAAAAAATGCTAGGCAAGTAGATGGGTAGGTAGATGGGGTTGCAGAAGTGTCATTCATTACAATGGAATGTGTGTTGGCCCATGTTCACAAAGCAAAATCAATGAATTGAGAAGGTGTTCTTCTCCATCAGATGGCAGCAAAGCAAAGAAGCATGTCTAACCTCCCTTCTTTCCCTTTTCCCATTTGTTACTAACATCCCCTCATCAGTTGAGATGCATGGAAAATTTTATGGTTTCATGGTGGTTCTTGTTCACTCAAAAGCCACATTTCTTGTCTAAAATTCTTTTCATTTTGATCTACTCCCTAAACTAAGTTATTTTCAAACTAACTTAGTGGTATCTCCCCTCACCCACTCCTCTCATCCATATTAACCCCTAACTCTATTATAATTCCCCTATGTTCCCCTTTCCCTACTATAATAACACTATGGTGTATAAATCCCAGCATTATATACATATCCTCCTTTTAGCATTATAGCTAAATAGGTTTCTCTAAGGGAGATTTTAGTCCACCTGGGACTATGCTCAACCCTGTCAAGGGATTACTCTAACCCCTGGTTAGGAGTAATAACCTCTCCATAAGCCCAAACCTCACCTCTGCTAAAACCCTCCATAAACCCTTTTTTCCCAAATTAACCCAAAAACCCCAAAAAGCTCACGAAAACCCTCAATCCTAAAGTTTTCCGCCAAAAGTATTTAATTGAATATTTAAATGAACCGACGGTGCCCCCCCCAACCTGCACGATCCGTCGGAGGACCCGCCAACCGTCCGATCTCTGCCGCCCAGATCTAACGGTGGGCGGTCATTTTCACTCCCCGACCTGCCGACCTTTAGCGTCCGGGGAAAGTGGTTTTGGGCGCCGTACCCTGGACGCGTGTCAAACGCTGGAGTTGTTCGGAGCCCCCCTCCCCGATACCGCCTTTGCCCAAAGGTGGTGCGGGGAACCCGCTTACCACCATCCCGTTACCGCCTCCCCCTTGCGTCATCAATGCATCAACCCGACGTAGCGCCCTTCCCCGCCCTTGCGCCGTGTGGCCCTCCACGTAACCCTGCCACCCTATCCACCCGCCACCGTGTCCTGCCACCCTGGCCGACACCTCAGCAGCCACGTCACCTTTGTACCCGGGCCCCACCATGACATCATGCTGACATCATCGGCGGAAAAGCGCCAATTGCACGTTTTGTCCAAATTTTTCGTTATAAACGACCAAATTAGCCATTTGCGGTCATTTTCACGCACAAACGACGTAGCCGTTGTCAACCAGCTGCCGCGAAAATTCGTGTCCAGCCATCAAATTCAAGTTTCAGACCGCTGCAAGTCAACAATTCAGCTGCCTTAAGCCTTCACGGTCCAGCCCGCAGGATTTCAAGCTAGTTTGTCCAGGTATTCACCGTAAAGCTTACTTTTCACCCATGCATTCCTTTTCTCTGTAAAATTGCCATTAAAACACCTGTAGAAGTCCACATAAATTCTGCACCTACTACCTAAAACAAGCTAAGCTGACCTGTTGACCTCCGGAACCACAAATTCAGCATCAAAGCAGTCAATTCGCGGGCCAGAAACTGTAAAATTCTCCTCGAGGTGTTCGGCATTGTTCCCTTTTGCCGAGAGCGGGCCTGCTTCAATCTCTGCCAAAGGAAACCTCATACTCTCTGCAACTTACCATTAACAGTTCACATCCCTGTGAATTTGCAGCAAACTGCAGAAACCAGCCTGCATTTTTTCACTGAGAAAAACTCCTCAGACTGTGTCTACATTTGACCTATCACTGAAACTCTTAAAGAGACTTCCCAAACCATTGCCATTACCTATTCAAATTCAGATTATATCATGGCAGCCTCTGCATCCTCATCCCTCAGTGTTGCTCCATTAAATCCACCCAATAAAGAGCTGGAGGCCTTGCCATTTGCTGACAAGGACTATCTTATTGAAGACTTTGAGGGTGACAGGGACTTCTTGCAGACCTTCTGTCAATTAAGAGAGGACTATAAGGATGGTCATGGTACACATGGGATATGGGAGTCAAACCTACCATACTATTGTCTCCCAGCTGTAAATGTCTTCCCTGAAATCATTCACCTATGTGCTGAAAACTATGATGAGCAGCACAGAGCTATTAGCACTCCATCTGGGAGGATCCTTTTCTACATTAATGTTGAGTCCATCAACAAAATTTTACATTTTGATCAAACAGAGTTGCTAATCCCATTTTCCATGAACTATTTGCTGGACACTGGTGCCAAGATGACCAGTGAAGAGATTCAAAGGGTCACCAGGAATTTCATGAGACCTGAGTGCCAGCCTACAGGGCCACCTCCCTACCTAGCTTTCCATTTCAATGATGTAGGCAGGCTTTTACTGGACATGATTGCCTATGTGTTGGGATACAAAAACAGTGAGCATGTGGATAAAACAATGCTGGTATTGCTATCTGCTTACAGCCCACGCCAACCCCCTGCCCGCAAATATAACTTTGCTAAGTTCATAGCTAATAAGATTCATGATCAGTTGAGCAGAGTGGACAGACAGGGGGTCTTCAAGTACTCGGCCTATATTTACCACCTGTTCATGTACTACCATTCTGAAGCCTTCCCATGCTACATCAGAAGGCTGGATCACAAAGGGGAAAGAAGATCTGTCATCTTCTGGACCTCTGTCTATCACAAAGTCACAAATTCACCCTATACCTACTGTGAATTTGTTGACCAATTTGTATACCCAGTCTCTTGCCTGTTGATGAGATCACCTCCTCCCAGAATATCAAATGAGATAAAGAAAGCTCTGCAACTTTCCAAAAAATATAAAATAGGTGACTGGTACCTATATGAGAACCATACCGTCATTAGGATCTATGGCTGTGAGCTCTGTCCACACAGGCTCCCAAAATATGTACCTATGAGGTTATTTGCCTTGGAGTATTACAGGCAGTTGATTCAGTCCGACCTCACCCATTTCCACAGCGCCAAAAAGAAGGCCCACCTCAAGTTCAAACACCAGTTGGGCCCCTTCATCATGAACAAGAAAGAAGGGTGGGAAGAGGCAGACCTAGTCCTTAAAGATAAATACAAGCTGTCCTATAGTTTTCGGTGGGTCCATTATGACCCTGAAGGTTTCATCACTGCTAGGAGAAAAAAGTATAGGCTTATAGGCATTAAGCATTGCCAGTACCCACATATTGAAAAATATGCCAACCTGCAAGAATGGCAGATGGATACTCTAGTTGAAAATTTAACTGAGGAAGAAACAATTCTAAAGAATAGGAGGGAGCTTGAAAAAACTATTTACCTGGACTATGTGCAGCAGGTACCTTTCAGACCGCCTTATTCAGTGGGAGAAGGGACCTCGGCCACAAGGACTGCACCACAGGCGCCATCTACATCAGCACCGCTGACAGACAAAGGCAAAGGCATAATGGGTGCAGAGGAGGAAGCAGTGAAGGAAAATTCTGCCCCTGTAACAGAGCAGCAAACAGAGCAGAAGCCAGAACAGCAGCAGGGGCAAACTGTCCTACCACAAACTGGGCTACCAGCAGCTCCAGCACTGCAAATTCCACCCCCACAAACTGAGCCAGTAACTGCCCCAATTTTGTAGACCCCAGCACATGAGGAAAGGGGTACAAAAAGAGATAGAGAAGAGTCCACTCCTCTTAGTGGATCCTCCCACCAGCCAGAAGCCAAAAGGCAAAGAGCTGACTCCCGAGAGGTAGAAGACATTACTGAAGATGTCTTGGACAGTGCAAGAAAAGACAGGAAGGGCAGTCAGCATACAGGTACAAGCTCCTTTCAGCAGGAGCAAACTTTACAGCTCGGTTTGGAAGTGTCCTCCTCTTCCCAGCAGACCAAGAAGCCCGAAAGCACTAAGGCTTGTTTCAAACAAGTAAAAGGCTCGAAATGAGCTGCTAAGGGCCGAGGTCTACAAGCAATTCATAGATGCAACACCAGCCCAGCAAGAAAGGCTAATGTCGGTGTATGACATTCAGCAGGAAAAGATAATCTTCAGCCACTTTAAGCCCAAAGGGCCGGAGCCTAAGACAGCTGCAGATTTTATAAAGACAAGGGTGGAGGTCCTAACCAGAGATATACATCCCATGGACCAGATTGAACTCCATAAGCAAGCTGGGGAGATGGTCTATGCAACCTTGGTAGAGAAGGCCACCATGGCACATGAGCTGAAAGAGTCCCTAAAAAACACCAACACCCAGTTGGATTTTGAGAGAATGTCCTCTCAGGCCAAAGACAATAGAATAAAGTCTCTTGAGGAGATCATTATTGATCTAGGACATGATCCTAGTGATCCAACAGGTGTAAAGGCCCTCATGAAGAAGAAAGATGATGACCTCAATGCATTGAAGAAGAGGTTAAAGCTGCAGCCCACAGAGCATCCTCAAATAGCAGAACTTCAAAAGCAAAAACAGGCTGAGGACCAACTAGACCTCCTAATGCAGCAAGACCAGAGGATCAGGGAATTGGAGAGAGAGCTGGAAGGAGCATTACAAGATAAACATGCAGAATCCACCTCCCAAGCTCCTCCAACTACTTCAACAACAGCGGCAACTTCAGGGGCAGCAGTGGCACCCACAACAGAAGCAGCAGGAACAGCAACATCTCCAGATGCCAGCCCAAGTGTAGAGGAATTGACCGAGGCTGTCAAAGCAATGGAGATCCAGGCATATGAAATAAAGAAGGCCAAGGAGAAGTTGGCAGAACTGGATGCCAAGTATGACAAGTCCAAAGTGACTGTAGCAGAACAGGGCAGAGAAATAAAGGCCCAAAAAGAAAGGATAAAGGCCTTAGAGAAAGAGTTGAATCTGGAGACTGCTATGGCCGACATAAAGAGAATCCTATGGGCCAAAATTGCCCAATCCATCAAACAACAATGGAGGTCAATAAAAATAATGCATGAGCAGATGGATTTAATGGGCCAAGCTCAAGCAGAAATTCAGAAGGCCAAGACAGTGCTAGGGAACAGAGCAGAGCAGGCAAACAGAATGATAGACTTCCTGAACAGGCAAGAAAGGGAGGAATTGGCAGCTATAGGAATTCCCAACAGAACAGAGGCTGTCCTCTCTGCTAAGAAGATACTAACTCTCAGGAACTATATACAAACAGTGGAGAGGAAGTACTATGAGATGCAAGCAGATGTGGAGGAATACAAAGTTAAAAGGGAGTGCTGCAAGCAAAAGGCCTGCCCAGCTTACTAAGTGGTGCAGGAAAACTGATCTCTCCAGATCAAATGGCCAACAGAATGGCAACCACTATTGAAAATCAGATTATTGCATCTGGCAGTTCATCTGAACAAACAGGGCCTCCCACAGGACAGAGCTTATATGACAAACTTGAAGGCCTGTTCTTCATTGAGAATGAAGTGAATCACCTGTTTGAAATCCCTCCCAATCTTTATAGACATACAGAGGTCGAGGAAACATTAATAAAGATGCGCAGACATCAAATGCCTAAGGAGGATTGGTGGCAATTCATGCTTCAAATTTTGCCACGGTAGCTTCAGTCATTCGGCCACTGCTAGCTCCAGATCACTACAAGACAAATAACATGACAAATGTCAGCAGTTAAAGCAGCTAAAAAGTGACTCATCATACAGACAACGACAGCTATCCAAGTCTCAGACAGCGCATCTCCAGCCGACTCTAACAGCCATAAAGTACAAATATCTTCTGACTATTTTGACAGCTGAGGCGTTAAGGAATTACTGCAGCATTCACTCCTTCAGCTACTGCATTCCAGAGATTAGCATATCATAAATGAGATATTAACTCATTCGCTGATATTTTTGATGTAAAATTTTGTATATATACTCCCCTGAGTAACTCATAAGGGGTTGGTAATTTTCTCTATGAGACAAATGTATTATACACTTTCTGAATTATCTAATACAAAGGGCTGGATGAGCTCAGTGATTTCCCAAAATATTTGATGTCTGGATGATTCTCCATGTGCTGATGCAGAATCCCTATGCTGTCTGATTAAATAACAAGTTTTTTCCTTAATCTTTGTTCTTGTCTTTCTTATGTTTATCAAATCATACTCATCTTATACTAAGCTAGCAGTAAAAAGAAAGAATAGTGCAGGACTTGTTTCACTACACCTTGTACTCAATTTTTACTACTGTAAATGTTTGTCTTCAGGATTACTATGCACATGAATTCTTAATTTCTCATGTAGCTGTTAATTCTATATGTATGAATATCACCTAGAAATTCTTAAATGCTCCTGGGTCAATATTCTCACTGTCTTACTCCCAAAGTTTACTGTAAGATTCTTAATTGCCTTGCATAAACTGGACACAACCCACCCAATCACTTTATGAAAGTTTATTTCTCAGACACTAACCTTGCTCTGCAGCATCACTACAGCAAAATCACTCAGCACCTCAAAATAACTAAAGGACCACTGACTCCATAGCCCAATGGACTAGAACACTTTGGAGAATGCATAAGCAGCTTGACTGAAATTATCATCCAACCAAAACATAAACCAAAACCTGAACCCAATAACTAGCCTAAAATACTATCAAAACAGAGAGAAATTATAAAGAGAGAGCCCTCTCTGATCACAGTTTGGCTAGAAACTGTGATCCAAAGATTGGTTAGTGGTTACCCCGGCCGTATTCCCTTGGGAGTCAAAGGGAACAACCTGGGTTTTAACAGGTGCAACACAAAAAGATTTTGACCTGGGCAAATCTTAGAAAAAAGGATTTGTTGGACCATCTAGATGCTAGTTATGTGGTCTTCAGGAAGAAACGATGGATCACCTTCTTAACCTCTACACATTCACCTTGACCTTATGGAACTGGGTTGCCTCTATCTTCAATCAAACTGACTGGGATGAAAACGACATCTCTAAAACTCTAAAGAATTGGAGGAAAAAACTTTTTGAGAATGAGACAGTCAACATAGCCTGGACTTTAATCATAGGGTTTTTGATCTGGAATGTCTAGAAAGAATGCAATAATAGAATTTTCAAAGATAAATCTGGATCAACCCAAAACATAATAGCTCAGCTCTTAAGGCAACTCAAAGAAAATGTAAATACCCTTCAGAAGCAACCCCCCTCCATCTCACCAGGAGGCTCGCATTCTTTTTCTTTTGGGCCTCCAGAAGCTTGTCCCCCAGGGCACAATTAGGATTACAACACACTCTATAATGGGGTAGGATTACTGGCAACCACCCCCCCTGGCTTCTTTAAATTTAATACAAAGGGAGCCTCAAAAGGAAACTCGGTGGTTGCGGGTTATGGTGGAGCTATACGAGATGACAAGGGGAATATTATAGTTATCTTCCATAGTCATTTAGGGAATGCTACCAACAATATGGGGGAATTAATGGGCACAGAGCAGTGCTTATAGATTCTAAGAGATCTCAATATGCCGAACACTATCATAGAGGCTGACTATGAATTAACAATTAATTCCATAAAAAAAATAGCAAATGGCTCAGCACTAGAGAAAGTCTTGAACCACTGGCAACTTTTGCAGGTCTATCATCATATTCATTCTCATCTAAGAATCCTAAGAACCCTAAGTTTCGCACATGTGCGCAGAAATACCAACAAATTAGCGGACCGACTGGAAAATGAAGGGGCACTCTGTAAAAAAGATCATAGTATACATAGGTGGGAGATAGCACCTGCAGGGAATTTGCGTGAGTGCCACAGTCTGGCGCGTGCAGACAGTGAAAATTATCACAGTATGAAGGAGAAGCAGCTATTGGGAAATTAAACAAATGGGGGACAAGAGTTCATCAAGCAGAAGACCACAGAATCGGCGCGAGGGGATATTTCAGACAGACGGAAGGATGCAGAGAAAGAGCGGATTTTTTTTTCAAAGAAAACAAAGGTTTAGTGGTTTAGTGATTTATCGGTGGTCCCCAAGCTCCCAAGCGGTTTTTCATGGTTTGCCCGCAATGCCACTCATCAATCACCATGTGGTGGCGGGAGGAGAGAAAAAACCACCTATATGTTATAGACATTTTTGGGCACTGCAACCCCAATCATACATGTCCATAAACCAAGGGCTCCTAAGTCCCTAAAAGTGTTGCTTCACACCCTAAAGGAACAAGGTCAACTGATTATATCATCTCCCAAAAGTTCTCCACCGAAAACTGCTTAGAACTGGTCAAAGCTGGACCATACAGACTACCCAGTGCAGAGGGTGCGATGCATCTCACCTGCTCAGTGAAAAGGGTGTGATGCATACTAGAAATCCCTTCTGTAGGGTGCGATGGGTGAGAGTAGACAAATGGCAGAGACAGTTTGCAAGGTGGATCATCATGGAATCTTCCATAAACTTCTCCTTTGACACTTGCCTCTCTGAATTCGCCCAGGGATGAGTAAGAGATAATCAATCTCCAAGTGGAATCAAGAACTATCAGAGAGAGGACACTAATCAAAATCCCAGAAGCTAACTCACCCCCTGCAATCATCTATATATGGATCCCTCATCCCAGAGATCCAGAGGCTGGAATTTTGTATCTTGTAAGGAAGTGTTGTTGGTTTCTTGGTGGAATATCATAGTGTTGGGTGATCTAAACTTTTCATGAGGTGAAGAAGGGCTTTCATGCTGGGAGGATGACGTTGGGTCAGAACAATTGGTTGTAATCCTCTTTGCTATTCTTGATATTAATAAAGCTATTCAAGTTTTCCTCCACATTCTTGTATGTTTGATGATATATGCATTTGTGTGGTCAATATATATCTCGTTCTATATTGTTTATGATTGTAGATCTCTGTTCTTCGATAGTATTATGCTGCTTTGATTCCATAGGTGCTCTTTGAAGCTGGGTAGATGAAGGAAAAGCGGCAAGGATCTGTCAGAAGGGACAGGAACCAAGCAAGGAACCAAGCGCAAGACTGAGGTTGGTGTCCTTTGTTCCCCTCTTATCTACTCCTCATAAAGGAAAGCGAAAGTAGTTTTAGTTTGTTTGTTTCTAAGATAGCTACCAGTCTTAGTGGGACTAGCACTCCAAGTGGACACTAGATTTCCCGATAACAAAACGGCGACTCCACTGGGGAGTGAATAGATTGTTTTCTTGTCTCTATTTGTTTGTTTTATAAACTTACAGACGAAGCCTGAAGTCAAGCCAGCTAACCTTCGAACTGCATTTGCTATGCAAGTGCAAAGTAGATCAATGATGCTTCAGTCTATCTCCGGGTTTTGTTTATAAATTGAACAATCGATTTTCAAACCTTCTAATTGCCCTAGTGGTGGCTCTAGCAACCTCATTAGATCAGCCCCTGTGATTTATATTTACTGAACATCACTTGCTCGGCCTAAATCCCTAAACTGAGCTGCAAACTGTGACCAAAGACCAAGTAAAAGTCTTACACTGGTACCATCGCACCCTCTCTTCAAGGAAGTCTGTATGCATTGCACCTCCCATGTGCAGTAGGTGGGATGCATACTCGTTTCCCTATGTAACAGGTGCGATGGTTAGAAAAGGCTAATTTTGCCTTCAGACTTTGGTTTTTCTTCACTCTCTTCAGCTCTATTCAGGAGTTCTGCTGTCTGTGATCAGTATACCACTATGGAAACCCCCTTCCTTTCCATCATTCCGCCTCCATTGTGCAAAGAATTGTAAATGTTTTTATGTATTGTGCGCCATTTACAGTTCTCTTTTACAAAAAGTAGCATAATCAAGCTGTCCTCTTTTGATTTGAAAGTGTCGCAAGTGCCATTTTCAGTCAAAGAAAAGAATTCTATTGTTCTTGATGGTCGATTATACAGTTACTCTTGTATTTGATTTGAATTAGTAGTTTTTCAAGTGTCGAAAGCAGTTTTCAATTCAAAATAGCAAAGTGTCGTCATTATCTTCCTTTCGTTTTTGAAGAGAAATTTGTTAGTACTGTTGCTTTGAAAAGATAATTCAGATTTGCACTTAGCATTCTTCTTGTCATTCACACATTAAGAAAGCTGAAAACAAATACATGCATGTACATTTGCATTTAGATTGCTTGTTGGTTTGATTTAGGACAGTGCATCTAGTGTGTGCTCTCTGCTCTATGTTGAAAGAATATCATCTCTCTTTCTTTAGTAGCTAGGATTTTCATTGCAAAAAGAAGATTAAACGATTGTTTATCATCTTAGATTGCATTTTAAGAATTGTATATCTACATCACGCTGTGAACCTGAAAGGAAAATTTCTTAAGAAAGATCAACTGTAAAATAAATTCAATGAACATAAAAACACTTTGGAACCTAATGCACAACATCTAGAAGTCTAGGCTAGAGACGTATTCTGGCGTCATAAAGCCTGGTAACTGTCAATTTCACTATTGGTTGGGTGATTCCTCCTCTTTGAGACGACAAGTGCCAGTACGGACTTGTGCTCCCACGTACCGTCGAGTATATATTGGGAGACCACAATAGGCTATATCCTTTATCCATAGGAAGCCATGTCTGCCGCCCTATCGATCGCAATGCACTAAACACAACATTTGGGAAGATTGACTACCGTACCGTAAAAAGTATTCTACAGTTTTGCGATTGGTTTGGTAATCCTCTATCTAGATTTCCAGAGTAGTCTCTTTCGTTCCTTTTCAAACTCCTTAAAGGAAAAGGTCCATCTGAGCACTTGTCACTTCAGGCTCATTAAAAATCGAAGGCGACTACAGTCATCTTTTGTTTTTTCTCGACTCTTAAAAATTGAAAAAACAAGTTGTGCCAAAGCGTCTAAAATTTATTTTAATCGGAATAATATCACCATTCTCGCGTTGGTCTTAGCTTGAGTAAAATGGAGTCCACCAACCAAGGATTTCCCCTTGGAGGAAATCCTAGTCCTTTCTCCTCTTGGGGAGATGTTGGTGCACCTCATATGGCCACATTGTCACTTCCAGGATTGACGATTGGCTTGCCAATATGGCTCTTCTCAACCTTCGTCATTCAGAACACAGTGACTCCTGAACAATCGAGTCAGAAACTCGATGATACTAAAGTTACCTCCCAACCTTCTACTTCGTCTGAGTCTCCCTCTCCTCCTTCCTCTTCGCTTGATAAAGCTGGTAAAGCCAAAATTAAAATAACTAAGAAGGAGAAGAAGGGGAAGGAGAAGAAATAGAAGAAGAAGAAGGAGCCAAAGGCGAAAAGGGGTAACCGGGAATCGTCTAAGGAAAATCCGCACATTGCACCATCCAAGCCTAAATCTCCATGTGTCATTTGCAAAGGAGACCACTATCATCGAGATTGTCCTTGCATCCCTCGAATCTTAAGGGACTGGTCTCCTCGTTTGCACAATCCGGTGTCATCAACCTCTGAATATCATGTTGAAAGTACACCATCAACTAGTGAAAGCAAAGCATTTGGACAGAAAGGGAAATGTAAATTTCCTTGTAAACTGTGTGAAGGCAATCACGTCGTCCACCGTTGTCCCTTCCTAGACAAAGCTAAAAGAGTCTAGGATAACCGTCCTGCTTCACTGCTACGGCTTCCTCCTGGATACAATAAACTCTTGCCGAGTCCATCGCTACTTGAAAATCCGACCGACACGCCATTATGGTCAGTCGAAGCATCTGTCATTGAAGTTAAACCCGCTGAATCCATACCAGACGAAAGTCAAAAGGTTGAGGTGGCAGTCGACCCGGTCTTGTCTTCGGAAGGTCCATCTTCAGATGATACAACCACTGAAGAGAATGAGAACGACACCATTCAAATTCTTTTCGTAAACACAGACTCTGATGAATATGGGGGAAATCTACCCGTTCCTTTACTGCAGGAAGGAAGTTCGTTAGAGTCATATCCGGCCGTCTATTCAGTCCCACCTCCAAGAAACCTAGTCGTTTCCTTTGATTGGAATCTACTAGGCAGACCCCGTTTATTGGCTAATGTACCATTCCGAATCATTCTACAAGCTTACAAAGTGATCATGGTCAGTACCATCATAGATGAAGGGGCTTTTGTGAGTATCCTTTCCTCAACTACTTGGGAAGCACTTGGTTCGCCATCGCTTCTGCCTGAGATGAGAAATCTGACAGGCTTCGACAAAGGAACCAGTCGACCATTAGGGATCCTTCCCAATGTGCCCATAACGTTGAGAAGGAAAACTATTTATACGAACATGATGGTAGTCCAAGGACCTCTAGATTATAATCTACTCCTTGGGCGCGATTATATTTATAGCATAGGGGCCATTGCCTCCTCACTCTTTAGAGTAATGTGTTTTCCGCATGAAGGCCCAGTGGTCCAGCTCGTAGACCAGCTTTCGTTCCCCGGCTCACACATAGTTAATAGTCAAATTCCATCCCTAAATGGTCTTTTCACGCAAGGAATGTGATCCAGGTGGATGTTGGTGGCCACCCACCTATCCCATTTGGACCCCCACAACTGTCTCTTTCAGCTTTTTTAGTTTCCTAAATTGTAGCACAGTTTACTATTTTTAGTAGTTTTTCGGGTCCTGAACTTCTGGAGTCGTTTTGAGGCCCTAAACAACGTTTTTTGGGAAATCTAGGGCAACATGGGTCCGTGAACCAATGTTGCCTCCCAAAGTGGTAGTACTCGGATAGATCTTTCTAACGAGCTACCGTACGCGTCAAACAGAGATCGTATGCCAAAGTTACGACCCCAGGAAATAGATGTACCAATTTACCCAAACGGGGCCCACAATTTGGTGTTTCATCTTCTAGGGTTAGGTTTCGGGATGTGAAAGGTTTTCCATTGTTTCTCAACAATAAATAGGCCTTCGAGCCTCATTGTAACACAGTTCAGAACAGTTCAGAGGCATGTAGCCGCCACATCTCTTCTCAGAGATAAGCTACCATCGCCCTAGCTGGTTTCTTTCCATTACTCTTTGTAAGCATATTTTAGTGTTTTACATTAATGAAGTGAAGTATTATTTCCGCTGCATATCTATTTTTATGGTTATCTCTATGTTTTATTGCATTCCTATTTAAATCCGGATCAGTGGTATCAGAGCGGTCTGCTTTTTCTCTGTTTTACTTTGCATGTCCCCAACGAGGTCGGGATATAAGGAGTTGGGGCTTGAACTAGTCGAACCTTTGCAAGACCAGCCTCGCAAATCTCGGCGGCCTCCCATGGCGGATGAGAAGAAAGACGAGGGCCAGGATATCCTATCAAAATCTTGCTCGAAGAAGCACTCGAGCGACAACGAAACGCGATGATGGATAGCTTTGCCCAGATCCTTCAGCGGCTACCCAGAGGCGACGCATCGGCTTCCAACAACTACTCTGGAAACGCCACACCGTTTAAGGTACAAGTTAATTTTGAAATCCCCATCTTCAAGGGTCAAATAGACACAGATGTCGTAGATAAATGGTTAAATCTGCTAGATGGGTATTTTTTTGTTCATGAATTTTCAAGTCGAGAAAAGATTGTTTTCACTCTTCTTAAAGCAGCCCCCCACGTCAAGGACTGGTGGGAAACCTACTGCGAGCAGAAGGATGAAAGTACAGGCTCACTATTTTCAGCCGCAACCAGTTGGAATGACTTCCGGGATGCCATCAAGGAGTAGTACTACCCTGTCGGAAGCTATGAGGACAAATACATCAAATGGACCACACTGCGGCAGGGACGAGACCAAGATGTGCCGGAGTTCACAAACATTTTTCATACCCTTCGCACATAGTTGGGTATCAAAGATTCTGAGCTACATCTGGTACTCAAATACCGCGACTGCCTACACAGATACATCTAGGAAGAGATGGGGTTCTTGAACATCTCCTCACTCGGCACAGCATACCGATACGCTGTCAAAATCGAGAAAAAGTTCAAACAGAAGAAGCGAGACTTTGGATCTGCAAATCCGAAGCCCAATGGACAAAGCCAAGGTGGGGTGACCCAAGACAACCGGTTGAAGCCGCAAGAAAAGAACAACACCACAAAGCCGAAGAAGGACACGGGAAAGTGGTGTGAGTTCCACAAGAGTCCCACTCATAACACATGTGAGTGTCGGACCAAGCAGTCGCTGGTGGCCGACTTAAAGGCTTCCGAATCAGATGCATGTTCTGACCCTGAGCCAGAACCTGACAAGGGGAATGGCAAAGGGAAGCAGATCATTGATGCGGATCCCAGCACCACTGTTGCCACTGCCAAGATCCAGAAGAATGAACCTGCAGATCCAGAAGAGGGGGAGCATCTTTTCCACTCACAGATGTGGGTGAAGGGTTCACCGCTGCAATTCATTGTCGACAGTGGCAGCCAAAAGAACCTCATTTCAGCAGAGGTCGTGAAGCGGTTGGGCCTACCGACTACACCGCACCCACAGCCGTACAGTATCGGGTGGCTTCATGAAGAACGAGATCTAAAATTTTGCCAGCAGTGCCGCCTTCCCTACAGCATCAAACCCTTCACAGATGAGGTATTGTGTGATGTTACAGCTCTGGATGTTTGTGATGTATTATTAGGCCAGCCATACTTGTGGAAGCGACATGCTGTGTATGAGTCAAGGCCTCATGCTGTCATTATTTCTTTGAATAATTCATTATATAGGATACCAGAGGTAGCCCCACCTACCGCCACATCTTTGATCACCGCTAAGAAAGGCAGCAAGCTCATCTCCCAGACCAGGAAATTCATCTGTCTGGTTCACTCCCAAAGTAAGGGGAAGATTGTCATCACATCCATGACCCCCGCGAAGGGTTCCTCCATGCAGCAGCAGCAGCAAAGGGATACAGTCATGACAATACACGGGAACAACTTCTCCTCACCCATAGGGGTACCACACAAGTTTCAGGTGGGCGAAAAAGTTTGGTTGCATCTGCAGAGAGAACGCCTTACCAGAACCCATCAGAAACTCAGACCACTCCTACATGGTCCTTACACAAGTACCAAGGCTACGGGTAACAATGCTTTGAAGCACAACATTCCTCCATTCCTTCACTTGCACCGAGTGTTCAATGTGGACCATCGTTGACCATGCTCTCCACCATTTCTGGACACATCAGAGATTGCAGAACAGCTCACCAGAGACCCAGCTCAGCAAAAGCTTCCTCATCTCAGGGAGGAACTCAACGCAATGGGGACCATTTCTTCCTAAGGGGGGAGGAATGATCCAGGTGGATGTTGGTGGCCACCCACCTATCCCATTTGGACCCCCACAACTGTCTCTTTCAGCTTTTTCAGTTTCCTAAATTGTAGCACAGTTTACTATTTTTAGCAGTTTTTCGAGTTCTGAACTTCCGGAGCCATTTTGAGGCCCTAAACGACGTTTTTTGGGAAATCTGGGGCAACATGGGTCCATGGACCCATGTTGCCTCCCAAAGTGGTAGTACTCGGATAGATCTTTCTAACGAGCTACCGTACGCGTCAAACGGAGATCGTATGCCAAAGTTACAACCCCGGGAAATTGATGTACCAATTTACCCAAACAGGGCCCACAATTTGGCGTTTCATCTTCTAGGGTTAGGTTTCGGGATGTGAAAGGTTTTCCATTGTTTCTCAACAATAAATAGGCCTTCGAGCCTCATTGTAACACAGTTCAGAACAGTTCAGAGGCATGTAGCCGCCACATCTCTTCTCAGAGATAAGCTACCATCGCCCTAGCTGGTTTCTTTCCATTACTGTTTGTAAGCATATTTCAGTGTTTTACATTAATGAAGTGAAGTATTATTTCCATTGCATATCTATGTTTATGGTTATCTCTGTGTTTTATTGCATTCCTGTTTAAATCTGGATCAGAATGTCTCATCAATCTCCAGCCTGTCCACCTGAAGAGCGCGAGTAATTCAGGAGGACATGACTGAAACCCAGGGGGCATGCACCCTGGTCTGTTTCGGCAGGAAAACCTTGGGTATAGGGTAGGTTTCTGCGGAGGATATATGAATAGTCTAACACACCCATCCATTTAGGAAAATGGGATTAGACTGGAACAAAATTCCCTCGTTAGAGTTATGTGAGTGGAGGTGACCGCACCATTCACCTCTGTCTATTTCGGTAGACATCGCCATGGAAGTGTTTTGTCTACAACGTGGATGGAGCAATCTTCTGAATGCAAGAACCTTCATATGGTAACCTGGAAATTCTACCTTCGCTATGCCTGGGGGCATGCAAACCTTTTTGCCTAAAAGTAAAGAGTGACCATTTATTTTCTTAGTTTGTAGTTTCTCAACCCTTTAAACTCATAGGATTGATCGTTCCTAGCTTACATAATGAAAGGATCTGGAGCAAAGTTTCAAATGGTGCAAGCTCCCTAAAAATTGAACCTATCAATGAGACATCCTTATTATACGACTGAGCAGTTTTTATGTGGAGTTCAAGCTCGTTAAAGTTAAACCTAAGAAATGAGCAAATGTTTACCCCAGAGTTTAAGCTCATTAACAAAAATGAACCAATTTCTGGTAAATAACCATTTTGAATGCATTATCAGCAGGTTTTGAGCCCTGGTCGTGTTCTTACCATCACCTCCACTCTGTTTTAGCTGATCATTCACCTCCATTTGATTGTTTACCCCTTTTGAGGAATAGCTATGAAGAGTGATCCTGTTATCCATCCTTGTGACACTGCCTTGATTGGAAAATTCCAAACCTTACCTGGAATCAGTTGCTACCTGAAATTATCACTCGTTCCTCAAAAAACGAGTCTCCTTTAATCTCTTTTCATCTAACTCGTAAAATATGAAAATATTTCCGAGTAGTTGGCCTCTCCATCTCGTTAAAGCTACCGGGAGTGCTATCCCTCCTCTAGATTTTAATCTTTTTGGACCTGAGGGATTATTTTACAAAAAGATCGAGTGCTTGTTTTGTTCGGCTCGTTAAAATTACCAAAAATTCATCCCTTTCGTATTATTTTATACTTTTTCGGACTTAAGGGATTATATGATGAAAAAGGATTATTGGAGTTTCCTTTACGTCCCTTTCAGACTCTCTAAAATTGAAAAGGATCGAGTTATCTTTGTTGTTAAACTCGTTAAAACCAAATAGCGACAAACTTGTCCATATAGACAAGAATGAGTTTCACTGTCGCCAGGCTCGTTAAAACATAGTGATGAGTTTGCCCGAAGGGGAAATTATAGAACAAGCATATGTTATCCTCCTCAAGCTTGACAAAAATAAAGAGGTACTGGTCAGCAATGACTGGGGAAAAATTGGGAAGAAAACTTGAAGAAACTTTATTGGTAGCAAGTCGCTCTTTAACATGACACTTTCACTCCACATCCGAGTCGGGTTGGGTTATTTCGTTCACTAGTCATATCACCATTGGTCCATCGCACCATCCATATTTGGGGTTAACGCTACCAATCCATGTTAGTGTCGCCAGTATGTTCAAGAGAAGTCGCTCAGAGAATTCACCTGTGTCTCATCCGCTGCAATACATTCACACTCCATTCTTTCATGATCACCACCCTAAACCCTATATCATCAGATAGTTTTCATCTCCGAAATCATTTACTCCATTTCGTGTCGTAGATGTGGGATTCATTAAGGCCCTCCTACGACAGGTTGCTTCTTGTCAACATCAACTCATTATCCAAGAAATCGACTTAGGAACAACCCTTTCAATACTTTGAAGCTTGCATGCCTCAATGGCAAGTTTCTCACTTCCGGCGACAGGTTTACATCAATGGCCTTCGACCGAAAGATTTTGTGCCATGTCCCTTTTCACACCACGTGAATTGTACTGTAGTACCTTGAGGGTCATCATCATTATCAGTGATTCCACTCACGCTTGTTAACAACTTACATCATTGGCTGGTAATCAGGCAATGTCTTTTCATGTTCGACTCCAGAACATCTTTCACATGGATCGACTTGTACTCCGAGTGAAGATTGGACGAGTTTTGAAGACCCCGGATCTAGTTTCATCCATCCAGGCTACGATATATTTAGGAAAATAAAGACATCAAATGTACATCATTGCTGCACAGATGATCATCTGAATCAAAGGATGTTGACTCTATCAGAATCATCAGTCTACCACACAGACGGTTGTCTGTCTTATGTACATGAAAATGAATTTATAAAGCTGAGAATGGGAATGCCTGCCTCAGCTAGATCATGAAAAATATTATAAAGATAATGTATTGTATTGTATCTTATTACAGGTCGCCTTCTAGCTCGAAAAAACTTTGGATCCTCATGATAAAGCATTTCACCCGACATCAAAAGATTAACGACCTCATGCTTTAGGGGGCTACTGTTATAGACATTTTTGGGCACTGAAACCCCAATCATACATGTCCATAAACCAAGGGCTCCTAAGTCCCTAAAAGTGTTGCTTCACACCCTAAAGGAACAAGGTCAACTGATTATATCATCTCCCAGAAGTTCTCCATAGAAAACTGCTCATAACTGGTCAAATCTGGACCATACAGACTGCCCAGTGCAGAGGATGCGATGCATCCCACCTACTCAGTGAAAAGGGTGCTATGCATACTAGAAAGACCTTCTGTAGGGTGCGACGGGCGAGAGTAAACAAATGGTAGAGACAGTTTGCAAGGTGGATCGTCATGGAATCTTCTAGAAACTTCTCCTGTGACACTTGCCTCTCTGAATTTGCCCAAGGATGAGTAAGAGATCATCAATCTCCAAGTGGAATCAAGAACTATCAGAGAGAGGACACTAATCAAAATCCCAGAAGTTGACTCACCCCCCTGCAATCATCTATATATGGATCCCTCATCCCAAAGATCCAGAGGCTAGAATTTTGTATCTTGTAAGGAAGTGTTGTTGGTTTCTTGGTGGAATATCATAGTGTTGAGTGATCTAAACTTTTCATGAGGTGAAGAAGGGATTTCATGCTGGGAGGATGATGCTAGGTCAGAACAATTGGTTGTAATCCTCTTTGCTATTCTTGATATTAATAAAGCTATTCAAGTTTTCCTCCACATTCTTGTATGTTTGATGATATATGCATTTGTGTGGTCAATATATATATGGTCCTATATTTTTTATGATTGTATATCTCTGTTCTTCGATAGTATTATGCTGCTTTGATTCCACGGGTGCTCTTTGAAGCTGGGTAGATGAAGGAAAAGTGGCAAGGATCTGTCAGAAGGGAGAGGAACCAAGCAAGGAACCAAGCGCAAGACTGAGGTTGGTTTCCTTTGTTTCCCTCTTATCTACTTCTCATAAAGGAAAGCGAAAGTAGTTTTAGTTTGTTTGTTTCTAAAATAGCTACCAGTCTTAGTGGGACTAGCAGCTCTGAGTGGACACTAGATTTCCCGATAACACTGTATCGGGTAGGTTTTCCTCGTGCTTCTTCTCTGCCCGATATTCTCCTCAACCGTCGGATCCGGCTTGTGAAGATCTACGACCGTGGTTCATCGCGCTTGTTGGTAGTGTTATCCTCCAAGCTTATCATGATCCCGGTGATGTCTCAGGGGTTCCGAATGTTAAAGCTGCTCGTGATTTATCTCCCTAGGCGGACCCACTTGAATGCTTGAATGGGTTTAATTTCCCTTCAGGTTCGGGGTGTTTGTTAATTTGTGTGCTAATTGATTTTCCGACTTTACCCCTTGATTGTGAGATCCTTAGAATCGGATCCTATGGTCGATGGCAGTCACAGAGTTTTGTGGGCCCTAGGCCCAATTTTTGAAGCATGGCAGACACTGGATGTTCCTATGGGCACCAATGTCGGGATTTAACATAGTTTTGTAACTTTTTAGTTAATGAATGAGAAGAAAACACTCTTGCTTTAGCAAAAAAAAAAACATTTATTGATGATTTTAGCAGGAAATTTTGGTTCCATTGTCTCAAGAGTTCATAAGAGACATTTAAAAAGTTCAAATAGTTTAAATATGTTGCAAAAACGAAAAGTGGAAAATATGTTAAAGTAGTGAAATGAAATGGAGGAGTGGATTACTCAAAAAAATTTGTAATTTTTTACAAAAAGTATGAAATTAAAAGATAGATCACCACTAGATATACTCCATAGAAAAATGGGTTTGTTGAATGAAAGAATCATACAATTATGAACATGGAAAGGAGTATGGTCAAAGCTAGAAGTTGTCCTAATGATTTTTGGGCTGTAGTTGTTTCTTGTGTCTAAATATTGAATAGATCTCCAACAAATAGCATGAAAAGTAAAGTTCCTCAAGAAGAATGTAGTGGAAAAATTTTGTTTCTAATTTTATAGTTTTTTGTTTTATTCCTTATGCACATGTACTAGAAGAGCTGAGGAAAATTGAAAATAAAAATGAAAAGTGCATTTTCATTGGATACAATGAATAATCCAAAACCTAAAGGCTATATAACCGAGTCACCAAGATATCTGTGATGACCAAAGATGTAAAATTCTCAGAGGAAAAATCTTGGAGTGATCAAGAGAATGAAGAAATGGATAGAAAATATTTGTTTTCACCAATAAATGAATAGGTGGAAAGTTTAGGATAACAAGTCCCCCCAACAAGATTTCCAAGGTTACAGGTCCAAAGACAAGCAGATGATCCTACTTCTAGCAAAGAGTCAAGAGATTCAATCAGAAATTAGAGATATAGTCACCTGTTGCCACCAAAAACATTAGAGAACAAGTAAATTTTCCTTATTATCCTATCAACCTACCTATTTTGAAGAAGGAATAAAAAGGAGCATTGAGCACAAGCCATGAATAAAGATATTGAATCTATGGAGAGTAATGAAACATGGGATCTTGTTGATGTCCCTGTAGGTAAAAACTACATTGGTGCTAAGTGGGTATACAAGAAAAAATTTGGAAGAGAAAGGAAGTTGAGAAATATAAGTCGATGTTAGTTTCCAAAGTGTTTTCTCATGAAATAGGTATTGGCTATGGTGATTCCTTTGCTCCAGTAGAAACATTGGAACTACTTGAGAATTTTTATCCATTGCAACCTAGAATAAATGGGAAATTTATTAAATGGATGTTAAGTCAAATTTTTTGAATGGAAAACTAGAAGAAGAGGTGTATGTTGATTAGCCACTAAGATTTGAAGTAAAAATCCAAGAGTACAAAGTGCACAATTTGAAGAAATTTTCATATGGATAATTGCAAGTTCTAAGAGTTTGGTATATTTAGATTGATTCATATGTGCTCAGTGATTTGTTTACCAGGAGCAACAATGAGCTTACTCTCTATACCAAATCATATCAAGGTAAAATTATTATAGTTTGTATTTATGTTGATGATATGATATATGCAAGGAATTTAATGTTAAATGAAGTTAAAGTTGCCATGAAAAGAGAAGTTGATACAACATACCTTGGTCTCATGAGTAACTTTTTGAGAATTGAAACCAAGCGATGTACACAAGGGGTCCTTATATTTCAACCAAATTATGTTATATATATCTTAAAGAGGTTCAAAACGGAGAAATTCCATCTAGTAGAGACACTTATTGCAACAAGAAGAAAATTGATCAAGCACGATGATGGACTAGCAATGGGTTCAACATTATGTAAGAGAAATGTAGGTAACCTCGTGTCGCTTATTGCAACTAGACTTGATATTATGTATGTAGTTAGTTACATTTCTAAATTTATGGAGTCCACCAAGGAATCTCGTTGAAATGTTGGAAATTATTTTGAGGTATATTATAGGTACAACTAATTATGGATTGTGGTACACAAGTTATGAAGACAATAGGCTTATACGATACACAAAAAATGATCTTGCTACCAATATTGATGATTGAAAAGCGCTTCAAGATATGATTTTCATTTAGGTAGAAGTTTGATCTTATGTTATTCTAATAAACAATTGATTGTCCAGTATCCTCCGTAGATGTTGAAATTGTTGCAACCACTACAACAACATGCCATGAAATACAAACAAGAAGAATTTTGAAAGATATTTCACATTCTGAGGAGATAAATAATATATTTTGGTATAGTAGGCGATAATTGTATTACCAAAGAACCATTTGTTCCACAATAAAGGCAAGCACATTGACACTCACTATCACATCATTCATGAGCTTATTAACAATGGTCATGTATCTCTACAATTTTGTGGATTTAGATATTATGTAGTAGATATATTCATTAAATCATTAGGAAGAATTCTTTTTGTTTTAGACAAAACACTTAGGAATTGATACTATAATTAAATGTAACAATGGAGATTAAGCGAGAGTACTGAAAATAATATCTCTAACTAAAATATTCAGCAGTTAGTTGTTAGTTCCAGTAATTTTTAGAAATTTAGTTTTAAACATTGTGAACTAGGATATTTTTAGAAAAATCATGAAAAATCTAGATATCCTTAGAAGAAATTAATTATAGGTGGTTCTAGAAAATTTTTGGTCTATGTACACTCTATTAAATAATGAGAAGGGCTTTTAATTCCCCAAGAACGTTTCCTTATTCCCTCTTTATTATGTACACTTTTTATTAGGAAGAATATTACACATTATTGGGGTAACTCCCACCTATGATCTGAGAAAGTAGTTAGCTATGAAATGTAGGGATGAGCCATTATATGGTTGATTAAATGGAATAACTGTTATGATCACCTATATTTATGTGAGAGGCAAGTTGTACACTAAAAAAACATAGGGGATGTTATAATCTAATTAATTTCCCCTTAAGGATTTTATTGCTTCTGTATTCCTTCCTTCTTATTGTTCATGTTTATTTATATGTGTTTTTGTTTCTGGCTATTAAATCAAACAATTGGTATCAGAGAAAGAGAGCGTGTGGTGTCTTTGGACATGTAGTGTAGGAGTTCTATGGATGTGGGAAAAGAAGTTCATTATACAAAAGGTCATTGATCTAAAATATTTAGTCTATGAAGAACAATAAGTATATATATAGTTCAATATTTATTAAAGTAGAAGAAACGATATTGGACTACCTATGTTGTAGATATGATGTTGTTGTACATTATATAATAGAGTGTTGTTATGAGAGGTTTTGAAATGGAACCCATTTTGAACATGAGATAGGGAGAGGTTGAGTAAGATAATAAGGTTGAGAAGATGGGAATGTACAAGATTTTAGCGGTAACCCTAGGTAGTTGCTGGTTTGAATTAGTAGTAAGGAGAAGCTTTGTTCCCATGACGATGACATTGAATATGGTTGGACTTAGAGATTGGAGATTTCTTTTCATGTCACCAAGAACGAGAAATGTAAAGGCTAATTTTATGGAGTAAATGTGGGTGGCGAGAGGCATGTGACTGCGTTTTCAAAATGTATGATTATTATAGAGGTTAGTGGAAGATTAATTTTGAGTGGATCATTTGGATGATCAGAATTACATGTCAAGATGATTATTATTAAACAGATTTACAATGACGCATGAGGTTTCATGTGACAATTATATGTGAAATGAATTATTAATTACTTTTTATAGTAGCATGTTTTATTCATATTTGGTGTTTGATTTTAACCCACATAGTATTGGAAAGTGTAAAATGTTTAAAATGGCTAAAATATGAAGAGCTAATGCATTGATGAAAGTGAAAGAAGTGAAATAGATTCAAGGATATTTTAACTCTATATAAGGGTTTGTAAAATTTAAATGAAAATGGAAAGTAAAGGCATTTTCGAGAATATGAGATCACTAAAAAGGTGAGTACGTTTCCTTGATTTTACTTTTAGAAGAAACACCTTTGTGTGTGGGAATACTTGCAGATAGAGAAGAAAAGAGAAGTGTGAAAGCAAAGGGGAGCACGAGTCTAGTCACAAAATTAAGAAGAGGGAGAATGTGCATGAGTTTGGTTTTATTTATGTCACTACGTTGTACACATCGGGGGAAGAGTACAATCACAAAATTTCCAAAGACGAAAAATGTGAAAGAATTTGGTTTTATTTATATCACCATGTTGTACACATTAAGTGAATGGTAGTTACATCAAATTATTGTGCAATGTGAAGGGTGTTTAAATAGTTATATTCGTAAAAAACATTATCATTTCTTTAAAAAATAAGAAATAAAGAGGAAGGGAAATGTTATTATATTAACATAAATTAAAGGAAAAAAACTGAGCGAAGGATAAGTGAAATGAGAAAGTAAAATGATTAATTTTGAAATTATTTAAGCCTCGAGTGAAAAGTGATTGGAAAATTCCAAGGCAAGTGGAAATGCATAGATTGAGGTTTTTCATATTTAATGTGCATGCATTAAGGCATTATGAAAGATAATATTATTTAATCGTTAATGGCGGATTGACCTAACTAGGGTTTGGTCATACTTCGACTGTTACAGCGCTGTAAACCTACAGAACCTCTCTGGCAGCACAGTCCCGTAGGAAGCATTGTGGTCGGGCAGGATGGCTGCAGAGGGGTCCAGTGGGACCCCTTCGTTTAAACAAGTGGTAACGCAGAAACAACTGCAGCAGATGAAAGCGGGAGTAAGAATCGAGGGTTTGAACAGCAAGCTGCTTAGCAGCAGGCACAACAAGGAAAAAAGGCCGCTACAGTCTGACAAGACAGACAGAGCTTCAGATGCCAGGAATATTGTTAAGGGGAACACTGTGGACAGACAGGACAAAAATGATGACAAATCGCAGCCATCAGAAAATGAAAAGGAGAAGCCCACAAAAGACAAAGAAGGGAAGGGAAAGGGAATAATCCATCCGGAGAAGGAGGGGGAGACAAGCGCAGACCCCAAAAGAACCCATGTGACTAGCAACGCTTGCAAGCCAAAAAAAGAAGACAGTCTGCGGATCACAATCAACGACCCTGAAATCCAAGCTTACAGGGACCACATGGCGGAACATGCCATCATCTGCAAATTTATGGGCATTTGGCCGTCCGAGAGAACCCTATGCCAATGGATAAGACAGCAGTGGAAACCAAAGGGGGACGTGCAGCTACATCTAGGAGCTAAAGGTTTTTTCACAGTAGTTTTTACCAGTCTAGAAGATAAGGACAGAGTGTTTGAGGGAGGTCCTTACTTTTTGGCAGCAGCAGGGCTCTACATGAGACATTGGAAGCCAAACTTCGTCCCGGAGAAGGAAACTTTCACCCAAGTGCCTGTCTGGATAAGACTCTTCTCCCTTCCCATCGATTATTGGGGTCTTAATGCCCTAAAACAGATAGGGGACAAGCTCGGGACCTTCGTCAAAGCATCAGAAGCAACCATGCAGAAAAGATACACAACCTACGTGAGAATATGTGTTGAACTGGATGTATCTGGAGCGCTACACGAGGGTGTATGGCTTGAATACAGAGACGAAGAATACTTTCAGGCGCTAGACTATGAGCAAATACCCTTTAGATGTCGGAAATGCCACGAGCATGGACATCTGGTAAGGGACTGCCCTTTGAACAGAAAGGAGGTAGAAGAAGAGAAAACGCAGAACACCAGAGACAAGAACAACTTCACCAAACCCAAGAACAGGCAGAGAGCCAACAGAAGGAGAAATGTGAAAGGGAACACAGATAGAAACTATTTCAGCAATCCCTTTGAGATCCTAGACCTAGAGACGGACTCGGAGGAAAAGCAGAACACACCCAACAGGGAGGAGAGGCAGGGGAACCCGGAAAAACCAACAGGGGAAGAAAGGACAGACGCAACAATAGCAGGAGAGATCCTCATGCAAGACAGAGTAGTCGAAACGGAGGAGGAGACAGATATGCTAACTAGTGAAGCAGGCAGCGAGGATTTTGAGCTGGAAGATACCCTCGCAACGGATGGGATGGACCTAAACGCGCTTGTGGAAAGTTGGAAGGCCAAAGGAATGGAAGCAGTTCCAGAGGAAGAAATAAGGAAGGTCAATGACCTATTCATAGCACGGCAAAAGGCAATAATGGAAAAACAGAAGAGCAAACTAGGAGTAATCAAGGGAGGATCACCCCACTACCAAACGCAACTAGGAAGAACCTCAGGCCCAAGATACAAACGCCGACGAGGTCGAAAGACTAGCATAGAACAACTACAGGAGCTGGGCGAAATGCTAATCAATGCCGGCCTGATAAGGCAGCTAAATGAGTACCCGTCCTTCCAACAAAATAGTTAACTATGAAGATCATCTCTTGGAACGCCAGAGGGATAAGCAGTCAGGCCAAACAGAGGGTTCTTAAACGGAAGATGGGTAAATACAATCCAGATATGCTGTTTCTTCAAGAAACCAAATGCAACAGTGACCTCACAGGCAAGCTACGAGGGAAGTTAGGTAGGAACTTCGAAGTTTTGGAAATTGAAAGCAAAGGGCGCGAGGGAGGTCTAGCAACCTTCTGGGACACACGAAGGTATCATCTCATAACAGCTGAAGCCAGCAAAAACTACCTGGCACTGGAGATGCAGCCAATAGGTAACTCTTCCTCTTTTATTTGCATTAATGTCTATAGTCCCCAAAAGATAGAAGACAAATTCTGTTTTCTAGACTCGCTCACCCAACTCATAGATAGACACCAGAATGAAAATTTCATACTGGTAGGAGACTTTAACATGATAACCTCCCTCCTGGAGAAAAAAGGGGGCCTAAGGAAACTACACAGGGATGGAGAGGCCTTTATAAGTTTCATAGACAATGCAAAATTGGTGGATGTATATCCCAAAAGTGGCAAGTACACCTGGAACAACAGAAGGGGGGGAGACAGGCTCATATCTTCTAGACTGGATCGTTTTTTAATTTCGGAAAGCTTTCTCTTGGAAGGAACAGCCATGGAATCAAACATCCTCCCTAGTGGAGGATCAGACCACTGGCCGGTTTCTCTAGTAGTTGAGATACAGGAATCTCCCAAAAATAAGCCCTTCAGGTTTGAAAAGTTTTGGATTGAACACCCCACCTTCCTGGAAATGGTAGAGAAATGGTGGTCAGAGCCCATAGGGGAGGAAGGCTCCAAAATGTTCATCCTGCAACAGAAATTAAAAAACATCAAACTAAAACTGAAAGAGTGGAACAAAAAAGTCTTCGGCAATATCTTCCAGGAGAAAGCAATCATCGAAAATAAACTGGAACAGATCCAAAAGGAAGGAGTGGAAGGACGCAGACAGGAGGAAACAGGCAAACTAGAAGAGGAACTCACACAGCAATGGCACAACAGGTGTAAGCAGGAAGAAATGCTTTGGAAACAGAAATCTAGAATCCTCTGGCTGAAAGAAGGGGAACAAAACACTAAGTTCTTCCACAGATCAGCAATGGACTATAGAAGCGCCAACAAAATAATGGAGCTAAAAAACGATGAGGGCAGCATTTTCAGAAATCATAATGAAATCTCAGCCGCCCTCACGAATCACTTCAGCCTCATAGCGCAGGAGCCAGGTATTAACAGGGAGGAAGCAATCAAAAAAATTACCGAAGTAATACCTAGAATGATTACTGAAGAACAGAACTGGTCCCTCAAAAGAATAATCACAATGGAAGAAGTAGAGGAGGCTGTTAGAAGTATGCCCAATGACAAAGCTCCGGGTCCAGATGGTTTCACCATCAATTTCTACAAAGCATGCTGGAACATCGTCAAGCAAGACATATGGGAAATAGTGGAAGACTCCAGACGGTCCAAAACAATTCTTAAATCCTTAAACTCCACCTTCATTGCTCTAGTTCCCAAAGTGGAGGCAGCCAACTCTCCGGATAAATTCCGGCCTATTGCTCTTTGCAATGTCATCTATAAAATAATTTCAAAGGTCATTGCAAACAGACTGAAAGTCATCCTACCCGGCATCATTTCACCAGAACAGTCTGGCTATGTGGAAGGTCGGCAAATCATGGATAACATCCTGCTTGCTCAAGAGATGATTCACTCTCTCCATTCTCAAAAAGCAGCAGGCATGCTCATGCAGTTAGATCTCTCCAAAGCTTATGACAAGGTGAGCTGGTCTTATTTGGAAGCTGTGCTAGTAGCTTTTGGATTTAGCAATCAGTGGATTAAGTGGATTCTAGCCCTCATCAAATCACCTCGACACTCCATCCTCGTGAATGGGATTCCCTCAGCTCCCTTCCAACCCACCAGAGGCATAAGGCAAGGAGATCCCCTCTCCCCCTTTCTGTTCGTCATTCTCATGGAAGGACTAGGCAGACTAATAACTAGAAATAAAGACGAAGGCAACATCAAAGGTCTACAACCCATCAGAGCTTGTCAAGCCACGACCCATCAACAGTTCGTGGACGACACCATGTTACACGGTGCCCCCACTGTCAAAGAGGCCTTAGCCTACAGAAATATCCTCAATCTGTTCAGCCACGCCTCAGGTATGGAGATCAACTTCTCTAAATCTACTCTGTTCTTCTTCAACACTCATCCATCCATCCAGTCTCATCTTTCCCGTCTACTGGGGTTTAAAATTGGCTCTCTCCCCTCTAGATACCTTGGTGCCCCCCTAACTTTGAGACCTTGGCAGAAAGGACACTGGGAGAAGATTCTTGCCAGCATGGAAAGGAAATGTAAACACTGGACTCACCGAGCATTGAATTTTGCAGGCAGACTAATTTTAACAAAGGTGGTATTGCAGGCCATTCCTCACTATATGCTCTCTATTCTTCCAGCACCGAAAGGGATTTTAAACCAAATTCGAGCCATTCAGCGCTCCTTTCTGTGGAGCGGAAACAACGAGAAGAAGAAATGGTCTCTTGTTGCGTGGGAGAAACTATGCAGACCAAAAAACAAGGGGGGTCTGAATTTAGTTGATCCCTCTACAGTCAATAACATCTGCGGTGCTAAGATTTGGTGGAAATGGATCTCAGACAGGAGTCTTCCCTGGGCTACTCACTGGAAGGAGAAGTACATGCCAGACAACAATATTCTAGACATAATTAGGATGCAGATCACCCGCAACGGCTCACCAATCTGGAATCACGCTCAAGCAAACAGAAGCTTGGTCCAGGACCACAGCTTTTGGGAGATAAGAAATGGCAATAACGCTCTCTTCTGGGAAGATGCTTGGCAGCAGCTTCCCAAACTAGATTCCCCTCATTTCCTACCCCTGAAACAAAGTCAGCAAAATCTAGGTAAATTCACAGTAAGTCAGTATTGGTCCACCAACAATGAAGACCAGGATTGGAGACATTGGATAGCTTTTGACCCAACCCTCAATGCACTCACTCAGGAAACCATTCAGGACTTGAATCAACGCATTTCAAAAAGAAAGATACGAATTGCAACCGAAGATGACAAGCTCAGATGGGGTCCGAAAGGAAACGGGAACTTCTCTCTGAAAGAAGCTCGAAGTATCATAGCGGAGGAAGAACAACCAAACATACTACCATGGGCTACTAAAGTTTGGGATAGTTTATTATGGCCGAAAATCAGCACTTTTCTATGGTTACTAATGCAGAAGAGGACTCTCACCTGGGAAAACCTTATGAAAAAAGGTTTCAGGGGACCCTCCAGATGCCCTATGTGCACTAAGGAGGAGGAAACCATGAACCACCTTCTTAATTCATGCGAATGGGCCTCCCAGCTTTGGAACTGGTTGGAAAACATTCTTGGAGCTTCGGACCGGAACAGGGATTCAATTCAGGAAACCATCACCAACTGGAGGAACATGTTTTCAAGAGTAAACAGAGTGGAAGGCATCTGGAAATCTGCCCCTGGCTTTATTGTCTGGACCATCTGGAAAGAACGAAACCGAAGAATTTTCAAAGAAGAAACTAGAAGCCTAGAATTAGCAAAGGAGTCCATATCTATCAACATCAAACAGCTTATACAGGCTAAATGTAAAGTAGAAGCCGATGAAAAACCAACCAATCAGGATCTACGAATCTTAAAGGCATTTCAATTAGAAGCAGCCAGCAATCAACCAACAGGGGGAAATTCACCTCAACCTTCATCACATCTTTCAAACTGGCAATGCCCTCCTGAGGGTAGCCTGAAGATGAACTTTGATGGTGCCTCACGGGGAAATCCAGGTACAGCAGGCATTGGGGGAGCCATCCGCAATCAAGCAGGGGAAATTATCCATATTTTCTGCAGAGCCTTAGGGGAAACTACTAACAATGAAGCAGAATTCGCTGCGCTTGAGCAGGGCTTAAAAATCCTAAGAAACCTCAGGAGAGGCAATCTAATAGTCGAGGGGGACTCACTTCTGGCTATCACGGCGGCTAAACGCCTACAGACAGGTACGACCATTAGCAAAGCTACCAAGCATTGGAGGTTAGCTAAAGCGACGGAAAACATAGCAGAGCTCATTATGGAGATGAAAGGTGTAATCTTCCAGACAGTTAGGAGAAAGGCGAATGGTCTAGCTGACCATCTGGCAAACTTCGGAGTAGACAACCCGAGCATGGTCGTGAACAGGTGCTGGCGGGAGATTGACAACCCAACCATAAAGAAAGCATGCGAACAACTAGCAGCGAAGGATCTAATTCAGGCCACCCAACCTTAATTGGGGAAGGCACTTGGCCCCGGTATCGGAATCGCGAGGATACCGGCAGAGATCATCAGCCCAAGCCTCTCGATGGGATGATTGGACATTTGAAAAGGCGGAGCACCTGGTGGCGGCAGATCTTGCAGAAGGGTAATCATCATAATTCAAGAGACGGGATCCATAACCTCAGATACCGAGCTATCAGTACGCATGCAGAGGGTCCGTATAGCAAGTTTTCATTGCCTTTAATGGCAATCTTGTGTGAAAGGAGGTGGAACAAGGCCCGGAGGAACAGAACCAAGCATGCCAGCCTGCGGGGCATCTCAATCTCCACGCACCACCACCCCATCAGAAGGAAATCACCAAACACCTGGCGCTTGGCTCGTCAGCGTGGAAGTAACCTCCTGTGCTCCTACTCGATCAGCGTCAGCCTCGTATGTGCGATACTCCATCACATTCATCAGCAAAGTACTACCACCTTCAAAGGCATTAATTCCATTCTCATGAGAGAGCACCAAGGTTTTCATTATAAAAGAATGGGTAAGTGCCCTGTTCTCCTCATTGTCATTCGAGTGGGAATTGAGAGTGGTTCTGTCACCAAGTTTAGCTTAAGTCGGGCAGGTCACAAGGGGTTGGCTATGGCAGCGGGAGGTAGTCGCTGCGCTGCAGCAAACCGAGACCTTCAGGAAGCCAGGGGCGGCTACGAGACTAGGACTGCAACCAAAATAAAACGCAAGATGGCAGAATTGGAAGCTCAGGTTAAGCATGAGGAGAATGGAAGGACGGAGATGGAGATTGCAGCTGAGGTCGATTGGCTGACGGACCCCGGCACACCTACGAAGAGGGCTACTCAATTCGTAAGGACCCAGGCGGAGAGCTGGCGTACTAAAACCCTGATAGCAAAGGCGCTGGCTTCCATTGAAAAGGAAAAGCAACATATCGTCACAGAGGTAAATCTTACTGAAGCACAAATGGCTAAGATCATAGACTACAACAACGTTCTGGACAGCAAAATCACCTCTGTGAAGGAGGCAGTCAATACCCACAACCGGATGCTTATGCTGCTCATCCGGCTACTAAAAGATTCCATCAACACAGCCCCTGCAGCTCAACCAGCCACCTCGGCCGCGAACCAGCCTGATTCCTGGGAAGCAATGCAGGCGAAGGTTGAGCGTCACGGCAAGGAGATAGGCATGGACACCATCGCCCAGATGGGAAAACATCACTAAGGACATTCTGGTGGCTCTCCCCTGACCTCTCACGGTCTCGGTTTTTGTTGTCATTTCACTCTGCTGTCTCGGCTTTAGGGTATGTCTGCTGTTACTTCTCTTGTAGTTACCTCTCTTGTCCAGTTTCGGTAGTTTCAGTGTTACAGTAATGTTCGGCTCTGTTCCTCGCCACCCTGCGTGGTGGGCGTTCTTTTGGTCCACATGTATAACTTCCTCTGAGCAGGCGATTAGCCTTGGAGTATTGTACATCCCTGCTCGCACTGCTCCGGCAGTTTTTTGTATTATACTTGTTATATAATATAATCTTCTCACTTACACAAAAAAAAAAGAAAGATAATATTATTTACTTCAAATGTAAGAAGGAAGACTTCAATTGAAGAGTTAAAGAAAAACAATATGTATGGTCATGAAATGTAAATGATCATATGTAATGGGCTTGCAATTTTTTAAGTAGTATCATGTAGTAATGGTCACATTATTTGTTAGAGAAGAATTTTGTGTGCTTGTTGTACATAATTTCAAATGATGGAATGAGGTTCCTTGTAAAGGAGTGCATGCTTGGTTTTACCTAATAACACATAAAGTTGTGGTCTTGTAAACTTCTAAGCATAGACAAGTTTCTTTCCCCTAGAGTTTTGTAAGCACTGTCAAGTCAGATTGCACATGCAGTAATCATGTAGTGAATATCCTCTTATGCATAGAAAGGATGTGACTTCAAGTTGTGAAATTAACCACTAGGGTAGGTATGAGGGTGTTAGGTGTACTTGTATGCTTTCTTGATGCGAGATTAGAGAAGTTGTGTTTTTTATTAAGGGGGGAAAGTGAGGAAGATTATTTTCAAAAGGTTGGGATATTCTCACATGATGAGGACAAAATTATAATGATTACATGACAAAATAAGGATGCAACAACAAAATGGAAAGAGTTGCATCAACAAAGGACAAAGAGAATGAAATGATCGAAGAAGATGATCATAAGGATTGATGCAACAAAAAAAAATGAGAAGAGAATGTTTCAACAACAAATACAATGGAAATCAAAGATGATGCAACAACATGGGATAATGAAAGTGAAAGATGAAGACACAAAGAACAAATAAAGATGAAAACATAGAAATTGAAATCATACAAGGGATGAAGAAACAAAAGAAGAAATAAAAAATAATAGTAATGTACAGATGTATATGAAAACATCCCTAAAATGTGATTTCGATGCTGATAAGAAATCCCTAAAGATGAAATCAACATCCTTAAAAAATTTAATAGCCTTGCTTCATTAAGATTTCGTTGACGAATGGAAATTTGAATTGAATGTACCTGTTGTTAGTGCCTGCCAGTCATGTTAGTCACTAGTGATCAAATGTGCTCTTACATAGTTATTTTTAGGGTTTTAGGTCAAATTTTATAGTTTCAAAGAGCTTTTCAATAAAAAAAATTGGTCACTGGTTAGGAAGGTCAATCTCTACTATTCCTTTTAGTCTCATGGTCAAAGGATATCATCTTGGTAAAGTCAAATCATTGTTAGAAGAGTCCCATGGTCATAATTCACCTAATAAGCTCATGCTAGGCCATCACTAGGTCATTAGGTTAATCTCTGAAAACTGGTCTTTTTACCATTAGAATCCATTTTATGAGGAATAGTAGAGATCAAGTTGGTAATTAAGGTTTAAAGTCATGTTTTTTATTTCATTTTCTTAAATGAAATACCATCATAAGATCATGAAGCTGCAAAGTGTCAAGTCCAAGTTATAACTGTTATGGTGGGTCCACTACCATTTGCAAAGTTTTGAAGAAGAAAGTTTAAATTGAAAGAAGATGGGGGTCCCACTTATTTCTCCATAAATAAATAGATTTTCAAGGGCCTAACTCATTCATTCCCATTTTCAAAATATCGAGCTCTCCATCTCATCAAGCTAAAAATCGATTTCTCTCTGAAAGTGTTGCACTTTGCCCTCGGTCGCTACGTTTTTCCCTGAAAGTGTTGCGCTTTTCCCTCGGTCGTTGTGTTTTTCCTTGAAAGTGCTACGTCTTGCCTCAGATTACTGTGCTTTACACAGAGTAGATTCAATTTATCTCCAGGTGATCCAACTTGTCTCCATGTGCCTCCACAACATGACAACATAAATTGGCTTCATTTTCAAGTAGGTGGCATACTCTTAGCTCACTCTTCCTCTGGTGATTTAATTTGTGGTGTGAATCTTCCTTCAAATATTGAATTTGTTTAAAAAATTGAAACTCTAGTTTCCTTGCACCCTATCCATTCCCTTAGCATTTTATACCATTCCTCTAAATCCCTACATACTCTTTCATTTTCATACCCAAGAATTCCTCTTAAAAACCCTAAATCTACATTCCTAGCTCACATCCTAGTAATTAAATTCCCTAGCCTATCTCCCTAAACCTTTTTCCCTTTCATTACTTCCCTAAGCTCTATAATTCCCTTCCCCACTTCCCTGAATTTTCCCCTAACCTATACCAACTCCCTAACACAATTATCCCACTCACTTTCCCTTCACCTTTTCCCTATGGTTTCTAAACTAAAAAACATGATGGAGGAAGAAAGGAATGTTACAGAAGACGAAGGAAATACCACAGGTCAGGACAATCAAACATAAAAAATGAGGGAAAATCTTGAGATTGGAGCCAACAGACACTAGAGAGTTGTTGGCCTCACCCATGATAGTAGGTTGTTTCAAACATGTAGGTTGTTTTGACTTTTGTGAAATGGTTCAAAGAGTAAAGCATAATCCAATTTTGACCAGGGTTTTCATCTCAAATCTCAAAGACAACCAAGTGACCATTGCAGGGGTAACCTTCACCATCTCCATAGACATCATTGTTGTAGCCATAGGGATACCCAATGTGGGTGAAAATTGGTTTAAGACTAGAGATATAGATACCCAACAATATGAACCATTTCTCAAGGAACAATACAAAATTGACACAAAGAAAGTTTTTCCTTTTGGTCACCTTTTGGACAAATTTGCTCCCATGATTAAAATCATCATTAAATATTTCACTTGTGAGGGTAGATTTTCCAGGTTATACACCTATCACATCAAGTTTCTTATGGATTTCACTAGGGTGAAATTGCTCAACATCCCTTACTATTTGTACATGAGCATTGAAAAGATGGCTTACATTGTACAAAACAAATAATGTGAACACCAGATGAATAGTCTTTTCCATCACTCTCTAATCAAGATAATTGTCCTTCATCACCGCAATCAGTTAAATATTACATGGGAAACCTTCATTTAAAGTGATATCTTCACTACACCACTAGCTCAGCCTATTAGACCTATTCCATCACCATCATCAGTGCCTCAAAGGGAAGTAGAACCATTTAGCAGTACTACAGTGAAGAAAGTTAAGAATAGAAAAAAGACTAAAAGGAAAAAGAGGTCAAGACATATCAAAGAGGACCTAGCCTAGTGTTTGCAACAAATAGGCAATTTTTTTCCCCACAGATTGTGGAAGGGGCCTTTCCTTCTACATCAACAAAACAGTTAAAGCAACAACAACAGGAGACAGTGGTTCAAGAGAAGGTATATTTTCATCATGAGGAGGAAACAAAGTTTGATTTGGTGGATGTTGATTCCCAAGAGGAGAAAAATAACTTAAAACAAGTCATAAAGGAAAAGGATGCCAAAATCAAAGAGATGGAAGACAATTTGGCAAGGGCCAAGTTTGTTATTTCTTTCCTTGAGCAAGACAATAAACAGTTAAGTGACAAACAAGTACTTTTGGAATTGGAGCTATTGAAGGCCAAAAAACAGGATACCAAAGGTAAAACAATGATGGAAACTGATGCTCCTAGTCATGATGATGCACAAATCACTAGGAAAAGACCAAAAACAATAGGTCTTAAGAAAGCATTGGAAAAAGAGAAACATGAGGCAGAAAAACTTACCTTTGAAGAACACATTGCAAAAGAAATCAATGATGATAGGGAGGCTTGGCTTGATAGTGTCAACTTGCACCTTGAGAATCTCCTCCATAAGGCCAATAGGGACAATCAAATTCTAAGGCATATGGCTCATTATTATCAGACAAGAAACATGATCAGCAACATAAGGGTCAAGCATTTGAAGAAGAAGCTCAAGGAAACCCTAACAAGCCAAAATGACACAGCGAAGATTGATTTACTTGATTAGGCTTCCCTCATGGCATAGCATATCATATTATAGCTTCACTGAGCAATTTTCAGAATATTTGGATAATTTTTTGTCATTTTCAAAATTTCGATGTTTTCTTTACTATTTTAAACAACTTAGTGTAAGTTATAAATGCGATGACCTGGAGGCTTTGCTTAGTTTGTAGACCTCCAAATGGAAAATATCTTACATATTTGGATTCATAATGACCTCTACATTCAATTGTGACTATTGGCACTCCAATTTGAGCTTTTGATAGGTAGAAAAGGCAAAAAACCCTCAAGAAATCACCTTTCTGCCTCATTTTTTGGATGGACACTGCACTTATAGAGTCACCTTGGGAGAATCAATTTTTGAAGACCTTCCCATTAGTAATTTTCAAAAATTCAAGTTGTTATGGAAACTAGATAGAAAATTCTAGTTGACCATTCTCTCACTTTTCATATTTGACTTCAGAATCCAAAATCCTCTTGTGAAATGGCATGGCACTTATGACTAAATGTACTATGCTTATACCTAAATGTGTTGCATTTATATTGTAGTAGTCTTTCTCAGCTTAAGTTCTCCATATCTTGGTTTTATGACGTAATTTTGATATTTTAAATACTTGATGATGTAATAATGGAATAAATTAGCATGATAGGTTTTTTTTTGTGCTTAATTAGGCCTCATAAAAGAAGAAAAACTCAAATCGAAGTCTAAGAGAAGAGTTTGTGTTTGACCTTCTCACTCTCTCTTGTTGGTTGAGAGATTATTGGAAACTGTTCCACCACTTAGGGATTTGACCCCTAAAGGTGGGGAAATGGTTTTTTTTTAGTCTATATCTATTATTTCTCATTTAGAGAGAAGGGTTGGACTTAAGAGGAGAGGAATTCTATATTTATGCTTTCATACAGTTAATCCAGGAGAAGTTGCAACTATTTTTCAGGAACAGTTGTTCAGTGAGTTTGTGGTGTTATTTCCCTTCTATATCAATTTATTATTCATGAATTCATATCTCTTAACATGCTTTGATTTCTTCTTGTGATTTTCCTTACAGTCATATAGGCATAATTCTTTAATTCAAAGCTCTGTTTATGTGGAAAATCATGTTTATGTATCTCTTCTTCTAGATTAATGAATTCATGCTAATACATGCTCATTATGACTTCTTAAGTTTTCAGACCCTACACTACATTGACCAAAATATTTAATTCACCACAAAACATTGTTATCTAGCTCCTTTTATGCCTGCTACTACAAACCTTTAACACCTTGACCTAATTTCTTGCTCTCATCCCTGGTCCAGCAACCTAAAAACCCTAAATTTTCAAAAACTCAACCAAAACTATTATCTAGTCTAAATCCATTTCTTTTCCAGTTATTCACTGAGAAATCCTTAAAGAGATCCCTCTCTGGTTCAATAGGGTTAGCTGCTGAACTACAAGTGGTTTGAAGTTACCTCTTTCGATCTCCTCCTCAGCCTGGGACATTGTAGGGGCTAACACCTTGGACAATGTTAATGTACCCGATGGGATATGTATACTTGCGCATGTTGTTATCTTGAAAAGTTTGTGGTACAATTAAAACCCACTTGTAAAACCCTCTTTTTAAAGTAAGGATCATGGTCGAACCACTAATGTTTGATGTTAGCAAAAACCACACACTATGAAGCCTTGTTAATGGTAATCATAAATCACTTGTAATGGTCGGGGGTAATCTTATACAAAAACCAACATGTTTAATGGTTATGGGTCAATAACAGAGAACCCATAGTGATGATGGCCATGATGTAGGAGGAGTGAAATTGTTTATGTCAATGTAGGTACATAAAAACAAAGAACAATGAGCAAGGAAGACAAAGATGGAGAATGCATATTAAGATCACTAGTACTCGCTAAAGGGGGAGTATGTTGGAGTAAATCCTACTTATGATTTGAGAAAGAAGTTAGTTAGAGATAAACCTTATGGACAAACAATTATGTAGTTGGTTAAAAGAGAATAATTGGGTCTGACATAATTGTTATGATCTCCTATAGTTATACAAAAAGCGAGTCGTACACTAAATAAAACATAAAAGGTGTTAAAATGTAATGATTGTCCCCTTATTTTTTATGTGTTTCTTACTTCTTATTCTTCATGTTTACTAGTTACTGCCTTGCCAAGGACTATAAAATTCGCGTCAGTGTTAAAGTGCATTGACTCTACATTATTTGGTTGTGTTTTTGCAATTTTAACCAAAGTTTCGGGAAAATGATGAATATTTCTATTTTCTTGTAAATTAAAAAATTATTTCTAATTTTCTGGAAATCTTATTTCTAATTTTTTATTGGATGAGAGAACTCTGATGGAACATAATTCCCATTCCCCCGGTGAAGGGAATTTTATTTTCAATATTTGTGAGCACTTGATAATTCATTTTAAACTAACAAAAAATACTAATTTTGTGAGTGGTCATTGTCTGAGTGAGTGCTTTGAAATTTGTTGTTGCTCTGCCCAATGATTCTAGAACTGACTTGGTTTCAAGTCCTTTATGAAGACGCGGGGTGGGGAGCTAACATGGGGATTTTCATTGTGTAGAGGAAGATGCCAAAACTGACCTAGTTGCAGGTCCTTTTTGTAGGCGGGAGGGGAGGGGTTTCATTGTGTGGAGGAAGCTTCCTTCGCACATTGAAATATTTCCACAATGACTCATGGAGTCTGGTTGTAGAATCCATTTGATAACTATCTATGAATTAGCTACTCGAAAGCACAAAAAATATCTCGTTTATCATGTAATCTTGTTCCCTCCATATAAAGCTTGTTAAGTATTTAAAAAATACTATTGTTTCCTAGACATCATTGCAGTGCATATGCACCCAATCAGAGTTTATGTAATCCAACAACACTGAAAATATGAATTGATGTGTGGGAAAATATAAGTTTATAATAACTAAAGGGATGCTTTTCCAAAATAAATAAATTTGCAATTTGGAACTCCAAAGTGCTATTCATGTGAATGAGCCAAAATATTTCCTAGAGGAGAATGGCTCACTCACTTGTGAGGTCGTTGGCTTCCTCCCTTGAGGACAATGGCTCACTCACTTGTGAGGTGGTCGGCTTACTCACTTGTGAGGTGGTTGGCTTCGTCGCTTGTGGAAAAAACTACAATAATTATTGAATGCCATTGAGTTATTATAAATTCTATGTTTCTTGTTACTACTGGCACTTTGAAGTTTCTCATATGTATGGAGTCTACAATTCGATTTACATGCTTGTTGTCATTTCCGTCTATCAAACAAATATCTCACGTCTTCAAATATGCCCCCGAAGCATTCGCAAACAATTTTTCATTTTATCTGGCAGTCTGTTTTCTTGATCTTGGAATTGATTGCCTATATCCCGTAAAATTCTCTCGATTCGAAGTAACTCAACATGTTTGAAAAGCTGATTGTTTTCATCCAAGCGAATCATATTGTCTATGTGCTGACAGAATTAGTGGAGCATTGTTCGCAAGTGTGTGTTTTAATTTCACGTATTCTTGTGAAAATTATACTATTTCCTAAGAAGACTAACTAAATTCTGGATTGCACAATCAAATTTTCAAGCTTCAGAATCTTCCAATCGTAACATCTTTAATTTATTTGAAACTATTATACTGATTTTCTGACCAGGCCCAATTCAATAAAATTCCATCGCCAATTAATCTGATTAGAATATATGTCTTTACATATTATTGATCCCAGAGGCTCATTCTACAGCCTACTATGAGGGGATGTGTAAGTTTGTCCATCCATCCATCCCCTTTAAAATAAAGCTAGAAATTAGAAATTATATTTTAAATAGAAACTTAATGCAGGCTATAGTAAAAAATATTGAATAGAAGTAAAAAGATTATGAGTAAGATGTTTAAATCTTATACTTTTCAAAAATATTTCAAAAGAGATTTAAATAAACTATTCAAGGATCCATGTTAACTAATTTATGTCTCAACTTTATATATATCTATATATAGAAAAAAAAAAGTGTTAAAATAAAACATTTTAATGTTGTATATAAAAAGTGTTCAATGTAAATTATCAATAAAATATTTTAATAAGAATTAATATTGACATATACTTAAAAATATATTAATAAGAAATATATATTTTAATTTGTGTGATAAAATGTCTCGATGTACATCTGATGTAAAATGTTTTAATGTAAATTGCATATATATTATATTTCACTTATTTTTTTTATGTATATATCATGAAAATTTAAGTTTTTATTGCTAAAACATTTAATTGGTCTTATATATCTCTATTTAGCATTCAAAAATACAATTTAAATAGTGAAAAATAACACATTGCATTTTTCACTCTAAAGAAGTTTTCACATGAAGAAATTTGATCCCTCTTGGTTCATGTTAGATCCGTACTTAAGACGGATCATTTTTTTGTAATTGATTCCTTTTTCTATGCAATTTTAAAAAGTGATAAATCTTGAATAAGCTCCCACACTTAGATGTTACTTCAAATACCATTGGCACCAACTATTCCAATAAGATATAGTTGATTGCCATAACCTAGTAGGTGATTACAAGTTAGTGACTCTGGCATAGGTGCATTCACTCCTATCCATGAATGATTTCTCAAATAATACCCCATAATTATAAAAGGATCTGAAGTTGTGAAGTAAGTCACACTATCATGGTAAGTTTCCTTGCATCTCTTCCATATATCAATCACTGAGTCATAGGCCTTGGTTCTTCTATCTGGAGAACCACCACGATCACATTGACAAACAAATTATGTTCAAATGAATTATTGGGGAACTGCATCCAATTTTTAGTAAGAGGTCTACCAACCAAAATATAGAATGTTATTTTCAAGCACAATTATCCATGTCATGCAGCTACTACCTTCGTATTTGGATAAGGCAGGAATGAAAGTGACATGATGTGCCACTTGTTAAGAAATCCATCATAAGACCTAAAAATTCTTTCGTCGTCGCATTTTAGCATGATTAACCAGGACCTAGGATTAGATATTTTGCTACAAAGTGAAAGGAAGCTTGGTGATGATAGAACAACATTCCATCTCTTGCATACATAATGAAGGTAGAGAAAGGATTCTTTTGGTAGCCTGGAAAGGGTCCTATCCACCATGTCATTGGCAAGGCTTCTCTATATACTGGTTTCCATCCTTTGTCCACTACTCGACACCTACATTGATGTGCAAGATGCAGTTAAAAATAAATTGGAGTATTGGGGGAGATACAACTATTTCAAGGCTCGAGATACAATTGTTGTACTGGAAGAAAAAGCACTCCAAGCTACTTCCTATACCATCTATGGTCCTCCAAAGTTAGAACAACTACTCTTACAATCTTCCAAACCCATTTTAGAGTCCACAAAAGTGGATCTAGGATGCACACAAACAATAATTGTTTTTTTCTTCCAAATATTTGGTCTCTAAAATTATATAATAACATCAAGATTTATCCACCTGAAAGAGTCTCTTGCAATTCTAAAATTACCAATATAATTGAAAGCCAAATTGAAAACAACTACTCGCCTATTTGGTTGACTTGATACTAACGACATCGAGAGACATTAGTAATCAATGGATTTCACTAAAAGATCACATGTAATTGAAATTTTCTTATATGGAGCTTTCCCTATGCAGAAAGCTCTGCACAAGCAAAGCTTCGCACATGTAAAGCTCCACACATTCGTTAAAACATGAAACTTATTTGCCTTTTATTTCAGAGTCAAAACATGTCATGTGAGGGTGTAAACAAAAGTTGACACCAAGAAGACAGGAAGAGAGATGAGGGAAGACACGTTTTGTCAAAGTTTCGTGCACCGAGATAACATTCACTCCATCAGTTGAATGTGTTCATTGTTCCGCTAGAGTCGAATTGCGAGACTTGTGCAGAGATTTTCTTGTGTGGAGCTTTCATTGTGGGAAAATCACCACACAAGTTCGATAATGAGATCCCCATGGTAAATACTCTTACCCAATCTCTGCCATTGAATGAACCCTCCAAAACCCTTGACCATCACCATTGTGTATGAATTCAGTGATCAATGTTCTATTTATATGACAAATGAATTTGCTTTCAGTAGCCATGTTAAAAATATGTGTTTTCATCTATGAGGCCTTGTCTCGCAAATTTTTCTCACTCACACATGGTGACTGAGAGAATGATTTTCCTTGAAAAAGAAAATGATGAATTTTCTAAAATACTCTACCTTTATTTTAAAAAAATAAACAATTCATACAACCTTTATATGTTTATATATCAACTTAAAAAACATAAACAATCGATCCAAATTATTTTGTTATATTAAACTCGAACTATCAATTTAACTATTTGTCTAAAATAAATGCATGTATGTTTATCAATTAAAAATGTACATTTATTATTTAATAAACAAAACAAACAAAAAAATTGTTAGAGATAATTATTTAACTGACACATTTTCTTCCATCGTCTCCAATGTCTTCCACTACCTCATTGAACACCTTCTCAACTTGATCAGATTTGAAAGGGAAACACTGCCTTATATTATTCAAAAGTGTAGGGGCAACAACACCTTCCAAAATTAATATTTTAATTGATGTAACTAATTCAAGTTCTTGTATAAATAGAGATGCTCAGCTAGAGGAAAATATCCCACTCTTGAATTTTGTATGTGTGTGTAATTTAATATTTGTAACTGCATTTTATTGTAGTCTTTTGTTTTCTATTTCTTTCAATTGGTATCAGAGCTAGTGAGGTGAAGTTGTTATCTATTTGTAGTCTTTAGTTTGGTGAAAGGAGGAGGTTTGGTTTACTGCAAAGTCATTTACAGTCTATCATGTTTAGTAATCATTGTAGAGTTCCTGATTAGAATTCCTCTACAAAGGTAGCATTGAGGATGGTATCATATATTGAATAAAGCCTATTCATGGAGGATGATAGTGATTGATACTAAATGTGTTCATTGAATTGTTGGAGTTCTGAGGTTTTTATATTGGACTGAGTCTACATAAAGTCGAGGCTCAAATTTTTGGAGAATGTGTTGTGTGAGAAATCATGTGGAGTGAAGTATAGCCTTGGAACATGTGACTTATGAATTTTTGTTGTGGAAGGTAAAGGGAGGCCAAATCGTGTATAATATTTTTGACTCAAGGAATCCCCACATATATGTGTGCCCCACTGACAAATCACTTTACTAAGTGGTGTGGTATGCGGGTTTTATTGAAATTTTTTCATTCAGATTCTTTTCATAAGAAGATCTCAATCACTGATCGAAGATGTTCTAATCGTATGTGATGTTTATCTAGAATCCATGTCAACATATTTAATGTGGGATTCCCCTTATTCAATTCCATGTAATAAAAGGCAACATGTTGAGGGGACACATTTATTAGTTGATCTGGACACTGTATGAATTTCTTAGGAAAATTTTTCTATTTTTTGAAGATTATTATAGAATTTTTCTAAGATGGTATTTTCCCCTCTGAAGTTTAGTTGTGGCCTTATTTATAAAGTTAAAGTTTTGAATTCTTGAAGCTTTTCCGTACTAATGGCAATGAATACAAGTATTTCTCAGTTATCATTTCCTACTCTAACCTAGAAATATTATGATTCAAGGTCTATTATAATGAGAACATTTTTATATTCTCATGATCTTTAGAGATTTTTTATTGATGGATATCGAGAGCTAGGTGATCGGGTAGCAGATATGGCTCTTACTAATGTTGAGAAAACATTGTTGAGGGAAAACAAAAAGAAGGACAACAAATATCTTGGTTGTTGGGCATGGGATACCCCGCAATGTTTTTGGGGCTCAAAGCCCAAGTTTTGGTCAATTATATTGTAAGACTCCGTGAATTGCAAGCACGGAGCACAAAGTCTAGGGTGAGTCATAGGGTTGTCTGCCATAAAATATTGTAATTTAGTTTAAGTTGTGTCAGCCTACCCATGGTTCGCAGACCATGGGATTGTATAAATAGAGTGAGGCTCTAAGTTTAAAGGGAGGTACCGATGTATAGAATATCGAATGCATGATTCAAGGTTAGAGTGGAATCTGAAGTGTACTGGGTCATAGTAGTAGGAAGAGGCTCTGCAGCAGAGTGCGTAGAGGCCTAGTAGAGTCCACAGCTGAGTGCGCAGACCCCTGTAGCTGAGTGCACACCGCGGAGCCGAGTTTGTAATTGAGATAGAAAGTCAATAAAGAGAAGTTTACTCTATGCACCTATTCTTAAATCTATATTTTTATGTTATGCATTACTTTTACTCTATTTATTTACTGCGTACAATTGATAAATATTTATATGAATGCTTATATATGAAAATAATATAAGTAATCAGCTAACAGAGTCTAATTAAGGAAGATAGTATCGCAGGGCTCGGGGTGCCCGCTGGTGCGTGTAGTGCAATAAGTCCGAAGGTTGAACCGTGTACCAATCACCTCATATCAGACATCCCCAGGGTGTGGAAACCTAGTTCTAGCACCCTCCCATACTACTTCGGGTGAGACCTCAGTCTGCGCTCTGCGGGATGTTGCCAAAAGGGCCAGTAGTACCGGGATTTGCTTGGCTAAATCACTTCTGAACCTAGGTCAGGCCCCACTAAGCCAACAAATGGTTCCGTTTCCAGGACCAGGATCTGCATAAGGGATGTCTGATGTTGTGCCACTAGAACCCAACAAAGAAGGAAATTGAAGAGTAGTTGGACAAGAAGATTCACGAGTTCGTGACACAGGAAAATAAAACTCCACAAGTATCCAAGCAAAAGTGGTTAGAGCGCTACATGTATACGAAAATCCATGAGATTTTCTTTGCATCCTTTCCTTTTGAGCTGCATGAGTGGATCATGAAGTTAGGCGACAGCCAAGGAAGGTGTAGGCTCGGCCAGCCAATAGTGTGGAATCCGGAATTAGTAAGCAGACTAGAAGCATCAGAAGATAAGATCGCACGAGTTGTTGACCATTGGCTCGACCGGATAATAGGGGGATTTATCACTGAGTTCACGGTAGACACGACCATGAGCTACAACGAGGCAAAACGATGCTTTCTCAAAGGACCGTGAGGTAAGTATATTAAATCTTTAAATACTTGGATTAAGATGCTATTGTGTGAAAAAGGGGTCATGTGAATACATTAATGTTTGGGACTACGTGGAGTGGAAAGATCTACAAAAGTAGCGAAGAATTAGAAAACAGTCCCTTAATTTCACCCTCGCGAGAGAGTGAGGAAGAGTTCACTAAGGTCTCTTCGAGAAGCGCGGTTAGTTTGATAAGGCAGTGCATTCCGCGGTTACCACCTCCACCCACACTGCCACCTGCTTCACCTCCCTCACCTCCATCTCCACCCACTCCACCTCCACCACCTCCATAGTGCAGTATGGTGAGTGCGATCAAACTACCAGTATTTAGAGGGGTAGGGAATGAAGATCCGAACCAATTCTGGTTTGTGGTAAGAGTAGTATGGGAAGCACAAGGTGTCATAGACGACAATATTAAGAAGGCTACATTGGTGAGCGCACTGCAGGATCACGCATTAACATGGTATATCAAGCACTCTAATGACCACCCAAACACAGAAATAGCAAAGATCCAGAACGCGCTGAACAGGGAATTTAGCAAGCAAAAGTCAGAAACACAATCAATCATCAGGTTTAAAGAAATTGCGATGCTCCTGGGTGAGACTCCCTGGGATCTGGATCAACGACAAAAGAGTATGATCCGCAAAGCCAATGTGACGTTGATAGATGGATAGCATCATGCATGGTTTGTAGCATCTCTGACATCGCACTTGAGGATAGCGCTGTCACAACGGAAACTTTCCACACAAGCCAAAGCATTGGAAATGGCAACAAGATTACATGAGACCTCGATACAAGACCCTCGATTGGGAATTCAACAAATCCACGCGCAACTATAGAATCTGTGTTTGGAAATGCAAAGTTTGAAGTAGGACAGAGCACCGCGGCCAGAAGCGCGCGAGGAAGTATGGTGCATAAAATGCAAAGGCCAGGGCCATGACAAGGATCATTGTCTAGTGTTCGTGAACTACCTCGCAGAAGGAGGGCCAATGCCATTTAGACCAGAAGCACAGACAGGGTCGAGTGCGGCACCTGCTTTATGGTGCGCGATCTGTCAAATAGGAGGGAAACACATGATGGATAATTTTAATTTGTTGCAGAAGTATACACAGAGACCCCAACAATTGTTTTGTAATTTTTTCAAGTCGGTAGGCCACGATGAGCACACTTGCCACAGTTACGAGCTAATGATGGATTTGACACCTGCCTATAGGATGTAGATGAAAACGCAAGCCCTCGACCTAGATGCAGGGATGGCACACTCTGGATTTCAAGGGCGAAGTTGAGGACAAGGTGGAATGGGACCAGGAAGGGGTCACAAACAATAAATTTGTTACAATTGCGGAGGACTAGGGCACTATTCCCGTGACTATACCAACCCAACGAAGATATCCTATTTGTATTGTGCTTAGTTTGATCATGAAACAATAGATTGTCCTACGTTGATCACAAGGATGTGCAAAAAAGGGGTATTCCAGCCTCCCCCGACTCAGAATATACAAATGATGAGGTCTGAGACGCATGAAGAGGACCTGGATGTCAACATGATGCTCAAAAGTGGTACAGCCACGGGAGACAGGGAAGCAGCTAGAGGAAAGTACATGGGTTCGCAAGACTCCTGCAAAGAAACCCAAGTTTGACTTAGAATGCGCAAGGGAGACATTCATGGAAGCTAAGAAGAGCTTCACAGAGTCCTCCACTTCAGGTAGTAAGGATCAACCAGTGCGAGGAATGGATCCTTCAATGCTCACTACCTTTTTAGAGACATGCATGAAACTATTGCGCGACAGCAAGGCGGTTAAAGGACTACAGGAACTGATCATCAGGTGCATGGGGTCAGGAGAACCATGCATAGTCTGGAAATTGGGGAAGCATGCCTTGCGCACTAAAAGGGAAATGAGGTTGACTGCACAAATTGGTGAGTATGAAATGGATCAGGTAATCCTAGACCTGGGTTCAGATGCGAATGTATTACAGAAGCAAACATGGGAATGCATGGGAAGGCCCGCGTTACAATGGTCCCCTATTCAATTACGAATGGTGAACCAACAAAATATTTTTCCCATGGGGAGGTTGAAAGGGGTAACAGTTGATATTGAAGGCACGAGCGCGCAGGCGGATTTTGAAGTAATAGAGAATGTCGATGATAGTAATCCCTATCCCGCGCTGTTAGGAATAGTCTGGGCCACCGATATGAATGGAGTCATCAATATGAAGAAGCGCAAAATGATCTTCGAGAAAAAGTCATTATGCATAGTAGTCCCACTAGACCCAGCCGAAGGAGTGCGCTACACTGAACCAGTGTGCAACAAGGGTAGAGACAATGATCTCGATTGTATTTACAAGATAACTGTATGAGACCAGGATTGGGTGAATCCGACAGTAGATAGGAGGATCTCATGGGAGTACAAAAGCTCCTGCACTTCGGATTCAGATGAAGAAGTAGAGCGATGGTAGAATTGGTTGCACAAAGTGACGACACTGAATTGCAACATGATGGTTAGATCACTGCGTTGTGTGACAGCAGAGGCAAGAGAGCTGCTGACATATGATGGAATGACAGCAGTGGATGAATTCCTAAGAAAATTTGAAAGCGCAGTATCGGAAAAGCAACGGTTCGATGCGTTGAAATGGGCACTGCGCGCAACACCAGCACGATGGTCGGGTACACATCAAGGAAATTTGGAGGACTAGCATGGATGTAGAAGGATGATACACCTACGGTTTGGAAGCCCCAAGCTTCGAACAATAGTCGGTCAGCAAGGTCGAAGCAACTTGCGCGCCCACTTGTCTCAATGGGTCCAGACATGTGCTGTGTAGCTCACACAAGCACACCCCAAACTCAGGATAGAAAATTGAAACATGACGTAGCAGCAGGAAAGGCACATGCACCAAAAACATTCCACATAGAAGCATTCAATAAGGTATGAGGAGTCATAAATAGGATTAACCAGGCGAGAAGAAATAATTGGGACCTACGCGTGCCAGCAGTTCGATGGGCCTATAAGACCATGTGAAAAAACTTGAGCGTGGAGATGATTCCGAAGCTGAGGAGCAGAGTCGAGACCATAACTTTGGAGGAAAGGAATCCTCACACAATTGGGATAGTATGTGAGGACCAGGATGAAGGAATTATGCAGCTACGCGAGGGTGAACATATGCGGATTCAAGAATCCATTTAGCGAGGGAACCTTAAACTTCACATACTTGAAAAATATAGGGTACGACTGAGGAAGAAAATCATGTTAATGGATGCGGAGATCCAAAAACTGGAAAACGAAACCATGCAAGCATGTCTCATTGATAAACTAAGAATGACCAGACAACATATGAAAAGCCATACCACTGCATTAGAAGATTTTCGCAGAGAATTTGTGACTCTGCTACCATGGCTGCGATCATACCTTACCAAAAAAAGTAACCAGGGGAGCGTACCGCATAAGGAAGAACGCACGGCGCTCACTGTCGTGAGGGTAATTGAGGAGTGCCCATGAACTAGGCTGGACAATGAATTGAAGTCTCGCACAGGTGGTGCAACCACCTGACTAGCTGTAGGGAGCACAGTCTCAGTGCTCCAAGCAGTTGAAAGAGAGCGTGGGACTATAAAAGAGTCTATGGGGGAGATGCGTGATAAGGAGGTTGCGTGCAGGATTGGCATGTCACAAGGGTCGCACTTGCACAGAAGGGGCTGCGCTACCATACGGGTAGGCTGGGAAGTGACCGTTGGTGTCACTGTTCATGACAAGATGTTCAATTTAAGACAAAGAGGAGCGGGTGGTGGGCAATTAAGATATGAAGTCAGAACTAGCTTTGGGACGATTTGCCGCCAAGAATGTATTAATGACTGAGAAATGTGGGGAACTATCCAATTTAAATTTGAAATATGCTATAAAACTACCAAGGTTGGCCACGAAACAACACTTGTTTGTTTGATATTTGAGCCGTTACAAAGAGCACAGAGTGTTGAGCACCAAGTGGTGTTCGAGCCCCCAAAGTCGCAAACAGCTACAGACAGCTCGAACAAGATGACAAATACCAGGAGAGGTGTGGATTTTGTCTAAAGTATCGTTGAGGAAGCTGCGCTAAGCCCTACGGTGCCAGTGGGGGATGCACCAGAAATCTCGAAATCACCTCAGATGCCAAGGCCCATGAAGGACAAGCAGACAACAGCACCAATCCGCATGTCCCCACGAAATCTATGGTTTGGTAAACTTTCTATGGAGGAAAAGGGCAAGACTTTCAACCTTGAGATAAATGATGAGGAGGAGGACCTCCATGCTTTCGTAGAGGAGATAGAGGTGGATGAAGAAATGGAGGAAGACATCCAGCCGGTGCGCGCTACAGTAAAGTTGCCCGAGTATGTCCCTCCACGAAAAGGGAAAGCAAAAGTACCCAAGGATTTGGATGCCACTAAGAGTGCACTCCAAACCCCGCTCCTCCCAAATGGAATTCTGTTTGAAGGCTCGGTCCTGGGCTGAGTGCCCGCAATGAAATTTGAAGACTGAGACCTCGAGGAGGGTGAAAAGTTCCCACATTTACAGACTGAGAACCTACTATGGATTCTGTATTTTCTCGGCACACCAATTACAATCTTTGTCATCAGGAAGATGCTTTGCCTAGTACACGATGGGTACTTGTCAGCTTCCCTGCAAGGGAAAGGACCCCATGGAGATAGCTGGCAAAAGCGGAGATTTGGCGCTCGCAGAGGCCATGAAAAAAAAGTATAAATTAGAAAAGAAGAAGAGAGGCTATGTCATCAGTAGCATTAAGGACAAAGGGGTGCATGTTGCCACCCAAATGCTAGCCAGAAAAGTGATGAGAAAATGCTGCGGTGACGAGGTACCAGCACCTGTGGTTGCATTGGCCGAATAGTGCACGGAGGGGGTCCAGTTCAACTTGGATAAGCTCCTCTCTGAGGGGTTTTTGATCAATTGTAAAGAAGCTCAGGAGCAGGGCAAGACCTTCCACTACGCGTGGTTTCTCTTGTCCATCTTACTGGTGATAGGGGAACTGCCGGAAGACAGTCAGTTTCCTCATATTGAACAGGACTTGCCAGAGGCTACCAAATATGCATCGCTCTGGGCTACGAAGGACACCACGCGGATCTGCAAAACTAAGATCTTTTGGGTGGTCATGGTGTCGATCATTCAGATGTGCATTAACAGAAGGCCACACCTACCCCCCACAATGTACAATAGTTTGTGAAGCTTTGTAGACTTCAAGGCGGATATGCACAATGTGTATATTAAGGCGCATAAGGATCCAGCGCAGAACTAGACCAAACTTCCTTTCATTGCGATTGATGATGCCATTTTCACCGTGCTCGACTCATGGCCTCCAGAGTGGCGCACCCTAAATCTGGCGGGACATGATAAGATAGTGGTACAAAAACATAAGGATGCCACCAAGCTACTGGCTCATAGAAGCACAACAAGCAGTTGGCCATGGAGGTAAGGGCTACCCGCAAGGTAGTGAAGGCCGCCGCAGTGCAGACCAAGGCCGCCGAAAAAGCAGAAACAGCACAAGCAATAGGGGCCACCACGACGTGGGAGGAAGGAGGCCCAGACCTAACCACGGGACAGAGAACAAAGGACACAGCGGAAGGTGTGGACCCAAACACGACATCTACACAACTAAAACAGTCGCGCGGTACAAAATGAGCAGGCCCACAGAAGAAGACTAAGGCTTCCAAACTAGACAGTGAACCTATTACACTGACAAAGGGTGACCTCTACAACATCGGCAACATAGTTTGCGAGGTCACCAGGGAAGCGCTCCAAGAAGCGATGACGGAGCCGCAGAATGTGTTGTGAGCCTTGAGGGCCCAGCTGTAGGAACTTCAGGTGTGGCCCCCATAGGAGGCAATGATAGCCACATGCGGTTCTGCAGGTACATCGGCAATGGAGCGGTTGCTGCGGGCCAAAATGGCTAAAACCATCGTGCTCTCGGAAGTAGCACTAACAACGGAAAGCATAGAGGATAGAGCCATGGTCAGCCAGATCAAGGGACTTGGCCTAAACTTGGCTGCCCTTCTGCGGGATACATTATACCAGCTACTTGATAGAGTGACAACATAACTCAACACTAGAGAAGGACATGCAATACAAATTCTAAGTGAACAGAGAATCAACATTGAGAAGCTTAGTCTACAACGCAATGAAGTGCTAGCGCAGAATCAACAGCTGGAGAAAATGGTAGAGGAAGCATGTCGCTACATTACAGAGCTAGATATTGCAACAGATCTACCAGTAGGAGTGCGAATTCACAGATTGGCCAATGGATTCTGCAAGGCAAAGGAGGAAGCGATGAGGATACAGCTGGACCTCAACCTTCAGATTGTCGAACTGCAATTAAAGGCATAGTCATCCACACCCCTGGAAGTTAGGGATCCGCGCGATGGCGATATCCAAAAAGGGCTGGAGGAAATAGGACAGACAGTGCAGAATTGTACTACTATGTTGGAAGAATCCTTCGTGGTCCTCACTTCCTTACAGGAGGACCCCACCATACAGCGCCTGGAAATAGAGGCACAGGAGCTTCAAGTGCCATATGACAGTGTGCGCGGAATGGCGTAGACAGTTGTACTGACCCAATGACTAGCGAAGCTACAACAAGTGAAGGCGTTGAAGGAATAGGTGGATGCCGCACGATAGAAAGAGGCAGTACTTAAAGCATGCGTCCAGCCATGGATTGATGAGGCCTTCCTCATCACTACTGATATCGAAGGAAAGCTCACAAAAATGAAGGTGATGCATGCCTTAAGACAGGGATTTTCCCCTGACAGCGAGCATTCAACCGAAAGAGTAGAGCAGATTCAGCAGACGACATAATAGTGTGTTGCGGACCTTTGCGCAGCATAGGCACTGTTGGAGGGGCTCTGTACCAAGATCACCACACCAATAGAGTGGCTCAGGATGAGTCACAATGATTTTGTTGGGGGCCTTTTGGGCATGGGATCCCCCGCAGCATGTTTTTGGGGCTCAAAGCCTAAGTTTTGGTTAATTATATTGTAAGACTCTACGAATTACGGGCGCGAAGCGCGAATTCTAGGGTGATTCATAGGGCTATCTGCCTGTTGATGCCTTGAAAATCACTGCAACAACATCGGGGAAAACCACCCGGTCCGGACCTTAAAGGCAGCTCCTTTTCCATTTGGTTTGGTGGCTCCGACTGGAAATAATGGGACCAGTTTCCCAATGATTGGTAAATAGGATGGATAAGTGGTGGATTCTTTAATATATAATGATAATGGATGAATGATTCGATCTAAAAAGTAAAATTATGAACAACTATCCTATCCCGGGAAATTTCTACTTTAGTGTAACTTTTGATGATCTTTATCCACAAAATAGATAACTCTATTGGTAAACAAAGACATTTATTCATATGATAATTACTTTGTTCAAGTAGTTGAACAATGTAATCATTAAAACATTAATACACTATTCTTCATATATCATAGACATAAATATGATTGAAATAATAACACTCCTTAGACATTCAATAGTGATAGGTATAAGGACTGTTGTTAAAACACAAACATATATCCAATGATAGGAAGATTAAATAAATGTTGATTCACATGAAAGAATGAAACAAGAGCATAGATAATAGTACCATATGTTATTTGGATCACTCCCAATATCAATCGCATTCAAATTCCTTCTTCTAACTTAGAAACACTTCCACAACAAGGCAATAGTGCACATCTCATCAAAGCTTTCTTCGTTAAAATTCAGAATATTGGCCCAGTCTTCATAAAAAATATATCAGAAGCACAATAGTGTGACTTCCTGATTTGAGTTCATACAAAAACTGAGGACCCTTTCTAAAAGCATGAAAGGGCCTATAAATACTAACTAAGCTAACTAATTACAAAATAAAAATGCTATTAAATGGTACAACTAAATTATGAGTATCTCCTCAAAATCGGCTTGTTTGCAGTCGGCAGCATGATTCATTGTTTCGGATGATCTCCCTTTGGCTTGAGCTGGCAGATAGCAAGCATCGGTTGCAATTCTGGAGGGCGACTCAGACGAGAATGCAGTTGGGCTGAGTATGTGGCATCATGGATTTCGGGAATCATGTAACCGATGGCATCGGTTAAACATTTGAGTGCGGCCCTTTGACTGTATGGTTTAACTAAGAAAAACCAAAAGGTATCCCAAGTTAAACTTTGGATGCCAGCGATTAATCTTCCATTCTTCTCCAATTCTTGATTGCATGTTTGTTCCAATGCTTTGGCTGACGGCAATTTACCTGGAGTGCACTGTGAAATCATGTTAGACAGATAAAGAGTGTCATTGATTAACTCAATTAAATTATTGGTTGACAATCTGCATCTTGAGGTTTCTCTCTCTGCTTTCATCAGTTGTGACTGCCATTCTAGGAACAGGATTTCTTTGTGTGACTCTAGAATTTTAGGCAAATTCGTGGCTTTCCCTTCACTGGTGTCTTGCCAAGCAAGAAAGTTGGTTAAAGTCTCATCGGCCTATTCCAAATCCTGCCTGGCATCGACTGATTTGTCAACTATTGATTCAGTAATCTCACAAAAGGGCTCAACTAGAGAAATGTTATGACATAGCAGTTTTAGCTATGTAATCAATGCTTTATTGATTTGGAGAGCTTCAGACCTGAAATCTGCTGGTTGCGGAAGACTCTTGAACTTTTCTACTTGGTGTGACAGTTGAGCTATTTGCTCATCTTTGGTCTTACTCATTTGTTCATTAATTGTTTTCAACCTGGCCAATGCTTCGGATAATTCCTTTTGTTTCTATACTGCGCTTAAGTCTATCCTCTGCTTCTCCTTGAGTAATTTCTCATTTAATTGATTATTTATTTGCTGCTGTGTTGATAGTTGTTGTTCTAACTGTTATATTTTTTGCTGTCTTTCGGACACCTGTGAATGCAATGAAACAATTGTTTGGTCTTTTTCCTTAAGTATATTTCTTACTTCTGAGGCTTTATCCATGGTGGCTGCCGAATAGGCTCCGGCATACTGAGAAAGTTTTGTAAGATCATTGGAAGGATTAAATTCCTCCTTCCACACCACATTAGCCATCTTTGTTTGTGCTGGTAAAAGGGAAGATTGATCAAGTCTCCTCCTTTTCCTTTGTCTTTTCACTACAGCCCTGTGTTTGGGACTGTAAAAGACATCTAATGGTGGTATGTCTTCTATCTGCAAAACAATCTGATCGGATGGATCTTTAGGAATTATTTCTGCATCTTTGCTGGTGGATAGGCTACTGGTCCCTTCAATTGGAACCGTAGTTGTTGTTGTCTCTTGACCGACTATTACTTGAGGTGTGCTGAACCCTTGTGAAGTCTCGGGATTGCTTATAATAGAGTCAAATTGTTTCCACTCTTTGAGGAGTTTGGGATCAATCTGAGTATCTATATCAATATATTCACTGTCCTGTTTCTTTTCTTTCTCTTGCTCTGTTTCCTGTTCTGGTTGCTTTTCTTGCTCAGGAATCTTCTCTGTAGCAGGAGGTTTGTCAATAATTTGTTGTTCAAGCTCGCTTGACTGAGTTGTTGGGGTAGTAGCTAATAAGTCCAGAGGCAGAGTTTGCAACCTCTGTTCTCTGAGCCTATTGAATTCTACCAGCCCTTCATCTTTATATTTCATTTTGGCCAATGTTTTTACCTGAAATAATGATTCTGATGAAGAAAACAGGTCGTCAAATTCATCTTTTTCATGATCAAACTTTGTAAGTTTGGCTTGTTCAAGCACGTTATAGGCAACTTTCCTTGGGTCGTATTTCCTGTTAGGGATGGTTGCAAGATTGAGCATGTTTATTTTTTCTGTCTCCTTCTCCGCATGTTTGTAATCATGTAGAGTGTAAACACCGCATCTCAAAGGAAATGTAGGCCACGACTACTTTTTAGAATTCCTAAGAGTTTTGGATGTTCCTGCTGTGGTTATTTGGTAGGCCAACTCTTGAGCCAACAGCTTATCAGGTATATACAAAGGAAGGACATGGGGTCTTGCAAGGCTACCATAAACCCTTATATATGTGAACTTGTCTTCCCCAAACCAATTTCCTACAGCAGTCAAGTCAATCGCTGCTTCCTCGGAAATCCTTGGGGCAGGCTTATCAAAAATGGCATAATAGATAGGTAACATGAAACCATTACAGATTTGGTACAAGTGGTCTTTATAGTGTGCCTTCCATAACATCTGATGATAAATGTGGATTGGCTTAGGGTCTTGCGCAGTCCATCTCCACCCGAGTACCAAGTATTCAGAATTAAAGCAAAGAGTATCCATAATATAAGCACTATAATAAAAAGGGGGAATGGTTCTGGTGGTTTTACGTGCATTTGATCTGAAGTCAAGAATTGCAGTGGCTAATTTATCGGACAATATGTTTTCTCAATCCATCACATAACTATTAATCGTCGCTTCCATTAAATGAACCATTTCAATAGTGAACTTTGCAGAATCATGCATTCCCCACATTCTACACATCATTGCCCTAGCATAACAGTAAGGACATAATAATGAATCCACAGCGTACTTACTCGATGATTCATGTTTATGCTTTGTGGGATTCTGTCTCCGTTGCTTAATTGGGGCCGATTCAGTCTCGTTCTCTGCTGCAAATTTTTCCATAAAGGCTTTGTTGTATTTCTTTTCAGGTTCGGACAAATGATACATCTTCCTTAAGTCATCAGGCTGAAATGAACCAAAAATTCTTCCGTCAACTATGCAAAACGTTCTATTTGAAACTAGAATTTCTTCAACCACCCATCTACCTACATCAGTGTATGGAAGAATTTTCTCCCGTGCTACTATCTTGTGCAAATATGAGTCGGATAAATCTTTCAGGGAAGCTTCTGATTTATTAGTTGAGTCTGCAGTAGCTTCTTCCGACACTTCCTCAGGCTCCTCTGCTTTAATTAAATTGTAGATACTTTTCCAACTTGTATTTCCAAGGCCGAGACACGTAGTGTCTAAGATTAAACCTTTTTTACTTGGTCCTGGATCACTGGTGGGCTGCACTGTTGCTGTAGGAGCCGCTGCTGCCATGGATCTCTTGGATTTCTTTCCCATTTGTTTCAAATTTGTTATTTCGGTGGAGTTTTGCGCAAGGAATGAAAACAACGTGATACAGAGAATAGGTAGTATGAGCCAATATGAAAGAATTATATCGATTAGTGGATAATAAAGGATTATAGTGAAACTGCCGCAGATACAATCTAAAGGAAAATCTCGGCATAACTGCTTCATTAATTGGCCGTTTAACCTGTCAATCATGGTAAAGGAGTTTTTAAATACCCATCATATCATTTATATGACGAATGATCCATTCAAGCGTGGCTTAGATTTTTTTTGGCGGATAATCAGAAGTAAATCGCAATCGGTGATTGGTAACGTGAACGGGAAGGTTTTAATAATAGTCCAAAATATCCTTCGATCACCAAAAGGTGATACAATGCATGCAAGCCTTTTAAATATGTTTCAAAACACGCGCCTTGATTTAATGCATCGCAATCGGGGATGGGTTCGGGTCATATTACTTATGCCATTGCAAAATCGCCGATCGCCGATGGCGATACGCCTTATCGCATCGAAGGATTTGAAGGTGTCACAATTCATGTATTGGGTTGTTACGGCCGACTGCCGATGGCGATACCCTTTATTGCATTGGAGAAATGAGGGAGGCATTTCTCTATACTATGTGTTTTTCCTTTTCCCGATATCCGATAGCGATTTCCTTTTTTGGATCGGAGTGAGTCAATGGGTCTTTTTATATATGTTTTTCTTATTATTGCGATATGCGATCTTGCGATTGCTTTATCGCAATGACAAAGAACTTTATAATTATTTAAAAGACCTATTTTATTATTGTTCAAAAAAGGTTTATTTTAAAATATATCATTTCCATTAGACCTTTTTGATGAGGGTTTTTCTAATGATGAGTTAATACCGATTTATTCACACATCTAAGTTTAAAAGGGACTAATTTCCTATTATGATTTCTTAAAGAAAAATTTTATGAAATGGGGGGTTGTTGTACAACACAACACCGCCTTAAAATATTGTAATTTAATGTAAAGTTGTGTCGGCCTAGCCATGGTCCACGGACCATGGGATGGTATAAATAGAGCGAGGCTCTAAGTGTAAAGGGAGGTACTGATGTATAGAATAGCAAAGGCATGTTTCGAGGTTAGAGTGGAATCTGAAGTGTATTGGGTCATAGTAGTAGGAAGAGGCTTTGCAGCTGAGTGCGCAGAGGCCTAATAGAGTCCACAGCTGAGTGCGCGGACCCCTGCAGCAGAGTGCGCAGGGCGAAGTCGGGTCTGTAATTGAGATAGAAAGTAAATAAAGAGAAGTTTACTCTATGCACCTGTTCTTGAATCCGTATTTTGATGTTATGCATTACTTTTACTTGGTTTATTTACTGCGCACAATTGATAAATACTTGTATGAATATTTATATATGAAAATAATCTAAGTAATCAGCTAACAGAGCCCAATTAAGGAATACTTGGGTAAATATCACAGGTCACGTTGTGGCTAGAACAGCGCGTAGACAATATCACAGGGCTCGGGGTGCCCGCTGGTGCGCGTAGCGCAATAAGTGCGAAGGTTGGACCGCGTACCAATCACCTCATATCAGACATCCCTAGGGTGCGGAAACCTAGTTCTAACACCCTCCCATACTACTTCGAGTGAGACCTCAATCCATGCTTCACGGGTTGTTGCCAAAAGGGCCAATAGTACCAGGATTTTCTTGGCTAAATCACTTCTAAACCTGGGTCAAGCCCCACTAAGCCAAGATTGGCCTTGCTAATCAAGGCTTAGATGATGTGATATTTTCAAAGATGTCAAGTGTAGAGTATTCGAAGAAGGTGTGGGACACTCTTGAATCCTATTATCAAGGTGTATCCAAAGTGAAAAATGTCAAGTTGCAAAACTTGAAAAGGGATTTTGAAATCTAAAAATGAAAGATAGTGAAACTATGGATGGTTTTATGACTCTAGTCATGAGTGTTTTTAATCAATTGAGACTATATGCATAAGACCTCTCAAACAAGAGAGTGATCTAGAACATCATTCGAAGTTTTCCAAAGAAATTTAGAAGTCATGGTTGTATCCATAAAGGAGTTTAAGGACACAAGTCAAATGAAAATTGATGAGTTGTCTGGTTCGTTGAGTGCATGTGAATCTAGGATGTCAAGATATATTGATAGTGCATTTGGGAATGACTTCAAAACTCAACTACAATTTAATAAAGGGGGAGGTATAGGAAGGTTGAGTAATAAAGGAAGACGTGGCAGAGTATTTGGTCAAAGACATTCGTGAGATAATTCTGCGCATGAGGAGAAATTCTAGTGGCACCATTTTACTTTAAGGAGATGTAACAATAGAACCTAGCACAAAGGAAATTAAATGTATGATATGTCTAAAGTTCAATGCTCTTATTGCAAAATATATGGCCATTTTGTTAATGTGTTTGAAGAGGTACACAGATGTTGGTCAACAATCTACACACATCTCAAAAGGGTCTGAAGATAATCAAAAGGCTGTGTTTTTTACTTTTAAAGTGACTCAAGAATGTTGGAATGATATTTTCTTTTTGGACATTTGTTGCAATAATCACATGACTAGAAACAAAGATTGGTGTGCCAATCTAGACACTAGTATTCAATCTCAAGTCAAATTGGGTAACGATAATAAGATATGCATTAAAGGTAAAGGGGTGATTGTTGTTTATTCTAGAAATGGTCATAGAAGAACAATTGATGATGTGTATTATGTGTTTAGTTTAAAACACAATTTTTTTAGCATTGGACAATTGATAGAGAAAAGGCACATAATATTCTTCAAGAATAAAGTATGTACTATCATTGATAAATATCCAAGTAAGAAGTTGATAGGAAGAGTGGAAATGAAAAAGAATAGGATGTTTCTACTTATAATGAGAAATGAATTGTCTCCCTTCTTGAATGCTTATAAAGCTAAGAATTTGGGTGAATCGTGGTTATGGAATTTAAGATATGGTCATTTATATTTTGGTGGTATAGATTTGTTGTAGAAGAAACATATCATGAAAGGGTTACCCAATATTCAACAACCAACAAGATTTCATGAATGTTGTATATTTGCAAAGCATCACAAACATAAATTCGTATCTCGAGATTCATATAGGGCGAAATATCCACTAGAGATTGTATACATAGATTTGTGTGGACCAGTGCAAACACCTTCATTGGATGGTAATGTTTAGTTTTTAACATTTATCAATGAATACTGTCGAAAATCTTGGGTTTATCTTCTGAAATGGAAATTTGAAACATTTTCTATATTTAAAAGATTTAAAGCTATGGTGGAAAAGGAAAGCAATTTAGCATATTAAAATTTTAAGATAAGATAGAGGTGGTGAATATATGCTAAATGATTTCATTTAGTTTTGTCAATTTCATTGAATTAAGAGACAATTTACTGCACATTATACTGAATAGAAAAATAGAATAGCTGAAAGGAAAATTAGAACTATTATGAATTTGGCTCAAAGTATGTTGAAGGAAAAGAATTTACCAAATTAATATTGGGGAGAATAAGTAGTTTTTCTTGTTTATATTCTTAACAAAATTCTATCTAAGAGCATGAAGGAACGAGTTCCCGACAAAACCTGGAGTGGAAAGAGTTGTAATATATCCCATTTAAGAATTTTTGGGTGTGCTTCTGATGCACATGTACCTAAATAATTAAGAAATAAGTTAGATGACAAAAGTGATAAGTGTATCTTTACTGGTATCCAGTGAGGATTCTAAGGAATATAGACTTTATAATCCCATTACTAGGAAGTATATTATCAGTAGAGATGTGAAGCTCAAGGAAGAAGAAGCTTGGGATGGAAGAATATATAAATCTGTTACAAAGGGAGTTGTATTTTCTCATAGAGATGATGATGAATATGAGCAAGAAGTACAAGGTGGAAAAGTGATCCCACATACACCTACTACAAGCACTTCAGCGATCCAATCACCAAGAGTCAGACCATTATTGTCCATAACATCGAGAACTCAAGAACATGGTGTACCATCAGGTTATGGTGGAAAACAAACAAGAAGATCAGAGGTGAGTAATGAATATAATTGTACAATAGCTACATTAAAGAACATAATTAAAGGTCATAATACTAGAATTTTGAAAGAAATGTATGAGTAAAATGATGAAATAGATAATATTTCAAATTTTGCATTAATTCCACATGATCCTGTAAATTTGATGAAGTTGTAAAAGCAGAAGTTTGGATAAAAGTTATGGATGAAGAGATTGATGCTATAGAAATAAATAATACTTGGGAGCTTTTAGATTTTCCAAAAGGTAAAAATACTATACGTGTTGCATGGATTTACAAACTAAAGTGAATGTTGAAGGTGAAATTGATAAACATAAGCAAGACTTGTAGCTAAGCGGTTTAGTCAACAAACTGGTATTAATTAGAATTAAACTTTTTCACTTGTAGCTAGACTTGACATACTAAGGATCATATTAGCTATTTCTATGCAAAATAAATGGAAAATATATCAGATGGATGTTAAGTCTGCATTTTTAAATGGGTTTCTAGAAGAAGAGGTTTTTGTGAAACAACTTCAAGGATATGAAATTTATTGACAAGAAGATAAATTTTACAAATTAAAGAAAGCATTATATGGCTAGAAATAAGCACCTTGAGTATGGTATAGTAGAATTGATGAATATTTGAATAACATTGGGCTCATTAGGAGTCCAAGTGAGCCAAGTATATATACAAAGGTAAACCAGGAAGGTAAAAATGTGATTGTGTGCCTATATGTTGATGATTTGATTTTCACTCTAAATCTTTTAATAAATTATTTTAAGACAAGAATGAAAACATAATTTGAGATGACTCATTTAGGTATAATGAAATATTTCCTTGGTATCGAAGTAACTCAATTTCAATATGGTATTTTCAATTGTCAATATAAATATGTAAAAGATATATTGAAAAGGTTCAAGATATATAATTGTAAGTGAATTGTAACCACAAATGTAATTGGTGCAAAAATCATTAAGAATGATCAAGGTTCAAATGTTGATCCAACATGGTATAAGAAATTGGTTTAAAATATTATGTATTTGAATGCAACAAGGGCTTATATAATGTTTGTTCTGAGTTTAATTTTTATATTCATGGAGTCTCCGAATAGTACCCATTTGGTGGTTTGAAAAAGGATTTTAAGATATGTTGATAGAACAAGAAATTATGGTATTATGTATGCATCAGATTTAGATTTTAAACTAACATGATATATAGATAGTGACTTTGCAAGAAATATTGATGACAAGAAGAGCACATATGGGTATGTGTTCAGTTTTGGATCAACTGTAGTAGCATGGGAATCAAAGAAACAATCTATTTTGACTTTATCATCTACTGAGGTAGAGTTTGTTGCAGCAATAGAAGCGAACTATGTGGATGAGAATAATTTTGCTTGAGTTATTGCATGTACAAAATGAACCAACTCAAATTTTCTGTGACAATTTTCCATAGGAAAAGTAAGCATATTGATACGAGGTATCACATCATTTAAGAATTAGTAATAAATAATGAAATATTTATGGTGTACTCAATCAGAAGACTAGTTTGTAGAAATATTGACAAAACCCTTAGGTAAAGAATTGTTTGAAATCCATAGAGAAAATGTAGGAGTATGTATAATGTAACGAACTTTTTTGATGTAAGAGTAAAAAAAAAAATTTGCTGAAATAATTAAGGAGAATAATGTCGCCACAAATCTTCCACCCTCTCAAGTATCTTCCACCACCTCACCACACAACGAATCGACTTGAGCAGATTAGAAACAGAAACACCGCCTTAGCTTATTCAAATGTGAAGGGGAAGCACTTCCTTCCAGAATCAATATTTTAATTGATGTAACCGACTCAATTTTTTGTATTAGTAGAGATGCTCATCCAGAGGCAAATATCCCAGTCTCAAATTTTGTATTTGTGTGGGTAATTTAGCAGTTGTATCTGCAGTTTATTATGTTCTTATGTTTGGTGCTTCTCTCAGAAACAAGAATACGATAATCAAATATAACTCTTTTCTGAGTTTTTTGAATCAAAATTTAAATTCAAAAAGCCTTTTTTTTAATAAAATATTCATATCGAATATTCATATCTTCAATTCGTTTCTCAAATGTCTTACCTATTGAAGACAAAAGGTTCTCCTTATCCACATTCCACATTTTCTTTGCAATTAGGCTTCTTTTAGCAATCTCCTAAGTCTCCTTTCATGCTTCGACAATATATGAGAAAATACCTTCCTTTTCCAATTCCCAAGTTTTTGTCTCCTACACGCTTAAAGCCGCACAATGAACTTCAACACAAGGATCTACGCACACTGAATAAAATATGATAATTATATTTCAAATTATTTATATTAATAGCATTCCCTACCTCATTAAGTGGTATATTATTTATTAACTATTTATATGCTAATAATTGTCCCTCCACATATGTTCAATTAATTCTTATTATTTATGTTCCTGCACAAGTATCAAATTATTTGGTTCTATTTTATTGAAAAACAAACGTGATCTAGTTTTCTACACGCTTAGACAACCTTTGTGTGGATGTGCTTGTATGGAAGACCTCTCCAAATGAACTTCCACACAATATTTTTAATATATTGACTAGTTTTCATTTTCATTGGCTTGGTCAATTTCTCTACTACATGCATGATAACACTAGACACAAACTTCTACAACATGTTGAGTTTCTTCTAGTTCTATTTTAGTGTGGCTTCCGTACCTTTGCATCTCCTCATAAGAAGTTGCATGTTCCATATTTACAATTGGAACCACAAAAACATTTTCACAAAAATCAAATTGGTTATTGGAGCCCAAATCAGTGTGGAAGTGTTTAATGGTAACAACTAAGCCAATGATGTGGCCTCCTTCAAAGCATTTGTAGAATCTAAGAAAAATTGTGATCTCAAGGAGATAAAATCCTTTGTGATGTACGGCTATAGTGGATAGAAGAACAACTTATTGACCTTCTTCGCTCACTACTAAATCCTCTTATCTCATAAGTCCTAACACATCTAGGATGGGACTTGATTGAAGCCAACTTCTTCATCAACAAGATTTCATTCCTCCACTCAATTATCCTCGTTGTTGGTTATTGTTGGAGAATCTAATTACAACCACCTGCTAGATGTCGATCTAGGTGTCACAATATATTTGAGTTTAGTCCAATTTAGTTAATTTTAGTTGATAGTTTCACTTCAGTCATTAATTAATGTTGTCTCATGTGTAATCTTATTTAATTGTTTGAAAATATTGAGAAGAGCATCTTCACTCCACATTTTTTATTCTCTAGCATGGTATCAGAGCTCAATTTGCATAAGACTCCTTGAAAGAGTAGTAGAGAATATGAGCAAGCAATTGTAGAAGAAGTCTCTGCTTTTTGAAAAAGTTGTTGTGAAGAAGGTTGGGGGAGTGAGTTATTGCGTGGTTGGAAGATTTTTTTTAATTTTTTTTTAATTCGTGAACTGGCAATGCTACAAGCCACCCACCATTTTAAAAAAAATGGTGCGACCATCACACCCCTGAAGAGAGAGGAAGTGTGATGAAAGGGTCAATCTTAAGATTCTGCCAAATATTGTGACTCATAGCAATCAGAGTGTGTTGAAAGGTGCGAAGAAGAAATATTAATAGTAGGATCCAAATCACAGATTTCGCATGAAGCTTGAAGAACACAGTTTAAAGGAGATCAAGGTCAACTTTTAATTGGAGCACGAGTCAAATTTTAACAACCAATGCACTTTTATTTCAAAGCTCGAGAAGTACGAGCCACAAATGACAAGTCAAAAGTCAAGTTGTTTGATCATTTTAAAAAGGTGCATGAATATTTTTTAAGTTTTTGTCTTTTAGAAGAGGAAGAATTTGTAAGAAAAAAAGGACCTTCCAAAAGTTTATTTAAAGGATTTATATAAAGGCTTCTATTTAAAGGATTTATTTAAATGATTTCAAAGGGTATGTAGGGTCCCTTCTCAATAAAAGGAAAAATGAGCCTTTTAAAAGGATGCATGTAATTAAAAAAAAGAATGGTGAAGTAGATACATTTGAGTGCAAGTGAAAAATAAGTTTCTCTAGTGAAATTGAAAATCTATTGCTCAAAGAAGGGTTTTTTTTAAGAGAAGAAAAAGGTGGAAGTCACAACAGAGTAAAGAGCATTGGACTGGAATTGTTCAACCCTATGTGAAGAAAGGACCGAATAAATAATGGGAAAAGCCAAAAGGCTAAAAAAGTTGAAGAAACAACAAGAGATGTATGAATCTTTTTTGAATGATTTGGAAGTGACAATGCAAAAGAACACCTTTGCATTAAAATGCATAAAATAATCTATAGATGGCAACATTATACCCCTAATAACATATGCAAATACAATAAAGGAAGCTTGAGAAACCCTTGAGAGGAATTTTGGTGTAAGGGGGAGCATTCAAGTTGAATACGAAGGTGGATCTATAGTTGCAGATCTACAATGAGATGAATATTTTGGTTATTCCCACTTCAAAGTGGATGAAAATGATCAAGGTTTGCTACCAGTTGTAGAAAAAGAGCACACACGTGCTTGTGACCACTGTGCGCAACCACGAGTGAATGGAAATTTGGTGAATCCATTAACAATGCTTGATGATGACAATGAAGTTGCCTTTGGAGCATCCAATGTTATGGTGAATCCAACAATTCACTTTGTTGATGTCAATTTTGATGAAGAATTGTTGGTTAATGATAAATGGTTGTATATAATGCAAGAAAAACATTATATCTACATGATGCTAGCGGTGAGAGAAGCCTGTCTGAGTCTAAAAACCAAGTGGAATACAACCTATTTGGAGCAAGAAGTGGAAGAAATAGAAGCAGAGAAGGATGTACGAGAAGAGAAATCTCTCATTGTAGAGAAAAAATAATATGATCATGCAAATGTTTTTAATCCTAAATTTGATTTTGAGTGTAGATGTTAGTAACAACCATAAAGAAGCAACAAAATTTAAAGAAGAATTAAAGTTCCTTGAACCATGACTTGCGAAACAATGTTTTGATAAAGTCTACATTGAAGTTGCATAGATGAATGTTGAAGGAAACTTGGATGATGAAAAAATTAATGAAATATTCATGTATTGGAGTTTTGAAGAGATAATAGTTTATTAATCACATTATAGAAAATGACATGTCATAGCAATCCACATACAAGACGATTTTTTAATAAACCAAGCATATGCTTGGAAAACCTGGAGCAATGGAAGCGTTGCACCAATGTAACACCCTCCTCCCACATTTACCCAATATAATTGGTCCACCAAGGTAAACATGTGATGAAGATTTATTATGATATGATTTAACTCCCCATGTGTAGTTAAGGAAATCGAACCCACAATACAAGACAAATCTGATCTTCCTCAGGAGCTAGAGAACCTTCAAGAGACAACCAACCCTTCCAGGTGCCAAACCCCTCAGACAACTTGATGTTTTGCTAAACTAAACCCCCAATTACTCCCATGGAAAGCCTTCCATGCGAAGGAGACCTTCTATGCAATCCTACAACAAGGCATCCATGTGGCAGTGGCCTTTTTCAGGTAGTTTTGTGCCAACAATCCCAAATTTTGAACCACTTTTTTAGGGCTATGACTCGGACCTTTGCCCAAAAATTCACGAAACTTTCAGAATTTATAAATAACAATGAAATAAGGCTACTAACAAATACACTTTAATAAGGACTTGACCTGACCCCTACTAGTGATGACATGAATTTCACCAAACATAACATAAACATGTAATTTACATGTCATAATAACAAATCTGGACATAGGGATCTCATACTTATCTGAGAATCGTCAAGGAGGATTGATGTCTCCTCCAAATAACTACATTTTTATCTATTAGGTCATTCATTCATTAACATTTCATCTACAAACCAAAACATGATGCAAGCCATGCATCAAGATTGTCATGAAACATGCTTATAACGAGTGAATAACTAGAATAATATCAATGAATAAACAAACATTAAAGCCACATAATAACAAGCACATTTACTCATGAAATACCAAAGGAAAAAGAGCTCTTATTAACACATGAAAATCCAACCAAGTCAGGGATTTCCACATACGACTCGACCATAGATTGGTTTGAATCAAATATCTATTTCAGCCAATCACCATCACATCATATTCCAAGCATGAATGTGGGATCTCATTGAATAAACTAAGAACACCAAACCATGGATTTCAAAGGCCAAAGAACCTCAACCCTCAACCAGTGGTTCCACCTCATGGTCAGACATCACTAACCATCACTAGATCGGTCTCTACCCAAGTTGTCCAGGGCCATAGCGCATTTGTTCCGACCAAGGCTTCTAGGACTAGTAACTAAACCTATAGCTATTGCGGGGCTCTACAAAATTTGTCCAATGAGGGTTTCTAGGACTAGTAACTCGACCCACCAAGGGATCTAGAGGGTTTATCCAACCAAGGCTTATAGGACTAGTAACACAACCCAAGCTGTTACAGGGCTTTCAAAGCGTTGTTCCAACCAAGGCTCCAAAAACTAGTATGTGAACACACAACCAAAGGAACATGAGAACCAACCAAAAAACAAAGATAAAACCCACAACACCATGGTTTTCCAGGAAATGGAAAGGCTAGGAAAAAACACCATTAATCTCAGAAATCCTCGATGCCAATGACATATCATGACCAAGAAACCACATGCATGTTCCATGCATGCCAAAAATAGCAACGATATCATACATGCAATTTATTACTTGCAAGAAAAAAATAGAATTAGTTGTTGATCCCATTGTCCCCTTACACTTTCTTGATCTTCCTTTTCCTTCTAACTCGAAATCTTAAGTATGCCACACTCCTCCAAGAGCACTCCAAGAAAAATTTGTTTGTCCAAGAGTATGTGAGAGAGAGAATAGAATGAAAGTACCAAAGATTAAACTAAAAAAACCATGAATTGATCCTCATAAGCCCTTTTATCATTGAGGCCTATATTTTCATCATTTTCCATTATTTTCCTTCATTTTCTTCCTTGCATGCAACCTGTGACATTTCACCTTCCTTTTCTCCTGTTTTCCATTATTTTGGTAAATAAATGCTAATTAATGCCACGTTTCCTTTACCATTTCCTTTCACAACCATAGCCCTTAATTAATCACAAGTGATCCCAATCAATATGTCTTTTCCCAACATTTAGCTTGGAATACATGTCCCATGACCTTGGTTATTATTTTTCCTTTACTAACTTTATTACATGGATTTTTTACTAGGGCTATTACAAAACCCTCCCCCTTGGGGGAACACTGTCCTCAGTGTTCAATGACACCTACAACCAACTAGGCTATTGAAAAGTGAAATGTGCTACCCATGGAGCTTTATGACTTAGCTCGCTACAATATTTACAGTGAACAACCTACTAGAAAGAAAACCAATATGACAAACATAACAACGTGACAACCATACCACTTATTGGAGCTTTATAACACATCTCATGGCGGTATCTACATCTATACACATATATACATATACCAAAACACCACATCAAATAATATACCAAAATACATCGACTCAACTAGTGAACATAGAAGGATGCATAGCCCGCATCTAATCAACCATCTCTGATGTAGCTTCATCGGACCCAAAGTGCTTCCACTGGACTTTAACCTCCTCGGTTGCTTGGTTGGTGCATGAGCATCTTTCTCTGCAAAATGAATTGGGGTTCTGGCTGGAATTCACCTTCTGGAGCCACCTGGAATAGATACCAGTCAATCACATGATCACTATCTTTAACATACTTCTTAAGCAATGACACATGGAAAACATCATGGACTTTCACTGTTGGCGGTAGCGCAAGTCGATAGGCTACTGGTCCAATCCTTTCAAGAATATTGAAAGGCTCGTAATACTGAGTTGCGATCTTGGCACATGATCGAATCCTCAAGGAGCTCTTCTTGGGCTTGATGCGCAAGTACACATGTCCCCCAACCTGAAACTAATTAAACACCCTATTTTTATCTACACAAATCTTTTTTCTATCTGTTCATGCCTTGAGACTCTTCATGATTACCCACATTTCCTTTTCCATCTTTGCCAACATGTCTTGTCCTATCAACACCATGTTCACTGGATCACTACAATTAATGGGAGTATTGCAACTACATCCATAGTGTGCCTCAAACAAACTCATCCTCAGAGACTCTTGATACCTATTGTTATAAGCAAACTCTACGAGTGGAAGAGACTCTTCACACTTTCATTATTGACGCATGACATACATTCTCAACATGTCCTCCAAAATTCTATTGACCATCTATGTTCATCCAATTGTCTACAGATGATAAGCTATATTGAAGGCCAACTATGTACCCAAACCTGCAAATAACTATTTCCAAAACCTAGAAGTGAACTTGGCATCTCTGTCTAGTATGATCTTCTTTGGTACACCATGCAACCTTCATTATATCTCTGATGAAGACCTGTGCTAGTTCATTAGCTGAATAGGTAGGCACCATTGGAATGAAGTGTGCAACCTTTGTCAACATGTTCACCAAAACCATGATAGAATCATGTTGTCTAGATTTCCTTGGAAAAACTGTAATGAAAGCCATGAAAATGAAGTCCCATTTCAACTTTGGACTCAGAATCAACTGTAGTAATCCACTTGGATGCTTACACTCTTCTTTTACTTATTGAAAATCCAAACACGTAGCCACAAACTCTACCACGTCCTTCTTCAACTTTTGCCAATAGTAGAACTTCTTCACTGCTGTCAACGTCCTTTGATATCCTGGGTGACCTGAATACGATTTAGCATGAAATTCAACATAATCTTCTTGATCTCACTGTTGTTCAACACATATATTTTGTCCCTAAATATGACCAAACCATCTACCGTGAGATGATACTCTACATCTTGATCACCTGTACCCTATTGTAACATGTGCATAAGTTCTTTATACCTATCATCCTGCTATCTTTCTTGCAAGATATGATACTATAATTTTTTCCGATAGAAGTGGATAGGTGTTATGTGATTTACATGTATTTTCATGCTAAGGGTATGTGCAACCCTTTTATCTTTACCTTTAATGTACCTGATCTCAAAGTCAAACTCACTGATCATAGTCAACCATCTAGCTTGTCCGGCATTCAGATTCTATTGGTCAAACAAGTATCTCAATCCACTGTGGTCGTTCATCCATAAAAACCTCCCGCTAAGAACGTAGTGCCTCTAGATCTTCAAAGCATGGATGATCGCTTATAGCTCGAGATCATGTGTAACATAATTATTCTCATGCTCATTCAGTTTCCTTGATTCATAACATACCACCTATCCCTCTTGCATCAATAACCCACCAGATCCTTTCTTAGAAGCATCTGTACACACTAAAAACTATTTATCTAGATTTGCAATTTTTAAAATTGGAGCATTGGTCAGCAGCTATTTCAACTGCTCAAAAATGGTGACACATTCCTCTGTCCATTCAAATTTCTTACCTTTCATTTGTAATGGGATAGGAAATCCAAGAGAATTTCTTAGTGAACCTCCCATAATATCCTGTTAACCGCATGAATGATATTAGCTCATCCACATTTCTAGGAGATGCCCATTCCATGATAGTTTTTATCTTTTCCAGATCCACTATTATGCCTTCCTTGGAAACAAAATTCCCCAATTAATGTACCTCTATCTAAAAGAAACTACATTTTATAAGCCATGCATACAATTGATGCTCTCTTAGCAATCTCAATATTGTTTCTATGTGTTCAACATTCTCTTCCTCATTCTTGGAATATATCAATATATAATCAATGAATACAATAACAAACTTGTCTATATAAGGACACAATACACTATTCATTAAGGCACATAAAATTATTTAGAGCATTAGTCAAACCAAATGGAACTACAACAAACTCATAATTCCCCTACGTGGTCCGAAAAGTAGTCTTGTATATGTCCTATTCTTTAATGTGTACCTGATGATATATGTATCTCAAGTCAATCTTCGAGAACACTGCTCCTCCATTCAATTGTTTAAATAAGTCATTAATCCTCATAAATTTATACCTATTCTTGATGGTCCCCTTGTTCAACTATCTGTAATTGATGCACAATCTAAGAGTACCATCCTTCTTCTTCACAAACAACACTAGTGCACCCCAAGGCGATACACATGGCCTAATGTATACCTTGTCAATAATTTCCTTTAACTGCAACTTCAATTCCTCTAACTCTAGTGTCCTCGTCTTGTATGGTGTCTTTGATCCTAGTGATGCCCCTCATACCAACTCAATAGAAAATTCCACTTCTCTATGAGGTGGAAATTCTAGAATCTTTGTGGGAAATAAATCCTGAAGTTGTTGTAGAACTGGGTACTTCCTCAAGGTATCTGCATCCTCAACTTCCTTACCTTTGTCACTAGAAATATGAACTGCAAACATTACACACAATTTCCTGCAACTACACTTTTCCTACATATTTGTAACCATCCTAAGTAATATTTATTTCTTCTTACCTTGCAAGATTATTTCCATTTTCATCCAAACAATCAATGGCCTTGTCATAACAATCCACTTTAGTTATGTGAAGATATAGCCAATCCATACCCAAAATCATACTATATGATCCCAATGGGAGCACATTCAAAAGTGTCGATGTAGGCATACCATTCAACTAAAATGCACAAGCTCTTACCCGGTGATGAACTCTTTTTTGAGTACATGTGACCAACTGCACTAACTAAAACCTTGCATTCACTTATTTATTCAAACCACACTTATCCACTAGGTAAGGAATAACATAATTATAATTGGATTCAGGGTCAATCAAATAGAAACAACTTGATCACAAAGCTTGCCGCGCATATCGATAATAGATTCCTAGTGATATGGCTTCCTATTATTCAATGTTGCATAGATCCATGGAATACTCTGCCCAACATCCTCCACGGTCTACACTTCCTGTGCATTGTAGTTTTGAGGCCTACCACCCTAATTTTGTGGACAATCTCTTTTATGATGCTCTCCACCACAAGTCCAACACTATAAATGTTTCTTACCATCATCCTTGTTCTACTCCTCAAACTAAAATCCTTGTCCTTTATCAGGTGCATTGAACTTTTTAGGTAGTGTTGAATTCTATTTGTTACCCGTGTCCTGAGGTCTTGTTTGCTTATTATACCATTTCCATTTATTCTTATCATTATCTTTCTAATCCTGTTTAGTCTCATATTTGCGCTTTGATTGCTAATAACAATGCTTTAGCTTCCTAGTGGCTTCCTCCAATGATCTAGGCTCATAAAACTCAATCTTGTCCTTGAATTCTATCGCCAACCCACTAATGAATCTCTAGATCTTTTCTTTCTCCTCCTTAAGATAAGGTGCATACCTCAATAACTCCAAGAATTTGTTAGTGTAATCATCATCGGTCATGGATCCCATATTCAACTCATAGAATTATCTTTCCCTATCATCATAGTATCTCTTTGATAGATACTTCTTCCTGAAAAGTCCCTTAAACTCACTCCAAGTCAAATCCTCTTCCCAAATGCCTTTAACATTATTTACATCTTCCCACCAAATATCCACTTTAGATTTAGGACCGAACCCCCAATATATTTCCCTTCAGGTTCACTAAGTAATCATGTAATCTGATTAAATTATTCATCCCAAGAAACCAGGGTTCTGCATCCTGTGACTTCTTCATTTCTCCACCAAATGTAGGTGGCTTGGCTTTCTTGAGTTCATATGTCAAATATCCCTTGTCACTCATTGTATAAGGATGACTCCGATGAAGACCATGATACATGTCTGAACGAGAACTAGAGTAAATCCCATTTCCACTGCCTCATTTATCAGGTGTATCTAGGAACCTTCCATCTCTAATTGTGTCATCTCTACCCAACATGTGCCCACCATGTGACCCACTACCATATGCTCCATTAATCGTGTCCACCTGTCCATGAATGATTTTAAGCGGTCGTTATCTCTGCAAGTCTGACAATTTATAAAGGGTAACTACATTGACCTATGTCTGTTTCTACTATGACCAAATGATTATGTCATTATCTACTTTGTAACTCTTTATTTCTACCTTCAAACTTCTCAATGTGTCTGTTATGTGAGGAGAATACCCATCACCATGTTGCTCATATGATTGGTAGGGAGAGTCTCACGAAATGTAATCTACCATCTTGCTAGTCATCTTTGATCTTCTCTTCCTATAAATATATCATGTTAGCTAAATAAAAACATAAATATAACCAACATACCCCAGTATAGTGTAGGGAAGGATGTCTCGTCTGTAAGACCAACTAGATTAGCACAATACATGTATAATCATAATCATCACAATATATAGACATCGTCTCAATAATTATCCTAGTTACCAAACATAATTCCACCACCATGCATACATAGGAAGCACATAAATCACAAACGTAATGAACATATATGCAACTGACATGTACACATGAAAACACATTCATCCAAAGAGAAAGGGAAACCCAACATCACCCAAGGAGAAAAAAACCATGCTTTGATACCACTATTTAAAAAACTCCTCCCATGTTTACCCAAGTTAACCAGTCCATCGAGGTAAACATGTGATGAAGAGTTACTATGATATGATTCAAGTCCCCATGTCTAGTTAAGGAAGTGGAACCGATAAGAAAAAACCAATCTAACCTTCCGTAGGAGCTACAAAACTTTCACGAGGCAACAAACCCTTCCAGGTGCCAAACCCCTAAGACAACTTGATGATTTTCTGAACTAGACCCCATTGGAGTGAGACCCTCCAGTTGCTCCCACAACAAGGCATCCATGCAACTGTGGGCTTCTTCAAGTAGTTCTGTGCCAACGAACCCAAATTCTGAGCCACTTTTTTAGGGCTAGATCTCAAGCCTCTGCACAGAATTTCATGAAACTTCCAGAATTGATAAATAACAATGAAATAAGGCTACTAATACAAACACTTGAATAAGGACTTGACATGACTCGTACCATCCATGACAGAAATTTCATTAAATATATCATAAGCATATAATCTACAAGTCATATCAATAGATATGAACATAGAGATCTCATACTTATATGAGAATCATCAAGGAGGACTGATGTCTCCTCCCAATAGCTACATTTTTATCTATTAGGACATTCATTCATTAATATTTCATATACTAACTAAGACATGATGAGAGCCATTGATCAATATTATCAAGAGTCATGCTTATAACCAATGAATAATGAGAGATATATCAATGATGAAACAACCATTAAAGAGACATAATAAAAAGCACATTTACTTATGAAATACAAAAGGAAAATGAGATATTATTAACACATGAAAATCCAACCAATTCATGGACTTCCATATACCACTCGACCATGGATTGGGTTGAACTGAATCTCTCTTTCAGCCAATCAGCTGTGTGCCATATTCCAAACATGAATGTGGGATCTCATGGAATAAATCAAGAACACCAAACCATGGCTGTGAGAGGCCAAACCACCTCAACCTTGAACTAGTGATTCCACCTCATGGTCGGACATCACTAACCATCATCATATCAGTCTCTACCCAAGTTGTCTAGGGATCCATAACATTTGTTCCAACTAAGGCTTCCAAGACAAGTAACTCAACTCACAGTTACTATCAGGCTTCATAGCATTTGTCCAACCAAGGATTCTAAGACTAGTAACTCAACCCACCAAGGGATCCAGAGCATTTGTCCAACCAAGGCTTCCAGGAGTAGTAACTCAACCCAAGCTATTACAGGGACTCTAGAGCGTTTTTTCAACCAAGGCTCCAGGAAATAGTAACTCAACCCATAGCCAAAGGAACATGAGCAACAACTAGAAAACAAAGATAAAGCCCACAACACCATGGTTGTTTAAGAAATGGAAAGGCTAGGAAAAACCATAGTCAATCTAGACAATCCTCCATGCCAGTGACAGATCATAACCACGGAGCCACATGCATGTGCCATGCATGCCAAAACTAGCAAAGGAATCATGCATGCAATTCGGTACGTGTAAGAAAATCTCATTGTAGCTCATGATCCCTATGTCCCCTTGCACTTTCTTGCTCTTCCTTTGTCTTCTTGCTCCAAATACCAAGTATGCTACACTCCTCCAAGAGTGCTCTAAGAAAACTCTAAGTGTCCAAGAGTTTGAGAGAGAGAGAATATAATGAGAGAGCCAAAGACTGAACTACGAATTGATCCTAAGAAACCTTTTTATCGTTGAGGCCTTTAATTTTTTCATTTTCCATTATTTTCCTTCATTTTCCTCCTCACATGCAACCTGTGACCTTTCACCTTCCTTTTCTCCTATTTTCTATTATTTTCATAAATAAATGTCAATTAATGTCATTTTTCCATTGTCAATTTCCAGAACTATGAAATAATCACAAGCGATCCCCATCACTATGCTTTTGCCCAACATTAAACTTGGAATACATGTCCCATGACCTTGGTTATTATTTTTCCTTTACAGACTTTATTACATGGATTTTTGACCACAACTATTACAACCAGTAAATGGAGAATTTGCAATTTGAATTCTTCACAAAAATAAAAAGCTAAAACAATTTAGAGGATACATGATTTGGAAGAAAAAAAAGGAAAGAAAATCCAACTCATGTCATTTTTTTTTAACTTCTAAACCTAGTTGAGACTTAGACTCGCAGATATCCTAGTTTAAATTTTTGTGGTTGTAATTAACAAGTAGCATTGGAGAATTTAATTGAATTTAATTACAACCACCTGCTAGGTCTCAATACTGGTGTCACTGTCTATTTGAATTTAGCCCAATTCGATTTAGTTTAGTCGAGAGTTTCACCCCAATCATTAATTATTTTTGTTTCCCATGTAAACTTATTTAACTATTTAATAATATTGAAATTAAGAAAAGCATCTCCCTCCACATTTTTCGTTCCCTAACCGTTACATACCACTGTATGCATTTTACACATTGTGCAAATCCTTTTGAATTTTTCGGTGATGAAGATCCATTGTCACTCACCTTTGAGACAAATCTTAAGAGAGTTCAACAAATATGGCACCGAAACAATCCTCATGGTTGAACATTTTTTAAGAGCGGAGCATTGTGCGGAAGACTGCATACCCATATCTACATTTTCTGCCAAAAATAAAGCGCAAATACTATTTATGGGATTTTGATTTTCCTCCTCACATTCGATATGGTAGCAGTCTCAAGATATGGCTTTGACAACAATTTTACAAATTACTTCCTCAAATTCTCGTCAATAACTTCGGAGAGTAGACAATCTAACCTACTCCACAACTTTGGGTCCTCTTTTTTATATATAGAATTTTCGACTTAGAAAGAAAGAAAGAAAATATGGATGAAACAAAACTACACATAGATGAAAAAATGGAATATCTACCTCAATCCCTGTCCCACAAATAGCAAGGAGCTAAATGATTTTGTTATGGAAAATTTTCGTAAAAAGGTATGGAAAAAAGAGTTGGGTAGAAAGAAGAAATATTACATTGATGAATTCAACCCTACGTGTGATTTACAACAAAAAGAGTTCATGTTGGAAATTTCTGTTGATTTCAAACATAACAAAAAAAAATAACACAGAGAACAACGCTCTGGTTTTCTACAGGATCTTTATTATAAAACAATAATAAAAACTGTTACAGAATTTGTCTTCCTCAACTCAGAGGGATTTACAACAGGAACTTCAGTTCCAGAATCTGATTCCACTATCTCAGAAAATTATATCTTCAGCACTGCTGTGCGTTGCAGAGAAGAAAGAGCTCTTCTTTTTAATACTCTCTACACGTCTCTGCTCTTGCATTCTTTTTATATTGAACAACACAAAAATATCTTTTACAATACGTGTTGCTTTTGCATACTTCCGTGAAAATAAAAAATAATAAAATTTAAGATTTCACCTACATTTACCGACCCTAGTAAATATCATTAATTACACGCCTCAAAATATCTTGATGGAATTTAATGCATGGCTTATCACACCATCGCATCGCAAGAAGAGAGAGGATGTGTTAGCGCCTCTATAACCTTTAAATCATGCGATCTGCAATCTACGATCGCATCGCAAATATCGCATCGCAGATAATACAAGCATGCAGCGAAGGGTGATGAGGGAAAGTGCGATATGTGATCAGATCGCATCGCACGGAAAGTCCAATCGATGTTTTCTGAATAAGTTGGGTCGCTACTCAACTGTCAGCTCCCGACAGTTTAAAATTATCATTCCAACACTCCCCCTTAATTTTAACTGCTGGGTTTATTCTGCATACCCAGGCATTTCCTGAAATGATCAAAGCTTTTCTTTGCCAATGGTTTTGTCAAGATATCAGCTAACTGTTCCTCTGTTCTGCAGTGCTGCAAAACAATCTCACCATTGTTAACTAATTCACGTATGAAGTGAAATTTGGTATCTATATGCTTTGTTCTTTTATGAAAAACTGAATTTTTAGACAATGCTATTGCTGAGCTATTGTCACAGTAAATGGTTGTGCCCTTTTCTTGTTCATGACACAAATCTCTGAGAACTCTTCTCAGCCATACTGCTTGGCATGCTGCTGCTGTTGCTGCCACATATTCTGCCTCTGCTGTTGACAAAGCCACAACTGGTTGCTTCTTGGAAGCCCATGAGATGGCTCCCGATCCCATATGAAACACATATCCTGATGTGCTTTTCCTATCATCAACACTTCCAGCCCAATCACTGTCAGTGTAACCTGTCAACATGAAACTTTCAGAAGAGGAGTATAAAATACCAAACCCCTTCGTTCCATTCACATACCTTAGAATCCTCTTGGCTGCCTTTCAATGAGTCTCTTTCGGTCTTTCCATAAATCTGGAAATTAAACTCACAGCGTGCATAATGTCCGGCCTAGTTGCAGTCAAGTACATAAGGCTGCCAACTATGCTTTTGTACAGTTTTGGATCAAAATCCTTACTGCTGTCTTCTTTGGTCAATTTCAGCCCCATTACAGTTGGAGTCACAGCTGCTTTGTTGTTCTGCATGTTGAATCTCTTCAACACTGCTTCTACATATTTATCTTGAGAAATGAAAATGCCATTTTCTCTTTGATCTACTTCAATTCCAAGAAAATATCTTAAGAAGCCCAAGTCAGTCATTTCAAATTCACTTTTCATGACTGCTTTAAAATCAGCAATGAGAGAAGCATCATTGCTAGTAAAAATTAGATCATCTACATATAAAACAACAATAAGAATCTTATTGTCATTCTGTTTTATGTAGAGTGTGGGTTCACCATCACACTTGTCAAACCCATTTTCAATTAGATAAGCATCTATTCTGCTGTACCATGCTCTTGGAGCTTGCTTCAGCCCATAAAGAGCCTTCTTCAGTTTACAAACTTTATGCTCTTGGCCTTCAACTTCATAGCCTGGAGGTTGTTCAACATAAACCTCTTCTTTTAACACTCCATTCAGGAATGCAGATTTAACATCCATCTGATAAATCTTCCATTTGTGTTGTGCCGCAATAGACAACACTGTTCTGACTGTTTCCATCCTTGTTACTGGTGCAAAGGTTTCATCATAGTCTCTGCCTTGTTGCTGCTTGTAGCCTTTTACAACAAGTCTTGCTTTGTGCCTGTCAATCTTGCCTTCAGCATTGCTTTTGGTCTTATAGACCCACTTAACTCCAATGGCATCTTTGCCTTCAGGGAGGTCCACTAACTCCCATGTTTTACTCTTCTCAATTGCACCAATTTCTTCATTCATTGCTTCAATCCATTTATCTTCATTTACAGCATCTTCAAAATGGACTGGGTCATCAATATGACAATATAAAGCGAATAATGAATTCAGACCGGTATTGTTACTTACCTCTCCTTGTTCATAAATCTCATTCAGATTTCTGAATCTTGGTCTTCTTGGTGTGCTTGGAGTTCCATCCAAACTTGAGGGTATTTCTGATCCCTGTGGTGTGCTTAGAGAAGCACTTCCTTGACTTCTCAAGGCTGTTCGAATTCCAGATTTTGGTGTGGTTTGTTGTACTTGCTGTGGTGTAGGAGGAGCCACCAAGGAAGGATTATTTGTTGCTATCCCTTCCTCTTCTTCTTCGTGAGACACAAATGTCTTCACATTCACTGTCTTCTCTAAGCTTCCATCCCAAGCTTCATCTTCAATGAACTGCACATCTCTGCTTACTATTAATTTCTTGGTGGATGGATTATAGAGTTTGTATGCTTTTGACTCATCACAATAGCCAATAAAGACGCACTTCTCCCCCTTACTATCAAGCTTCTTCCTTAGCTGATCCGGTACATGTGCATATGCCACACAACCGAATACTCTCATGTGAGTGACAGTTTGCTTTTGACCACTCCATGCCTCTTCTGGTACTTTGTTCATGACAACTTTAGTTGGGCATCTATTCAAGATGTAAACTGCACAAGTAATAGCTTCTGCCCAATACTCATGCGGCAAGTGTTTTTCCTTCAGCATACTTCTGACCATGTCAAGCATGGTCCTATTCTTTCTTTCAGCAACTCCGTTTTGCTGAGGTGTATACCTTGCGGTGAACTGTTTTTGTATGCCATTCTCTCTGCAAAAACGTAGAAAGTCTTGGGAGATGTACTCTCCTCCTCTATCTTTTCTGAGCACTTTGATATAATGCCCACACTGCTTCTCAACAAGAGTTTTGAAGTGGCGGAATTTCTCAAACACTTCACTCTTCTGTTTCAGCATATAAACCCATGTCTTTCTGGTGTAATCATCAATGAAAGTTAAAACATATTTATTTCCGGAAAATGATGGTGTTTGCATCGGTCCACACACATCGGAGTGAACAATTTCCAATGGTGCTTTTGCTCTTATACTCTTTCCTGCTGGAAAGCTTTCTTTGTGTTTCTTGCCCAAGATGCAGCCTTCACAAAGGCTGTCTGGTTTCTCGATCAATGGTAATCCCTTTACCATTCCCTTTCTGTGCAACAGATTCAGGCCTCCAAAATTGAGATGTCCAAATCTCAAATGCCACAACCAATTCACATCTTTCACCTGTTCTTGAAATACTTCTTGTGTTACAACCGCAATAGTTCTTCCTTCCTTTAAATCTGCCCTGAGTTTGAGATGAAACATTCTATTGCTGGTCATTTGCACCTGTGCAATGATCTTCTTACTTGGAGGTATGTCTCTGATAGTACACAAATCATCTTTGAAGAACACGTTGTAACCTTTGTTTATGAGCTGTCCAATGCTCAAAAGATTACATTTCAGACCAAGTACATAGTATACATCTGGCACAATCATCTGTTCTCCATTTTTTGCTCGGATACTGACTCTGCCCTTACCCTTGACAGATATCGTATCATCAGTCCCTGTTGTTACCTCAAATTTCACATTTTCATCTAGATTGGCAAACATTGCAATATTTCCAGTCATGTGATTACTACAACCTGAGTCTAAGAACCAAAAATCTTCTTGTTTGTCTTGTGCTATGTTACATGTTAACAGCACGTTCTTTGGGTTCTTATCTTCTTCATTTGCAAAATTTGCATTCTGCCTATTATTCATGTCACTTTGCTTTTTCCTACATTCATTGGCATAGTGCCCATATTTCTTACAATAATGACATTGGACTTGGGATTTGTCATACCTTTGTCCATGAGCTTGCTGTTTGCTTGAACCTTCAGCTTGGTTCTGATTGCAGCTCCTTTCGCTTGTGCTTGCAGGATAATTTCTGCCTCTGTTTTGGCTTCTTCCACGACCTTTGTTATTTGCTCTGCTTCGACCTTTTCCTTGGCCAAAAGACATCTGAGTCTTGAATGCTTGCTCAAAAGAGGAATCTGTTCCTCTACTTAGTCTGTGTTCATGAGACAAAAGAGAAGCACTCAGCTCATCTACCGTGAACTGTGAGAGATCTTTTGTTTCTTCTATTGCTACCACAATAGATTCAAACCTTGAGGGTAAACATCTCAAGATTTTCTCTACAATCCTTCTATCTTCAAGAATCTCACCATGAGATATTATCTGGGTTATCAAGCCAATAACCTGAGTGAAGAATGAATCTATTGTGTCAGATTCCTTCATGCTGATATTTTCAAAGTCTTTCCTCAACATCTGCAACTTTGCAGTCTTCACCTTCTCCATGCCTTGATAGGCAGTTTTGAGAATATCCCAGGCTTCCTTAGATTTTGTTGCTGCTGCAATCCGCGGAAAAACACTTTCATGCACTGATTGGAAGAGGAAAAAGAGGGCTTTGGCATCCTTCTTCTTGTCACTCTTCAACTGGTCTCTTTCTGCTGCTGTCAAAGCAGCCAACGCTGTTGCATCTGCCGGTTCAGCATAGCCAGGGTCAACCAGCTCCCATATTCCTTGAGAAGCAAACAATGCTTTAATTGTTATGGACCAATAACTGTAGTTTTTCCCATTAAACTGTGGCAGTTGGGGATTTGTCAAACCAGTTCCAGCATCTGCCATCTTAACTTGTGAAAAATAAAGAAGAGATACTGACTGTAAAAAAAAACAAGCAAAAACTTTCTCTGCTGGGAAAAATCTGCTCAATAAGCTTCTTACAGCTCCTATAGTGAGAAAAAAAAAACTCTATTTTTTGACTCACTGAGTGCCTAGACTAGCTCTGATACCATGTTGGAAATTTCTGTTGATTTCAAACATAACAAAAAAAAATAACACAGAGAACAACGCTCTGGTTTTCTACAAGATCTTTATTATAAAACAATAATAAAAACTGTTACAGAATTTTTCTTCCTCAACTCAGAGGGATTTACAACAGGAACTTTAGTTCCAGAATCTGATTCCACTATCTCATAAAATTGTATCTTTAGCACTGCTGTGCGTTGCAGAGAAGAAAGAGCTCTTCTTTTTTTAATACTCTCTACACGTCTCTGCTCTTGCATTCTTTTTATATTGAAAAACACAAAAATATCTTTTACAATACGTGTTGCTTTTGCATACTTCCGTGAAAATAAAAAATAATAAAATTTAAGATTTCACCTACATTTACCGACCCTAGTAAATATTATTAATTACACGCCTCAAAATATCTTGAGGGAATTTAATGCATGGCTTATCACACCATCGCATCGCAAGAAGAGAGAGGATGTGCCACCGCCTCTATAACCTTTAAATCATGTGATCTGCGATCTGCGATCACATCGCAAATATCGCATCGCAGATAATACAAGCATGCAGCGAAGGGTGACGATGGAAAGTGCGATATGCGATCAGATCGCATCGCACGGAAAGTCCAATCGCTGTTTTCTGAATAAGCTGGGTCGCTGCTCAACTGTCAGCTCCCGGCAGTTTAAAATTATCATTCCAACAGTTCATTGGAGCTAGCATTTCATGGAGGGAAAAGGTTCTTATTTCTCAATTAAGGACCAACTCACATCAACTTCGGTGTGAAATAGGACAATGGAAAAGGCCTAAAGAAGGTTGGAAAGAAGGGGTGTGTACATTTTGCACGTCTGGGGTTGTGGAATCACAAAACCATTTCATTTTGGAATGTGATGCATTCAAAGACATCAGAGAAAGTTATGGGAACATGTTAGCATCAGTTTCTTGGCATTGTCTTTTTAGCGAGGGGATTGTTGGAAGGTTGGGTCAGCTCATCATCAATTTGAATCGGAAAAGGACTGAATTGCAAAGAGCGAAAAACAGGAAACTAATGGTCTCATAGACTATGTTTAGTCTCGTGGACCTTAAAATATCATTTCATTCCATTTCATTATTGCAACTTAAGAAGGCATAGGTTAGTAACCGTGCTCTTTTATCATGAATTGTCTCGATTTTTAAATATGATTATTTTCATTAACAAATTCAAAAGTGATGAAAATTGACAAATCCAGCTCTCAAGTGTGAATACTAAATTATTTTTCATTTTCAATTAGATATTTTTTTATTCTAAATTCTTTAAAATAATAAATTGCTAATTTTAATTCAAACTAGAATGGTTGAAGTTTACTATATTTACTATATAAAATCATCATAAGGCCATATCTCGAACATATCCCTGTGACTCACATGGTTAAAGTTTACTATATTTACTATAAATTCATCATAAGGCCATGTCTCAAACATATCCTGTGATTTTGAATCAGAAAAACATAATAGAAGAGGAATTGAAGTTGTAGGCTATATTATGGAATAATAATGAATAAAACAATTGAAGTCAATCTTGCAAAATTGTTTGGATGCGTAGAGGAGGCTTTCATTGTGATATTTTTTCATTTTCACAATCTTGCACAATGAAAATTTAGGTTGTAAGTATTCTCCCTAATTTTTCCCAACAAATCATGTTGTTAAAGCTATGTCGAATGTCGATCGGCTTGTAGCTTGTTGTAGTGTGTGAGTGAGACGAAGAGCTACACCTCTTTGCACTGTGAGGTTGAAAAGTAGTGCTACGCATTTCAACGAGCATATTGCCTTATCATCAGTGAGGGTTTCGCTCATTGCAGAAAATTACCCATTGCTACTTCTTATAGGAGTCTGGGCCATGTCTTAGTGACAGTTTGGTTTATCATCTTCTGTGCTTAGAGTTTTCAGTTTTGTACAAAGAGATTTCATTGTGAGGAGAATTGTGAGGAGAATTTTATGTTGAGAAATTTTATTATGCAGAGCTTTTGTACATAGAGCTTTCTATTGAGATTAATGTAGAAATGGATTAGTGGAGTGACGGTTAAAACTGAACCTTAGTTTAGGATTTTGTTTCTTTTTTCTAGGATTTTGTTCAACTTCTCTAAATGTGTGTTTCATATATATATTTGTCATGTAATCAATTTTAATGCAGAGCGTGTTTTGCAGTGGCAGTCTTACATGTGATGTTTCAGACCTGTAAGCTACTCACGTGATTTAATAAAGTTTGATTCATACTTTGACATTGCATCATAGCTATAGGGCTGAGGATGCTTGTACCCTGAGTGGAGAGAGAGACCAGCGCATTTGAGAAGAGATCAACGTGGAATTTGGCGTGATATTCACGTCGATTCACTTCTGCACTTAATCGACTTTTTGTTTCCAAAACGGCGCAAGTGAGCCAATTTTCAATAGCATCAACTATCTGAGAAAAGACTGTGGTTTTTGCGGTGAAAAGGCTGCATGTTTTCCTTGTTTATTTCGCAGGCCGGGACTGCCGAGTGGCTGGAGGGCGCGCTTTTCGCTGCTGACATAGCCCAAGGATTTCTGCTTCATGTAAAGAGGGGAGGCCAGGACTGCTGTGGTCGAGTATTGGCCTCTACACCTATATGCTTAGAAGTTGGCTATCCAAAACCACTCATAAGCAAGCCTCTTCCCGTAAGTGGCTATAGTTTTCATGGTTTGAACGAGTTCCTCGGCATACAATCCGACCATGATCGGAAAGAATTCGCTAATGAGCAGGGTGCAAGAGCAACTTTGAGTAGGGATAGTTGCTCCACGAGAGCACAGATTGTGTGTGGACGATCTGAATTCATGTGGAGGAGAAAACTGCCAGTGGCATGTAGAGATCGAAGGACATGGAGGAGGCCGTAGGTGGTTGAAGGACTGAGATCGTTTGACAGAAATCGTTTGACTGAGATCATTTGACTGAATCATCCCTGTGCCATTTTTTTTCCTTTTGGTTGTCGACGTGGCTACTGCTTCCACGAGATTGTCGTGGAGGCCGCAGAGTTGGTAAGTTGCTTTGGGTTGCTAGTGGTAATCAACATTTTGTGTGAGTGAATGCCCAACTGATTGAGAAGTGTATAATTGGTGATGGCAGTCATCCGGAGGTCACGCTGATTTTTTTTTTAATTCTGGATAAGTTACGGTGAAATACCTCTGCCATTTGCAAATTTCACAAAGAGATTCCATGATGCCACACTAATATAGTGTGGGAAGGATGACTCAATACACCACAGTCCTTGTTCAATTTTATAGACCACTGGCACATCAACGTAACTCGGGCATCGAAGTGCTGGGTCAGAACCACTAATCACTTCCCACACGTGAGCCATTCTTCTTTGAAAAGCGAGTGTTTTAAAAGAAGAGAGTCAAGATATGTTTTATTTATTTATTTTGGAATTAAAGTTTCAAATTACAAGGTTTTATTTAATTCTTTAATTAAAAGAGGGGCTATTTATTTGATAAAAGGGGGCAAATTTTTTAAACACGGGGTTGGTTTTTGTTTTGGATCTAGGCTCAATTTTCATTGGATCTGGCATTTGTAGTAGTGTTGAAGATCTGGAGTTGATTTTTTAAATTGTTAGGGTTGAAGTTTTTTTTTCATTCAAGATGAGTAATTAGTTAGGAGAAGCTTACCTCAATGAGAATAACAAGTTAGATGAATCTAATTACTTTGGTTGGAAATTCAAGCTGCAGACCCTGCTTGAGGGACACAATGCATGGGAAATTGTGAATAATGATGAGGTGATGTCGAACCTAGCTGCAGGAGGAACAACCTCAACAATCCAAGACTTGAACAAGCGGGAAACTAAGGCGAGAATGCTCCTAAAATTGTCAATCAAAGATTGCATTATTCCCCATATCCGTGATTGCAAGACTACACCAGAGATCTGGAAGACACTCAAGGATCTCTATGAGGTCAAGAACACGAATCAATTACTTTTCTTGAAGAGAAAGATTCTCTCCATCAAGATGGAGGAGAATGAGACAGTTGTAGCATTTATTTCGCGAATCAAGGAGCTCAAGAACAAGTTGGGCGACATCAGTGAAGTTGTTTCAGATACAAATCTAGTCACGATCACCATGAATGGTATGACTAACGAGTATCAGATGTTCATCACTGGCTTGAATGAAAGAGAAAAAACCCTCGTGCTTGAAGAATTGATAGGGATCCTCATGCAAGAGGAGGAAAAGTGGTTGAATCATAAACATTAGAGTTTAGATCTGGCCTTAATAGCAAAGAAGAAGCCCTTCAGAGGAAAGCCAAATGTAGCACAGAAGAGCAGTGCAACCCCACAGAATAAGATGCCCCCACATCAAGGTATGTCTTTCAATAGAAATGACTGCGACCAAATGTTTTTATTGTCATAAAACTGGTCATATAGGCAGATATTTCATGAAGAAGAAGTTCAATGAAGCTCGGAAGAGACATAAACAACATGCAGGTCATTTTGCTAATGAGGAATAGAGTCAGAACATCAATTTTTTCATATCTGACTTTGCGCTTTCGACTAAGGAGGATGAAGTAGATACCTGGTTTGTTGACTCAGGTGCATCCATCCACATGATAGGGAACAGACAGTGGTTTGAAGACTTTAAAGAGACTAGTAGAAGAGCAAACATCTATCTTGGCAATGATAGAGGGTACCAAATCAAAGGTTATGGTTATATTCTTGTTGTTTTGCCGGATCGAAATATTATACATATCCATAATGTAAGGTATGTACCTGGGATCAAAAAGCATATGATCTTTGTTTCTACTATAACTGATCAATATCTCAAGGTAGAGTTTTATAAATCATATTGTGTCATTAAAGACTTGTGGGATTGTATGAAGCCTATTGCATCAGGTATTTGTGTGGGAGGATTGTACAAGCTAAATGTCAAAAGTGCACCACATCAGGTATTGACATCATCTGCCATGACTACAGTGGACTTATGGCATGAGAGGTTTGGCCATATTAACTTCAATGATCTACAACTTTTATAGAAAAGAGGTATGGTCGAAGGTCTTCCTATTTTAAAACCTATTCATATTGATTGTCATGCATGTGCACTGGGAAAGATGCAGAGAGATAAATTTCTTGTGAATGTTGATAAAAGGAAGAGAGATATACTAAAGCTGGTAGACGCAGATTTATGCGGGCGTATGCAGACAAGATCGTTAGGCGATGCATACTATTTTTTTACTGTTTATTAATGACTCTACTAGATTTACTTGGGTGTATTTCCTCAGGAAGAAGAGCGACACTTTTGAATACTTCAAGGAGTTCAGAACTATGGTTGAAAAGCAGACAGGTAAAAGCATCAGGATTCTCCACTCGGATCAAGGGGCAGAGTACAAGAAAGCTTGTGTCCTCAAATACTGCAAATATAATGAGATACAACAGCAGTTTACAGTACCCCACACTCCTCAACAAAACGGGGTTGCAGAGAGGAAAAACAAAACCCTTGTGGAGTGTGCTCACAATATGTTAAAAGGTAAGAATATTTCTAACGGCTTCTGGGCTGAAGACATTAATACTGCAGTATATCTAAAGAATCAGAGTCCAATAAGAAGTTTAGATTTCAAAATTCCTTTTGAAGCTTTATTTGGTTATAAGCCTGCAGCTAAGCATTTGAGAGTTTATGGGAGTAAAGCCTTTGCCCATGTCCCAAAGGAAGATAGAAAGAAACTGGATTGAAAGGCCATCAAATGTATCTTTCTTGGGTATTGTACAGAATTTAAGGCTTAGAAACTGTTTAATCCCTCTACTCATAAAGTTTTTGCGAGCAGAGATGTAGTGTTTCATGAGCAGGTTAATGAAGGAAGCCATGAGAGTGGTAATGAAGAATGGCACATGCCCTTGTTGGTGGAAGAAGGAAGTGATGAATCAGGTGACAGCAATGAGCAACAACAACAGATGCAACAATAGCAGGAAGGGAAAGAAGATGATGTAGACGTCAAGCCAAGTCCAAAAAATGATGATCAGACAAGGTTTGAAGCTACCCCACCACACAGGAGATTAGGTAGGAAGGTTCAGTTGCCAGCAAGATATAGGGAAAATGCTTTTATAACTAGTATGATGAATGTTGTTGAACCCTCTAATTATAAAGAAGCTAGTCAATATAGTGAATGGAGGGCCGCTATGGAAGAGGAATATGAATCAATTCTCAAAAACAAAACTTGGGATTTAGTTAAACTACCTAAAGGCAAACAACCCACATGATGCAAATGGTTGTATAAGCCTAAATTTAAAGCAGATGGGAGCATAGATAAGTATAAATCTAGGATGGTTGCAAAGAGATATTCACAGCAAGAAGGCATATATTATGATGAAACATTTGTCCCTATAGCTAAACTAAGCACAATTAGAATGATAATTGATTTAGCTACCAAACACCATTGGATGATTCGTCGGCTAGATGTTAAATATGCATTTTTAAATGGGGACTTAAAAGAAGAAGTCTACTTAGTGCAACTTGAGGGGTTTGTCAAACATGGTGAAGAACATTTAGTTTGTAAGTTGAAGAAACCGTTGTATGGACTAAAACAGGGACCCAGGTCATGGTATGACAAAATTGATTCATTTTTCTTGCAGCATGGTTATAAAAGGAACAAAAATGACCATAATCTTTATACTGTGTTTGATAAAGAGTGAAGGATTGTTTTGATTTCTTTATATGTAGATGATCTAATCATTACAGGTAATGTCGATAATCTCATTAAAGAAATCAAGGAGCAGATGTCAGAAGTCTTTGAGATGAAAGACCTTGGAGAGCCACATTGTTGTTTGGGTTTGGAAGTACGGAGGGATTCTGGACAAACTTTTCTGTCATAGAGTAAGTATGTGAGGAGTTTACTGGAAGAGTACCTATACAGCAGAATTTAAAACTTGAGAATGATGATGGATTTAAGGAGGAAAATGCGGCTTTGTATAGACAGCTAGTTGGGAGTCTAATCTACTTGACTACAACTAGGCCTGATTTGGCGTATGCAATCAGTGCATTGAGCCAATTTATGTCAAACCCCTTGAGAACCATTCGGTTGCAGCAAAAGGTGTTTTAAGGTATCTCCACAGAACCTTAGAGTTTGGTATTGTTTATAATGATTCGTGTGATGTTAGATTGACAGGTTTTTTAGACTCCCATTGGGCTGGAAGTGTAGACGACAAACGATCCATAACAGGCTATGCATTTAACATTGTATCCAGTGTCGAAACAAAAAGCAGAACACACAATACCCTTGTCTTCTGCACAATTTGAATATCAAGCTATGTGTGCAGCAACATGTGCAGCAGTTTCGTTAAAGAGACTTCTCCTTGATGCTGGAGAAGAACAGAAGGTTGCAAAAATGATCAAATGTGACAACCAAAGCTCCATAAAACTTGCAAATAATCCAATATTTCATAAGAACACAAAGCATATCGATACACAATTTCATTTTGTGCGGGAAAAAATTCAGTCAAAAGAAATCCACATTCAATATTGTAATAGTTGTGACAATGCTGCTGATATTTTTACCAAACCTCTTGGTAGAATCAAATTTGAGTTGTTTAGGGAAGTGTTAGGCATATCTATGAATCCATTTTTCCATTAAGAGGGAGTGTAGAGATTAATGTAGAAATGGCTTAATGGAGTGACCATTAAAACTGAACCTTAGTTTAGGATTTTGTTCATGTTTTCTAAGATTTTGTTCAACTTCCCTAAATGTGTGTTTCATGTATATATTTCTCATGTAATCAATTGTAAGACAAAACGTGTTGTGTGGAAGCAGTGTTAAAAGTGGTGTTTCACACCTCTCACGGGATTTAATAAAATTTGATTTTTATTTTGACACTTTCATTGTGAAGAAAAATTTCATTATGCAAAATGTTCTCCGCACTCTACAAAATCTTTAGTCAATTAATTAACCAAGTGGAAAAAACAAAAACTATACTATTGTGCAGAGTTTTCTCTGCATTTTGTGAAATCTTTAATTAATTAATTAGCAAAATTCCCTACACAATCTTTAATTAATTAAAGGGCACATATATTTGTTTTTGGGTATTAAAGCGAAAAATAAAGATTATATAAATCCAAATCCCATACATGAGAAAAAAAAAAGGCACATAAGTAGCAAACACAGCATGATCGTATAAAACACGATAGCTCATGTGAGCCCCTTATGTCTTATCACCTCTGACGCAAACCAAGATTCTGTATCTTTTCGTATCTCCACTTGGTAGTGGCCACCATCGTTCCATGAATCCGATAGTGCCCCAATAGCGAGATAGAAGATCAGAATTCTCCAATAGGGAGAATGTGATAGTGGCCATTTCGCCAGAAACATGAATTTATTGGAAAGCCAGACTAGATGTTTGGGATTTCCTGTCGTGGCTCTGCCCATAATTGTCTTGTAAGTTGAAGCCCCGTTACATGAGCAGAAAAGAGGCAGCATTACAGCCATATTCTACGATCCTTAAAACGACAAGCTTGGCGATTCTTTGAGATATCCCGTCACAGCTCTGCGTGTAATTCTCATATAAGTTCAAGCCCCGTACATAAATAGAAAATAGGCAGCATCATAGACAAATTCTACGATCCACAAAACACAGGCTTGGACAAAAGAGGCAGCATTATAGCCATATTCTGCGATCCCCAAAACAATAGTGTTGGGCATTCGCATAAAAGACGTACGGTATTGTGAGCTCTTTATGTCGTATCACCTTTGACGTAGATCACGATAACTTGTCTATTTTTGTATCTCCAGTACTCCCACTAGGGTTGGATTTTCCCGATATTTGTTAGTAGGCATTTTCATAGTCAAATGTGGTAATTTTCTTTTAATGTCGTGGTCTCTTTCAATGTCTGTTCAAATGGAGGAAACATAGTTATGACACGTTAAAGTTCTTCTTAGAATATGTCATTACTTCAGTGTTGTGTTAGGACGTTGAAGTAATGTCTTAGGACAAGCCTGAATTTGCATTTTAAACGTATATGAAGGTTTTGGAAAATTTTGGAACCTCAAAATGATAGGTTAAAAAAAAGGGTTGAAACTTGAAATGGCACATTTGATTTCTAATTGTTAAGGTTAAGTTAAAAACAAACGGTCTAGTTGCAGCCTTTTGGTCTTGTCACTATTTTTGGTCTGGAAATGAGATTTTTATAGATAAAAAAGATATAGAGAAAGATTGGAGTTGTGACATTTATTGGCATACAGGTTATGAACATTTTTTTGGTGCAAAGGTAGACTATAAGTTATTTTGGTTTTTTTAAGATAACTACTTTCAAACCTACTTCATATTTATTATAAAAAAAAATTATACACTCATAAATCTACTTAAAATGTAAAGTAAAAAACATAAAAAATAAATCACTATCATCAAATTTCCACTTCACAATCAAGATTTATACTATTTCCAAATTTGTAAAACAATTACCAATAAATTCAATGCAACGAATATTGGTTAATGAGATTAACTATCCCCATACAGAGTTGGGCCACTTGTCAATTACTCTAGACCAGGACAATGGAATTTGTAGTAGTATGTGTTGAAATTAATGATGAAATGTATTAATGGAGTGACCGTTCAACCAAACTTTAGATTAAGAATTTGTTCCTGATTTCTAGGGTGTTGTTTCAACTTTCCTAATTGTGTGTAAATTATATATTTGTCTTGTAATAATTGTAATAGGAGAGCAAGTTCTGGAGAGACAGTCTCCAAGTGGTGCTCCACCCCTCTAAGTTGTCCAAGTTTATTTTAATAAATTTGATTATTATGTTTTTAACATGGCATCAGAGCTATAGGTTTGAGCATTGCGTGTAACCCTAAGTGGAGGAGTTATACTGAAGGCTAGGAGGAAGATCTATGTGCGTGGGAGGCAGATCTGGGAAGCACGTTTTTTAAAAGCAATTGAGTGCCGATCAATGCGGGATCCAGTGCCTTAGTCGCATCGATACAATGATTGCCTTACACATTTTTATTTTGCAGAACAACGCGGCTCTACTGCAATCAAAGAGTGCCGACCGTGTCTGCTGTGGAGGAAGCCGCCATTTATTCTAAAGAGCGGCCATCTGTGGTTGGGTCTTGGTTTCGCTCCCGTGTGAGAAGAGGAAGGGTCTTGGATCACTGCAAATTGAATTGTTGTGCTAGTGAGCAGTTGGGCATGAGATCTTCGTCTGATGGCATAGATCGAAAGCACCTGCAATCCTGATGGCATGAAATTGCACCAGGAGGCTCTGCAATCCTTCTCATTACCAATACTGCAACCAACGTGAAGGGCGCCGAGACTGTCGTGGAGGAGGCCATAGATTGACTGAGGAGGAGCGTTTGTCTATGATCATCTAAGGTATTTAGCTAAGTGCTTGAGTGGAGCAGTCTGCGAGGACACCGAGATCCATCTCTCCTACGAGGACGTAGATGCAATTAGTTGTTTTTAAAACTGTTAGGGATTTTTAATGGGAAAATCCCAAAAACGGACAATTTTCAAACACACACAGAGGCAATGCTCTGTTTCCTACACTCCAGGATCTTTTGTGCACAGGGAAGCTTAAAAAAAAAATTACTGAGGAACAGAGTATTTCACCACCATAAAAACATTTCTATTCATTAAAATATATGCCTGATACATATTCATCCTCTTTGCTGAGAGGGATTCACCACAAAAATACATTCAACAAAAAAAACATTTACTCTGTCTCCACATGAGAATTTACTGAGCTGGGTTTACTGCTGTAAATCCCTTTTTACATTACTACTGTAAAACTAATTTTTACACATACCGCTGTAAAAAAAAAACTTACACAGGCTTACTAAACAAATGCGCTCATCTCTGTTCTTTTCTTCATGCACTGCTGTGCAAATTCTCTCTCTATTCTCTTTCGCTACCCCCGAGCTCTCACATATTACAATTGGTCAACACATCACGTAAAAAACATATTACAACACATGACCCCTTTTCATTTTTTTTGAAAACAAAAAAAAATTACATTTTACGTGCCGTAAATATTTTTAAAATTACTGACCAGACCATGCCTTTCTTTAAATTCTCCATACCTTTGACATATAAAAAAAAATTAAAATTTAAAACTTTCATCTACTTTCTACGGGCATATTAATTATATTGTTTTACGGCGGTCAACCCAAAATCTTTTACTCCACGCAACATTAACTTGATGCAGGCCCGTATGCAGCTTCAGGCAATCGACGGTGGAGAGCATGGGAGCAGATCTGACAGTGGAGGAGAATATCGGAAGGCATTACATAACTGAACAATACGTCCCGATATGTCAGAGATGATGACGTATGGGGAGAGCCACGCGTCAACACTAAATTCTATCGGAGTCAAAAATACGGAAACCACTTTCACGCAAAAGCGGTCCGATATGCATAAAATGGTTTATGGTTTTGCTGAGCAGTTTTGGAGTTATGTACGGCTGCGCAGTTGGAATTATCACTTCATCACTCCCCTTTAATTTCAAATGCTGGGCATTCGGTCATACCCGGACATTTTCTCAAAAATTCAAAGCTTTTCTGATCCAATGGCTTTGTCAAGATGTCTGCAACCTGCTCCTGAGTCCTGCAATGTTCTAGGACAATTTCTCCATTGTTCACCAATTCTCTAATGTAGTGAAACCTTGTATCAATGTGTTTCGTTCTCTTATGAAACACTGAGTTCTTTGACAATGCAATAGCTGAGCTATTGTCACAAAAAATCACTGTCGCTTTTGCCTGCTCTTGGCCTAAGCTTCTCAACATTCTTCTCATCCAAACTGCTTGACATGTTGCTGCTGTAGCTGCCACATATTCAGCCTCTACTGTAGACAATGCTACAATGGACTGCTTCTTAGAAGCCCATGAAATGGCTCCTGAACCCATATGAAAAACATAACCGGAAGTGCTTTTCCGATCATCTACACTTCCAGCCCAAACACTGTCAGTGTATCCAACCAAATTTGAATTTTCTGAGACACTATATAATATGCCAAACATTTTGGTACCTTTGACATACCTTAAAATTCTTTTTGCTGCCTGCCAATGTGCCTCCTTTGGCCTCTCCATGAATCTGGAAATTAAACTAACAGCAAACATAATGTCAGGCCTAGTAGTTGTTAAATACATAAGGCTGCCAACAATACTCTTGTACAAACTAGGATCAAAATCCTTGCTGTTGTCCTCTCTGCTGAGTTTTAATCCCATTACTGTGGGAGTGATCGCTGCCTTGCATTCTTGCATGTTAAATCTGCTCAATACTTGATTTACATATCTTGCTTGTGAGATAAAAATTCCTTTTTCATTTTGATCTACTTCTATGCCTAAGAAGTATCTCAAGAAACCCATGTCAGTCATTTCAAATTCCTCCTTCATGACTGATTTAAAATTCTCAATAAGATAAACATCATTGCCTGTGAAAATAACATCATCAACATATAAGACAACAATCAAAATTTTACCATCTTTTTCTTGATGTAGACAGTGGGTTCTCCTTCACACTTGTCGAATTCATTATCCAATAGATATGAATCTATCCTGCTGTACCATGCTCTTGGCGCTTGCTTCAGCCCATAAAGAGCTTTCTTCAATTTGCACACTTTGTGCTCTTCACCTTTCTTCTCATAGCCGAGAGGCTGTTCAATGTACACCTCTTCTTTTAACACTCCATTTAGGAATGCTGACTTCACGTCCATTTGGTAGACTTTCCATTTGTTTTGTGTTGCTATGGACAACACTGCTCTCACGGTTTCCATTCTTGCAACCGGTGCGAAAGTCTCCTCATAATCTCTCCCATACTGCTGCTTGTACCCCTTGACAACCAGCCTTGCCTTGTGCCTTTTTATCTTGCCTTCAGCATTGCTTTTGGTCTTGTAGACCCATTTCACTCCAATGACTTCTTTACCTTTTGGTAGATCAACCAAATCCCATGTTTTGTTTCTCTCTATGGCATTCATCTCCTCATCCATAACTTCTATCCATTTCTTATCTTTGATTGCATCTTCGAAATGAATAGGATCATCAACATGACAATACAAGGCAAATAAAGAATTCATTCCTTCATCATAAATATCACTTAGATTTCTAAACTTCTTACCTCTTTCATTTGGTGTGCAAGTGCTTGATGATGCACTTGAGTTTCCTCCTTGTGGTGTGCTTGGAGAAGCACTTTCATTTATCCTCAATGGTGTCCCTTGCTGTCCTTGTGTTGGCGCTGCTGTTTGGGGATCCATTTCAGCCACCTCCTCATCGTCTTCATCATGAGACAAACAGTTTTTAACATTCACTGTTTTCTCTATGCTTCCATCCCAAGCTTCCTCCTCAATGAATTGAACATCTCTGCTGACGAAAAACTTCTTGGTGGATGGGATATACAACCTGTAGGCTTTGGATTCCTCACTGTATCCAATGAAAAGACATTTCTCCCCTTTGTTGTCCAACTTCCTCCTTAGCTGATCTGGTATGTGTGCATAGGCCACACATCCAAAAACTCTCATGTGGGTTACTCCTTGCTTTCTCCCACTCCATGCCTCTTCCAACACTTTGTTCAACACTGCTTTTGTAGGACACCTGTTCAAAATATACACTGCACAATTTACAGCTTCAGCCCAATAATCATTTGGCAAATGCTTTGCCTTCAACATGCTCCTCGCCATATCCATGATGGTCCTGTTCTTCCTTTCAGCAACTCCATTTTGCTGCGGAGTGTACCTTGCTGTAAACTGTTTGTGAATTCCATTTTCTCTACAAAATCTTAGGAATTCCTTGGAGATATACTCACCTCCTTTGTCAGTTCTCAAAACTTTAATGTGCAGCCCGCTTTGGTTTTCCACAAATGCCTTGAAATTTTGGAATTTCTCAAACACTTCACTTTTGTTTTTAAGGAAATATATCCAAGTCTTTCTTGTAAAGTCATCAATGAATGTTAGGAAATATTGGCTGCCTGCTAATGATGGAGCTTGCATTGGTCCACATAAATCTGAGTGGATGATCTCTAAGGGTGCCTTTGCCCTTATGCTTTTCCCTGATGGAAAACTTTCTCTATGTTGTTTTCCCAATATACAACCTTCACATAGGCTGTCCGATTTCTCTATCAATGGTAATCCTTTCACCATTCCTTTTCTGCTTAACAAGTTTAGACCTCCAAAATTGAGATGTCCAAATCTCAAGTGCCACAACCAATTCTCATCCTTTGGCACACTTTGGAAAGCCTCTTGGGTGACTGCTGCAATTTCTCCTTTGTTTTTCAAATCTGCCCTTATTCGGAGAGGGAACATCCTGTTCCTTGTCACTTTTACTTCAGCAATGCATCTTTTGCTGGGTGCTATATCCATGATGGTGCATACATCATTTTTAAAGAAAACATTGTACCCCTTATGGACAAGCTGTCCAATACTCAAGAGGTTACATCTCATTCCAGGGACATAGTAGACATCTGCTATGGTTTTCCTTTCTCCTTGCTTTGTAAATATTTTTACCTCCCCTTTTCCCATAACAGAGATTTTGTTATCAGTTCCAAGTGTAACTTCTGATTTCACATTCTGATCTAGAGCAGAAAAGAAGGCTATGTTTCCTGTCATATGGTTGCTGCAACCTGAGTCTAAAAACCATATGTCTTCATTGTTTGTTTCAGCCATGTTACAAGCTAACAACACATTATTTTGACTGTTGTTTTCTCTAGTGACATTTGCATTTTGTCTATTGCTCATATCATGTTGTTTCTTCCTACATTCACTGGCATAGTGCCCATAATTTTTACAATAATAGCATTGGACATCAGATTTTTCATACCTTTGTCCTTGAGCATGATGTTGTCCTCTTTGTTGGCTGCTGCCTTGGACTTGGTTCTGATTTGGATTGCTGCCTCTTCCTTGAGCATTTGCTGGACTGTTCCTTCCACCTCTGTTCTGGCTTCTGCCTCTTCCTCTTTTGTTTCCTCTTCCTTGACCTCTTCCTCTTCCAAAAGACATCTGGGTCTTGAAGGCTTGCTCTAGAGATGAGTTTTCATTCCTACTCAACCTCTTCTCATGTGTTATCAGTGATGCATGTAGCTCATCAACTGAAAATTTTGAGAGATCCTTTGTCTCTTCAATGGTGGTGACAATCGCATCAAACTTTGAGGGTAAGACCCTCAATATTTTCTCCACAATCCTCCTATCTTCAAGGGTTTCTCCATGAGTCCTTATCTGTGTGACCAAACCAATTACATGTGTGAAGAATGAGTCAATGTTGTTTGACTCCTTCATGCACAGATTCTCAAAATCCTTCCTCAGCAATTGTAGTTTTGATGTCTTCACTCTCTCCATGCCTTGATAGGCTGTCTTGAGGGTTTTCCATGCTTCATTGGATGTCTTAGCTGCTGCTAACCTTGGAAACACGCTTCCATGCACTGCTTGATACAATAAGAAAAGGGCTTTTGAATCCTTCTTCTTGCAGTTCTTCAATAGATCCTTCTCTCCTTGAGTTAATGCATTAAAGTCATTTTCATCTGCTGGTTGTTCAAAACCTTCCTCAACTATTTCCCATAAGTCTTGGGAAGCAAACAGGGCTTTCATTGTTATTGCCCAATAGTCATAGTTCTTACCATCAAATAATGGGAGCTGCATACCCATGCTATTACTGGTGCTTGTGCCAGCCATTCTTACAGCCTCAACTATGCTTCAGTTTCTTGACTGTGTATTTTAAAACAACTGATTGCTTCTTCAGCAACACAAAAAAAACTTTGTGAAATACCTGAGTATTTTCTTGACTGAGCCTTCACTCTGTTTGAGAAGTTTTACTGCTGCAACAAAAGACTCCTCCCTTCAGCTTCTTTGTCACCTTCAAAGAGCCTAAGCCAGCTCTAATACCACTGTTGGGGATTTTTAATGGGAAAATCCCAAAAACAGACAATTTTCAAACACACACAGAGGCAATGCTCTGTTTCCTACACTCTAGGATCTTTTGTGCATAGGGAAGCTTAATTTTTTTTTTACTGAGGAACAGAGTATTTCACCACCATAAAAACATTTCTATTCATTAAAATATATGCCTGATACATATTCATCCTCTTTGCTGAGAGGGATTCACCCCAAAAATACATTCAACAAAAAAAAACATTTACTCTGTCTCCACATGAGAATTTACTGAGCTGGGTTTACTGCTGTAAAACCCTTTTTACATTACTGCTGTAAAACTAATTTTTACACATACCGCTGTAAAAAAAAAAACTTACACAGGCTTACTAAACAAATGCGCTCATCTCTGTTCTTTTCTTCATGCACTGCTGTGCAAATTCTCTCTCTATTCTCTTTCGCTGCCCCCGAGCTCTCACATATTACAATTGGTCAACACATCACGTAAAAAACATATTACAACACATGACCCCTTTTCATTTTTTTTTGAAAACAAAAAATATTACATTTTACGTGCCGTAAATATTTTTAAAATTACTGACCAGACCATGCCTTTCTTTAAATTCTCCATACCTTCGACATATAAAAAAAAATTAAAATTTAAAACTTTCATCTACTTTCTACGGGCATATTAATTATATTGTTTTACGGCGGTCAACCCAAAATCTTTTACTCCACGCAACATTAACTTGATGCAGGCCCGTATGCAGCTTCAGGCAATCGACGGTGGAGAGCGTGGGAGCAGATCTGACGGTGGAGGAGAATATCGGAAGGCATTACATAATTGAACAATACGTCCCGATATGTCAGAGATGATGACGTATGGGGAGAGCCACGCGTCAACACTAAATTCTATCGGAGTCAAAAATACGGAAACCACTTTCACGCAAAAGCGGTCCGATATGCATAAAATGGTTTATGGTTTTGCTGAGCGGTTTTGGAGTTATGTACGGCTGCGCAGTTGGAATTATGACTTCAACAAAAACATCATTATCGTAAGACACTCTTCTCACTGAAACCCCAACAAAGATCTTGGTTTCGGTGGCCATTTTTTTGCCGCATTTTACTAGTTTCGGTGGTCGTTGTTCACCCATATCCATCGGTCCATTAACTCCCAACGGAAATCCCAAATACATAACTGTGTCCGACAAAGAAGACATAAACGTTGTTTGCGAGCCAGAGTTGAAGGTGAAGCAAGGTTGCAAGAGCGACTGCGTGGATTTTCCTCAAAACGATCTCTTCTGCTACGCTGGTAACTATAGTCGCAACTGCCCTTCCAAAATTTACTCCCGATTTTTTTCAAGTCCCATTGCCCCCAGGCCTATACTTCTATAAGTGACACTGAGGAGCCAATCACCGAATGCCGCAGAACGAGAGGATATTGGATTTTTTTAAATTAAGATTTTAATTAAAGTGTAAAAGATTTTTTAATTTAATTCTTTAATTAAAATGAGATGGGTTCATTAATTGATAAAGGGGGCCATTTTTCTTTAAAAAAAAAAGGAATATGGAGTGAGGTTCTCAAAAAAAGGATCTGGGCTCAGTTTTAATTGAAGTTTTCATTGGATCTGGTATTTGCAGTAGTTTTTAACATCTTGGGTTGTTTTTTAAGTTGCTCGAGTTGAAGTTTCTTATTCAAGATGAATAATCAGTGAGCAGAAGCATACCTCAATGAGAATAACAAGCTGGATGGATCCAATTATTTTGGTTGGAAATTTAAGTTGTAGACCCTGCTTGAGGGACACAATGCATGGGAAATTGTGAATAATGATGAGGTGAAGCCAAACGTGCTTGTAGGAGGAACAACAAGAACAATCCAACACTGGGATAAGTGGGAGACTAAGGCGAGAATTCTCTTGAAATTGCCAGTCAGAGATTGCATTATTCCCCATATTCGTGATTGCAAGACTGCACCAAAAATCTAGAAGATGCTCAAGGATCTCTATGAGGTCAAGTACACCAATCGATTGATGTTCTTAAAGAGCAAGATTCTCTCCATCAAGATGGAGGAGAATAAGACAGTTGTAGCATTTATTTCATGGATCAAGGAGCTCAAAAACAAGTTGGGTGACATCGGTGAAGTTGTGTCAGATACAGATTTTTACCATGAATGGTATGACTAACGAGTATCAAATGTTCATCACTCGCTTGAATGCAAGAGAAAAAGCCCCCGTATTAGATGAATTGATAGGGATCCTCATGCACGAGGAGGAAAAGTGACTGGCTCGTAAACCTCAACGTTCAAATCTAACCTTAATAGCGAAGAAGAAGCCCTTCAAAGGAAAGCCAAATGAAGCACAGAAGAGCAGTGCAACCCCACAGAGAAAGATTCCCCCACCTCAAAATATGTCTTTCAATAGAAATGAATCTGCAACCAAATGTTTTTATTGTGGTATAAACGGCCATATAGCCAAATATTGCATGAAGAAGAAGTTTGATGAAGGCCGAAAGAGACATAAACAGCATGCAGGTCATTTTGCTGATGAAGAACAGAGTCAAAACCTCGGAATGTTCATATCTAACTCTGCGTTTGTGGAATCAGGTGCATCCATCCACATGAAAGGGAATAGACAGTGGTTTGAAGACTTCAAAGACACCAGTAGTGGAGCAAACATCCATCTTGGCGATGATAGAGGGTACCAAATCAAAGGCTATGGTAATATTCCTATTGTTTTTCCTCATGGAAATATTAGACATATTCATAATGTAATGTATGTACTCGGGATCAAAAAGAATCTGATCTCTGCCTCTATGATAATTGATGAGAATCTCAAGGTAGAGTTTTATCAATCATATTGTGTTATTAAAGACCTATTGGATCATATGAATCCTATTGCATCAGATATTCGTTTGGGAGGATTATACAAGCTAAATGTCAAAAGCAAACCACATCAGGCATTGGCATCATTTGTTGTGACTACATTGGACTTATGACATCAGAGGTTCGGTCATATTAACTTCAATGATCTACTACTATTACAGAAAAGAGGTATGGTCGAAGGTATTCCTATTTTAAAGCCTGTCCATATTGATTGTGATGCATTTGCACTTGGAAAGATGCAAAAAGATGAATTTCCTATAAATGCTGATAGAAGGAGGAGAGATATACTCGAGCTAGTACACACAGATTTATGCGGGCCTATGCAGACAAGGTCATTAGTTGGTGCATACTATTTTTTATTTTTTATTGATGATTGTACTAGATTTACTTGGGTGTATTTTCTTAGGAAGAAGAGCCACACTTTTGAATACTTCAAGGGGTTCAGAAGTATGGTTGAAAGGCAGACACGTAAAAGCATCAGGATTCTCCGCTCAGATCAAGGGGGAGAGTACAAGAAATCTTGTGTCCTCAAATACTACAAATATCATGGGATACAACAATAGTTTACAGTACCCCACACTCCTCAACAGAACGAGGTTATAGAGAGGAAGAACAAAAAAAATTGTGGAGTGTGCTCGCAATATGTTAAAAGGTAAGAATCTTTCTAATGGGTTTTGGGCTAAAGCAATTAATTCTACAATATATCTAAAGAATAGGAGTCCAACAAGGAGTTTAGATTTCAAAACTCCTTTTGAAGCTTTATTTGGCTATAAGCCCGCAGTTAAGAATTTGAGAGTTTTTGGTAGTTGATCCAAGATCTTTCGCTTATAGATGTATTAAATAATTCATGGATAAATTCTAACTTAACCATAGAAATTTAATGTGCACATGAAAGAAGAGGAGAAACACATAAAAGCATGAAAAGAAGACAAGAGGCTTGATAATGGAGTTCGTCCAACTTGGACTACATCTTCGGGCCCTACTCGATCAATGGGGATGCCTTCATTCATTAAGTGGCATGAGAAAGAAGAAGTACAATCAATATTTACAAAAGGAGTCTTATACCTCCCATCTGGAAAATGGCCGAAAAATAGAGAGCTATGTTGCACAAACAGACATCAACATTGTGGTCCTATCACTAAGAGATGTAAAATTGATATAAAACTTGCCCAATTCTGACATTGGACCAAAATTGACCCTCTCGAAAATTGTGCTCAGGAAAGGTTCCACTCCCTGCCACAGGCCTGCTCAAGGTTCTGCCTCCTCTATTTAGAAATTCGTGGCTCGCTCTTCCCACCTAGACACACTATGCATAAGTGTTTAAATGTAATTTCATCTGCAAATCTTCTAAGGCAGACTGTTGGCACGCTAGCTAAAAACTTCAGGTTGTTGAGGAGGGTTTGGGGGATCAAATCTCACCCGTCCATTTTTATTAAACATTTTGTTTTGAAGTGTTATAATGGGAGGCAGGTCCGCCGGTCCCTGTGGCTCGCTCCACCCAACTCCGCTGGCGGTTTGTGTGTACAGGTGAGTTGGAGGGGCGGTGGGGTTGACAGCCCGTGCCCCCCACCATATATATATGGTTCATTGGTGGATTTTGGGGGCAACGGGGTCGTGACCGCCCGCCTCATTAATACATTGTTTTGGTTGTAAAGGTTCTGGAGGCGGCGGGGGTTATGGCTTTCCGCCCCATTTGAAAAATTTCTCAAATCTTAGAGAATATTAGACAAATTAACAGACCCACAATTTCACATGAAAACCTGGCCGGATTCCAGTGCCGGATACTTGCCAAATTGCACCCTCCTTAAGCCTGACACATGGGTAAGTCAACCCCGAACTTTTACTGCTTATATCTTCTTCATACAGACTTGGATTGGAGTGCCCATGAACACTTCGATGTGATGTCAAGTTAATCAACTTTCTGCCACTTTAAATTTTGAACCTTTTTCATGCCACTGGTGTCTCGAGATCCACCTGGATTAGTAGTAAAGCCTTTGCTCATGTTCCAAAGGAATATAGAAAGAAAATGGATTCAAAGGCCATCAAATGCATTTTTGTTGGGTATTGTACAAAATTTAAGGCTTACAAACTGTTTAATCCCTCTACTCATAAAGTTTTTGCGAGCAAAGATGTAATGTTTCATGAGCAGGTTAATGATGGAAGCCATGAGAGTGCTAATGAAGAATGGCACGTGCTCTTGTTGGTGGTAGAAGTAAGTGATGAATCAGGTGACAACAATGAGCAACAACAACAAGGGAAAGAAGATGATGTAGCTATCAATCCAATCCACAAAAGGATGATCAGACAAGGTTTGAAGCTACCCCACAACTCAAGACATCAAGTAGAAATGTTCAGTTGCTAGCAAGATATAGGGAAAATGCTTTTATAACTAGTATGATGAATGTTTTTGAACCCTCTAGTTATAAAGAAGCCAATCAATATAGTGAATGGAGGGCTACTATGGAAGAGGAATATGAATCAATCCTCAAAAACAAAACTTGGGATTTAGTTAAACTACCTAAAGGAAAAAAACCCATAGGATGCAAATGGCTGTATAAGCCTAAATTTAAAGCAGATGGGAGCATAGATAAATATAAAGCTAGGCTGGTTGCAAAGGGATATTCGAAGCAAGAAGGTATAGATTATGATGAAACATTTGCCCCTATAGCTAGATTAAACACAATCAGAATGATAATTGCTTTAGCTATCAAACACCATTGGATGATTCACCAGCTAGATGTTAAATCGACTTTTTTAAATGGGGACTTAAAAGAAGAAGTCTACTTAGTGCAACCTGAGGGGTTTGTCAAACAGGGTGAAGAACATTTTGTTTGCAGGTTGAAGAAAGTGTTGGATGGACTAAAACAATTACCTAGGTCATGGTATGACAAAATAGATTCATTTTTCCTGCAACGTGGTTATAAAAGAAGTAAAAATGACACTAATCTTTTACCATGCTTGATAAAGAGGGAAGGATTGTTTTGATTTCTTTATATGTAGATGATCTAATCATTACATGGAATGTTGATAATCTCATTATAGAAATCAAGGAGCAGACGTCACAAGTCTTTGAGATGAAAGACCTTGGACAACTACATTACTGTTTGAGTTTGGAAATCTGGAGGGATTTTGGAAAAACGTTTTTTGTCACAGAGTAATCATGTGAGGAGCTTACTAGAAAATTTTAGAATGGATTAGTGCAAAGCTACAATAGTACCTTTACAACATAATTTAGAACTTTAGAATGATGATGGATCTAAGGAGGCAGATGCAACTTTGTATAGGCAGTTGGTTGGGAATCTAATCTATTTGACTACAACTAGGCCAGATTTGGCTGATGCAGTCAATGCATTGAGTCAATTTATGTCGAAGCCACTTGAGAGCCATTAGGTTGTAGCAAAAGGCGTTTTAACGTATCTCCAGGGAACCTTAGATTGTGGTATTGTTTATATTAATTCATGTGATGTTAAATTGAGAAGTTTTTCAGACTCTGATTGGGCTCGAAATGTAGATGACAGATGATCCATAACAAGCTACACATTTAGCATTGGATCCGGGGTCATTACATGGAGCAGAAAAAAGTAGAACACAATATCCTTGTCTTTTGCGGAAGGTGAATATCAAGCTATGTGTGCAGCAACATGCGAAGTAGTTTGGTTGAGGAGACTTATCCTTGATGTTGGAGAAGAACAGAAGGTTGCAAAAGTGATCAAATGTGACAACCAGAGCTCCATCAAACTTGAAAACAATCCAGTATTTCGTAAGAACACAAACCATATCGATACACAGTTTCATTTTGTGAGGGAGAAAGTCTAGTCAAAAGAATACCCTATTGAGTATTGTAATAGTTGTGACAATGTTGCTGATATTTTTACCAAACCTCTTGGTAGAATCAAGTTTGAACTGTTTAGGGAAGTGTTATGCATATGTGTGAATCCATTTCTCCATTAAGGGGGGGTGTTGAAATTAATGATGAAATATATTAATGGAGTGACGGTTCAACCGAATCTTAGATTAGGAGTTTGTTCCTGATTTCTAGGGTGTTGTTTCAACATCCATAATTGTGTGTAAATTATATATTTCTCTTGTAATAATTGTAATGTCAGAACGAGTTCTGCAGAGGCAGTCTCTAGGTGGTTTTCCACACCTGTGAGCTATGCAGGTTTATTTTAGTAAATTTGGTTCTCTTGTTTTTAACAGTAAGGACAGATGAAGGAAAATGAACATTTATAGATATTTGATAAGGTTCAACACCCATGCTTTTGTTTCTCTTAACTAGAGCACTCAACTCTTTTGTTCTCTCTTAACCATAGTACACAACCACCCGCCAATTTCCCAAGACTCTAAATAGATTCAATTACTTCATTAAAAGTTTTTACTACAAGCCTCCATTAACTATGTACTAAGTCATCGAGATCAATTAGTTATTAATTGGATTTTAATTAGTTATTAATTTGTTATTATTTTGAGTTAGAAAGATAAATTTAGTAATCGTGAGTCATGTTTGTGTGATGTAAGATTAGTATATCTATTTTTAACAATTTTGATTTTATTTAATTTCATGAATTTAAGCAATTAAAAAACAGTAATTTACTAAACTCTCTCTTCATATTTTAAGTGTTTTGAGTATATTATTTTGTAGTTTCTTTCTCCATGGATCTGAGTTTCTCTCTTTGTTAAATTCATCAAAGGCTAAAGCTTAGTTTCCCAATGTTTGAACAATTCTTTTTTGAAATATGGATTCACTGGGAAGTTGCTACAAAACATTTTTTGTGTTCTTACGTTGCCTTCTTGTTAAGAGACATTTTTTCAAATATCAATACAAGCATGGTCAGGGTTGAATAAGACAAAGATGAGATTGGAAGGTCCACATGGGTTTCACTCAATGAACCTATGAGATATCACGTGCATTCGTGGCATACTAAACCATACCCCTAATTTCACTACATATTGGAAAATACCTCTAAGTATCACATTATTTAACCCCCTATCAATATGGACCTAATACACATTTCCACATTAAAAAACCCCCACATTGTAGGTATTCATTATTTCATTAACATTTTTTATACCCGTTTATAATTTTTCATTAACTTTGAGCTCCATTTTTTATGCCGGCTAATATAAAAACCCTTTACCCCAATATATCCCCAATATATTATGTCATTTTTTTTTTCAATATATATTCCTAAATATGAATGCACCCGGTATGGTATTGCTCTCTTATTGAAGCTCCAGTAAATTGTGATAAAGATTATTAAAATCAAGTTCTACCCAAAAACTATCGATAAAGTGGTTTGTGAAAAGTAGCTCAAGGAGAATAGTGTATGTTGAGATTAATGATGAAATGTCTTAATGAAGTGACAGTTCAAACTGAACCTTAAATTAGGAGTTTGTTCCTATTTTATGGGGTGTTGTTTCAACTTCCCTAATTGTGTGTAGATTATGTATATTTCTCATGTAACGAATGTAAGGTAGAGCGTGTTCTGCAAAGGTAGTCTCTAGGTAGTGTTCCACACCTGTGAGTTTCTCAGACTTATTCAATAAATTTGATTCTTATATTATTAACATGGTATCAAAGCTACAGGGTTGAGGATTTCCTGTAACCCTGAGTGGATGAGTTGTAGTGAAAGTTGAGAGGCAGAAATTAGATCGACGCGTTTTTAAGGGCGATCAGCGCGAGATCCAAAACCATAGTCGCGTCGATCCAGTTCTAGCCTTACGCGATTTTATTTTCAAGAACAACGTGAGTGTTCCATTCTCAAAGCGTGTCAATCGTGTGAATCAAGAAATTCTCTGGATTGGATTTTGGATCGTTGCTCCAGGGACGATTTTGCCAGGATCATTTTTTGAATCCAGTAGTTGGGTTTTGGATCACTGCTCCACTGCTCGAACAACCCAATACTCTCAAGAGACACACATTGAAGAGGAAAAGTATACACAGCCAAAGAATGAGGTTTTTGGATCACTGCTCCATGCAAAGAGAATGAGACAGTTGATCGTTGTCGTGTGAGAAGAGGACGGGATCGCTGCCGCGTGAGAAGAGGATGGAATCATTGCTGTGTGCTCTGCAGAACATTGATTCCACCATTACCACTTCCAAATGTGCATGATCTGTATGGTGAGAGGCCTAAGATCTGCAACTGCGAGGCCTCTATGATTGATTTTGCAACCAACGTGAAGGGCGCCTCGACTGCCATGGAGGAGGTGGCATATTGACTAAAATTTTTGCCGCAATCTCACCGCTAAAGAATCGGTTTCCTCAACCCGGGGATCTGTGGATAGAGCCGAGACATTGGTGGATTGAACGCGAGACTCAGCTCTCTCCACCTGTTGCTTTAGATTCTCCACATATCCGATGGCATCCACTAAAATCGATGCCTTGTCTATCTTAGAAATATTGGGAACTAGAGCCTTCATAGTGTAGAGAAGCATGTTCATTCTCTACCATCGGCGCTGCTTAGAAACAACATTCTTGGAGAGCTTTGGTTTCTTATAAGGGAGGATGTGTTGAATCCAGTTTCTGTATCTCACAGTGAAGCTACATATATCCTGAGGACGGTGACATTTCCCAATCACCAATAGAGACAACCCTACAAGATTTGGTGAATAAAGGATATTGGAACCTTTTAAATTAAAATTTTAATTAAAGTTTTTTTAATTCTTTAATTAAAAAAAGGGGCTTATTATTTGATAAAGGGGGCAATTTTTCGTTTTTTTAAGAAGGAATTGGAGTGATCTCTTAAAAAAAAAAAAGGGATCTGGGCTCAGTTTTAATTGAAGTTTTTGTTCAATCTGGGATCAGTTTTAATTGAAGTTTTTGTTCGATCTGGGCTCAGTTTTAATTGAAGTTTTCATTGGATCTGGCATTTGCAGTAGTTTTTAAGATCTAGGGTTGTTTTTTTTAAGTTGCTGAGGTTGAAATTTTTTATTATTCAAGATGAATAATCAGTTAGTAGAAGCATACCTCAATGAGAATAACAGAATGGATGGATACAATTATTTTGGTTGGAAATTTAAGTTGCAGACCCTCGTGAGGGACACAATGCATGGGCAATTGTGAATAATGATGAGGTGAAGCTAAACGTGCTTGCAGGAGCAATAAAAACAACAATCTAAGATTGGGATAAGCGGGAGACTAAGGCGAGAATGCTCCTGAAATCGTCGGTCAAAGATTGCATTCTTTCCCATATTCGTGATTGCAAGACTGCACGACAAATCTGGAACACACTCAAGGATCTCTATGAGGTCAAGAACACCAATCAATTGTTGTTCTTGAAGAGAAAGAATCTCTCCATCAAGATGGAGGATAATTTGACAGTTGTAGCATTTATTCTGCAGATCAAGGAGCTCAAGAAAAAGTTGGGTGAGATCGGTGAAGATGTGTTAGATAGAGAATTGGTCACAATTACCATGAATGGTATGACTGACGAGTATCAGATGTTCATTAATGGCTTGAATACAAGAGAGAAAGACCCCATCTTTGAAGAATTGACTCAGAGCTTCATGCAAGAGGAGGAAGGGCGGTTGACTCATAAACCTCAGAGTTAAGATCTGGCATTAATGGCGAAGAAGAAGCCCTTCAGAGGAAAGCCAAATGCAGCACAAAAGAGAAGTGAAACCCACAAAGAAATATTCCCCCACCTCAAGGTACGTCTTTCAATAGAAATGACTCTGCGACCAAATGTTTTTATTGTGGTAGAACCATCCATATAGCTAGATATTGCATGAAGAAGAAGTTTAATGAAGGCTGAAAGAGACTTAAACATCACACAGGTCATTTTGCTGATGAGGAATAGAGTCAGAACCTCAGACTGTTCATATTTGACTCTGCGTTTTTGGCTAAGGATGATGAAGCCGATACCTGGTTTGTGGACTTCGGTGCATCCATCCACATGACAGGGAACAAACAATGATTTGAAGACTTCAAAGAGACCAACAGTGGAGCAAGCATCTATCTTGGCAATGATAAAGGGTAACAAATCAAAGGTTATGGTAATATTCTTGTTGTTTTGCCTGATGGAAATATTAGACATATCCATAATGTAATGTATGTATCCAAGATAAAAAAGACTCTGATCTCTGTCTCTACGATAACTGATCATAATCTCAAGGTAGAATTTTATAAATCATATTGTATTATTAAAGACCTATTGGATCGTATGAAGCCTATTGCATCAAGTATTCGTGTGGGAGGATTGTACAAGCTAAATGTCAAAAGCGCACCACATCAGGCATTGACATCATCTGCCATGACTACAATGGACTTATGGCATCAGAGGGTCAGCCATATTAACTTCAAGATCTGTTGCTATTATAGAAAAGAGGTATGGTAAAAGGTCTTCCTACTTTAAAGCCTATCCATATTGATTGTGATGCATGTGCACTTGGAAAGATGCACAATGATGAATTTCCTGTGAATGCTGATAGAAGGAGCATAGATATACTCGAGCAGGTACACAGATTTATGCGGGCCTATGCAGACAAGGTCATTAGGTGGTGTGTTATAGACATTTTTGTGCCTTACAGCATGAAGCATGAAATGTCAATAATCTGAGGGATCCAAAGTCCCTAAACATGTTGTCCCTGCCCCTAGAGGAACAAGGTCAGCAAACCACAGCACTGAAAATCAGTTCTCCACCTGAAAACACTCAAAAACAAGCTATTTCTGGATCATGTCAGCTGCTCCACTGAGCATCTGCGCTGAATGTCAACTGCTCCACTCTGTACCTGCGCTGAATGTCAAAACTAATGAAGGCTACCTGCGCTGGGCGAGATTGGCCAAGTGGCACAGTCATTCTGCAAGGTGTCAAATGCCCAGGAAGCTTCCAAAATGACACTTGGATCAGGGAATTTGCCTTGTGATGAGTAAGAGGATCTAGATCTCCAAGTGGAAGCAAGAAACTCCAAGTGGACTCAAGAACTGAAGTGGGAGAGGACACTAGTCAGCTTCATGCCAGCCTCAAGCTGACTCATCCTTTCTCCAAATCTCCTATATATAGAGCTCTCTCATGAGGTCTAGGGAGGCTGGAATTTTGTGCAAGTAAGGAAGTGCTGTTGGTTTGCTGGATTGGGCCTCTTATGGTTGTAACCCTCTCAGAACTTTGCTTCTTCTATTAATAAAGCATTTGAGGTTCTTCTATATGCATGTGTCTCTATGGCAAATTGATACTTGTATATTTGATTTATTCTAATCCTTGAATCAATTATGAATGTATGCTTCTTGTAGTTTCCCTCTCTTGTTATTTTGCAGGATCTTGGTGTAGCTGGGCCAGTGAAAGAGCAAGGAGCTGGGAGCAAGCAGCAAAGAGGGAAGATTGGATCAATCATTAGCGGAAGATAACGGTTAGTGGATCTCTTTCTCCTCTCTCTTACATCTCATAAAGAAGTAATATCAAATAGCTTTGCATTCGGTTGTTGCTAAGGTACTATCACCCTTAGAGTGGGATATGGTCATTCCGTATTGGATACTTTTCCCAACAACAAATTGGCGACTCCACTGGGGATCGTATCTTGTTGGTTGTTTGTGTTTTTTGCTATTCATCTCATAAACAAAGGGAGTACCGAATCGAACTGTGTTTGAATCATTCAAATACAAAGTAGAGGGCAGCTACTCTAGCTCAGTTTCTGGGCAAGTTTATGATTTGAAGAGCTGATCCACAAGGACTCTAATAAGCTCTTAGTGATAAATTTTCATCCTCCTTGCCATTCCTTAGTGTGTCCTTGACTGATAGCTTCTGATTTGAGCAAAAACTGTGAGTTTTTGAGCAATCTGTGACCCGGAAACCACCAGAAACGAAAGTTTCGTTCTTCAGTGCAGGCTGTACAAAGGCTGTTTGCATTTCAGCGCAGTTCCTGAAGGGGCTACCTGCGCTAAAGGTCAAACAGGCAGTGTTCCACCTGCGCTGGACCAGTCCTGCCTTGTGCTGCTGGGGTTTCCTGCTGGTTCTTGCCTTGTTTTCACTCTTGTTTTTGCTGTTTGTTACCAGTCAGTGTGCCTATCTGAAACCAACTTCCCTTGTCACTATTCCGCCTCGGTTGTATAAAGAAACTGTGTTTGTTCTTTGTGTATTTCTTATGCATTTACAGTTTCCCATAACGAAAGTGAACTAGTCTTGCTGTGACCTCTTAGATCTAGACCTGTGATAAAGTGTCATTTTGATCTTAAGAGTTAGTTTATTTGCTGTTCATAGCTGATTGAGCTTTTGCTTTCATCATTTGGTTTGAGTTTATATATTTCTAGTGTCGAAACAAGTAAATCTTAAGGTGTCTTTTGATTTTGGACAAGCTTGTTTGCTTTCACTTGAAATTGAATTCAAAATTATACAACAGCTTTCTTTTTGCATTTCACCAACATTAAGAAAGAGAAAAGAAATACTTGCATTGTGCATGTGCATTGTGACAGCTTGCATGTCGATTTAGGAAAAAGTGCATTAGTGTGTGCTCTATGATCTGTGTGAAAAGGTGTTATCTTTCTTTTCCCTCAGTAGTTAAGGTTTTCAATGTTGAAAGATTGAAAAGCTTGCTTATCATCTTAGACTGCATTTAGGAGTGTTACTATACATCTCGTGGTGATCCATAAAGGCAAACTGCTAAACAAGATCAACCTTAAAATAAATTGAATTTACATAACAACGCATTGAAACATAACGCAAACATCTAGAGGTCTAAGCTAGAGACGTGTTCCGGCGTCGTTAAACGTGATATCTTAGCGTTGAGTGGTTGGGTGATTCCTCCACGGTGAAGCGATAAGTATCAATACGGACTTGTGCTCCCATGTACCATCGCGTATATATTGGGAGACCCCTATAGGAATAAAGCCTTTATCCAATAGGAAACCGTGTCGGCCACCCTACTGATCGCAATGCAGTGAACACAGCATTCACGAAGATCGACCACTCGTACCGTAAAACGTATTATGTGGTTTTGCGAAAATTTTGGCACACCCTCTGCCTAGAACTCCAGAGCAGTTTCTTTTGGCCTTTTTCAAACTCTATAACTGAAAAAGTCCATCCGAGCATTTGTCACTTCGGGCTCGTTAAAACATCGAAGGAGACTAGAGTCATCTTTAGCTTTTTCTCGACTCTTAAAAAGTGAAAAAGCAAGTTGTGTCTAAGCGTCGTTATAAAATTTATTTTAAACGGAACATAATCACCTCCTATTCCCGCGTTGATCTTAAGTTGAGAACATGGAACGCCCCAACCAAGGAACTCCACATGATGGAAATCCTAGTCCATTCTCCTCTTGGGGAGAAGTCGGTGCGCCCCACATGGCCACATTGTCGCTTCCAGGACTGACAATTGGCCTGCCTATTTGGCTATTCTCAACTAATGTAGTTCAGACCACCATGGTTCCTGAGCAGTCGAGTCAACAGTTAGATCAGTCTAGAGCTGCCCACCAGCCTTCTACTTCTTATAACTCTTCCTCTAATCCTTCATCTTCACAAGGTGGGGCTGGCAAAAGCCAAGCTCCCATGGAGAAGAAGAAGAGAGAAAGGAAGAAGAAGGAGCCTAAGGCGACTGGGGGCAAGCAAAAGACATCTGACAAAAACCCACACACAGCACAGACCGGGCCTAAATCGCCATGTGTCATATGTAAAGGAGACCACTTCCATAGAGATTGTCCCTGTATTCCCTGGATACTAAGGGACTGGTCACCTCGTTTGCACAATTTGGGAGCATCAACCTCTGATAACCATGTTGATTGCGTACCGTCAACCAGCGAAAGTGAAGGTTCAAGACAAAGAGGGGGAGTAAGATCCCCCTGCAGACTGTGTGAAGGCGGTCACGCCATCCACCGTTGTCCCTTCTTAGACGAAGCGAAGAGAGTTTTGGAAGATCGTCCGGTTTCACCGGCAATACTTCCTCCTGGATACAAAAAACTCGTGCCGAGTCCTTCGTTGGTTGAAAATACAGCTGGCCTGCTCAAGTGGTCAGCTGAAGCGTTAGTCATTGAAAATGAACCTACTGAATCCAGACCAGACGAAAGTCTAAAGGTCGATACGGCAGTTGACCCGGTTCTTCCTTCAGAGGTTTCATCCTCAAATGACACCGTCACTGAAGATTCATCTTCAAATGACACCCTCACTGAAGAGAATAAGGATGACACCATCCAGATTCTTTTCATCAACACAGATTCTGATGAGCATCAGGGCAATGCGCCCATTCCTTTATCGCAGGAAGGAACATCGTCAGGATCATATCCGGCCGTGTATTCGGTCCCACCACCAAGCAACCTGGTTGTGTCTTTTGATTGGAACCAACTAGGCAGACCCCAGTTACTAGCCAGTATACCATTCAGAATCATAGTCCAAATTTACAGAATGGTAATGGCTGGAACTATCATTGATGAAGGGGCATCTGTGATTATCCTTTCCTCTATTGCTTGGAAAGCACTGGGTTCCCCAGAGCTTTTACCTGAGATAAGAAATCTCTCGGGTTTTGATAAAGGAACCAGTCGACCGTTAGGGATCCTCCCCAATGTGCCTGTTACATTGAAAGGGAAGACCGTTCAAATGAACGTGATGGCCGTTCAAGGACCCTTGGATTATAACCTACTCCTTGGACGAGACTATATATATTGCATGGGAGCTATAGTCTCCTCACTCTTTAGAGTAATGTGTTTTCCACACGAAGGAAGAATGGTCAAGCTCGTAGACCAACTTTCATTTCCAGGATCACGCATCGCAAATAGTCAAATACCAACCCTCAATGGTCTATTCACCCAAGAAATGTCTCCACCCCCAGTCCTCCTTCCCGATGAGTGCGAGTGATTCGGAAAGATGGGACTGGAACCCAGGGGGCATGCATCCTAGTCTGCTTCGGGCAGAAGAAACCCTGGGTATAAGATAGAATTTCCGCGAAAGAATATGACTAGTCCGTACGCCGTCCGAAAGAAGGAAGAGGGGTTGTTCTAGAACAGGATTCTTTTGTCAAGGTTACTTGTTTGACAAAGGTCATTCAACTTTGTCTAAACAAGTAGGCAATGCCAAAGGGATTCCTTTGCAGCAGCAAATTGTAACCATCTTTGGGTAAAAGGCAAGCCTCACCCGTTAAAACAAATGTTTTAAAGGATAAGTAGGGGCAGCCTCCAAAGAAAGAGATTCCTTTGCTGCAACAAATTGTAACCATCTTTGAGTAACCTAATGATAGACATCGCCGAAGAAAGAGTTTCATTTGCGGCAGCAAATAAAACCATTCTTTGGGTAACCAGAAAGAGGCAAGCCTCACCCATCAAAACAAATGTTTTGAAGGATAAGTAGGGGCAACCTTGAAATTGCATTTTATACCTGGGGGCATGCGAACCTTTTGGAGTGCAAGCAAAGAGCGGTTATTCATCTGTTTTTTGGATTAGTCGTTTCCGAACTTGCATAAAGAAAGGATGTGGGGCAAAGGTCAAAATTTGCCAAATGAGGAGCATAGCTTCGTGAGATAAAGCTCCATAAAAAATAGCTATCTCACAGGAGACATTTCTTATCTTATGACTGGTATATCGAGCAGTTTTACCGCGGAATTTATGCTCGTTAAAAAATAGAAAAGCAAGATCCGAGTAGTTTTAGCGTCATAGTTCATGCTCGTTAAAAAACAAACATAAGCTTTTGAGCAGTGTTTTGGCGCATTCAAGCTCTTTAAAAAATGAACCCAGTACCGGTAAATAACCATTGTGATCGTAAATTTATTAGCCATAAAAGCCTTGGTCGTGTTTTGCACCTGCCACCTCCATTTCATTTGGCCAATCGTTCACCTCCATATGATTGTTTACCCATTTTGAGGAACAGCTGCGAAGAGTGATTTCACTTAGCCATCCTTGTGACACTGCCGTGATTGGAAAATTCCAACCTGTACCTGGAATCCGCTGCTATCCCTGTTTATCACTCGTTCCTCAAAAGACGAGTCTTCTTTGAGCTCTTTTCTCCTGACTCGTAAAATATGAAAAGTTTGCCGAGTTTTGGCCTTCCAGCTCGTTAAAGTGACTGGAAGAGCTATCCCTCCTCTAGATTTTAATCTTTTTGGACTTGAGGGATTATTGCACAAAAAGGTCGAGCGCTTGTTTTATTCGGCTCGTTAAAGTAATCGAAAACTCATCCCTTCTGTATTATTTTATACTTTTTCGGACTTAAGGGATTAGATGACGAAAAAGGAATTTTGGAGTTAACTTTCTGTACCTTTTCAGACTCTCTAAAAAATGAAAAGGACCGAGTTTTCCTTGTCGTTAGACTCGTTAAAATGATTAAATAGCGACAAACTTGTCTTTAGACGAGAACGAGTTTCCCTATCGCTAAGCTCGTTAAAATATAGCGATGGGCTTGCCCGAAGGGCAGGTTATAGAACAAGCATATGTTATCCTCCTCAAGCTTGACAAAAATAAAGAGGTACTGGTCAGAAATGACTGGGGAAAAATTGGGAGAACCTCAAAGCTTTAATGGTAGCAAGTCGCTCTTGAACATGACACTTTGTCCTCCATCACCATGGTCCTCGCCAAACCATCCACATTTGGGGTAATGCTACCGATCCATCACATCAGTGCCGTTATATGTTCAAGAGATGTGTTCAGAAAGAGTCAACCGTGTCCCATCCACTGCCATACATTATCCTTCATCCACCCATGATCGCCACTCTGAATCATATTTCACAGATTGTTTTCACCTCCACTAAAATCATTAGCTCCGTTCCGTGTCACTGATGTGGGATTCATTAAGGCCCTCCTTTGACGGATCGCTTCTTGTCGACTTCAGCTCATTATCCAAGAAGTTGATCTAGGAACAAACCCCCCAGTAATTTGAAGCTTGCATGCCTCAATGGCAAGTTTCTCACTTCCGGCGACAGGTATACATCAATGACCTTCGACCAGAAGATTTTGCGTGGTGTTCGACGCCAAGTCCTTTATTCACACCACGTGAATTGTACTGCAGTACCTTGAGGGTCATTATCATTATTGGTGATTCCTCTCGCGCTTGTTAACGGCTTACATTATTGACCGGTAATCAAGCGATGTCTTTCCATGTTCGACTTCAGTGCAATTCTCACATGGATCGACTTGTACTTAGAGTGAAGATCGAACGAGTTTGAAGACCCCGGATCTAGTTTCATCCATCCGGGCTGCCATATATATATTCAGGATATAAAGACATTTGTTATGTACATCATTGCAGCAGATGATCATCCTACTCAAAGGATGATAATTTCAGCAGAGAATTATCAGTCTACCACCAGACGATCGTCTGTTCTATGTACCAAAATGAATTTATAAAGCTGAGCATGGGAATGCCCGCCTCAGCTAGATCATGAAAGCAGAATGAAAAATAATGTATTGTATTGTATTTTGTTACAGGGCACCTCTCAGCGATTGAATGAACTTCGGATCCTCCTGATAAAGCATTTCACCCGATAAACAACCTCATACTTTAGGGGGCAACTGTTATAGACATTTTTGTGCCTTACAGCATGAAGCATGAAATGTCAATAATCTGAGGGATCCAACGTCCCTAAACATGTTGTCCCTGCCCCTAGAGGAACAAGGTCAGCAAACCACATCACTGAAAATCAGTTCTCCACCTGAAAACACTCAAAAACAAGCTATTTCTGGATCATGTCAGCTGCTCCACTGAGCATCTGCGCTGAATGTCAACTGCTCCACTCTGTACCTGCGCTGAATGTCAAAACTAATGAAGGCTACCTGCGCTGGGCGAGATTGGCCAAGTGGCACAGTCATTCTGCAAGGTGTCAAATGCCCAGGAAGCTTCCAAAATGACACTTGGATCAGGGAATTCGCCTTGTGATGAGTAAGAGGATCTAGATCTCCAAGTGGAAGCAAGAAACTCCAAGTGGACTCAAGAACTGAAGTATAACTGAAGTGGGAGAGGACACTAGTCAGCTTCATGCCAGCCTCAAGCTGACTCATCCTTTCTCCAAATCTCCTATATATAGAGCTCTCTCATGAGGTCTAGGGAGGCTGGAATTTTGTGCAAGTAAGGAAGTGTTGTTGGTTTGTGTATAGAACTATTGGGTGATTGCTTTGAAGGAGGTGAAGAGGAGATTTCTTTCTGCTGGGAGGTGTTGCTGGATTGGGCCTCTTATGGTTGTAACCCTCTCAGAACTTTGCTTCTTCTATTAATAAAGCATTTGAGGTTCTTCTATATGCATGTGTCTCTATGGCGAATTGATACTTGTATATTTGATTTATTCTAATCCTTGAATCAATTATGAATGTATGCTTCTTGTAGTTTCCCTCTCTTGTTATTTTGCAGGATCTTGGTGTAGCTGGGCCAGTGAAAGAGCAAGGAGCTGGGAGCAAGCAGCAAAGAGGGAAGATTGGATCAATCATTAGCGGAAGATAACGGTTAGTGGATCTCTTTCTCCTCTCTCTTACATCTCATAAAGAAGTAATATCAAATAGCTTTGCATTCGGTTGTTGCTGAGGTACTATCACCCTTAGAGTGGGATAGGGTCATTCCGTATTGGATACTTTTCCCAACAACATGGTGCATACTATTTTTTACTATATTGATGACTGTACTAGATTTACTTGGGTGTATTTCCTCAGGAAGAAGAGCCACACTTTTGAATACTTCAAGGAGTTTAGAAGTATGGTTGAAAAGTAGACAGGTAAATGCATCAGGATTCTCCACTCGGATCAAGGGGGAGAGTACAAGAAAGCTTGTGTCATCAAATATTACAAAGATCATGGGATATAGTAGAAATTTATAGTACCCCACACTCCTCAGCAGAACGGGGTTGCAGAGAGGAAGAATAAAACCCTTGTGGAGTGTGCGTGCAGTATGTTAATAGGTAAGAATCTTTCTAATGGGTTTTGGGTTGGAGCAATTAATACTGCAGTATATCTAAATAATAGGAGTCCAACAAGAAGTTTAGATTTGAAAACTCCTTTTGAAGCTTTATTTGGCTATAAGCCTGCAGTTAATCATTTGAGAGGTTTTGGCTCTAAAGCCATTGCTCATGTTGCAAAGGAAGATAGAAAAAAACTGGATTCAAAGGCCATCAAATGTATTTTTGCTGGGTATTGTACAGAATTTAAGGTGTACAAACTGTTTAATCCCTCTACTCATAAAGTTTTTGTGAGTGGAGATGTAGTGTTTCATGAGAAGGTTAATGATGGAAGCCATGAGAGTACTAATGAAGAATGACACATGCCCTTGTTGGTGGAAGAAGTAAGTGATGAATCATGTGACAACAATGAGCAACAATAGGAGGAAGGGGAAGAAGATGATGTAGTTGTCAAGCCAAGTCCACAAAAGGATGATCAAACAAGGTTTTAAGTGACCCCACCACTCAGGAGATCAGGTAGGAAGGCTCTCTTGCCAGCGAGATATAGGGAAAATGCTTTTATAACTAGTATGATGAATGTTGTTGAACCCTCTAGTTATAAAGAAGCCATTCAATATAGTGAATGGAGGGCTGCTATGGAAGAGGAACATGAGTCAATCCTCAAAAACAAAACTTGGGATTTAGTTAAACTACCTGAAGGAAAACAACCCATAGGATGCAAATGGTTGTATAAGCCTAAATTTAAAGCAGATAGGAGCATAGATAAATATAAAGCTAGGCTGGTTCCAAAGGGGTATTCACAGCAAGAAGGCAAAAATTATGATGAAACATGTGCCCTGTAGGTAAACTAAACATAATCAGAATGATAATTGCTTTAGCTATCAAACACCATCGGATGATTCACCAGCTAGATGTCAAATCTTCTTTTTTAACTGGGGACTTAAAAAAAGAAGTCTACTTAGTGCAACCTGAGGGGTTTTTCAAACAGGGTGAAGAACATTTAGTTTGCAGGTTGAAGAAAGCGTTGTATGGACTAAAACAGCCACCCAAGTCATGGTATGACAAAATTGATTCATTTTTCTTGCAGCATGGTTATAAAAGAAGCCAAAATGACCCTAATCTTTATACCATGTTTGATAAAGAGGGAAAGATTGTTTTGATTTGTTTATATGTAGATGATCTAATCATTACATGGAATGTTGATAATCTCATTAAAGAAATCAAGGAGTAGATGTCACAAGTCTTTGAGATGAAAGACCTTGGAGAGATACATTATTGTTTGAATTTAGAAGTCTGGTAAGATTCTGGACAAAATTTTATGTCACAAAGTAAGTATGTCAGGAGCTTATTGGAAAAGTTCAGAATGGATTAGTGCAAAGCTGCAACAATACCTTTAGAGTAGAATATAAAACTTCAAAATCATGATGGATCTAAGGAGGTAGATGCGACTTTGTATAGACAGTTGGTTGGGAGTCTAATGTACTTGACTACAACTAGGCCAGATTTGGCTTATGCAGTGAGTGCATTGAGCCAATTTATGTCAAAGCCTCTTGAGAGCCATTGGGTTACAACAAAAGGTGTTTTAAGGTATCTCCACGAAACCTTAGATTTTGGTACTGTTTATATTGATTCATGTGATGTTATATTGACAGGTTTTTTAGACTTCGATTGGGCTGTAAATGTAGATGACAGACTGCATTTAGCATTGGATCCGGGGTCATTACATGGAGTAGCAAAAAGCAGAACATAGTATCCTTGTCTTCTGCGGAAGCTGAATATCAAGCTATATGTGTGCAGCAACATGTGAAGCAGTTTTGTTGAGGAGACTTCTCCTTGATGCTGGAGAAGAACAAAAAGTTGCAATAGTGATCAAATGCGACAACCAGAGCTCCATCAAACTTGCAAACAATCTAGTATTTCATAAGAACACAAAGCATATTGATACACAGTTTTAAGAAAGTTCAGTCAAAAGAAATCCATATTGAGTATTGTAATAGTTATGACAATGTTGCTCATATTTTTACGAAACCTCTTGGTAGAATCAAGTTCGAATTGTTTAGGGAAGTGTTAGGCATATGTGTGAATCCATTTCTCCATTAATGGGGAGTGTTTAGATTGAAGATGAAATGTCTTAATGGAATGATGATTCAAACTGAACCTTAGATTAGGGGTTTGTTCCTGTTTTCTAGGGTGTTGTGTCAACTTCCCTAATTGTGTGTAAATTATATATATTTCTCATGTAATGAATGTAAGGCAGAACATGTTCTGCAGAAACAGTCTCAAGATGGTGTTCCACACGTGTGCTCACACGTTTATTCAATAAATTTGATTCTTATATTATTAACAAATTTTGGTTACCTAATAAATAATATCGATGTTCTTGTTAGCGAATTTGTTTATTGCTCTACCTTTTGGTCCAATGAGTTAAACTTACCCTTTTGATAACCATTTCTTGACTATTAATTTACATTATGAGCTTCTCTTTTTTCCTTCGGTAATTTGAACTTTGAATAATTTAATTTACATTATACTTTATAATATTATCTTCTATTAGAATACTCAAAAAATTTGAGTTGCGATTCCATCCATCTCATTCTCAATCAGCTATCCCCTAATCCATGATTGACATCCACTATGTGTAATAAGCTATCCCCTAATCCATGATTGACATCCACTATGTGTAGTAGCCCAATTCAGTGTACTCTAGATCTCTTCATACACTATATTGGATCATATGACTCGAGACATTTTTTCCATAATCATTAGCACTTCAGTGAATATTTAAATAACATAAATTTCCGTCATTGGTGCGCTTTGAATTTAGTATAAGTACGTTTCAATTATGGTCTTTATTACCACAAGAAGAAAGCCATCTAAACATTAGGTAAAATGCTCCGGCATGAAGGATCTGTCAAATTGTGAAACTCCATTCTTACTCATTTGTTTGTCATCCACGGCAACCCACTATCCATGGTGCGCCATGACAGGCGGCGATCCACTATTTAGTGGGTCGCCGTGGATGACAATCAAACGAACAGAAGTTAAGTTTGACAATCCGACGCATCAATTCTCCCACAGTCCAGATGGCATGCGCCTGAGAATGATGAAGGGGGGCGCATTTACACCGTGTTGATGTGCCAAGGAGGGGATAAGAATAGATGATAGCTTAGGTCAGGGAAGACGATATAAGACTTTTTCTCTTTGAACACTGGAGCGATGATATGGGGTTGTGATGCACACTTTGAACACTAGGCCCCGCTTGTTCAGTAACGACCGAGCAGATATATGTCTTGCAAGAATTCCAACTTTTGTTGTTACAAATTGTTTCACAAACCTCAAAAGTGCCTCGTCACCTGAAATAAAACAAAGTTATGTTTTAATCGATTTAAGGAGATTAAATATGGTATTGGTAACGTGTACTTCAGCAATTTTGTTTTGTATTTGACAAAGTCTTTTTTCCAGACTTTTTAATTGCTTACCGATATTTATTTACAGAGTGGATTTCACAATGATAAGTTTTATTTTCAATGAGAGAGATTTAAAGTAATATTATGTAATTATTTGATTTTTTCAAATATTTTAAATTTAATTTAAAATTAAATTGGATTCAGAAAGTATATAATTTTTAAAAGGTATATGAATTTGAATGTTAATACTTAATATATTTTTATTAGCATGATATTTTAAAATACTGTTATCACCGATTAAGATATTCATTAAGTTAAAACATTTAATCTAACTTTAATATTAAAAATAAAATATTTTTTTTATAAAAATATAAAATGAATTCCAAAACTGAAATAAATAAATAAAATTATTTAATGCATAAAGAGGATCCAAATTCTAACTTTTTATGAGTTAATATTTTTTTTTCCATATATATTTTCTTATTTTTCTTATTTTATCAATCAAGACTATCCGTTTATATTCCTTTGAAATACTTGTGCAACTTAGAAGTGTTTTACAAGTAATGTAATTTGTACACTTATATTTAAATATATTTTAAATCAAAATTTATCAAACGAGGAAATACTTGTGCAACTTAGGAGTGTTTTACAAGTATTGTAATTTGTACACTTGTATTTAAATATATTTTAAATCTAAATTTATCAAACATGGATGCAAATTATTTTGTCATTTAATTGTATATTACGTATATATTACGTAATAAAAATCGCACTTCAAAAATTTTGTTCCTCCATGTACTTGATACATCTCATGGATGTGATCTATTCTCATTTCTTTTGACATATTATCAATGTACCTATGTACTTTTTTTATTTATTAACTTCAACCTGAAAATGTTTTCCATACTCATTGTAAAGTATCATGTGATACAATCAAGAATTACTAAAAAGTAATTAGATTTTTATTTTCATTAATAACTCACATAAATAACTATTCATTATTTTTAATTATAAATTAATTAAATAAAATTCTTTTATTTTTAATTTTAAATACCAATTCATAAGTAATTTTTTGTTATTATATATATATATATATATAATTTAATTTAATTTAATTTGTATTTTTTTATTTTAAAATTTATTAATATTTTTAAGTATTTTTTAATATAATTGTTTGCATGGAGGGGCTCTATACCTTAGTAGGAAGGTAATGTTGTCATGTAAAGTTATTTCTAAAAATAATAAATTAATATTTATATTAAAAAATAAAATAATACTAATAGCAAAAAAAGTAAATGTATCTCATAAATAAAATACTTCCATTTCCATCTTAATTTTACATCAAACATTATATAAAGGATAAAGTAATTGAAAAAAATAATTTATTTTTTAATATGAAAGAGATATATAATTCCTTCACTATTTAATATGGAACTAACAAATGACATGTAAAAATAATATTGTTGATACTACATGATGTGTAATTCATTGTATGTTCAGTTGACATGTAATATTTGAAACAAAAATATATTTTACTATCAATTATAAATACATAATTTTATATCAACTTTATATAGAGAAAATTAAAGTAATTTAATTTAAAAATTTTCTTATATTTTTATTTTCCATTGTGAGGGAGATTTCTAATTTATTCCATTCTTAATATAGAGTTCATATATAATATTTCAAAAATATTAATAACAAAAATAAATTTTAATGATGCTCATGATGATTAACATTCACTAAGACTAATATGATCTATCACACTTTAAGAAAGTAAGAGATTAACTGAAATTCTTTAATATTCTATTTCTGTGATCTAAAAGAATGCAGAGAAGCATTCCTAGATAACCACGGTTTTGACTACAGAGAAGCATTCCTAGATAACCATAGTTTTGTTAACTTAACAAGTAGTGTGGCAAATATTTTGAAAATGAGAATGAATGTGAGTAAAAGTTGGTAAATCCAAGAGAAAGTGTTTTTATCTTCAACCCCCTGAGTATCACAAAGTTGATAGACACTTTCGTCCCAAGGTGTTTCAGGAATTGACCGAAGTTGGTAAATCCAAGAGAAAGTGTTTTTCATCTTGAACCCCCTTAGTATCACAGACCTGATAGACAATTTCGTCCCAAGGTGTTTCGGGAATTGACAAATGCTCGATTTAACTTTGAAGCTCATGAGAATTAGTTCTTATCTTGGTAATGCTCATTTTCTTCTTATCACTCGTCAAGATAGAAAGATGATTCTAGTTAGCAAGATTAGGGTTGATCACCTCCTTATAATACCTTAGCTTATTCTTTCCCTTTATCTCCTTATCATCCCATAACTTATCCTTCAATTTAGAAGTAATAATATTTTTAATATTATCCTTATCCTCTAAGATGATCTTCTCCTTTATTCCCCAATGGTCTAGCTAAGATTGGGCATCTTTATGCCACCCTCACTTGAGCCAAATGTGTGTTAAAAATAGATTCCAATTTAATTTGTCTTTGAATTAAATTGTAATTCTATTCTCATAGCCACTTGTGATCTTTAATTAAGTTAAATTGACTTAATTGACTTAGGAAAATTGAGTGGGGAGTCTATCTAGAGTCATATAGAGTGATCCCTAAATTTTAGGGGCCCGGGTTGAGTTCTTTGGAGTTGTAATTAGATAACTCAGTCTAACTGAGTTATGGTCAGTTAAACTAGTTCTAACTATTGGAGGAACTAGTAGGAGGTCTAGTAGTGGAGTAGTGCACCAGTGCATCACCAATACCACACTAGTTACCTAAAGATTCACTCATAAATAACTCATGCATGTCAGTTCCGAGGAAGACCTAGTTGAGATTAGAGTTCAGGGACAATGCATTATCAGTTGTATGATTTTCCGAGTTGTACAGAGAGTTATATTATAATGGTGCAGTAATTGTTCAAGATGAACAAGCATTCTATTATCTTCTTAGATCTTTTGGTTAACGCAATATAGATAATCAGGATTTTAGCATTTGCTTTCTCTAGATAAATATTGTGTTATGTGCGATTGATATTCTTCCTTTTCTGCTTATTATTTTCATTGATCAATTTTGGTTTCCACTGAAGAGTAGAGTAGATTCTTTTCTTTTGTTTTATCATATCACATAAGTTGTTGAATCTACAGTAAAAGTCTACATCGTATCCGAGATGAAGACAATATAGAAGAGGAGAATTCGAGTTTGGTGTACAAGTGAAATGGAATTTGCAAGTTCATACTTCAGAGTTAGAAATATGTCTTTCTACGCGTTGCGACTTGGGTATGCCTTGGAGGGCATCTTGAATTACATAGATTGGAAGGATAGGATGGAAGTAGTGCTAGAAGACAGTGAGCTCAAGGAATTCATACATCATGAAATTCCTAAGCCTCCAGCATCAGATGGTAAAGATCTGGCTGAATGGAGAAAGTGTGTGGAAAAAGTGACAAGGATTATCGTGGAGGGAGTTTGAGACCACATTGTCTCGAGTCTCCATGGTAAGGATAATCCATACTCAATGTGGAAGGCATTGACAAGCCTATTTCAAAATAACAATGACCATAGGAAATTGGCACTGAAGGACAAACTCAAAAAGATCAAGATGGAGAAGGGTGACTCTCTTTCGAAGTACTTGACCAATTTCACCCATTGCAGGGATGAGCTTGAATGTATTAGGATTATTGTTGCTGAGGATGAAATGGTGAGCCTCACTCTTCTATGACTTCCCAAGAGTTGGCACAACTATCAGGACTATGTCAATGGGAGGGAGAAGCTACCAGATTGGGAACGGTTGTGGTTGGATTTGGTACAGGAAGAGATTCGAAGGAATACTAGAGACAAATCCTCATCAAATATTGATGATGAGGAAAATTGTGCCTTAGCGGGTAAGGCAAAGAAAGGGAAGGGGAAGGCGTATCATTCAAAATCCAATTCTTGTCATGGAGGTAAGACGAAGGACATGTTGAAAGTCAATTGCTTTCATTTTCACGAGCAGGGACATTTTTCCAAAAAGTGTCCACTCAAGAAGGCCAGTAAGAAGCCCTCAGGAGGAGCGGCAGGAGTTGAGGCACTTACCTCACAATTTGAACTGGAATTTACCCTCATCACATGTATGGTGTCATCGATGATGGGTAGTGTATGGTACCTAGACATTGGAGCTTCTTTCCACATGACTACTAATAAAGAGGTCTTCAGTAACTTGCAGGAGAAGGATATTCATATGCATATTGAGATGGGTGATGACGGGACTTATAACGCTATTGGTATCAATACAATTACCTTTCAGAGGAAGCCAGGTTCTCCCCTCACTTTGTGAGATGTTATGTATGTTCTTGGTTTGAAGAAGAACTTGGTGTTTGTTGCCATGTTCGAGGATAGAGGCTATGATTTGATATTTAGTAAGGGAAAGGAATTCCTTCGTTACATAGCCATGGGACATGTGAAGAGGATAGTGGTTCGAGTGAAGAATTCTACAATTTGGAGGTAGAATATTGTGTTGCCTTGAGCACGAAAGTAGAGAATGTGCAGAGACAGGACATCAGTGAGTTGTGGCACAGGAGGTTGGGTCACTTGCATCATGGCACTTTGAAAATCATGTAGAAAATTTCTACTGATCTTCCCAAGGGTACACTTAAGCAGGTTGACACATGAAAAGGGTGTTTATTGGGAAAGTACACAAAGGCTTCCTTTCATGACAAAGATAGTCAAGCACAGGTGATCCTCGATCGAGTTCACTTAGATGTGTTTGCACCGTTCTTGACAACATCCAAGGCCAAGCATAGGTATTATGTTATATTTGTTGATGATTTTTCTCATAAATGTTGGCTCTTCTTCATGCAGAAGAAAGATCAGACTTTTGAAAATCTTTCTGAATTTAAATCATTGGTCGAGAAAGATATTGGTAGGAAGGTTAAAGCTCTCAGGAGTGATAATGGTGGAGAGTATGTGTCGAATAAGTTAAAAAACTTCTGTGCAACAAAAGGCATTCGACGAGAGTTGATAGCACCTCACAACCCACAGAAGAAAGGGGTGGCTGAAGGGAAACATAGAAGCATTGTAGGTGCGGTATGGGCGATGTTTCATGATCAGGGCCTACCACTACACTTGTGGGCCGAGGAATGCAACACAGTTGTTTATTTGTAGACTAGAAGCTCTCATCGAATTCTTGTGATGAGTACACCAGAAGATGCTTTTTCAGGGAAGAAACCAGATGTGGGTCACTTTAGGATTTTTGGTTCATCAATATATTTACATGTAACCAAAGATGCATTGAAGAAGCTTGAGCCAAAAATAGAGTTGGGGATATTTGTGGGGTACACTGATACACCTCACAACTATCGGGTGTACCTACCAACCAACAGGATGACAGTCGTGCGTAGGGATGTAAAATTTGATGTAAAGAAGGTCATGAGATGTTCCGTGGAGAGGGAGGTTCAACTACATGCAATTGAGGAGCTTTTAGCTCCTAAGGAGGAACCTTAGATTGATGTGGAGCAACCACATGCAAAGGATCGGGGAGTGGAGACATCCACTCATGTAGAGTCTCCTAGAGATGGGAGAAAGTGCACCTGAGAGGCTGACGGGTTATTTCATCATGCTAGAGAGAATGTGGGAGCACCCACATCGCAACTGATCTGGATTTAGGCAGGAACACAACAAATTATAGAGATAACCACAAATACAAAATGAAGTGGAAATAATACTTCATTTCATTATTGTAAAATACTGAAATATGCTTACAAACAGAAATGGAAATAAACTAGCTAGGGCGATGGTAGCTTATCTCTGAGAAGAGATGTGGCGGCTACATGCCTCTGAACTGTCTTACAATGAGGCTCGAAGGCCTATTTTATTGTTGAGAAACAATGGAAAACCTTAAACATCCAAAAACCTAACCCTAGAAGATGAAATTCCAAACTGTGGGCCTCGTTTGGGTAAATTGGTACTTCAACTTCCCAGGGTTGTAACTTTGGCATACGATCTCTGTATGACGTGCACAATATCTCGTTAGAAAGATCTATCTGAGAACTAGAACTTTAGGAAGATCAACATCAGTCCATGAACCCATGTTGCTCCCAGGTTTTCCAAAAAACATCGTTTAGGACCTCAAAACAGCTCTGGAAGTTTAGGACCCAAAAAACTACTAAAAATAGTAAACTGTGCTACAGCTAAGGAAATTGAAAAGATGAAAGAAACAATGGTGGGGGTCCAAGTGGACTTGGCAGGTGGCCACCAATATCCACCTGGATTATTCCTCCCCCCCAAGAAGTAATGGTCCCCATTGTGTTGAGTTCCTCCATGAGATGAGGAAACTTCTGCTGAACTTGGTCCCTCGTGAGCCACTTGCCCTGGTGAAGGAGCTGGTCTGCTTTGACAATTCGATACAGTTGGATATTCTGCTGGCGAGTGTGCTTGATCTGTGTGTCCATGATCCAATCAGTTGCAGTTTGTTCCATGCAATCTGGATTTAACTCTATGGGTGTGAGTTGTTCTATAATTTCGGATGTGTCTAGCAATGGTGGAAAGTATGGCTGAAGGCGGTCCACATTGAACACTGGGTGCAAGCCAAGGAATGGGGGAATGCTGAGCTCAAATGCATTGTCTCCCATAGCCTTGGTAATGGTGTAAGGACCATATTGGAGTGCTTTGAGTTTCTGATAGGCTCCAGTAAGGCATTCCTTTTGCAAATGCAACCAAAATTTGTTGCCCACTTGAAACTTGTGTGGCACCCGATGTTGATCATGTCTGTAATATTCCTAATTAGCTATGGCTAATTGGAATATTCGATTTTGTTCAATTTTTGCCTTCTATAGTTATTTGTAAATAAAAAGTGAGGAAGGGGGAACATAACTCACTTTAGAATAAAAAGTCACTTCCTAGGTAGCACAACATTGTGACTTAAGGGGGAACCAAGAGGGCCAAAGGGGGACGCAGAAATGGGGCCCACGCAGACACATGGAGGGACTGCGCAGGAGAGAAGGAACACATGGCAAGAAGGGGATCACGTAGGAGAAAGTGAGCCTAGGGATTGTGAGAGGCAGAGGCTATAAAATAGATAGGAACCCCTTCATTTGGGATCATTCTGGTTATGAGCATTTATGATAGTCATTTCGACTTAGAGCACGCTGGCTGTTTAGCTAGTCTGTAGCACTGTTTAGTGCATTGAGTGTCTCCGTTCAGAGATCTCACCCTTAGCCTTGGGGGACTTCGAGTGCTTGCTCGGGCAAGGTATTTCCATTGGCATTCCAACAGTAGTTTCATCAGCATTTCAGCAGCAGTTTTATCAGCATTTCAACAGCAGTTTCATCAATGTCTTTGAGGAACTACGCAAAACCCCAAGGGGGTGATTTTCAGGGGTCGACCATTTCAAAAAAAAATTTAGGGTTTTTCTGGGTTTCTTGAGTAGAGTCTGATTCCAGAGTTCAAGACTTTTCTGAGGAGGAGAGCATCCCCAAATCCTCATTTGATTTCCAGCAGCAACAACATGACAGTTTTCCAGCAGCTGGGACGCAGATCAGTGTGAGGCCATTCCAGGAAAGCTTTCTGGGTTTTTCTGGGTTTCTTGAGTAAAACTCGAATCCAGAGTTTCAAATTTTTCTGAGGAGGGGAGCAGCCCCAAATCATCATTTGTTTCGTAGCAGCAGCAGCAGCACAGTAGCAACATCCACGCAGAGGGGCCATTCTTGTCATTCTGAGAATATTTCTTCACTTTCCTTGGGCAAGTCGAGGTGCCATTTGTCTGATCACCTCTTGTACTCATTCTATTGCTCAGTATAATAAAATGGCTTAGCATTTTTTCACTGCATTTCTTGTGTATCTGCTTATATTTCTAGTTTACATTATTATATGTTGTTCCACTTTTATTTTATCACTTTTGGGTTATTATATCATTTGCACATATTTGGTTGGAGTTTTTGCTGGGGTTTGAGGAATATTTTGGGTTAGGAATATTACAGTGGTATCAGAGCATAGATCTAGCTCAGCCTGTGGAGCTAGCAATCTATGACACAGGGAGAGAAACCCTATATCTGTTACAGAGGTCAGAGATATAGAGACGTTCGGTATAGGTTGGAGAATACCTATAGAGAGGGAGACTGTGTTTCGGTGGTGGACACAGAACAGGAGGAGCCTGTGCTGGACGCAAAACAGAGGGAGCCAGTGGTGGACGTAGAGCAGAGGCTCTAATGGCAGATGATGACGGGAAGAGATTTGCGGATATGATCCTCAAATCAGTGCAGGATCTGTCGAGGTAGATTGAGGTGATGGGGCAGAGATTCACGGCAGTAGAGGCCAGACAACATGAGAGCCCACGGGTTTTCCAGGTTGGTGAGGGATCAAGTGCATCGCACCATTTGCCAGAGCAGTGTGATACTACGTAGCAGGGGGTCTCACATGCTCCTACACGCTCTACCATGCCCACTTTCTTAGGAGCAGACAAGGGAGCCGTAGCCCAGCAGGAGGCAGACCCTGGACACATGGGTGATTATTTTGCAGAGTACCAGGCCTATGGGCAGGAGTTCAGGGAAGCCCTCTCATTTTGTGATTTTGTTCAGCTCCAGCGGGATAGTAGACCCCGCGACCATCACAGAGGGTACTGGCATTACCATGATGGTGACACCCACCGTGCAGCGAGTAAATTCCACTTTCCTACGTTTGATGGTTCATCAAACAGTTCAACAAAGTCTTAGGTGGAGAAGCTAGACATTTATTTCCATCTTAACCAGATGTCAGAGATAGAGGCCATCAAGGTGGCAGCATTGCATTTGGATGGTGGGGTCTAGGATTGGTGGTTTCATGGGATGGTTACAGTAGGGCACTCCATAGTGATGACATATGCTGAGTTTACCAGGAGACTGATGGAGCGATTTGATCGGAGGGATCCAGAGCAGCATTTCGTTGAGCTGACAAGGCTCAAACAGACATGGAGCCCAGAGACCTACATTGCAGATTTCTTGAGGGTCTCTGTGATGGTGGCAGATATATCCATGGCACGGAGGGTCTATATGTATGTTGAGGGGTTAGCAGAGCCACTTCGGGGTTTAGTCCGATCCACTAGACCAGCCACACTCTAGGACGCTATCAGCAGGACCCGGGACTTATAGGATGTCTTACCTAGGACCCGAACACCTTACCCCTAGAGACATACTTTCCAGTATAAGGGGAAGGATGTGAGGATTCCACCTCCAAAGGGGAATCCAGGACAAGTACAGCTTGACGATGATGCTAGGAGGGAGCTGAAGAAGAAGCGGTTGTGCTTCACTTGTTAGGAGCCATGGGCACTAGGACATAGATGTGCTACTGTTAAAGCACATTTTATTGATGTCTTCTCCGAGAGCAGTGGAGAAGAGGATTATGTGGAGGATGTGGAGGCAGAAGATAGCCATGCCATACAGGGACCTTTTCCACCTCCACCACCACCAGCAGGTGGTGCATCTTTTGCACCCACTGAAGGGGCCCTTGCAGTGTTGCGGGGAGTTCCCAAGTATCTGATGCTATGCATACAAGGGATAGTACGTGGCCAGCACGTATCAGTTTTTTTGACAGTGGGGCAACCCACAACTTCATCAATGCCCAGATGGTTGACCGGAGAGGTATACAGATAGAGAGCTTCGATGGGTTTTCAGTCTTGGTCCCAAGAGATCAGACCATGACGTGTGCTCGTTATGTTCCAGATCTTTCAGTGACGATGGGCACCTACACATTGACTGACCACTTTTTCATGGTCGACGTTCCAGACACCAACATGATACTGGGTGTTTAGTGGCTTATCACTCTAGGGAAGGCCACGACAGATTGGAAGACCCTAGAGATGGAGTGGGATGATGAGAAGACAGGGAGGCATGAGAAGATATGGGGACAACACGCATATCCACCTCAGCCTGTCTCAACTCATCGGGTGGAGGCAGTCTTCCAAAAGGGAGACATAGAGTGGGCAGAGGAGCTACGTGCATCAGAGGCGGGAACTACAGGGCAGACGGTACACCTAGAGATACAGTCTATCCTTGATCGGTATACCATAGTGTTTGGGGAGATTCCACCAGGATAACCACTAGATCGGGGGTCTGAGCACACCATCGAGCTTGAGCAGGGCATACAGGCCGTGATTACCACCCTCTATAGGCACCCAAAGGCCTATCAGGATGAGATTGAGAGGGCTATCCAGGAGTTGCTTGCATTTCCAGATTTCACGCAGCCATTCGTTTTGGAGTGTGATGCGTCGGGAGAGGGGATCGGCGTAGTATTGATGCAGGGAGGTCACCCTATAGCATTTGAAAGCCGGAAGCTCCTTCCTCACAAGAGGTTGTATTCCATATATGACAAGGAGATGCTGGCCATCATGCATGCATTGGATAAGTACCAGCAGTATTTGGTAGGCAATAGGTTCAGAGTGAGGACTGATCACAACAGCCTCAAGTTCTTTTTGGAGCAGAAGCAGCTACATGAGAGGTAGTAGAAGTGGATCATTAAGATCCAAGCATATGAATTTGACATTGAGTATGTCAAGGGTAAGAACAACGTGGTAGGATATGCCCTTTCACGTAGACCAGCCACATTGTCTCTTATGAGCTTGGATACAAATTGGAGAGCTTGACTCTTAGTAGAGTACTCCAAGGACAGATTTGCATGTGAGGTTCTGGATGGGTAGGTGGCAGATGACATGTACAGGGTGGTCGATGAGATCATCTACTACAGGGACCATATCTTCTTGACTAAGGGGTCTCAGCTCAAGAAGAAGATACTCTAGGCATCACATGATTCCCCATTGGTAGGACACCAGGGTTTTACCAAAACCTACAGGGCCATTAGGGAGAGGCTCTCATGGAAGGGCCTCAAGGAGGACGTACTCCAACACATCCGAGAGTGCGATGTTTGCTAGAGGAACAACGGAGAGATGAGCCATCCCGCAGGATTATTGCATCCTCTTCCCATTCCGGAGGGGAAATGGTAGAGTATTTCGATGGATTTCATCACAGGGTTGCCCATGGTACAAGGCAAGGATTGTATCTTTGTCGTCGTTGATCGACTGACAAAGTACGCATATTTCTTTGCCAAATCTGCACACTATACAGTAGCACAGGTGGCCGAGCTGTTCTTTAGGGAGATCTTTAGGCTACATGGTATTCCTAAGACCATCATCAGTGACAGGGACAACCGTTTCATGGGCGGTTTTTGGTAGGAGATTTTCCAATTGGTGGGGATGGAGTTGACACCGAGTACCAGCTATCACCCACAGACGGACGAATAGATGGAGATAGTTAACAAGTGGCTGGAGGGTTACTTGCGTAATTATGTTAGTGGGCAGCAGCGAGCATGGATGAAGTGGCTGCATATGGGGGAGTACTGCTACAATACTTCACATCACATGTCCATTGGTATGTCACCATTCTATGCCTTATATGGGTATCATCCTTTATCTTTTGCTGACGTGATGTTTGGTGATATCAAGGCTCCTAGAGCCAAGATTAGGATCCAAGAGAGTCAGGATATCCTCCGAGCTCTCAAGGATAACATGGCTACAATGCAGAACCAGTAGAAGCTATATGCCGATAGGGGTCAGGTGGAGAGACAGTTCGAGGTAGGGGACATGGTATACCTATGATTATAGCCATACTGACAGTCATCGCTAAAGCAGAAGGGGGATAAGAAGCTCAAGCCCTGCCTTTATGGGCCATACCAGGTGATACGCAGGATTAGACAGGTTGCATATGAGTTGGAGCTGCCTGAAGGTAGCACGATTCATAACATTTTTCATGTATCATGCCTGAAGAAGGCATTGGGACAGCAGGTGACCTTGACGGATGAGCTACCACCCATGGATGATGAAGGGCATTTGGTATTGCAACCGAAGGCTATCATTGACTCTAGGGAGAGATGGTTGCGGAGCAGGACAGTCCGGGAATTCTTGGTGAGGTGGAAGAATTTGCCGGACGAGGATGCCACTTGGGAGAGTGAGGAGATCTTACAGCATCTATCACTTCAGTTGCTTGAGGACAAGCGAAATTTTGCCGGGGGAGACTGTAATATTCCTAATTAGCTATGGCTAATTGGAATATATGATTTTGTTCGATTTTTTCCTTCTATAGTTATTTGTAAATAAAAAGTGAGGAAGGGTGAACATAACTCACTCTAGAATAAAAAGTAACTTCCTATGTAGCATAATGTTCTGACTTAAGGGGGAACTAAGGGGGCCAAAAGGGGACACAGAAATGGGGCCCACCTAGACACATGGAGGGACTGCGCAGGAGGGAGGAACACATGGCAAGAAGGGGATCACGCAGGAGAAAGTGAGCCTAGGGATTGTGAGAGGCAGAGGCTATAAAATAGAGAGGAACCCCCTCATTTGGGATCACTATAGTTATAAGCATTTGCGATAGTCATTTCGACTTAGAGCACGCTGGCTGTTTAGCTAGTGTGTAGCATTCTTTAGTGCATTGAGTGTCTCCGTTTGGAGATCTCACCCTTAGCCCCGGGGGACTTCGAGTGCCTATTCGAGCAAGGTATTTCCATTAGCATTCCAGCAGTAGTTTCATCAGCATTTCAGCAACAGTTTCATCAGCATTTTAGCAGCAGTTTCATCAGCGTCTTTGAGGAACTACACAGAACCCCAAGGGGGTGATTTTCAGGGGTCGGCCATTTTAAAAAAGCTTTCTGGGTTTTTCTGAGTTTCTTGAGTAGAGTCCAATCCCAGAGTTTCAGCCTCTTCTGAGGAGGGAGGCAGTCCCAAATCCTCATTCGATTTCCAGTAGTAGTAGTAGCACAATAGTGTTCGAGCAGCTAGGACGCAGATCAGTGTGAGGCCATTCTAGGAAAGCTTTCTAGGTTTTTTTGGGTTTCTTGAGTAAATCCTAAATCCAGAGTTTTAGTTTTTTCTGAGGAGGGGAGCAGCCCCAAATCATAATTTGTTTCCTAGCAGCAGCAGTAGCACAACAACAACATCCACGCAGAGAGGCCATTCTTCTCATTTTGAGAGTATTCTTCACTTGCCTTGTGCAAGTAGAGGTGCCATCTGTTTGATCACCTCTTGTACTCATTATATTGCTCAGTATAATAAAATGGCTTAGCATTTTTTCGCCTCATTTCTTGTGTATCTGCTTATATTTCTGGTTTACATTATTATATGTTGTTCCACTGTTATTTTATCACTTCTGGGTTATTATATCATTTGCACATATTTGGTTGGAGTTTTTGCTGGGGTTTGAGGAATATTCTAGGTTAGGAATATTACAATGTCGTTGCTTGTACTTGGCATTTGATTTCTCCAAAATGTCATGGAACTGCGGGTGAATATGTTGGATGTGCTCAATGAAGTTGTTTGCCTTATCTGTTTCGGATTAGACATTAGCCGAATCTATGTGAGTGGCTGCAAATGGCATGGCCACATCAATGGGACATAGTGGCTGGAATCCCAAGACCACTTGAAAAGGACTGTGGCCAGTCAAGCTATGGAGAGCCCAGTTGTAGCTGTGCTGAACATAGGGGAGGCTCTCATCCCATGTGCGTGGATGCTTTGAGTTTTACATGTGCAGAATGTGTATAATCATCTTGTTCACAACCTTTGTCTGGCCATCAGTTTGAGGATGGAAGGTTGTGGACTTAGTGAGTTTGGTGTCAAGCATCGACCAAAGGTTGGACCAAAATGTACTAAGGAGTGTTGTCTCGATCTGAGATGATATACTGTGGGATCCCAAAGTGTACCCACACTCGTTCAAAGAAGAGTTTAGCAGTGGCTTCTGTTGTGATAGTCTTCTTGCAGGCCGCCATAATGGCCATCTTCGAGAACTTGTCAACGACCACAAAAGCACAGTCATTTCCATGCTTAGTAGAAGGAAGGCCCGATATGTAATCCATGGATATGGATTCCCAAGGTTGACTAGGGATAGGCAGCGGGGTATAAAGGCCTTGCTTCTTGATGGTCGGTTTGGCAATGGCATAGGAAGTGCATGATCTGATGTACTTCTTGACATCCTGTCGAAGATTCGGCCAATAGAAATACTTTTGCAGTACTGCCACCGTTTTCTCGACCATGAAATGCTCAGCAGCCCGACTGTAGTGTGCGTCCCAAATCATCTTGGCATGCTCACTTGAAGGAGCACAAAGGTGACCCAGGTGGCATAACATGGCATTGTGGAGGTGAAAATATGGAACATGTTGACCCTCCAAGAGTGTCTGGTATGTGTTGCCGAATTTTGGGTCGCTTTTGTAGAGAAGTGGCCAATCAGAAGTCTCGTACCTGTAGAGTTGTAACTAGGGTCTCTCACACCGCTAATTATCCTACATTAATAAGTCAATCTGGGAACGTTTTGTTATTGCAAGGAGTAACTCAATCCGAGGTTGTTTGTCCGAGTAATGCTCAGTAGTATAGTGTCCTAATGGTTTGAAAGGAAACAGATGCTAAGCTGTAACGAAACTAACCCAAAATCACACAAGGCAGTCGATCAGTCAAGGGTACGGAAACAATAACCCATCCCTTTAGAAACTGATAAAGAAAGGAAATCAGAGCATGGACTTATAGGTCTGGGGCTAAGCAGCGTCTTGCTGAGGCTCACGACAGCCTTAGGCCTGCTCTCACACTAAAAACAACACAAGCAAGTAAATCAAGCAGCGAAAAGTAAAATGGAACAGCAGTCTGGAAATGGAACAGCAGTAAGGAAATGGAACAGCAAGAATAAATAGAACAGCAATAATGGAACAGCAATAATGGAACAGCAATAATGGAATAGCAATAATGGAACAACAATCCTCAACCGTATGTACACGTTCTCTACTACTACAGCAATATGAGAATAATGGATGATATGACTATGTTCCTGAACGGGGTAATATTGCTTTCAAGTCTTACAAATACTATTTCACATGGATCTGATAACAGTAATATTCATACCAACTTTCCGCTACAGAAATAGCTGAAAGACGTAATTCGAATGGATCCACTTATACAATGCAGAGACATGAGATAAAAGAACTCATTCAGATGTCAGTTATAATGAAACATAGCATATCATATAGAAGATGTATCAGATTACTGAAATAATGGAAATAAACAAACCACACAATATAATAGTACAAAAGCAAGTGTCCTTCGGAGCTGGGCCCTTGGCTACCAATGGAACACTGCCTGAGGTTACTCCAGATGCAGAGACGAAATGAACACCAAGTCTTTTATATTAATTACATCAACAAAAGTGTAACAAAGTCAGGTCTCAGAGAGACTCAATAATTACAGTTGGTTCTGGAATTGAAAATTACAAAGACAATCCTCCTTCGTTCAATGGCGTGGTGCCTTTATATAACAGAAATGACGGAGGTATCTAGATAATCAAAAGATAAGTTAAAGCAGCGATCCCTCGGGATCAAGGATCCTGAGGGATTCACTAATCATTCGATTCTTCTCTTTCCCTTCTTGCGTTCTCCGTCTCAGTATCCCGCCTTCTTTCTTTGGGCTATTCGGTTCTAATTTTACTTGATCTTGTCCGCATCCGGTTCCCTGTTGGCGGGACAGTAGTTATTTTCCCTTTGCTTCTTGCTTTCAATCGCCGATCCTTTGTTTTCGCGTCTTCCTGCATAGAAAACGTCAATCATTAGCACTTAAGCTTCCTTTATCGATTGTTGCACATTTTATCAAAACCCTTTATCTTCTTTGAACTCATAATGCAGAAAAGGTTACAACTATTATTGAAAAACCACTAGATTGCTAGTCAAAAGCATACCTTCCAGGTGCTCCACAGTACCGACAAGTGTTGAGCACGGCGGTTAACACCATGATCGGTGGTCAACTGAGGCAATCTACAACATTATTAGTGCTACCCTTCTTATACTTTATATTTAAATGGAACTATTTCAGGTATGTGGACCACTTTTGATGGCAATCATTCTGTAATTTCCCTTGGGTTTGTATGAACTGCAGGGGTCAGTGGTCTGTGTGGATGACCGTTTCCTTCCCCAAAATGTAATGTTTCCATTGTCGGCAGACCTGCACAATGGAATACATCTCTTTGTCATAAGTGGGATACTTTCAGACTGTGTCTGAAAGTGTGTCACTGTGATATACCACTGGATGCCCGTGCTGAGTAAGGACTGCTCCAATAGCATAGTTAGAGGCATCTGTCTCAACCTCAAATGGTTGTTGCAAGTCTATTAATGCGAGCACTGGTGACGAGCAGAGGTGATCTTTCAACTCTGTGAATGCCTTTTGTTGAGACTCAGACCAAAAGAATTTTTCTCTTGCTCCTCCCTTGGTGACTTGACTTAAGGGCCATGTGATATGAGAAAATCCCAACACGAACCTACGATATAAGTTGGCATGACCTAGAAAGCTGTGGAGCTCTGTCAGAGTGGTTGGAGATGGCCAATCCTGAATGTTTTGGATCTTGGCTGGATCCACATGCACCCCCTGTTTATCAACAATGTATCCCAGATACTGAACCTGGGTCATGCCAAAAGTTCATTTCTCCAAATTGGCACATAACTTGTGTTGCCGCAGTGTTTGGAGAACCTGTCAGATGTGGTGGAGGTACTCTTCCCAACTCTGGCTGAAGATCAGAATGTCATCCAACTATACCAGTACAAATGAGTTGGTGAATGGCTGTAAGATGTCATCCATTAGCCTCATGAAGGTTGCAGGAGCAATCGTCAATCCGAAAGGCATAACCAACCATTCAAAAAGGCCCTCCTTGGCTTTGAAGGAAGTCTTCCACACATCAGTTGGTTCGATTGGTACCTGGTGATATCCTAACTTCAAATCAATCTTGCTGAAATATTTTTCCCCCTTCAGTTGTTCCAGGAGGTCATCAATCCATGGGATCGGGTACCTATTACGAACAGTGATCTTGTTTAGTGCCCAATAGTCAATACAGAGTCTCCAAGTCCCATCCTTCTTCTGTACCAACATGATCAGGCTCCCACAAGGCAATGAACTCAGATGGATGTGACCTTTCTGCAACAACTCCTGAATCTGTCTCTTGATTTGATCCTTCTCTAGAACAGAGCACCGATAGATTGGTCCATTGGGGAGTGGTGCACCGAGGGTCAGATCGATGGAGTACTTGACCTGACAGTGCAGAGAAACCCCTGTGGGGGATGTGAAGATGTCTTCCTACTCCTCCGCGACCTTGTCCATTTGTAGTTGTCGTGTGGAGGGGCCCTGTCTAGAGGTCATGGCCACCATCTTCTTCTTTCCTTGAGGGCGTATCATCAGGAAAACGAATTTCTCGGTTTTGGAAATGAACTTACTACATTGTTTTGCAGTAACATAAAGAGATGGTGGTAGGCAGTGCTACCTCCAGTATCCTGTACAACTTATTTCCAAAAGTAACAATAACAACACGAGGCCTTGATTCATACACAACTTGTCGCTTCCACAAGTATGGTTGTCCTAATAATACATCACAAACCTCAAGGGGAGCAACGTCACATAATACCTCATCCGTGAAGGGCTTGATGTTGTATGGAAGGTGACACTATTGGCTTACGCGAAGATCTTTTCCTCGGTGAAGCCACTTGATGGTGTACAGTTGTGGATGTGTTGTGCTCAGTAAGCCCAGCCACTTCATGACATCTACTGAAATGAGGTTCTTTTGGCTCCTGCTGTTGACAATGAACTGTAGCGAGAAGCCCTTTACCCACATCTAGGAGTGGAAGAGACGCTCCTCCTCCTCTGGATCTTCGGGTTCCTCCTTATGGATCTTCATGGTGGCAATGGTGGCGTTGGGCTCCACATCGATAATCTGCTTCCCTTTGTCATTCCCCTTGTCAGGTTCTGACTCAGAGTTAGAACATGCATCTAATTCTAAAACCCTTATCTCAGCCACTAGTGACTTCTTGGCCCGACACTCACTTGTGTTGTGAGTGGAGATCTTATGGAACTCACACCACTTTCCCGTGTCCTTCTTTGGCTTCGCGACACTGTTCTTTGCTTGCAGCTTTGGCGGGTTGTCTTGGGCCGCCCTACCTTGGCTTTGTCCTTTGTTCTACAATTTGGGGGCACCTTTACCTTGATTCAGATTCGCAGATCCAAAGTCTCGCTTCTTCTGTTTAAACTTTTGCTCGACCTTGATGGCATATCGGTATGCTATGCTGAGCGAGATGTTCAGGAATTCTATTTCTTCCTGGATGTACTTGTGCAGGCAGCCGTGGTTTTTTAGTATCAAATGCTGCTTTGAATCCTTGATACCCAAATTTCTGCGAAGGGTATGGAAGATATTGGTAAACTTCGACACGTCTTGGTCCCTTTCCTGCCATAGCATGGTCCACTTTATGTATTGATCCTCATAGCTTCCGACATGGTAGTACTGTTCCTTGATTCCAGTCATGAATGAATTGCAAGTGGGTGCGGCTGAAAATAGTGATCCCGTACTTTCATCCTTCTGCTCACAGTAGGTTTCCCACCAGTCCTTGACGTGGGGGCTGCTTTGAGAAGGGCGAAAATAATCTTTTCCTGACTCGAAAAATCATGAACAGAAAAATACCCTTCTAGCAGATTTAACCATTTATCTATGGAATCTACGTCTATTTGACCCTTGAAGATGGGGATTTCAAAATTAACATGTACCTTAAAGGGTGTGGCGTTTCCAGAGTAGCTGTTGGAAGCCGATGCGTCACCTCCGGGTAGCTACTGAAGGATGTGGGCAAATTTGTCCATCATCGCATTCATTTGCCGCTCGAGGGCTTCTTCGAGCAAGATTTTGATAGGATCTCCTGACCCCTCATCTTTCTTTTCGTCCACCACGGGAGGCCGTTGGGATTTGTGAGGCTGGTCTTGCAAAGGTTCGACCAGTTCAAGCCCTAACTCCTTATATCCCGACCTCGTTGGGGACATGCAAAGAAAAACAGAGAAAACGCAGACCACTCCGATACCACTGATCTAGATTTAGATAGGAATGCAACAAATTATGGAGATAACCACAAATACAAAATGCAGCAGAAATAATACTTCATTTCATTACTGTAAAACACTTAAATATGCTTATAAACAGATATGGAAATAAACAAGCTAGGGCGATGGTAGCTTATCTCTGAGAAGAGATGTGGCGGCTACATGCCTCTGAACTGTCTTACAATGAGGCTCGAAGGCATATTTTATTGTTGAGAAACAATGGAAAACCCTAAACATCCAAAAACCTAACCCTAGAAGATGAAACGCCAAACTGTGGGCCCCGTTTGGGTAAATTGGTACATCAACTTCCCAAGGTCGTAACTTTGGCATACGATCTCTGTTTGACATGCACAATATCTCGTTAGAAAGATCTATCCAAGAACTACAACTTTGGGAAGAGAAACATCGGTCCATGGACCCATGTTGCTCCTATTTTTCCCAGAAAATGTCGTTTAGGGCCTCAAAATGGCTCCGGAAGTTCAGGACCCAAAAAACTACTAAAAATAGTAAACTGTGCTACAATTAAGGAAACTGAAAAGATGAAAGAAACAATGGTGGGGGTCCAAGTGGACTTGGCAGGCGGCCACCAATATCCACCTGGATCAGCAACGCAGGTAGAGGAGGTCACCGGAGAGGTGCACTAGATACATGGATCTTATGAGTGGATGCATGAGACTAAACCATCTTCTTTTGAAGAGGCAGTGCAACAACTAGTTTGGGTTGATGCCATGGTTGAGGATTATGACTCCATTGTTAGGAATAGTTTTTGGGATGCGGTCTCAAGATTGGTGGACAAGTCAGTGGTGAGTTCCTGATCACTTTACAATATAAAGAAAGTAGTGGATGCTAGTGTGGAGAAACATAAGGGCATGTTTGTGGCTTGAGGATTTTCTTAGGTAGAAAGGATTGATTACAATGAGACTTTTTCTCCTGTTGCAAGGTACTCATTAATAAAATGAATATTGGCACTCTGAATGCAGATGGGATGGAAGATACATCAGATGGATGTAAAGACAACCTTCCTTAATGGCATGATTGAGGAAGAGGTGTATATTAAGCAGTTTGAAGGTTTTGAGACCTTCGACCAAGAGGCACATGTGTGCCGGCTCAAGTGAGCATTGTATGGGCTGAAGCAAGCACCTCATGCTTGGTACACCATGATCGATGGATACTTCACTGGGTTGAGCTTCACTAAAATTGAAGCAGATGTGAAACTTTACCATATTGTTGTTGGAGATAAATTGTTGATTATTGGTTTATATGTCGATGATTTGATTATGACAAGTGATGATAAGTTGATCAAGTCTTGTAAAGAGGATCTTGTAAGAGAGTTCGAAATGAAGGACTTGGGGTTCATGCACTACTTTATGGGCATGGAAGTATGGTAAGGTGATGAGGAACTTTTTATCTCTCTAGGAAAGTATGCCAACGAGATACTCAAAAGGTTTCACATGGAGAGCAGTAAACCCATGGAGACTCCTCTAGTAGGTAACTGGAGGAAGGAGGATGCTACTTTCGGTGAAGTAGTGGAAGCTATTATTTACAGGTAGCTTGTGGGTTCACTCATGTATTTAGTGAACACACGACTAGACATGGGTTATGCAGTTAACTGGCTTAGTCAAGCGATGGTTAAGATGACCAAGCATGCGTTGAGATACCTCAGTGACACTACTCAGTATGGTCTATGGTACATATGGACAGAGGGAATGAAGATTCAAGGCTTCACTGATGCAGATTGGGCAGGGAGTCCATCCAAAAGGAAGAGAACATTAGGAAGGATCTTCAATATTGGGTCAACAATTGTTTCTTGGTACAACAGGAAATAGAGATCAATTTCACTAAGTTCAGCAAAGGTAGAGTACATGGTTGCTAGTCAAGCAACTTGTGAGGCCATCTGGATGAGGAAGATTCTGGTTGGTTTGTTTGATCAACAGATGGATCCAACTGTGATTTATTGTGATAATCAGAGTTGTATGAAAATCTATGAAAATCCAGTTTTTCATGATCGGTCCAAGCATATTGATATCCCGTATCATCATTTTTGATATTGTGTGTAGAGGAGAATTATGTTGTTGGAGTACATTCTCACAGAGGAGAAAGATGGAAATATCTTGACAAAGGCTTTGTCAAGATGCAAATTTGAGTTTCACAGAGATATGATTGGTGTAGCTAATAATCCCTTTCTTGTTGAGAGGGAGTGTTAAAAATAGCAACAAGAAACTCCAATTTAATTTGTCCTTGAATTAAATTGTAATTCTATTATCATAGCAACCTGTAATAGTTAATTAAGTTAAATTAGCTTAATTGACATAGGAAAATCGAGCTGGAAGTATATCTAGAGTCATGTAGAGTGATCCCTAAAGTTTAGGGGCCCAAGTTGAGTTCTTTGGAGTTGTAATTAGATAACTCAGTATAATTGAGTTTAGTAAATTAAACTAGTTGTAACTGTTGGAGGAATTAGTAGGAGGTATAGTAGTGGAGTAGTGCACCAGTGCCTCACCAGTACAACACCAGTTAACTGAATATTCACTCATAAATAACTCATGCATGTCAGTTCAAAGGAAGACCCAATTGAGATTAGAGTTCAGGGACAATGTACTATTAGTTGTATGATTTTACGAGTTCTACAAATGGTGCATGCAATCAGTTGACGACCTATGTTTTGATTGCGTTTTTATGGAGAGTGCATTTCGAATTTAAATATGGGTTGATTCCTCGAGGAATTGTGTAAGGAAGTAGGGCCTTGGCAGGCAGCAGATTTGGCTAATTGATTGCTTGAGATGTCTTGTGAGGCTAAGAGTTAAATTTTACTGGTACAACTATTGTTTAGGAAGAACAAGAATTATACTTTCTTCTCAGATATTCTGGTTAATGCAATATAGGTAGTAAGGGTTTCTAGTAGTTTCTTTCCCTAGAGAAATATTTTGTTATGTTCAATTGATATTCTTTCTTTTCTTCTTATTGTTTTCATCGATCAATTTTGGTTTCCACAAAAGAGCAGGGTAGATTATTGTTTTGTGTTTTCGCATATCACGTAAGTTGTTGAATCTACATTAAAAATCTACAAGGTGGGGGTTTTGGCTAGAGTTAGAAGCAATTTTGGGGAATCTCTTGGGTTCCATGTTGTAAAGTTTCTTCTTATACGTGATAATATAATCATAGTGATGCTTTCAATGGGGGAAATACTATCTATAGTTAGGAGGATAGGGTAGGGAGTATTTTCTTTAATCTTGAGGTTGTAGGTTATAAATTTCTTTTGGATCAACTTGATCTTCCTCCAAGATTGTCTACATATACTACAAACCCAAACCTCATATCCATATAAAATAATAGGGGTGACCAAAGTCTCAAAGAGGAACTCTTTTTTTACTCAATACCTAAAGATCAATTGACTTACAATTGTTTTCAAGCCCATAATGAGCTTTTTAGCCTCATATTATGATTTTGTCAATGATATAGTTTCATTGAGTTGATGATGAATGCCAATACCTAGATATCGTATGAAAAAACTTTCTCCAAGTAGTTGTTATCATAAATGAAATTATCATAGTTGATATTTTTGGATTTAATTATCATGACATTAGTCTTGTCAGTGTTAACAGTCATAGCCATCTTAGAGTAGTTACCATTGCAGTACCCCTAGTGAAATTTATTCTATAAATACTTTTATGATTTTATAAGTTAAAATGTGGTTGAAAGGAAGAAAAGTAAAAGTGAAAATTTTATGATATTTTAAATAATTATTGATGTTAATAAAATAAGTAAAAAATTACTATTTCATATTTTTGGAAACACAAGTGGCGCAAATATGTGAGTAGTTAGGCTCCCAAGTGTTAGGAAACATTTAGAATCAGTTATGGTCCAAGAAAAGACTTAGACACAAAAAATGAATCCCCAAAACTAGTGGATGGTTTTTACCTAAGGATAGAATGATCATGAACGGAGAGAGATTTCATGAGTGGAATACGTCGTCATAAATAAGAGTGTGGGAGAGAAAGGAAATCTAGAAAATACAATTAATGATCCAATGGGAAATAAAGATTGCACTTGTGTGAATAAGCATTCATCCTAGTTTTAGTAGGACACTGCTAAGAGCATGAGGATGTGACTCTACGAAAATTACTAATTGGTTTCCTGACAGGAGAGGAGTCTAGAGCTCAGGGGGGAAATGTTGAGATAATTGTTCATAGGATAAGAGGAATGTGGTATCTCCTATTGTATTTTCAGAAATTCGGACAAGTATTGGTTAACTGTTATGTTGTGTTGAGATTATGTATGATAAGAATTGTTTTCTTTTGATCCTAAACAGGGGGTAGGTGCAGTTGTGAATATTGTTGAATGTAAGTCTTTGGGGGTAATATGAAATGGTTAATCCTATGTTAATTACTTATGGGAGGTTGAATCTATACAAGAAAAATATGGATAGTTAGGTGTTTGTTTCTAGTGACTATTCATGAAAGTTTATGTATAAAACTATATATACATGTAAATAACCAATATATTTCTATGGTAGCCTTAGTAGGATTATGGGATTAAATGGTAATAAAATTCCAATGTTATCTGTCAACCAATGTACAGTCCCTTCCAAGGGATAAGTCCTTAAAAAAAAATTGGAATCCCAAAAAATCAAAATCTAGGAGTTTGGGTCTCTGCTTTTCTCGACATTAGAACTGTCCATAATATATATCTATATATATCTATAAGGTGATAACCCCATAAGAAATATATATATCCAACATAGAAAGGAAAATGTTTGAAAATAAGACATAGTAAATGGATAATATATTTATAGAATAAAGAATATCTACTGCAATAAACCATACTATGTTAATAAGAGATGATAATTCTACAAGAAATAAATAACGTTGAAAGATTCAATTCCTTATTAGAAAAATTAAAATAACCTCATAAATTTAGTTGGAAATAAAGGCATTGGAACAAATGTACATTATATATGTAAACACATAATTCATTTTATGTCTTTCCTTTAATAGGCTTGATTAATTACAAATAGTGGTGATAGTAGACCAAGACAGTAATCATGAATTGTTTTATCAAAAGAGTCAAGTAAAATTGGATCAGAGCCTAAGACTGGTGTATAGCCTACCCAAACTATTTTTTTATGCCGCACCAATAATAGAGAAGGCTCAGCCAAGGCTGGCCTACTTCCTCAATGTTGAGGAGATCCATGTAATAAACAAACAAGAAAAGAAGAAAGAATTAGTTCTCGGGTACCTAGAAGTTCTTCTTGGAAAATATAAACCCTCAAGGCTTATTTCTTGCCAAGCATTCAACAAGTCTTGTACTGACCTACTCTCATAAGGAATGACATGTTAAACCTTGAGGAAATGAAGAGGAGAGGATGATAAGGAGTGAAGTAAAAAAAAATTTAAACCTTCTAACTTACCTATGGAGGATATATCCCAACAGCCCGAGGTATTAGCCGTAAATCAAACCCTCACTTAACGCACATACAAAATTGTGAATCCACTGGTAAACATAAAGGAGTGGAAATTATTTAAAACGAGTCGAAGAAGATAAACATAAATTTAATATTTCCATAGGGTGATACGTTGAGAGAAAATATTATCAATAAAGAACATGGAAAACCAACCCTATATAAGGATATTATCATTTGAGATAGACTCAGATAGTCAAATTACTAACATTGAGATATACTAAAATGAAGGAATGCATAATACCTAGGTTTTGTAATAATTTCCATTGACAACCTTGTAGCCATAAATTTTATCATTCAAACCTTGACTATAAAAATGATTTGAGATGAATTTGAAAATAATGATATTCCCCATCCTTTAATAGGAGATTAGGTAGACAAAGTCTCGGCTCGAGAAAGAGATTAGAATTCCATCGTTGCAACTTTAACCAGTAGTAAGTTAGGAAATTAAAGAAAGAGTAAGTGGTTCACAAGGGATAAAATCCCCATATTTTAGAATAATAGCTTTACTAGAAAAGAAGAATTTGTTTGCAAACTTACTTATCAAAAAATCGAGGTGATGACTAGAAGAAAATCCTTTAAATGCAAAGGAAATTTAAAAGGGTGTAAGGGAAGAGACCTAGCACGATTTGCACAACAACCAATGGTTAGAAGCACCTAAGTAATTCTTAGAAGAAAACCCTCATCGCTTCTAGAGTGCAGAGCCTTGGGAGAGGAAAACCTAATGCATAAATGGCATTCATAACAACAAAGCGGGATGGGGTGGTTACCTTAACCAATGAAGGAAATCTATGACCACCATCGGATTTCCCCAAGAAATCTTGATCGTTATAGTCACAACATTCACATGGGTGAGGTGTGATGGTGATCCAAATGGATCAGAGAATGCTCTCTAAGTCTTTATAAACTCTTTAAAAATCATGCCAAAGATCAAAATCTTTTAAAAGATCAAAGTTCACGCAGAGGAAACACCCTTAGCAGGGTGGAGAAACACTATCGAGAGGCCCAAAGACCACGAAATCATGAATAAAACAGAGTATGGAGGCGTGGAACAAGTGATGCACAGTAACCATCCAATCTGGCCAATCAATGGCCTAGATCGGATCGGTAATCATAATCGGCGGTGACCTTTGGTAGAGATCAGTGGGATCCACATGAGTCTCGTGACAGCGAACAACAGAATCAGTGGGATCCACACAAGGCATGCGACGGTGATTAGCAGAGTTAATCTGGACCATTGATCAAGTGCGCAGATCGACGGTAGTGGAGCGGGGCCAATACCAATAAAGGCAGCGATATTACGGACCTGATAATATAATAGGTGGCATTGCATATATTTTGAAGTTCGGAAAATTGAGTTTTCCTTTGTAAATCACATTTTCGCGAACAAACGAAAAACCAAAGGGAAAAGCATCGATGCGATGTTGCGGACCCAAAAGGGTTTATTAACGATATTGGACAATATTTCAGGTCCAGGAATGTGGGATTTATAGTGTTTTTAATGTATTTTCGTATTAAATGAAATACACAGAGACAGAGCCATTCCGATGTGCGATAACGACCGATAGGTGGACCCGATAGGGGAATGAAGTATATTGTAGGACTTTTGAAGTCTGACATATCATATTTTGGTGGATTTTCTCTGTTAAACTGTATTTTCACTGTCAAAATAGTGCGCAGCTGTTATAGGCATTTCAGAGGCCCAAAGCACTCTAGCGCTGCGGAATGGGTGGCCACCTCCTCTCCATGTGTTAGGCAATGATTGTATAATGTTGGAGAGGGATTCAAAGTGTTCAAGAGGCCAGGGAGACTAAGAGCCAAAGATGCGAAACGAACAGGCAACACGGTTGGATTTAAAAGCTACAGACAGAGAACATAATAGGGAAGGGCAGTATTCAGGCAAATGCTGAGATAGAGTTTAGGACAGAGAGAATTAGGGGAATCTGTGTACTCATAGAGAACTTGAGAGATTCAAGTAAGCTCTTATTATTGTATTTTTGTTTGTGTGTGAAGCTCAAATTGAGCTCACTGTTGTAAACAAAACTCTGCTTGAAGACATAATAGAGAGGCCCCCATTGAAGGTTGGACCAGGAGATGTAGCCCAAGAGTATTGGGTGAACTCCTTATTAAATTTGTTGTGTATGTGTTTCCTATTATGTTTTGTTTTACTGCTTCATTGTCTGTGCATTTCACAATCTTATCGATCCATTGCATAAAATGACATAGAAAAATCCATGCACATAGGTCTGTAATACCTTATTGATTGTCTTAGATATCATTATTAGATTAAGTGGTATCAGAGCATTAGGTTGCTAAGGTTAGACAAGCTTGTGCTGGACTATTTATGAATGCTCACTAGATCAAAGCTTAAATTAGGAGAAGGAAAATTGGTTGAATCTAACCCAGAAATTGGTAGAGTCTATACTAGGAGGAAAATGGTAGAAGAAAACCCTTTGGAATCAGACTCTCAGTTCATGGACAATTTCATGACCATGAGAGCCATGGTAGAAGAAATGTATAGAGAATTTAAGAAAGGTTGAAGTGAAGATTCTTCCACTTCCAAACAAGACAAACCAACAGAAGAATCTCTTATAAATGGCCATTCTGAAGGAAAAGGAAAAGGAAAAGAAGTTCCTCTTTCCACACCTCCTGATAGCCCTGAAAATAAAAATAAGAAAACATCTTTGATTAAATTAGATGTTAAATTTGATTTGCATGTTTATGATGGAGAGTTGAATGCAGAGAAGCTAGATAACTGGATCAGACAGATTGATGTGTATTGCAGGGTGCAGAGCATTGATTCAGGCAGAAGTAAGATTCAGCTGGCCAGCCTACGCCTTGGAGGAACTACCTTGGTATGGTGGGAAGGCAGGACACAAGCTGGCTTGAAGAAGCACGACAAAACTCTTTCTATCTGGAGTGAATTTGTTTCTACAATTAATAAACAATGCTATCCACTAGCTTATATGCAGCAAGCTATGATGAGTTGGAAAACTCTTCGCCAATTAAAAGGGCAAAGTGTACAAAGCTACACTCAAGAGTTTAGAAAAAGAGCTTTGATTCTAGGAATTTCTTTAGACTCACCTGAAACTTTGCTGAAGTATATAGGTGGTCTACATAGTTATTTGAGACATACCATTCTCATGTTTAACCCTACTAGCATATATGAGGTATCTATTCAAGCTACCCATCTAGAGGCTAGAGGCAAGAATGTGAACCCAGAGATTGGGGGATCATCAAAACCCACTGCAAGTAATAACAAGGAAAATAGGAAGCAGAAATGGAAAGAGAGGAAGTCCAATGTTGTACAAAAGACCAAACCTTCATGCACTCACTGCAAGAAGGATGGACATGATGATGAACATTGCTGGTCTTTGCATCTAGAGCTGAAACCCAAGAAGTTTGATGGCAAGAAGAAGAAGACTGTTGCTGCTATAAAAAAAGATTTGGGGTCAGACTCAGGCGATGAAACAACAATTGCCGCCACATGTATAAAAGGTAAAAATTCTGAAGCATCTACTAGTAATTCTGCACAAACTATTGATAGTGATGAAAACGAGAGAGGAAGACATGAGCTTTTTCATATTAGAGTTATTTCCAAGCATCGAAAGATTGATACTTTATTTGGTAGTGGCTCACAAGTAAACTTAATTTCTGAAGCAATTGTAAAGAAATTGGGACTGCTAACCACACCTCACAAGAAGCCATATGCATTAGGTTGGGTATGTGATAGAGCAAAACTACAAGTGACTAGACAATGCAAACTTAGGTTTTCTTTTGGGTCAGCATTTGTGGATGAGGTTGAGTTAGATATTGTTCCCTTGGATATATGTGGACTTGTTTTAGGAAGTCCTTACTTGTAAGATAGAAAAGCCATATTCTATAGAGCTGAAAATAAATATCAACTCGTTAAATATGGAATCGAATATATTGTAAGAGCTCATAAACTCAAGAATAATTATACTCTCATAAACTCAGGGCAGATGAAAAGAATTGTAAATTCGTGCAAGCAATTTTTACTGATGGTTGTAAAGAAAAAGAAACTTGATAAAACCAATTTATTTGAAGGCTGTGATGCTAATTAGCAAGCTGATTTAGAAAAATTTGTTTCAGAATATGATATCTTATTTCAAGAACCTAAAGGTCTGCCACCAAAAAGGGAAATTATACATGATATTAATTTGCAGCAAGATGCTCCATTGCCTAACATCAGAATGTATAGGTTATCCACTTTATAGAATGCAGAAATAAAGAAGCAGGTACAGGAGCTACTCGAGAAAGGGTTCATAAGACCAAGCACATCGCCATGCAGATCCCCAATAGTGTTAGTGAGAAAGAAGGACGGTTCATGGAGGATGTGCATTGATTACCGAGCACTGCATAAAATAATGATCAGAATCGTTATCCTCTTCCTTGCATTGATGATCTATTGGATCAGCTGAAGGAGGTTGTTTACTTTTCCAAGTTGGACCTACGTATTGGTTACCATCAGGTCAGAGTAGCAGAGCAAGATGCATGGAAGACTGCTTTCAAAACAAAGCAAGGGCTATATGAATGGCTAGTTATGCCTTTTGGCTTAACTAATGCTCCTGCCACTTTCATGAGAGTAATGAATGATGTACTCAAGCCTTTTATTGATGATTTTGTAATTGTATATTTGGATGACATTCTTGTATTTATTAAAACATGGGAAGAACATTTGAAGCATGTGAAGCAGACTCTAGATGTTTTGAAAAAGGAAAATCTCTATGTTAAATTATCAAAATGTGAATTTGGTAAAACATCTTTGAATTATTTGGGTCATATTGTAGGGGTGGTGAATTGAAAATAGATCCCTCTAAGGTTGCAGTCATTGTAAACTGGCCTAAACCCAAGTTTGCTACTGAATTTAGAAGCTTCCTAGGGGCAGCACAATATTGGAGAAATTTTATTGCTAACTTTTCCTTAATTGCAGCTCCCTTACATGCTTTGACAGGATTGAGCAAGGTGTTTCGGTGGGAAGGCAAACAGTAGGAAGCCTTCGACACCTTGAAAGAAAAAATTAGTATAGCACCAGTGCTAGCTTTGCCAAATATTCAACAACCATTTGAGATCGAAACAGATGCCAGTGATTATGCCATGGTAGCAGTGTTTATGCAACATGGTAAACCCATATTCTACCATTCTAAGAATTTTAATTCTGCAGTAGTTAATTACCCTACATATGATAAAGAATTATATGCATTAGTCGAGAGTGTGAAAAAGTGGAAACATTACTTAATGGGCAAAGAAAGAGTTATACATACTGATCATCAGCCACTTCAATACTTGCACTCACAAGCAAAATTGCAGCAATCAAGCCACTATAGGTGGATGGGTTTCCTACAACAGTTTCATTTAGTCATCAGATATAAAAAAGGCATACACAATAAAGTTGTAGCTATGTTGTCCATACCAATCATAAACACCTCTACAATACTTAAGCATAACTCAGTTTTGCATGAAAGCTACATTGAACAATATGCTCAAGATATAGACTTTAAAGATGTATATGCAACTTTAAGTAATGGAAAAAAGGTAGAAGAATTGGATTACTATGTTAAGGACCAACTCTTTTATCATTTGGGAAAGCTATGCATTCCACAAATAGAGAGGATTAATATAATTAGGGAAGCACATACTTCTCTGATATTAGGTCATTTTGGTGTAAGCAAAACAATTGCACAACTACAAAGATACTGCTATTGGCCAAAAATGCATGAAACAATGTCTAGATATGTAAGAGGGTATACCATGTGTGCTAAAAGCAAGCCCAGCAATAGAAAAATAGGCTTGTATGCTCCATTGCCAATCCCTTCCCGTCCTTGGGAAAGTGTTTCCATGGACTTTGTTGGAGGACTGCCAAAATCTAGAAATGGTCATGACTATTTGTATGTTATTGTGGACAGGTTCAGCAAAACGTGTATTTTAATACCTTGTAATAAGCAGATTATAGCTGAACAAACAACGAAATTGTTCTTTCAGCATGTCTGGGTGTGTTTTGGGTTACCCACTTCCATAGTATCTGATCGAGAGTCCCGATTTGTTGGGAAGTTTTGGTCAAGTCTGTGGGAATTAATGGAAATCATACTGAAGAAAAGCACAACCTTTCATCCACAAACAGATGGCCAAACAAAGGTAGTCAACAAGACAGTGATCTAGTTGCTCAGGGGTTATTGCAGCAAGCATCCCAAGCTTTTGGATGAACACTTATGTTACGTGCAACATGCTTATAACCGTGCTAAACATTCTTCTACACAGAGATATCCTTTTGAGACCTGTTTTGGTTTTATACTAAGGTCTCCCTTGGACTTTGTCTTTGAAAAAGACATAGGAGTTGCTGGACACAGTGATGTGGACAAAGCAAGCAGATTCATTGAACAGATCCAAGAAATTCACCAGGCAGTACAAGAACAGCTGGAAAAGAGCCAAGCCAAATACAAGGCGAGGCATGATAAACACCGGGTGGAGCATAGCTTCCAAGTTGGCGATCAAGTCTAGCTGTATATCAGCAAGGACAGAATGAAAGGTGAAGGAAAGAAGCTGAAACCAATAAGGTATGGGCCTTTTAAGGTACTTGAGAAAATTGGTGAGAATGCTTTCCACCTTGATCTGCCAGCATACATGCATATCTATTCAGTAGTAAATGCAGAAAATTTAAGACTGTTTGAACCTTCATTAATTGAAGATCCTGAAGAGCAAAGTCAATTGCCTTCCATTGATGATCTGTTGCCTGAATACCTCAATGTGTTGCAGGAAGATACAATTCTGGATAGGAGGGTGAGGACAATGCATAGAGGAGATGTTAAGTACCTAAGGATTGGACTCAAAGGTTCAAAATCCAGTAGTGCAAGATGGATAGAAATTAGGCAAGTGAGGCAGCTGTATCGTCACTTAAGCGATGCTTGAAAACCAACTTTTGGTGGTCCAAAAGCCTTTTTTAGTGGGAAGGTATGATCCAAATGGATCCGAGAATGCTCTCTAAGTCTTCATAAACTCTTTAAAAATCATGCCAAAGATCAAAATCTTTTAAAAGATCAAAGTTAACGTAGAGGAAACACCCTTAGCAGGGCGGAGAAACACTATCGGGAGGACCAATGCGTACAAAATCATGAATAAAACAAAGTATGGAGGCATGAAACAAGTGATGCATAGTAACCATCCAATCTAGCTAATCAACGGTCTAGATCGGATCGGTAATCGCAATCGGCGGTGACCTTCGGTAGAGACCGACGGGATCTACATGAGTCTTGCAACAACAAACAATAGAATCGGCGGGATCCACACAAGGCATGCGATAGCGATTGGTGGAGTTAATCTGGATCGTTAATCAAGCGCGCGGATCGATGGCCCATATTACATCACCGGATCACTATCGGGGGATTGCAAAAGCACTTACACACGACGAAAGGATTATAGCGATGAGCAATTGTGATATATCGCATCGAAACTATGCAGTGGAGTGGGGACGATACCAATAAAGGCAACGATATTATGGACCCGATAATATAATAGGAAGCAATGCATATATTTTGAAGTTTGGAAAACTGAGTTTTCCTTTGTAAATCGCATTTTCGCGAACAAACGAAAAACCAAAGGGAAAAGAACTGATGCGATGTTGCAGACCCGAAAGGGTTTATTAACGATATTGGACAGTATTTCGGGTTCGGGAATGTGGGATTTACAGTGTTTTTAATGCATTTTCATATTAAATGAAATACACAGAGACAAAGCCCTTCCGATGTGCGATAACGACCGATAGGCAGACCCGATAAGGGAATGAAATATATTGCAGGACTTTTGAAGTCCAGCATATCATATTTTGTTGGATTTTCTCCGTTAAACTGTATTTTCACTGTCAAAATAGTGTGCGGCCATTATAGCCGTTTCAAAGGCCCGAAGCACTCTAGCGCTACAGAATGGGTGGCCACCTCCTCTCCATGCATTAGGCAATGATTGTATAACGCTGGAGAGGGATTCAAAGCATTCAAGGGGCTGGGGAGACTAAGAGCCGAAGATGTGAAACGGACAGGCAACATAGTTGGCATTAAAAGCCATAGATAGAGAGCATAATAAGGAAGGGCAGTATTCATGCAAATGCCAAGACAGAGTTTATGACAGAGAGAATTAGGGGAGTCTGTGTACTCATAGAGAACTTGAGAGATTCAAGTAAGCTCTTATTATTGTATTTTTGTTTGTGTGTGAGGTTCAAATTGAGCTCACTATTGTAAACAAAACTCTGCTTGAAGACATAATAGAGAGGCCACCACTGAAGGCTGGACCAGGAGATGTAGCCCAGTAGTATTGGGTGAACTCCTTATTAAATTTGTTGTGTATGTGTTGCCTACTATGTTTTGTTTTACTGCTTCATTATCTATGCATTTCGCAATCTTATTGATCCATTGCATAAAATGACATAGACAAATCCATTCACATAGGTCTGTAATACCTTATTAATTGTCTTAGATCTCATTATCATATCAGATGGAGCCATGCATGCCATCCATGTGTCACACTCAGACCACGATAAAACCATTTCAAGATGACCGAAAGAGTCGACATCGATGATGGCACACCAAGTTAATGTATAGAAATAATATGCGTAAAAAAAACAATCAAGCTGTATTAGCTTACACTCATTTATTTTACATAATGACTAGGCATCAAGCCTTGTAAAACCAATAATCAAGGCGTCTTACCCGAATGCCGATCATGTGTATTATCAACAAAATGACTAAGGAAAAATACTTGTAAAGGTTATGAATATGTGTTCATACCATCAATTGGGTATGTTTCCGATACCCTAATCAACATTTAAAAAAATCTCATAAGATTCTCAAGGTCCATGTATTTTAATGTATAGAGGTTAAATAAACAAGAAGTTGAGAAACAATTGCATAAGAAATAAAAGGATAAGAGAGATATATTTACATAGCATTCTTCATGCAATATCTACATATATTTAAAAAAAAAATAGTATTAGATATTTTATATGTATGGGGTACATTAGAATATGGTATCAAAGTGAATGATTGCAATACTGTGGCATATGAGCTCAATTGTGATATATATATATATATATTATTTATTTTAGATAGAGAAAGTAAAGAAGATATGAAGTAATGGTAGATCCAATATATGGGGCACATATAAGCGAAGATCGAATATGGAAAAGCATGGGAGAAAAAAAGCCATTTATTACAATGGAATTGATGAACATAGTAAGATATTTGAGAACTTAGTAAGTTTCCATGCACACAATGAGAAGTTATTAAAGGCTATTGTTGAACATGAAAATTTATTTAAAATTCTAATAGATGGAACAAATTCTATGAGGAAGATAGAGGAGAGGCTTCCAAATGGAAGAATCTTGATGATGTAGATGATAGTAAAGAAGATAAATGTGATAATGAGGAAGAGTGTATTGATAAAAGAGAAGTTTTATACTTCTTCTAACCAATTCCTCGAATCTCACTAGGGTGGGTGACATAGTGGGACAAGTCTGCAAGAAAGTTTATGCCATGTGCTGTAAATGATTAAGTGAGACATTTTTTTAATGATTTTAGGAAATTTTGTACATGACATTTAAATAGAGAAATAAATTAAAATAAAATATCATTAGAGCAATGTCTTAGATTTGATAAAATTTCACAAATACGAATAAATACATTAAAATATGTGAACATAAATTAAAATCTAGACATGGACAACAACAAACTAATCAACATTTAAAGACATTTAGGCCTCAAAAACCTATAGGGCCCAGGTGCGTTAAATTTAGAAAATAAACTACTAATAAGAAATGAAATATTGTGAGAAGTATACAAAAAATATAGAGAAAAGAGGTTGATTTTATTAAATAATGAAGTCTATGAGTACACAATAATAAATAGGGAAGATTCATGCAAAGAACCTTTGGCCATATCACACTCTAAACAAATCACACTCTAACAACTGCAATGTAAAAATTCATATACAAAACGACACGTTTAAACAATAAGTAAAATGATAGAAAATGAAGTTACCTAAAATGATGGGTCCAAAGTGTGAGTGGAGTTGCTCCCTAAATAATATCTTTCATTCGAAAAATATCTATTGCCACATTTTGGTTCAACTCCTTGTGACTCACAAAATATTGAAATATGAAGGAATGAATGAAAAAATAAATTTAGTGAATAGCTTTCATAATATTCTTCTCTCTCCTTTTCATAGCTCCCTTTCTCTTTTATGCGAGTGGGTAGCTGAACCACTTGTGTCATTTGTTAAAATATGTTTTCTAATCAATTTTTTATTAGATTTTTATAACATTGGTTCTAAAGGGGAGTGTAGATAAATTGAATTTTTATCATTGTACTAAAGTTTTTTACACATGTTTTGGAGCATTTCTCTGAGTTCCTGTGAATCCCATCAAAATAAATCTGAAACTCTAGGTTTTATTTCTCTTCTTATTCCCAAATTTCTATCTATGCTATTTCTTCCTTTCCCCTATTTATGTTATAAAAACTCATACTAAACTAAAACTCTAGGTTTTATTTCTCTTCTTCATCTATGTTATTTCTTCCTTTTGCCCCCTATTTATATTATACAAACTCATACTTTAACATAGAAAGTTATTCCAGATCGCAACGAAACAAGGCATTCTAGTATCAACAAACCTAAAATTACAAGAGTCGTTTAAATAATAAACAATTAGGAAAACAATTTGTAGGGATACGATAGTTGCTTAATGTATCAATAGAACTTATCTGGCATTCTAGTTATGCATATATAATTATATAAGGAAAAGAAAGGAAATACCGACTTTAGGTTTCCTCTACAATTTTCATAGTGTGGATATACACAATTATGTAAAGCTCAAAATAATCCATCTTTTATTTTAGGAATAATTATATGCAACGATGAAACAGTGAATTCCCTTTGGTATGAGTGTCGAGGTCTTATATAATTTATGAACAAGCAAATCTGGCGAGCTACGTTTATTGATAGACACAATAACGTGTACAAATCATGAGTGCTGAGTTAATACAAAATAATCAGAATCCTAGCCTGTAGTAAAATAATAAAAACAATGAAGACATGAGAGTCATGAATAAAAACCCATATTGATACAAATATGAAAGTCGATTGATAGATTTTTTCCCTAGATGGAAGATTTTTTTTCTTTTTTCATTACTAGTTTTGAAAATGAGAGAAATTCAATTAACGGAGTCATAGATTCATATGACTTGTAAAAGGAATGACTTGTTTGGTCTACTAGAATATTGAAATGAGACGAAATCCCCCTCCATTTTATTAAACAAATACAAACCTGGGACATGAGAGAATTCATAATTTTATAGACATGTTCAAATAAATTCGAATGAACTCGAGTTATAAAGAGAATAATTCTTCCCCATGGTTGTCAACAAATAATCTTTTTGCGCATTGGCAATGTCGTATGTTTTTGTGCCTGAAACCCTAAGGTTTTGAGGGCTCCCATCGACATATGGTATGCATACAAAACATAACCAATGTCCTTGTAAGGCTTAATATAGACATATTGAACTAATTATTCCATTAAAATGATAGTCATTTGAGTAGGCGTTAACGTCATGACTAGAGTTACGTGTCAAACCATTTTGAATAATTTTGATGGAAGGAAATAGGGCCTGGACTCTATGTTTCCATAGATGTAGCTTTTATAATAACCAAAGAGCATGTCAAATAAGCTATGGTTCAACAATTTACATATGCAAAAATGTGCAGAGAATGAACATCCTATTCAAGCGAAAGTAAATTTCGACTTAGAAAATGAAATGCAAAATGCTTTTCAGCCTAATGTCTCAGCCTCGAGGGCTTGCATTTACTATGTAAGAAAAACAAAATAAAGGGACCATGTGGAAACTTAAAACCTTCCAAAAATTCGTTGTACCCCCTTTTTTTCCATGCAGGTAAGCATTGATTCTTTACAAGCATGCTGGGTGAGAGATTACCTGAAAACCAGAAAAACAAACCCAATGAAATTGTGAATGTTTTCAAATAATGACGAGGAGATATGATTGCATAGAAGTTGTGTGATACATTCAAGCAACTATTAAATAGACACGAGGATAAACTTGAGGATAAACCGGTATAGGGTTTAAAGAACTCAATGTAACCATGAATTTATCAATAACTGGGATAGCTCATTCATTCTCGATATGTTAACTTAGGGCACCATAAAAATAATTATAGTGCAACGCCAATTCTCGTCTTCCCTTCTTGGATTCGACCAAATATTTCATAAGATTTACTGGAAGAATAATTGAAAATAGATAAAATTACAGTCACTCAAAATATATTCTATTAATTCTTGAATGGTTACACACATATTTATACAATCAGTAGTCTTAAGATAGCTATCTTAGACGTACAGTAGTGTGGTTGAGAGATTCTCTCAACACACTAAACTAGGAGAAACTATATTCTAGCTTATTCCTATTATGTAGGAACAAACTCCTCAATTAGAAAATTACAGTCATAGACAAGTAGGAATTAATTATTTCCAACTCCCCCCCTAATGACTACTTGTCATGATTGTCAAATCCACCATCATCACACGAATTGCATGTACAAAACCTCCAAAAACACAATCTGCCGCCCTTGGACAGATCCACAACTTCTCCGATCCCACGGATTCCCTTGAAGGTGAATTGGCGCGATCCTGAACGAAAAAACCCGCACCCACTGGCGCGATTAATGGCCTAACAACGCGCCAGTTGGCCTTCCTGGCATTGCTGTTAGCTCGAAAAACGCTAATCCCCTTATACTCAGAGAAAATCATCTGAGTCTGAGCCAGGTGTTACTGCAGTCCACCTGCTCCTACGAGCACAAAGCTCCTGTGTACACACAGCCACAAAGGCACCTCAAGCCACATAGGCGATTCAGCCACAAAGGCACTTCAGTCACAAAGACTATATAGATGGTTTCTGGCTCACCACCAACCATTCAGCCACAAAGGCAAGCTGCCACCACCGGGCAAGTCCGATTTACCACCACCGGGCAAATCCGCCAACTTCAATATGCCACCACCGGGCAAATCACTGATCTGCTTCCACCGAGCAGACATCTCCACGTGCCACCACTGGGCAACTCCTGTAGCCACTAAGGCTCTATAGATGGTTTCTGGTTCACCACCAACCGTCACATTACAGTGACAAAAGATGGTTTCAGGCTGACCACAAACCATTACAAAGTGGTTTTGAGATCACCACGAACTTTCAAATGCCTTTACAAGGCTTACATTCAACATTTGGAGTTTCTAGTACATACAATGACTATTACAATAATATGCTAGGGAGTCTATTCCACAAACCACACTAAAACAAAAAATCTACTTTGTTGTCCACCATAACTGTTGTTGCTGCTCCTTTATCCCAAGTTCACATCTTGGGCATCTTTGTCAAATAAATTCTTGGAACTTCCATGAACCTGTCATTCGTTAGAGTCGCGAATTCTAACAAAATAACTTCATATTGAGGTCCGGAATCTCAATATGTATATCAATTTAAATTCCAAAAAATACTTCACCAAAAAACATTTACCCAAGTATGATCCACATACTGATCCACAGTTTTTAGGCCACACATCGGGTACCAAGCTGCCACCGGCGAAAAACGAGAGCCAATGCAACCCCGTCCAACACGCAAATCACTGCGCGGCTGCAACCTCTGTCAGTCTTCTCCTCGGCACAACTAGTTTACTGTTCCAGCCACGAATTGCGCTGAGCCAGCCACGAAAGAATACAATCGGTATGGTAGATGTGTTTACACGGCATATTTATGGAAAAGAGTACCTAAACGCTCCCCTTGCAGCACTCTGAAAGCTCCATCAGCAGCAAACCCACTGGTAATAACAACTCGAATTCCAGCTTCAGCAACATGACAAGGAGGACCCGTGGAGGACCACAGTAGCATCCTCATATGGAGCTTTCCTTGTACTAACTGCATCATTTTCATTGAAAAAATTGGAATTACCCGGAGCTCCAGCAAAGAAGTTACAGTATGATTCAGTTGTCTTTTGAACTCTGCGTCTTTGAACTCATGCATCTTTCTTTAATGCACTGTGGAGTTGTAGCGCTCGTGTTCTCAGCTCATCACTACAACGCCACATGGACAACTCGAACATAAGATCCTCTATCTGGGAATAATATAAATTAGCTGCCATCATTCTTGCGAGTAAGCACACGTCTCTTGTTACTTCCGGAGTTACCCTAGGATTTCCATCTCGATCACTTCCCATCCATGAAGAAAACTGTATAAGAGGTGCATTATATGGCATTCGTTCATTGATCCCAATTGACTTCAGGGCAGTATCAATACGGCGCAGAAACTTAGGGACACCCTTCCAAATTGTTTCATGAAAATAGCTCATTCCTGCTCGCATCTCATCTTGTGGAGTAGGAGGAGTACGCCGAATTTCATCTGTGCGAAAGGCAGCTTGAATCTCTCTTTGCAAACCTTCATCAAGCTCATGCTTCTCATCAGGGGTAATATTTTTCCCATATAACTGAGACAAGCAATTTCTAATCCTGGCATGCTTTTGCAGCAATGATCTGCGGACTGACTGTGTCGGATGTGCTGTCAACACCAAATCAACCGTCTGATTCTTAAGAGCATCAAACACCTCTGCCGGGGATTTTTTCAACTGGTATACAAGTCTTTTAAAAGTTTCTTCAATGTCTGATTCAGTAGTTGCATTGTTTTCATCTGAAAAATTCCCCCTCTTTATTTTATTTCGGCGCCGGTAAGCAATCTGAACTTCTTCTGTTGTTAGGACAACAAATAATAGGCTCTCCAAGGCTGACTATGGCACCGCAGAGGCTTAGCCAAGACTTGAGAAGTTGGGAAGTTCAACTTGTGGTTTCTGGAGATCTACAAAACTGCTATTAATCAGTCTTTGGTAGCGAAGCCTCTGCCGACCAATCCCTACTGCACCCGAGGTCACAAGTATAACCTCAAGGCCGACTGACATCAGTTCTTTAACCTGCTCACATAAGGAACCAAGGCGACCCAAGGCAAGCCCTCCATTAGCTCTAGTGACGACAACAGTGCCAACCTTGATTATAACTCGCTTCGCATTCTTGACAAAAGCACGAGAAGGATCCATGGCTGCCTGTGCCTCCAGCGGCAGCTGTGATCACAACAGTCTTCTCAGCACTTCTGCGCGCGGCAGTCACATGGAAATCTACACCATATCCGACCTCTCTCAGCCCACTATGCACAGTGATCATCACACAGGGTCACCACACAGCTATCGCAGCACAATTTTTGTCGAGCACCTCCGCCCTCGAGGTGATCCGAGCCTCTGCACCTCCTAGTGATCTGGCCTCTGCACCTCCTCTAGGCATCCAACTACTTCCACACGGCTTCACAAATTGGCACACATCTCCTCCCACTGGCAGACACACCGCGGATTGCACAGTCAATCCGACCTCTCGTCCTCTGCTGCCGATCTGCTGGGCAGTCCAAACATCGACCTGAAGCCACGAGCGACAAGTCCCTCTGCGCGTCTTCACTGCCACAGCCTTACGGTTCTCTCAAACAGATATATAGATGGAAAAACAAACATATACTACACTCTTTACTTTCCCTCAGCCCAGGAGGAGCCAGGCCCTCACATGCTCCGATACCAAGATAAAATTACAGTCACTCAAAATATATTCTATTAATTCTTGAATGGTTACACACATATTTATACAATCAGTAGTCTTAAGATAGGAATGCTATCTTAGACGTACAGTAGTGTGGTTGAGAGATTCTCTCAACCACACACTAAACTAGGAGAAACTATATTCTAGCTTATTCCTATTAGGTAGGAACAAACTCCTCAATTAGAAAATTACAGCCATAGACAAGTAGGAATTAATTATTTCCAACTAAAATGCAGGACCAAACACATTTAACACCCCATGAAAGCATGGAGGGAAGTGAAATATGGCCTATAATGATCGTTGTTAGGGACGTGATGAAGAGTAAATGACAGAGTGAATCTCATTGTAAGGATTGTTGAATCAAAACGATAAGTCATAAACAAGGTTACAACACACACAACCCATAAGTTCCCATTTCAAGGCCAACCTCTAGCATTCACCAATAGAATGAAACCAAGTTAATGTGGTTCAAGTAAACAAAATGAGTGATTCAGTGTATTCCTTCAATGTGTGGGAACTACTACACACCTACATGCGAACTCTTAGTTAGAGCATGGGACTACATGCAAGATTCCTTCTGCATGATTTACTCATTCCTTAACTCTACAACTGGTTAGTTCTTCTACATGATTTACTCCTTGATTTGCTCCTTCCTTAACTCTGCAACTAGTTAGTTCTTCTGCTTGATTTACTCCCTGATTTGCTCCTTCTTTCACTCCGCAACTCGCTAGTTCTCTTTGGAACTTGTTGTACGTGTTGAGTCTTCTCATTGATCACCACTATGGTGCATTACCTTGGGTTTTTCAGCCAATAATGCTATCATGAGCATTGTAACCTATTTTCTATTGAATTATTCTTTTTTTCTTTCGATTTTCTTTTAGTGTTTTTGCTTTGCAAAGCGATGTGTTCAACCTTTATTAGCTAGATTCATCTGTGCAGGTTTTCTAACACATTTACATGGTATCAGAGCCCACAGGTTGCTATAAAAAAGGTATCGACAGAAAAATGGAGTTTCCCAAAGAATCAATCCTAACACCGTACAACTATCACGAATGGAAGGACCAAATGGCTTGATACCTTCGTCATAAAGGGTTGTACAGGATTACCATGGCTACAGAAGTGGAACCCACTTCAGCCATAGAGAAATCCAAGTACCTCAACCGTATGGATGAGGCCCATGGATCCATATGCATGTGCATCTCTCCAGAGTTGCAGTTTCATCTATCTGCCTGCAATACTCCCAATGAGATTTGGAAAAAGGTTGAAGAACTTTACGGGAAACAGGATGAGATGAAATGACATCTGCTTGAAGTGGAGCTGCTTTCATTGGATCCATGGAACTATGACAGAATTCAAGACTTCTTCACCAAATATAATAATCTATTACTGCAACTCAAGGGTTGTGGAATTGACAAATCCAAGGAGGAGAGATGCCAAATTCTCTCTATTATGTCAAATCTCGGACCATAATACTCCGTCTTTGTGTCTACATTTCCTTCAGTAAGGCTCGCAACAGGTAAATCCTACACTATGCCTTCTCTCAAAGAATTTATGGAGTCCCTTATTTTTGAGCAAGATAAACTCATTGGCATGGGGAAAATCAAACCTCCAAAAGTGCATGCACTTGCTATGCATGATGGCAGCCACAATAAAAATCACAGATCTGATTCAAATTAGAAAAATCAGCAGCAAAAAGACAAGGGAAAAGTGCATTCCCATCCAAAGAAGGAAGGCTACACCAAGCCCTTCAATGACTCCTCCGGCTCGAGAAATGATAAAGGGAAGAAAGGAAACATATGCACCTACTGTCAAAGAGGATTCCATCCAGAATTCTCTTGCATGAAGAAACAAATTGACCAAATGGCAGAAATCCTTCAGAAGTACAACCTTGGGGATCACATCCCTTAGGGCACGAAGAAGAAAATTGAGGATCCGCCACACGGGAAAAGTAATAATTTCCATGCTTTAGTTGCAATTAATTCTTCTCCTGATGCATGGATTATAGATTCTAGTGCATCACATCATATGGTTGCTACAAAGGAAGTCTATTCCTCTTTGGATGCATGCAAAGGACCTCCCATCCTCATGAGAGATGACTCACCTATTGAGGTCAATGGAAAAGGTAGAGTAGAACTTTTACATGGAAGCTTTAAAGATGTGCTTCATGTTCCAAAAATTTCGGTAAACTTGCTTTCAGTTTATCAGATCACTCATTCCGGCACCGGAAAGAGAATGGAATTCACTCCAGATTTTGTGAACATATATGACCTACATTGCAGCTCCAAAATTGCAACCCATCAGGTAAACAATGGAGCGAGACTGTATACATTTTCTGAATTTATTGAATTTGAATCCTCCTTATTGCTTACACATGTTGATTATAGTAGTAGGCTTTGGCACGCGAGGTTTGGTCACTTAAATTACAGGTATATGCAATAGCTAAGTAAGCATGAGATGGTGGAAGGCTTGCCAAATATCAGTTTCTCCAAAGGAGTTTGTGAAGGGTGTGTCCTTGGAAAACATCCTGGAGAAACGTTTTACACTGGCAAGACTCATAGAGCATCCTCTCATCTAGATCTGATCCATAGTGATCTCATGGGGCATTTTCCTCATCCTTCCATCAACAAAGCAAGGTATGTGCTTACATTTATTGATGATTTCTCACGGTATACTTGGGTGTATCTTCTCAGGGCCAAATCTGAAGTTTGCGCACTTTGAAGATTTCAGAGCACTAGTTGAGACACAGTTAGAGAGAAAGATCAAAGCCCTCCATACAGAAAATGGGGGGGAATATGTTAACACAGCACTTCAGAACCTTTGCCTTTAGTCTGGCATACAGTTGCAGTACACAGTTGTTTAGTCAATTTAGTGTTGTCTAAATTGCTATCATAAATTGTCAACCAGGAGCTCGTAAGCTGATGAAGTGAAGGTGTACTATATGTACTTAAGCAACCTCTTAGATCTTTTTGTCGTTTGGGGGTGTTGTTTGTGGTCAATTTAACTTCCTAAGATGGAGTGATGATTTTATAAACAGATGAGTGATAGTGTGTGTAAGGTGATTTCTAAATGAGTGAGTGTGTGTAACTGGTGTTTTCTAACTACCTTCTAAACTTTGCAAAGAAAGAGATTGAAAGAAATAAATAACTTGAAATGAACTGAAAGCAAAGAACCACTTTCTAATGGCACTAGTCACTACTCATGCTGCTGCAAATAAAAAGGTAAGAAAACCACTTTAAAAACCAATGATAATGTTCATCTCTTCCTAACTCTCTGCTTCCAACATATAGTACTATGTAAACCATGATTAGGAAGTAGTTAGAGATAAGTCTAAAAAGTGATAAAGCTCTAAATGACAAATTATAACACCACTGTGCCTTTCTTCAGCATTCTGCTTCCAACATACATTGTTATGTGTAACAAGTGAAGAAAGAGTTAGTGATATAAGCCAAAAGCTACTCAAAGCAAGCTGTAATTTATTAGTATTCTGATCTCTTAAAGATAAACAACTTATGATAAGGAGACCATCAATGTGTTAGCATACAGCTTGAGAAACTAAACTAGAAATTAAGCTAGAAAAACAGAGTAAAGGCAGCAACTATGAATATGACAACTGAAAATACCATCAGAGATAAAGCAAATACACAAAGACAAACAATCCCGAGTTAAAACCTGCAGAAAACAATATTGATCAGTTTAAAATAAATGATGGAAATGAAATGACATGAAATCAAACGGTACACTATTATACATGATGAAAGAAATAAAAATTGCTGAAGGCAGGAAAATGAAATCAAACACTATGTACACAGGCTGTCATAGATGGGGGCCCTCCATCCACGCAACCAGCTAAAGATCAGCTACGAAAAGGTGAACAGAAACAGTCTTCTTTTATAAAACCAGCATGTCAAAGTACAGTGAAAAAGTGCTGTAGAAACAGCCTTCTAAAACAGAGTTTTGATAACAAAATAAGCGCAGCACTTACAATATTCAAAAAGCTAATCTATAAGTTTTGGCACACGCTTTATTTATAAGCACAGGGATAAACTACCCTCTGCGTGAACTAAGCAACTACAACCTAACTTATTAACTACGCAGCAACACGCAGTCTTAACTAATTAACTTATGCAGCAACACGCAGGCAACTCCGTGCACGTTTGGAGGAAACGGTCATCATGGGAAGTAAATCTATGTTTGGATCCTGTCTTTTGTTGTCTTCGTGGTGTGGAGGAAGTTCCAGCTATGGTTCCGTGTCTCAGCTGCTCACGGCTTCCGTGCCACCATCTGGAACTTGACCGTTTGACCGAGGGAACACCTGTGTTGACCAAGGGCATATGTGACTGGTTTGGCTCAACCAATAGCATACGATCCATGTGTACATCCATCCCAACGTGACCATGTGGCCCGTTCCTTGAGAAGACATGTGGATTATATCAAACAAAAAAAAGGCTGCGGAATCTCTGAATAGCTGCGGAATTGCTGAACAGCTGCGGAATTGCTGAACAGCTGCGGAATTGCTGTATATGTTCCAAAATTCTAATCAAACAGTCAAACATTAGCATAGTTAACAAACCATGATAAAAGGACATGTAATGCAATAATTTGAACAAGTTAATGGAGGAAAAGATGGAAAAAGGAAGAAGTGAATGGGAAAAAGCTGTTGGGAAGATAGCTAAGTGAGTGCAAGGTTGAGGCTCAACATACCCCCACTCTGAGGGTGTTGCATGTCCTCATGCAACCAAAACTTTGCATAATCCTTTAATTCATATGCTCGGATGCCTCTGCCAAGACATCCAACCTTCTTCTCTTCCTCTTTGTTGCCAAACTTGTTCTCGGTTTCTTTACCAAGCACCTGAATTTTAAGTTGATCAATGCCCGGCTCAACTTCTTGCATTTTCTCTTCAACTTTCTGTTCTTTCTTTGCCAAAGGCCCAAATGAAGCATGGTATTGTCGTGGATCATCTTGTCCACGTTACCTTGTTGTTTCAATTTTTCATTTTCATTTTTGATGTGGCGATTTAGGACTTCTAGTTCAAATATTTCTTGCTTCAGAGATTGAACCTGCTGTTCAAGGGGCAAGACTGTGCTAGGACCAGCAACAGATTGCTCCAATGTTTCTAAATAGTCATATGCTTCTTGCTGAACAGGGTCAATATCTGGAGTTTGCCTTGGTATGAATTCAAACCCTTGAAAGTTGCTCTCTCTTTCTTGTTGAAAAGGGCTTTCCTCTCTTGGAGGACTTGAGTCAATGTCTAGCTGAATTTGCCTCTTCTCAGGTGTGCTCAAGTCAACAAAATGGGACTGTTTTCCTTTTATTACACTTTTCCTTTCTATGAGCCTTCTACTTCTTCTTACCTGTATGCTAGTGCTTTTCTTCTTGGAGATGGCAGTTTCCTGAAGCTGAGCAAGCCTATGAGCTAATGTTTGAGTATCTTCTTCGGTTGAAGGCTCAGGTGAAGGGGATGGTGTTTGCAAAATAGCTTTTCCCTTATCCCTTTTCTGTCTTTTTGTTTTGCTGCCCTTTTCCTTCTCTTTTTGACCAGTTTCCAGGACGGTTTCTTGGGCAATTTCTTGAAGAGTTTCTGCAATGATTTCTTGGACAGTTTCTTCTACATCAGTATCTTGGGCAGCAGTTTCTTTTTCTTTTCTTCTACTTCTCCGGGGCACTTTAGGAGAGCTAATGGAGGCTGGTACTTTAGGAGAGCTAACAAAGGTTTCAGCCGCCTCCTGAAAATGGTTCCTAATAAGGAATTTCTCCCATGTGTCCTTCCTGATTTTTAACTGCTCTTCAATTAATATTTTGATGAGGCCATGGTGGTATAGGTGTGGCTCAATGTTACCCACATGTTTTTGCACAGTAGCACTCATTTTCTTTAAACTAGACAAAAAGAAATAAGGGAGATTGATGGTATGTTCACACATAAAATGCATCATTATCTTTGTGTGATAAACATACATTGTACCAAATCTGCCTTCACATGTCAAAAATTTCTGCACTAGCAAAAGTAAGGCAGTCCATTCCTTTTTAATGTTACTTACAGGTATTCCTTTGGTGAAGATAGTAGTATCCATACCTGGATTTTTCAATATGTTCTTCCACTCTTGGCTTTCAACAGTTCGATTCTTGAACCATCGTTCTCCAGTACGAGGCAAAGCAGTTGCTTGAGCCAAGATGCTTTATGTGACAGTGAATTGCAGGTCCCCAATCTCCACAGTGTTTGTTTTCCCATCAAACGACCGAGCAAAGGCCTTGGTAACCTCTTTGTGGTATCCTTTGAATTTCTGAATAAATTTTAACCACTTGGCCTTCTGCAGGGCATTCCTTGTTTGTGGGTAACCGTCTAGAAATTTAGAACCTTCCGGCTCTGCTCTTAATAGCTTGCCCATTTTGGTTACCAACTTCTCTTGCTACTCTGACAATACTGTTTGGACGCTAGAGGAAAGAGACTTCACGGGAAAACAATGCTCCTCAGCATAAATTACGGCTGGAACAGAGAACTACACGGCTACAGTAGAATGGCCGTAATGGAAATTGGGAAAACAGTGTTCAGTAGTGGGTATTACGGCTACAGTAGAATGGCCGTGATGCAATTGCGAGCCTGTTGGTCAGGGTTTTAAGCGGAGAGATGAGGAGAATGGAGCAGCGTAGGTTTACGGTGAGACAGAGTAGTGAATGAACCGAGAGTGAAATCGATGAAATCGAGGGAGTGAACAGCGATAGGAATGAAGTTATGCATGCGTAGAAAGATATTAAAGGATAGAACGGCCGAATCCCATCGACGTCGGGTAACTGTATACACCTGGCTGCGGAATGATCAATTGAGGAGCCGTGGTACAACAGGACACGTCATTCTGGTACGAAGAATTAATGCAAGGGAGCGGGCCGTATCAGGTTTGAATCACAGCGATTATGGGACCGTTAAAACGGAGGTGAGGTGGACTACGCAGCATAATGGACGAGGAGTGAACGGAGATCTTGTTCAATCATTACACTAGGTGCCTAATACCATAATCCGAAAACCATACATAATGATATAACTGTTAGTTAGAGGTTTAGAACATACCTTTGTGTATTTTGATTCCTTTGCTAATCATGATGCTAACCTTTGATTTATTGCTGCCTTTGTATATGCTATGTGTCTTCACCCTTTAATGATGCTGGTACTTCTGACTGCAGACTTTTTTCTTTTTGAAACAGAGTTTATTTTTGTTGCAGGGACAGAGTGTATTAGCTGCGGAATTCGGATATCAGCTGCGGAATTGGCTCCTAGCTGTAGAATTTGCAGCAACATTTTTCTTCCTGCACCAAGAGAATTAAAACAACTTGACTAAATGAAATAGTCTTGATGGGGACTTTATTGATGAGAATGAGATGGAGTGAATGGACTGAAAAAAATGGAATGGAATTAAGATGATGAGATGGAAGAAGAGGGATTTTTTTTTGGAAAATATAAAGTGTCAGGTGACCCTGATTTTCACCTTACATTTTCTGCATAAGACTGCCAATCCAAGATTGGTTTTCAGGCTTATACAAGAAATTTTTTCTTCTTTTTTTTTCTCTCTTTTTTTTTTTTTTTTAATTGAAAGAAACAGAGATTAGGCTGATGGAGGAGAAGAATGCTTCTCCACCAGCCTCATTGCAGAATCTTCTTTGAACAACTTGACAAATTCCTCTTTTGAGAGTGGCTTCTAGTAGATTTTCAGGCGATGGCCATTCACAATAAGAGGAGTATGAAATTCATCAATAGTTTTCACTCGAACTGCTCCATTACTAAAGACTTCATCAATCTCATATGGCCCAAGCCAATGAGTTTGAAATTTCCCTTTGAAGTCTTTAAACTTTGAATCAAACAATAGAGCCCAATCTCCTTTCTGAAACTTTCTTTCTTTGATATGACGATCATGCCATTTAGATCTTTGGTGCTGAACTAGATCGGTCCTTAGAATTGCATCTTGTCTTATTTCATCTAGCTCATTTAGCTGGTCCATTCTGTGTTTTTGGGCTTCTGAGAGGCTCATTCCCAATTGGACTGCCACCTTGAAGGTTTTGATTTGGAACTCAATGGGGAGCAGGACTTCCTTCCCATAAACAAATTCATAGGGAGAATGTCCTGTTGTGTTCCTCCATGTAGTTCTATAGGCCCATAAGGCTTCAGGAAGCCTTTCTGCCCAATCTCTTCTATGAAGATGAATAGTCTTGGTGATAATACCTTCAAGAACTTTATTGGTAGATTCCACTTGGCCATTTGATTGCGGATGGTATGGAGTAGATGTTCTGTGCTTGATATTATATTCCTCCATCAGCTTCTCCATCAATTTAGATGTAAATTGGCTGCCCTGATATGTCACAATTTCCCTTGGGACACCAAAACGAGTGAAAATATCCTTAAAAAGAAATTGAACAACTGAATTTTCAGTAGCAGAAGGCAATGCTTTTGCTTCTACCCACTTAGTAACATAATCAGTACAAACCAGTATATACTTCTTTTGCTTTGATGGTGGATTAATTGGTCCAACGAAATCTAGAGCCCATTTCTCAAAGGGTTCGATGCATACCTGAGGCTGTAGTGGCATTTCATTTGAAGGAGTTGGTCTCCCAACTCTTTGGCAGCTGTCACACCTTCTAACATACTGCTTTGCATCTTTAAAGAGAGAAGGCCAATAATATCCTAGAGAAAGGATTTTATAGGCTGTCCTCTTGTCAGCAAAGTGCCCGCCGCATGGTTCATCATGCCATGCCTTAAGGATGTCAGGCATTTCATCTTCCCGAACACACCTTCTGATTATACAATCTGGCCCTGTTTTGAACAATTCATTAGAAATCCAAGAATAATGTGAACTCTCCTGAATGATTTTCCTTTTCTCATTAGGAAATAAGTGTAGAGGTAGCTTCCCTGTAACTAGATAATTAGCCATATCTGCATACCAAGGAGTCTTGGTAGTTACTGCAAACAAGTATTCATCTGGAAACTTATCTTCTACTGGAGAATCTTCATTAGTGTTTTGGATTCTAGACAAGAAATCAGCTATTGTGTTTTGCTTTCCAGGTATATCTAACACAGTAATGTTGAATTCTTGTAAAAGTAAAAGCCATCTTGTAACTCTGCCATTAGTAACAGGTTTGTTCATTAAATATCTTATGGCAGAGTGATCAGTATGGACAAAGGTTTCATAGCCGGTTATGTAGTGTCTAAACTTATTGATCACATGTACCACGGCTAAGAACTCTTTTTCTGTAACAGTATAATTTAACTCAGTGGGAGTCAAATTTTTACTGGTGTAATAAATGGCATAAGGGATCAAATCCTTTTGTCCCAAAACAGCTCCTAGAGCTGTATCTGAAGCATCAGTAGAAATGTGGAAAGGGAGTTTCCAATTTGGTCCCCTTAAGATGGGTGCTTCAGATATTCTAGTCTTTAAAGCTTCAAAGGCAGATTGACACTCAGGATCCCATTTGAACTCACAGTCTTTGGTAAGCAATTTGAAAAGAGGAGATGCTATCTTAGTGAAGTTTTCAATAAATCTTCTGTAATATCCAGTAAACCCAAGAAAACTTCTAACATCTTTCTGGCAATTTGGAACAGGTAACTTAGAGATGACTTCTACTTTGGATCTATCAACCTTAATCCCATCTCCTGAAATATGATGTCCTAAAACAATCCCTTCAGTAAACATCATAAAACACTTTTCATGACTTAAAGAAAGATTTGTTTCCTTACATCTTATTAGTACTTTTTCCAAATTTTCCAAAGCTTCTTCAAATGTATTACCATAAACTGTGAAATCGTCCATGTAGACCTCTACACAATCATGAATTAGATCTGAAAAGATTCCTAGTACAGCCCTTTGAAATGTAGCGGGTGCATTGCACAATCCAAAAGGGAGTACTCGGTAGGCAAAAGTTCCCCAAGGACAAGTAAATGTGGTTTTGTCCTGATCTTCAGGTGCTACCTGAATTTTATTATACCCACTAAAACCATCCAAGAATGAGAAATACTTTTTTCCTGCTAAAGTGTCTAGTACCTGATCAATAAAAGGTAGAGGGAAATGATCCTTTAAGGTTGCCTTGTTCAATTCTTGATAATCAATGCAAACTCTCCATTTACCATTCTTTTTGGGCACTATAACCAAGGGAGAAATCCATTGGCTATCTGAAATGGGGTAAATGAAGTTTACCTTGAGCAATTTATGGAGTTCTTCTTTCACGATTTCCCTAAGGTTTGGATTCATCCTTCTTTGTGGTTGCCTAATAGGTCTGCTATTTTCTTCAATATAGATGTGATGAATACAAGTCTTAGGATCGATTCCTTTCATGTCAGTGTATTCCCATGCAAATGCAGTGGAATGTTTTTGCAAAAGTTTGGTTAATTATTCTTGTTGTGGTCTTTCCAAGTTTCTATTAATGTTCAATGTTTTTCCTGGAAGGATTTCAACTGTAGAACTACCAAACTCTTCCATTGAGAAGAGAGACATCTGTCTATAGGAGAGATATTCAATGTCTGCATCTAACTGAAACCGTGTAGAGTCATATTCTAAAGGTATTTCAAAATTTTCTAATGTATTTAGAATTTGACTATCTTCACTGATCTCAGAGATGGTCAGAACAGGTTGAATGGTATCCTCATCATCAACCCACTCATCTTCTCCTATTTCTGTTATTGCCTTTGCTGGAGGATACAAGTTGAATTTCTTGGTGGAATTACCATCTGATATATACATGTCCCCAGACCTACAACTGATAAAAGCATCAGCTGTTGCTAGCCAAGGTCTTCCTAAGATAAGAGGATGTCCTCCTAGATTGTTCTTGGGAGTTAAAATAATAAAATCAACTGGATATTCCCAAGAGTCTAGGGAGACTGGAATGTCTTCCAATACACCATCAGGTTTAATAATTGATCTATCTGCAAGTTGCAGTAAAGTAGGTGTAAAGAGAAGGTTAGGAAGCTTTAACTGATCCATGGTCTGTCTACTCATGATGTTGATAGCGGCTCCTAAGTCAATCAAAGTATTTGGGATTTCAACCCCATTAATATGAGTCTTGACAATAGGGCTACCGGGATCCACGTACTTTTGCATGGTAATCTTACCCATCATAATGTCTACAATTTTTCCAACTAGATGTATCCTTTTGGTATCTCTGGTTCTCTTTCATGTTTTCTTCAAACTCAACTCCTTTATTGTCTTTGCTAGAATGGGAATTTCCTTAATGGCTTGTAACAAGGGGATCTTGATACAGACATTCTTCAATTCATCTAGAAAACTATAATCAAGCAACCAAATTTGCTTTTCCACTCCTTTGTCAATTTGTAATCTTTCAGGAAAAGGAGGTATGGCTGAAGATGTCGGTTGCTCAACTATGGGAGTTGTAGAGGTTGATTCTTTTTCTTTTTCTTTTTGGATATTTTGGTTTTGAAGTAATACTTCAGAACCCTTATTGACTTTGAGAGATTCTTCCTCAGAAATGCTTGGTTGTTGAACACTTGTAGAAGGTTGATCTAGGATTCTACCTGATCTGAGTTGTACTTCATTGAGAGGAACAACCATATAGGTAGGGAATGGTTGACCTTCCATCATGTAAGCATTTTGAGGGTTCCTATTATTTGGATTTGGTAATGGCTGAGAGGGAAGTTGATTTGACTTCTGCTGGGATTGAAGCGAGAGTTGAGAATTTTGATTTTGTGGAGGAAGTTGTTGTTGTTGAGGGTATGGCAATGATAGTTGTTGACCTTGATTTGGAAGTTGTGGAGCCTGCTGATTCTGAAATGATGGAGGATATTGATAGAATTGAGCAAGTCTCCCATAAGGATTTTGCATGCTTTGCATCCATGCTTGAAAAGCATTTTGAGGTTGAGGCCAAGGTTGTTGCCAAGGATTCCAATTTGGTTGGAATTGAAAATTCATAGAGTTGTTAAACCCTTGATTCTGTTGCCCTTGCCAAGGTCTCCTTGCAATAAAACAGAGAGATTCAAGTGTATTTGGATCCTCTTGAAAGACTGCTTTGAGGCCAGGTATTGAAGGACAATCCTTAGTCTCATGAGTTTCTGAGCAAATTACACATGTTTCTACAACGTGTGCATCCAAGGGACATTCCCTTAAAGCATGTTTCTTTCTACATTTCGGGCAAAAAATGGCCAAAGCCTCAGCTTCTGCTTTTTGTTTATTGTGAATCTTAAGGATATCTAGTTGTTCACTAAGACTCCCTAAGATGTCAATTTTGAATTCATCAAGCATATTGCCGATTTCAGCCCTACTTACTGATCCTGTTGCAGATTTATTTGCTCTAAGGAGAGAAGGATCTCTAGGCCCTTTTTGAGTTTTTGATTTGCCCCTTGAGAGATGGATACAGAGTTCTGCTATATCATTGAGTGAAAGTTGAGAAATATCCCCTTTCCCCATCATGTTTAAGATATTTATCCATTCATCCCTAACGGCTTTTAATAAGAGGGCTTTTAAGGTCTCTTCATCCAAGCTACTCATTTTTGCTCTTTTCAAGTTATATTGAAATCTTTCAAGTAAATCTTCTAAGCTCTCATCTTCTCTTTGTATCATTTTAAATACCTCGTCCTTGTGATTAGTAGGCATACAATAGTCCAAATAACTATCTAAAAATGTCTGTTTCATTTCATCCCAAGACCTAATGGATTGAGTGAGTAACCCCATGAACCATTTCAAGGCTTGATCTTTCAGTGTTGAAGGGAACAATTTGAGTTTCTGAGAGTCATCCAGGTAGTCATAAGTTCGACACACAACTTCAAACTCAAATAAAAATGTTTCAGGGTCCTCAGTTCTTAACCCATGGAAATTTGGGAGGACAGATGGCGATGTTTTTCATAGTGGCTCAGGAATCCTCATTAACAATGGGAAACCCAAATGAATTATCCCCATCTCTATTTCCTCCTCCAAGGGGACCTCTACCTCCTCCATTATTGTTGTTGTTTCCTCCTCCTCCTCTACCTCTACCTCTACCACCTCCTTCTTCCTCTACCATGATGGTTCTCCTAGGGATTTCAAAATCTTCTAGTTCCTCTACAAAGGGTGAATGAGAAGAGATTTCTCCTTCTTCTTCAGATGATTCTACTTCCTCAATTACAATTGGTCTTTCTGTAGGAGAAAGAGAAGAGTCTCTTCCTGGTTCAAATTCAATAGAAGGTGTGGGAGAGTCAACTCTTGGCTCTTGAATTCCAGGAATTCTAGGACTAGGAGTGTCGGTTGGAGATAAGGGAGGTGTCTCTTGTCTATCCCTTGAAGTAGATGGACTTGTAAAAATTAAACTTCGAGCTCTAGCTAAAAACCTTCCCCTAGAATCTCTAGCTCTATGCATGTCATTTTTTCTTTTATTATTTTTCTTCAAGTCAAGTTAATAGTTCTTTTTCTGATCTTCCAGGTCACTCTAGGTGCAAGAAGAGAGCATACTCAAGAAACTACTAAATCAATAACTTTCTCTTTTCTGATCCTCCAGATCACTTTGAAGTGCAAGAGGAGTGCATACTTTGATAGGTTATCAACTTCTTTCCTTGAAATTTTATGTTTTTTTTTCTTTAAGAATATGGCTACTTAATTTCACTTCCCCGGCAACGACGCCAAAATGTTTAGTCAATTTAGTGTTGTCTAAATTGCTATCATAAATTGTCAACCAGGAGCTCGTAAGCTGATGAAGTGAAGGTGTACTATATGTACTTAAGCAACCTCTTAGATCTTTTTGTCGTTTGGGGGTGTTGTTTGTGGTCAATTTAACTTCCTAAGATGGAGTGATGATTTTATAAACAGATGAGTGATAGTGTGTGTAAGGTGATTTCTAAATGAGTGAGTGTGTGTAACTGGTGTTTTCTAACTACCTTCTAAACTTTGCAAAGAAAGAGATTGAAAGAAATAAATAACTTGAAATGAACTGAAAGCAAAGAACCACTTTCTAATGGCACTAGTCACTACTCATGCTGCTGCAAATAAAAAGGTAAGAAAACCACTTTAAAAACCAATGATAATGTTCATCTCTTCCTAACTCTCTGCTTCCAACATATAGTACTATGTAAAACACGATTAGGAAGTAGTTAGAGATAAGTCTAAAAAGTGATAAAGCTCTAAATGACAAATTGTAACACCATTGTGCCTTTCTTCAGCATTCTGCTTCCAACATACATTGTTATGTGTAACAAGTGAAGAAAGAGTTAGTGATATAAGCCAAAAGCTACTCAAAGCAAGCTGTAATTTATTAGTATTCTGATCTCTTAAAGATAAACAACTTATGATAAGGAGACCATCAATGTGTTAGCATACAACTTGAGAAACTAAACTAGAAATTAAGCTAGAAAAACAGAGTAAAGGCAGCAACTATGAATATGACAACTGAAAATACCATCAGAGATAAAGCAAATACACAAAGACAAACAATCCCGGGTTAAAACCTGCAGAAAACAATACTGATCAGTTTAAAATAAATGTTGGAAATGAAATGACATGAAATCAAACAGTACACTATTATACATGATGAAAGAAATAAAAATTGCTGAAGGCAGGAAAATGAAATCAAACACTATGTACACAGGCTGTCATAGATGGGGCCCCTCCATCCACGCAACCAACTAAAGATCAGCTACGAAAAGGTGAACAGAAGCAGTCTTCTTTTATAAAACCAGCATGTCAAAGTATAGTGAAAAAGTGCTGTAGAAACAGCCTTCTAAAACAGAGTTTTTATAACAAAATAAGCGCAGCACTTACAATATTCAAAAAGCTAATCTATAAGTGTTGGCACACGCTTTATTTATAAGCACAGGGATAAACTACCCTCTGCGTGAACTAAGCAACTACAGCCTAACTTATTAACTACGCAGCAACACGCAGTCTTAACTAATTAACTTATGCAGCAACACGCAGGCAACTCCGTGCACGTTTGGAGGAAACGGTCATCATGGGAAGTAAATCTATGTTTGGATCCTGTCTTTTGCTGTCTTCGTGGCGTGGAGGAAGTGCCAGCTATGGTTCCGTGTCTCAGCTGCTCACGGCTTCCGTGCCACCGTCTGGAACTTGACCGTTTGACCGAGGGAACACCTGCGTTGACCAAGGGCATACGTGACTGGTTTGGCTCAACCAATAGCATACGATCCATGTGTACATCCATCCCAACGTGCCCATGTGGCCCGTTCCTTGAGAAGAAACATGGAGTATATCAAACAACAAAAAGGCTGCGGAATCTCTGAATAGCTGCGGAATTGCTGAACAGCTGCGGAATTGCTGAACAGCTGCGGAATTGTTGTATATGTTCCAAAATTCTAATCAAACAGTCAAACATTAGCATAGTTAACAAACCATGATAAAAGGACATGTAATGCAATAATTTGAACAAGTTAATGGAGGAAAAGATGGAAAAAGGAAGAAGTGAATGGGAAAAAGCTGTTGGGAAGATAGCTAAGTGAGTGCAAGGTTGAGGCTCAACAATAGTTCCATACACTCTGCAGAAGAACGAAGTTGCTGAGAGAAAGAACTGATCTCTCAAAGAGATGGCTTCCTGCATGTTGCATGCTAAGTCACTGCCTCATAAGCTATGGGCTGAAGCACATAATTGTGCTAACTACATCTAGAACAGATCTCCTCATAGGTCTGTCAAGGATCATACCCCCTTTGAGGCTTGGAGTGGCGCTAAACCAAAGGTCACCCACTTCCGTGTTTTTGGCTCTCGGTCATGGGCTAGGATCCCCTCTAAAAAGAGAAAAGCTCTTGATCCACAGAGCCTTGAGTGCATCTTTGTTGGATACCCTGATGGTGTGAAGGGATACCGGCTCCTGATTTCCTATACAGACAAGCTCATCATTGAGCAAAGTGTCAAATTTGAGGAAATTCTCTCGCATGCACCTCAATTGCCACATGCAAACACCTTTTATCTACCTCATGTTCGAGATGATGACTTAATACACTCAGATGCAGATACAGAGCATGTAGATGCTGAGGTAGAGCATGCAGATGCAGAGACAGAGTCTTCAGATACAAATCTAGTGCATGCATATGATGATCCACATCCAAGCCCAGATTGGGCTTCCAACAGTGAATCATATTCCCCTATCATAAATCAAAGAACAAGGAGATTGCATGAGATATATGCACAAGACCACCCAGCTGCGAGAAATGGTCTTGTGTGGGATAATTCTGATCTGCAGATGACTAGCTCAGAGTTTATTGAGCCTCCTCTTGCCCTCACTGCCACTGAACCATCGCCATCCTCGCATTGTCATTTGGTTCATTCTTCGGATTCACAGTCTTATGTTGAGGCTGCTAGGCATCCATCTTGGGAGTCTGCCATGGAGGAGGAGTATAACTCCCTCCTCAAGAACCAAACCTGGGATCTGGTCCCCCTTCCTTCAGGCAGGAAACTTGTCTGATACAAATGGGTCTACAGGACCAAGAGTGCTACAAATGGGCAAATCACTAGACGGAAAGCCAGGCTAGTAGCCAAAGGCTTCCAACAAGTGCATGGAATTGATTATGACGAGAGCTTTTCTCCAGTAGCAAAGATGGATTCCATACGCCTTACACTTGCCATTGCGGCTACCCAGGGGTGGGAAGTACATCAGATGGATGTGAAGAATGTCTTTCTTCACGGAGACCTATCTGAGGAGATCTACATGGAGCAGCCACATGGTTTCATTCAAGATTCATCTTTGGTCTGTAGACTGAAGAAAACTCTCTACGGCCTTAAGCAGGCCCCGATAGCTTGGTATGAGAAGATGGATTCTTTTCTCGTATCACAAAACTTTGAAAGATGTAAGTCTGATCTGAATGTTTACATGCTCAGGACACATGATTCTCCTCTTATCTTAGTTTTGTATTTGGATGATCTCCTAATCACTGGCAGCTCGGATTCAGCCATTGCTACAGTCAAGAGGGCCTTGCGTGATAGGTTCTAGATGACGGACATGGGTCCATTACACTTCTTTCTTGGTCTTGAGATCAGCCAGGATGCCACAGGCATCAAACTCTCTCAGGCTAAGTATGCATGGGATCTCCTCGAGAGATTTCACATGACTGACTGCAAGCCAGCACCGACTCCTTTTCTGTCTGGGGTCCACCTTGAGGATGGAGGTGACACTCCATTAGTTGATAGCACTCTCTACTAACAGCTAGTGGGGAGCTTATTGTAACTCACCCACTCCAGAAAATATCTCTCATATGCAGTAGGGGCAGTTTCCAAATACATGCAGGAGTCGCATGAGCTACACTGGAATGCTGCCAAGTGCATCCTCCGATATGTGCAGGGCACCATCACCTTCAGGATTCACTATGTAGCAGGCATTGCATTGAATCTCCTTGGCTTCACTGATTTTGATTGGGCGGGCGACAGTATTGATCGCAAGTCCACCTCCGGATATTCACTCAGTCTAGGGTCTAGCCCTATCCGTTGGTCGAGCAAGAAGCAGGTTGTTATTGCTCTCTCTTCAGCCGAGGCCGAGTACAAAGGAGTAGTCAACATCACCATTCATACTCTGTGGCTACAAAACTTCCTCATTGAGTTGGGCGTCCAGTTCCACCAGCCCATTGTCATCTAGTGTGACAACCAGAGCACTCTCAAATTTTGCAGGGATCCAGTACAACGGCAGCAGATGAAGCACAGAGATCCATATGCACTACATCAGAGACTTAGTACATGACCAGGTCATTGATTTGCAGTTTTGTCCTTTAGCAGAACAAACTGCAGACATCTTCACCAAGACATTCACTGGGCAGAAGTTTCTCTCTTTGTGCGATTGTCTTGGAGTGAAGGACACAGTTTCTTAGCAACTATCTTTTCTTCCTCTTTTCTTTTGATTACATTGTATTTTAAGGGGGGGTTTTTCCCACGAGGTTTTCCCTCTTTCCTCAATTTTAGTACAAGTTGCACTGTATTTTGGGTGACTTTTGGCTTTAGTTGCCAGGGCCCATTTTCTATTTTTCCCCATAGTGTTGTTCAGGGGGGGTGTTGGAACTACTACACAGCTACATGCAGACTCTTAGTTAGAGCATGGGACTACATGCAAGATTCCTTATGCATGATTTACTCCTTGATTTTATCCTTCTTTAACTCCGCAACTGGTTAGTTCTTCTGCATGATTTACTGCCTGATTTTCTTCTTCTTTAACTCCACAACTGGTTAGTTCTTTTGCATGATTTACTCCCTGATTTGCTCCTTCTTTCACTCCGCAACTGACTAATTCTCTTCAGAACTTGTTGTAGGTGTTGAGTCTTCTCATTGATCACCACTATGGTGCATTACCTTGGGATCTTCACCCAATAATGCTATATCATGAGCATTGTAACCTATTTTCTAATGAATTATTCTTTTGTTCTTTTGATTTTCTTTTAGTGTTTTTGCTCTGCAAAGATGTGTGTTCAATCTTTACTATCTAGATTCATCTATGCAGGTTTTCTAACACATTTACAATATGATGTTTAAATAGATGATATATTGTGTAGTCAATGTTAGATAGATAATCCTCGGGATTAACCTTGGGTCAATTTGGGTAGTTATTGGAGTTCAAAAACTCCAGCGAACTAATTCAACTGTTTCCTATATGTATTTATATATACAACATGTACATAATTCTCTGAGATCATTTAATATACAGTTTATTTGGTTTCAAATTTAATGGGCGAGCCAATTGTTTGTGGGCTTCATGAACATCTGCTATGTGTGAAAGAGGTTGGTTTGCAGGCTTCATGAACATCGGCTTTGTGTGAAATAGGTTGAGATTCATTGGAGTGCTGACTTATGATGCTGAGATTTTTTCTTCTGTAAACCATTTTGTTAAAAGGAGGATGCATGCTGAGTGACGGTTGTAGCTGTAAATGTTGTGAAACCTCGTGCACTTACTCGGATGATGTGTGGAGGCAGAGTGAAAACTGAAACAAAGACTGAGAAGGTGTAAAAGGAAACATTTCATATGAAGAAACAGAGTTCCATCTCTCAAGAACCGACCTTGCTGCTGAGCCATCGCTGAGATTTAAACAAAAAAGGATGCCTGAAGAACTAAATTTGTAGCAAGGGAGCACACACACATTCAGGAGCTGCGGATGGGTTTAGTACAAGAAAACTATCCATACAAAGGAAGTTGACACATAATCATTGCTGTGTCACTGGAGCCACACACAATTGATGTAAGAGATGTTATTATGTATGCTAGTTATTTGAGCACTAAATATTGTGATGGATTTCTGATGAGAGTTGTTGCTGCTTTATATTTGATGATGATATGCATTTATATGTGCTTATGCTACTACCCTTGACTAGTGTACAATAGAGTAATTCTTGGTCCGAACAAGGACTCAATGCTTGACCATAATGTGTGATGCTTACTAGTCTTCCCTAACAAGATTATCGTAACTCAGTTTCCTATGGGTCGGATACCCCCTGTCAAAGAAAATAGAAAGAAACCCTACATATTGAAACTTTGCGTGAGCGTGTGTCCATGCATGATTGTGGACGTGGATTGTAGCCGAAGGTGAAAAAGAGATCAAATTTCCACTGCAACATTACTCTTGGAGTTCAAGGGATGTGTCAATTTTGCAGAGCCTATGATCGAATGTGGTTAAGTATATTTCATATTTTAAACTGGTCTGCATTATATATATATATATATATATATATATATATATATATATATATATATATATATATATTCTTTGAGACCATCAGCGAAAGTGGATCGATTAAACTTTTGGGTGGAGCATAGTGACAGATGCCTATGAATTCCTTGAATTGGTGGCAGAAAGAACAAGGAAGACTATGCCGAAGGAGAAGACCTGGGTGAATTAGTTGCTGATGAATACGTTTAGAGACAGAGACAGTGGCACGACCTGTGTTACAGTCTCTTTGTGTTTGACAGTAACATAGCGGTAGAAGTTCTTATGGCAGTTACAGGCATCGGTCTCGAAGCAACATTGCATCGATGTATGTGTGATGAACGACGAATGTAGATTGCAATGCCATCGTATCTCTGCGTAAAAACAATTCCACCACCACCTGCCAGAAAATCAAATCTTTTGATTGAGAGGAGAGAGGAGTGGTGTTCGAGCAATTACTTGTGATTTTAAAGCCTGGTATGTGAGCTGATAATATACATTGTTGACCGTGGAATTTATATTTTTGAAGCAGAATTTATTATATAGATTCAAGAGATTACATAAGGTACTTTTATTTTCTGCAAGATGAAAGCGGCTAAATTTACAGTAGGAAATTGAAAGAATTATTTAATGTGTTGTCCCTGTTGAGAGATTGTTGTAGAAAGGAACAGACTTTGTATTGCTTCCATAATAAACTCTGAATTGTTGATGCTTTTAAATTTGGTTGAACCCCTAAGAGTTGGTTGGGACCTTGATGTCCATTGAAGTGTTTTTTTGGATTTGAGCATTGAATCAATTCTCTGCAAATTGAAAATTCGTTAGTTGTGGGCCATCGTTGGTGTTTTTTTGGTCATGGGTCGTCGTTGGTGTTTGTCATATTGGTATAGTTGGAGCCTATGATAACATTACAATAGTTCGCTTTCTCACATACACTTGCCTACCGAGAACAGACGCACAATTTTTTTTAATTAAATACAGAAATAAATTTGAAGTATGAGGTTTATTTAAAATACTTGGGATATATGGATATTTGGGATATGTGAGTAAAGGAGGATAGGTAATTGAAAAATCATAATTGGTGGCAAGATTAATTCACGACTCAACTGCACCGAAACCCTAACTATGGTTAGGAAACTTTGACGGGATTTCCAATTAAGGGCAGTTTACATGGGATAAAGTACGAGAACGTTGCAACAATTTCAGGAGACCGATTCAAAGGAAAGCGATAAGAAGTCAACATCATTTTTTTTATTATTGCCTTTTAAAGTTTAATTTGGTTAACTTATGATTATAAAAACAAGAAAATCAAAGGCATAGTGGTTGGTAAAATTTACATAGTTATTTGGTGGATTGAAGGTCATAGGTTCAAATCTTTGACAAGATAATTTTAGAATTTTTTTGTGTTTTATCACAAAATTTGTTAAAGTTGTAAAGTCAAAGTCGAAGACATAATTTTAGAAGATTTTTTTGTGTTTTTTACGACAAAAATTGTTAAAGTTGAAAAGTCAAATATTGAAAAGTCAAAGTTTGAATTGAAGATTCGAAGTTAAAGTTATGTTGTAGATGGGTGCATGATCGGTTGAACCCGACACCCAGTTATCATAAATTTGTTTGTATTGGATGCATTTTCGGTGGTAGTCGACACCCCTTTTTTAAATTTGATTACTGAAGAACACAACCAAAGTTGATGATTTGTTGCAGTTATTATGCAAATTAATGTCATCCGGTGTTCATAACAGTGTCCAAGTCAGCAAGGAAATGCTCTTTGACATCCAAATATAATTGCAAAATACGAAAAGAAAAATTGAATTTTTGGAACTAGAATCCCAGTTTTAACGAGAAGAACTGCAAAAGAAGAATTTTGAACCCGTTCTTGTTCAGAATAATAGTGTGTTTGAACCTGATCATCACTCATAAAATAATTAGAGTAATGTTTCTGTAAGACCAGAAATTGCTCTTGAAGACCCTGTTCTTGAGCCTATTTTTCAAGATGAGCAACCATCACAACCACTTCAACAACCTTTATGGAGATTTTCAAAAGGAATGCAATTGAAAGTTCTTATGAGAAGCCTGATATTCCCAAAACTTTCATAAGGCCATGGGAAGAGATTAGACACAATAAACATAAAACTGGTTTGGGTTACAAAGAGGATATTCTGGATGTATCTTTTCACATACCAGATTTTGCTAAACTGATACAATTCCGAAGCACTGGATTTCTGGACGGTGTTGTTCCAGAACAAGTTGATAGATGCCAATAGTGTAATAGATTTGGACATGTGAAATATCGATGTTTTAATCTTCACCTTTGTGAGCATTGCAAAAAGCGAAATCATCATACAAATAGATGTTCCAGAAAGAAGTCTACTACAAGAGAGAAGGTAAATTTCAGATGGATTGCTTCTTGGGATTGGACCAAAACAACCAAGAAGATTTACAGGGCATATCGAAGAATATGTTCTAGAGTGATGAGAAGCCTTGCAGTAATGAAGAGTACTTCTCACCTTGTATCTGACAAATGGGGAATGGTTGATGGTCTGCTACAGGTTCGAGTTTGAGATGTCAAGCGAGCTTGAGTCAGATTTGAGTTGATTGAGCACTTCCATGTTTGGAATTGTTCGAGGAACTGCTATGATAGTTCTAGAGTTTGTGGTCACCTTAAAACCACATTTTTTGTTGTTCTGAGAACCATTATGAAGGTTCCAGAGTTGGTGTTGGTTGAGACCTTGACTTCTCCCATATTGGTTTGTGGTTATCCTTAAAAACCATTTCTTGAGAGAAATTTAGCTCTTATCTTAGATACATTTTTTAATTTTGAGATCTCATTCTTGGACTCTGGTATATCCCTTCGGATTGAGGGGGGACTGTTAGATAGCTAATCCTCAGGATTAACCTTGGGTCAGTTTGGGTAGTTATTGGAGTTCAAGAACTCCTGGGAACTATTTCAATTATTTCCTATATGTATTTATATGTAATACATGTACATAATTCTTTTAGATCATTTAATATACAGTTTATTTGGTTTCCAATTTAATTGTCTTACAGTCGAAAGTAGGAGGTTGGATGTGCCATTAAATTGCAATCTTGGATGATGAGAATGACATTCAAAATGAACAACACGGGTAATCATTGGGGGTCATTCCTATGTTCCTAGTTGGAAAGTGCAAGTCAAAAAAATTGATGTGCTTGGAATCCTCACATAAAATTTGATTCCCACACCATCAAAGTCACCTCATACTGCCCATAGATAACTAGCATTATCACTAAGGCACATTAAATATTAAATAATCACAACATATCAAATTTTTGAGTACAAGAATTTCATTTAATTTGTCTTGATGGAACAAACATTGTGAATCATAGACATTACCTTCCAAAATTATGACATTTCATTTATCTGACGTGTATGTCCTGTGACCCCTTTATTGATGTGTTGTAATATATACTATGCATAATATATGCTTCTTGAAATGTTGCAACACATAAAAGAGAAGTGGCCTTTAATTTTTCAACCAAATATATTAAATATTTCCACCCAAGGTTTAATATATGTCATTGCACGCCTTGTTTCATATAGACCATATTCAAGAAATGTTAACATAGTGCATTGTATGTAAGGATGACCCTATTGATATATATATATATATATATATATATATATATATATATATATATATATATGATTGTAAAAAGTCTGAGATCTCAACCTCTATATCACATCTTTGATCATATAATTGTATGAGACAACCCCTTTGTGTTAGAAATGATTTTATAGATTTGAATGCCTTTCTAGGCTTTCAACATCTTAAAACATATAAGCTATAAAATTAAAGCCAAACCCTTTATATATATATATATATATATATATATATATATATATATATATGATTACTTTAAAATTTTCTTGTTAAGGGAATGGGAAGACACTCATTATGGTTAGCGAAACGCTTTTAATATTAATGTGCACCGATATTTGTGACTCCACAGTGTGGTTTATATAGTGCAAGCTAGAACTTAGAAATATTTAGTGATAGAAACAAATAGCTTGGACAACAAATGCGTAGGATGTAGCCTATCATTGAGGGGTAGGAGGCAGGGGATGTGAGAAGTGGGATGAAGAAGGAAACACCAATGGTGGTCTATCACAGGTAATTATTAGGTCAAATAAAGCTTCTTCACAATCCAACTCTTGGATGAAAGAAAAAGGATCCTTGTCCCTATATTATAAATTTTGTTGATGATAGGTTAAATATGTAAGCATATTAATTTTCTGGAGAAATAAAGCTTAAAACGCACTATATCAAAGAATTTGTTGTTTTCTTTAAAGATGAATTCCAACTTGTACTCAAAATATAGATGCATATCATCCTTATCAAAATGAAAGCAGGAAGAAAATAAAGCTATGTGGAAAAATAAGGTAGGAAACAAAATAATAGGATAAGGTAATAGACTTAATCAGAGCCTGTAAAGTAAAATTGAGAGCAATACTACATAAAACTAAATGAGACTGAAATAAAAAGTGAAGGGAAACAAAAATCAAGAAATTAAACAAAAGGAAATGAAATAAATGAAATATTTAAAAGTAGAAGTCTTTATTTCGATGATTTATTTGTTCTCTTCCTCTACGTATGGTTTGAGATGAGAGCCATTTGTAGTGTAGGGCATGATGCAATCATTTTGATCTTTTAAAGCAGAGGAATTAGGTCCGACAATTTCAAGAATATTAAATGGGCCTATCCATAACTTCCGAAATGTATGATTTTTACCCTTTTCTATGTCTGCAAAGTCCTGTAAAGACACTTTTTGATAAAAAGTGAAATTGACAGATTTGGATATCTTATCAAAGTATTTCTTTACTATTTGCATTTTTCATTTTAGATTATTAAGAGAATCATTTTCTTTCTCTTCCAAATCTAACAAACCCAACACTCTTTTAGGTATGTCAGTAGAGTTAAGATCTTCATGTTGATCTTTGGTAGCTTTGGATGTACTCTAAGCCTTGAGTATTGAGGGTTTGGAGGAAGAAGCTCCACAAGTGGCCTTGTGGGTTTGAAAACCAATCTTAGGGTTTTGAAGCCATCAATGTTTGGGCCAAAATCATGGATAATTTTGGACATGTGATGGATGGAGATGATAGAGGATGACGAGAGGAATCAAAAGCATTGAGAATGATCAAAATTCGAGTTGTCTAAAGAGAGATATTATTTTTTTAAGTTAATGAGTGGCTTGTGTCACAAATTTTAGGTTGGCCTAGTGTTGTTGGTCACCTTATGACAGTTGAAATCCCACGTTCATGAGATTATTTGAATCCCTTGAGAAGTATATATATTAAGGGCATATGTGTGGTTATTATACACATCAAAAGGTGCATTCCGATCATAGAGAAGCTCTGAAATAAGGGTGCAGATTTGAGAAAAGGACGTAGGTAGCTGGAGCATGAGTTTAGTGGTGGGTTACCTCAGTTTTAGGGTGCAGATTCTCTATGGAGGAAGGCCACAGGTATGAGGCAACCACCAAGAGATTAAGGGATGTCTCTTGGTGAGATTTAAGGGTGGATTTCCTTTCCAAATCACGCCACATTTCTGAGGTGATTTAAAGGTATATTCATGTGCATATAATTGATGATAGTATCTTTGTTTAGGGGCGCAGTAAGGTACTATAGGAAAAACAATATTGGAAGGTCGCTTGTGTGGGTTGAAAGGGCTAGGAAGGAACCTCTTCCCTAGCCATATACTTCTGGAGTAGGTGGAAACCTAAATAAACATTGTTTCCTTGTCTATAATGACTGAAACCTTGTTTTAGCCTTGAGTGGTATTGTAGGAGTCTTGAGGTGATGTCTTGAGGGTGCAAGAGTACAAAAGGGAATCTAAAAGGTAAGTGCAAGTAGGAACCAAGGTTGGACAAGGAGACTAGCACTCAAAATAGGGATGTATGGCTATTATGGTGCCCTAACCAAACTTCTACATGCATAATAACTGAGATAAGGTGGTAGCAACAAGAAGTTGCATATGTCATATTGTTTGATGATTGGATGCTAGTTGGATGGTTGTCCTAGATTAGGAAAATTGCGAACATCTTGAGGAGCAGTCACATCACCAACTTATGTGTCATGTCAGGAGGAGCAGCACATGTTTGCAGAGAAGAGGTATGTTCGTCCTCCTGAGTTGATGTGACTTTTAGGTGAATGAGTGTTCTAAGATAAGTTTGTTGGAAGCCAAGTATGAGGGCTTCATAGGTTTTGGATTCCCTAACTAGGAGAAGATGCTACAACAATGATTGGTCACTCATGGACAATTGGAGGGTAGCGTGAAAGTGGACAAGTGTGAATGTGGATTGGGATTTTATGGTATGTTGAATGACAATGTGATAGTGTCCAAGTGAGAGCCTCGTGTGCACCACATTCATGGACTTACGTGGTTTCTAGAGTGGCTATTATTAAGATTATGGTTTGATGAGCCAGAGGAGAAGTAGAGTAGCCCTAGTGTTGTGTGTAGTGAAGGACTTATACAGTAGATGAAGGGAAATCCTCCTAGCCTATGTTCATTGTGGGAGATGGACATCTTGCAGTGATAGGTGGAAACCATTTGTGCCCTATGTTGGTCTTCATTAGAGCAACACAAGAATACCATAGTGGGCTAAAGTCCTTTAGTAGCTAAGGAGCAACAGTGGGAAGATTGAGAGTTGTTCACAAACGGAGTTGTAAGGAATTTAACATGAGTTTTGATGTGTTGTGTCCTTGGTCAACTAAGGAACAGCTAGTGAGAAGATTGGATACTCAAGGTTCAGTGGCCAAATGGACTTGGATTGTTGATAGAGGCAATGTTATGATTGAGACTTGAAGGATCGAGCATATATAGGGTACGACCAAGGTAGTTGTGAGGAGCTCTACATCACTTAGATGATCAAAGTATATTGTTGAAGGTAGACTAGTTATCGATGGATTGACACCAAATCCTAATTTTGTATCTTATACTAGTGGATGTATGAGGGTTATTATCCCTGATGTTACAGGGAAAAGTGTCTACTCAGAACTGCTTATCCCACTAAGGTGTGACAGCGGCCTTAGAAACAAACAGAGTAAAGCTACTTTCTTTTTTCCTTTATGAATTATAGATAGAGAGGAACAGAAAGACCAACCTCTGTCTTGCGCTAATCTCCTGATTTGATTCCTCTCTTCCTTGATAGTCTTTCACTACTTGTTCCCTTGCACGCCCAGCTTCACATAGTACTTGTAAGATCATAGTAGCATAGCACTATACAAAGACATGGATCTATAATCATAAACAATCTAGGATTAGATGTAAATTGACCATACAAATGCAGCAAATATCAATGACACAAGAGTATGGAGGAAAACTTGAATAACTTTTATTGATAAACAAGAAAGAGCCAAGAGGAGTTACAACCAGTTGTTCTGACCCAGGATCAACCTCTCAGCAAGGAAGCCCCTCTTCACCTCATATAAAGCTTAGATCAGCCAACAATATGATGTTTGTCTCAAGAAACCAACAGTAATTCCTTACAATATGCAAAATTCCAGCCTCTCCCCTCCGGATCTCTGGGATGAGAGATCTATATATAGATATTTGCAGAGGTGTGAGTCAGCTCTGGGTTTTGGATTAGTGTCTTCTCTCTGATAGTTCTTGATGCCACTTGGAGATCTCATTGATCTCTTACTCATCCTTGGGCGATTCTGAGAGGCAAGTGCCCCAGGAGAAGTTTCTGGAAGATTCCATGATCATCCACCTCGCAAACTATCTCCGCCACTTGTCTTTTCCAGTCCATCGCACCCCATAGAAGGGATTTTTGAAATGAAACGCACTTCCCGTGTGTACAAGGTGTGATGAATCGCACCCTGGCCATGGAGCAAGTGAGATGATCCAGTTTTGACCATTTCTGAGTAGTTTTTCATGGAGAACTTCTGGGAGAAGTTGTAATCAGTTGACCTTGTTCCTTTAGGGGTTAGAACAACACTTTTAGGAACTTATGAGCCGTTGGTTTATGGACATTTAATGCTTGGGGTTATAGTGCCCAAAAATGTCTATAACAATTGCCCCCTAAAGCATGAGGTCGTTAATCTTTTGATGTCAGGTGAAATGCTTTATAATGAGGATTCGAAGTTCTTTCAAGCTGGGAGGAGACCTGTAATAAGATACAATACAATACATTATATTCATAATATTTTCATGATCTAGTTGAGGCGGGCATTCCCATGCTCATCTTTATAAATTCATTTTCATGTACATAGGACAGACAATCGTCTGAGTGTAGACTGATGATTCTGATAGAGCCATCATCCCTTTGATTGGATGATTATCTGTGCAGCAATGATGTACATTTGATGTCTTTATTTTCCTGAATATATATCGCAGCCCGGATGGATGAAACTAGATCCGGGGTCTTCAATCTCGTTTGATCTTCACTCGAAGTACAAGTCTATCCATGTGAGAGATGTTCTGGAGTCGAACATGGAAAGACATCGCTTGATTACTAGCCAATGATATAAGCTGTTAACAAGCGCGAGAGGAATCGCCGATAATGATAATGACCCTGAAGGTACTACTGTACAATTCACGTGGTGTGAATAAAGGACTTGGCGTCGAACACCACGCAAAATCTTTCGGTCGAAGGTCATTGATGTAAACCTGTCGCCGGAAGTGAGAAACTTGCCATTGAGGCATGCAAGCTTCAAAGTACTGAATAGGGTGTTCCTAGATCAACTTCTTGCATAATGAGCTGATGTCGACAATAAGTGATCCGTCATAGGAGGGCCTTAATGAATCCCACGTCAATGACACGGAACGGAGCAAATTATTTTAATGGAGGTGAAAACGATCTGGTGATATAAGCTTTAGGGTGGCGGTCATGAAAGAATGGAGTATAAATGTATTGTAGTGGGTGAGACACAGGTGAATTCTTTGAATGACTTCTCTTGAACATATCGGCGACACTGACGTGATGGATTGGTAGAATTAACCCCAAATGTGGATGGTATGATGGGACCATGGTGATGTGACCGGTGAATGAAACAACCCAATCTGACTTGGATGCGGAGTGAAAGTGTCACGTTCAAGAGCAACTTGCTACCAACAAAGTTTCTTCAAGTTTTCTTCCCAATTTTTCCCCATTCATTGCTGACCAGTACCTCTTTATTTTTATCAAGCTTGAGGAGGATAACATATGCTTGTTCTATAATTTTCCCTTCGGGCAAACCCATCGCTATGTTTTAACGAGCCTAGCAATAGTGAAACTCGTTCTCGTCTATAAACAAGTTTGTCGCTATTAAAATTTTAACGAGTTTAACGACAGAGATAAATCGGTCCTTTTCAATTTTAGAGAGTCTGAAAAGGAACGTAAAGGCAACTCCAAAATTCCTTTTTCGTCATCTAATCCCTTAAGTCCGAAAAAGTATAAAACAATACAGAAGGGATGAATTTTCGATACTTTTAACGAGCCGAACAAAACAAGCGCTCGATGTTTTTGTGTAATAATCCCTCAGGTCCAAAAAGATTAAAATTTAGAGGAGGGATAGCACTTCCGGTCCCTTTAACGAGCTGGAGAGGCCAATGGCTCGGCAATCTTTTCATATTTTACGAGTCAATTGAAAAGAGTTTAAAGGAGACTCGTGTTTTGAGGAACGAGTGATAAAATGGGTAGCAACTGATTCCAGGTAAGGTTTGGAATTTTCCAATCACGGCAGTGTTACAAGGATGGCTAGTGAGATCACTCTTTGCAGCTGTTCCTCAAAATGGGTAAACAATCAAATGGAGGTGAATGATCGGCCAATGCAAAAGTGGAGGTGATGGTGAAAACACGACCAAGGCTTTAATGGCTGAAGTACTACATTCACGATGGTTATTTACCGGGGAATAGTTCATTTTTTAATGAGCTTAAAAGCAGGGGGAAACATTTGCTCATGGCTTATGTTTATTTTTTAACGAGCTTGATCTATGCGCTAAAACTGCTCGATTAATCCAGTCATGTGATAAGAATGTCTCATATAAAAACGTCAATTTTTAGAGTTTTGCCCCACATCCTTTCTTTATGCAAGTTAGGAAACGACCAATCCAAAAAACAGATAAATGATTGCTCTTTGCTTGCATGCCGAAAGGTTTGCATGCCCCAAGGTATAAAATAAAGCTTCAAGGTTACCTCTTCTTCTTTCCTTTAAAACATTTGTTTTACCGGGAGAGGTCTACCTCTTACAGGTTACCAAAGATTGTTCTATTCACGGCGTAAACAAAACACTTCTTCGGTGATGTCTACCGAAATAGACAAAGGTGAGTGGAGGAGGCTACTTCACTCACGTAACTTTGACAAGAGAATCTTGTTCTAGAATAACCCCCTCTTCCAATCATGGACGGGAGTACAGACTAGTCATATTCTCTCAAGGAAACCTACCCTATACCTGAAGTTTTCCTGTCGAAGCAGACCAGGGTGCATGCCCCCTAGGTTTCAGTCATGTCCCCCGAATCACTCACGCTCATCAGGCAGGAGGACTAGATATTGAGACATTTCTTGCGTGAAAATACCATTCAGGGATGGTATATGACTATTTTCTATGTGTGAACCGGGGAATGAAAGCTGGTCTACGAGCTTGACCACTCTTCCTTCGTGCGGAAAACACATTACTCTAAAGAGTGAGGAGACAATCGCTCCCATGCAATAAATATAGTCTCGTCCAATGAGTATATTATAATATAGAGGTCCTTGAACTACCATTACATTCATTTGAACAATTTTTCCTCTCAATGTTATGGGCACATTGGGGAGGATCCCTAACGGTCGACTGGTTCCTTTGTCAAAGCCTGTTATATTTCTCATCTCAGGCAAAAGCGATGGTGAACCAAGCGCTTTCCAAGCAGTTGAGGAAAGGATACTCACAGAAGCCCCTTCATCTATGATGCTACCGGCCATAACCATTCTATATATTTGAATAATGATTCGGAATGGTACACTAGCTGGTAAACGGGGTCTGCCTAGTTGATTCCAATTGAAGGAGACAACTAGGTTGCTTGGAGGTGGGACCGAATAGACGGCCGGGTATGACTCTGACGAACTTCCTTCCTGCAGTAAAGGAACGGGTAAATTGCCCCCATGTTCATTGGAGTCTATGCTTATGAAAAGAATTTGGACGTTGTCATCCTTGTTCTCTTCGGTGACTGTATCATTTGAAGATGGAACCTCTGAAGGCAAGACCGGGTCAACTGCCGCCTCGACCTTTTGACTCTCATCTGGTATGAGTTCAGATGGTTTATCTTCAATGATAGATGCTTCAGCTGACCACCTGAGCGGGCCAGCTAGATTTTCAACTAGTGACGGACTCGGCAAGAGTTTTTTTATATCCAGGAGGAAGTCGTAACGGTGAAATCGGACGATCGTCCAAAACTCTTTTAGCTTCGTCTAAGAAGGGACAACGGTGGATGGCATGATCGCCTTCACACAGTTTACAAGGAAATCTATATTTTCCTTTTTGTCCAGGGGCTTCACTTTCACTAGTTGACGGTGTGTTTTCAACATGATCACCAGAGGTTGACGACACCGAGTTGTGTAAACGAGGAGACCAGTCCCTTAAGATCCGAGGGATGCAAGGACAATATCTATGATAGTGGTCTCCTTTGCAAATGACACATGGCAATTTAGGCCTGGTCGGTGCAGTGTGTGGATTTTTGCTAGATGATGCTCGTTTGCCCCCATTCGCTTTTGGCTCCTTCTTCTTCTTCTCTTTCTTCTTCTTTTCCTTCTTCTTCTCAGGTGCTTGACTTTTGGCTTTACCAGCCCCATCAAGCGAAGAGGAAGGAGGAGAGGAAGAATTAGAGGAAGTAGAAAGTTGGTGGGTAACTCTGGACTCGTCTAGTTGCTGATTAGATTGTTCAGGAATTGCGGTGTTCTGAACGAAATAGGTTGAGAAGAGCCATACAGGCAAGCCGATTTTCAGTCCTGGAAGTGACAATGTGGCCATATGGGGTGCACCAACATCTCCTCAAGAGGATAAGGGACTATGATCTCCTCCAAGGGGAATTCCTTGGTTGGTGGATTCCATTTTCTCAACCCAAGATCAACGTAGGAAAGGGTAATGAATATTCCATTTAAAATAATATTTTAGACTCCTTGACACAACTTGTTTTTTCAATTTTTAAGAGTCGAGAAAAAACAAAAGATGACTCTAGTCTCCTTTGATTTTTAATGAGCCTGAAGTGACAAGTTCTTAGATGGACCTTTTCTGTTAAAGAGTCTGAAAAGGATCGAAAGGGACTGCTCTGGAAATCTAGGTAGAGGGATTGCCAAACCAATCGCAAAACTGTAGAATACTTTTTACGGTACGGTAGTCAATCTTCCTGAATGCTGTGTTCAGTGCATTGCAATCGATAGGGCGGCAGACACGGATTCCTATGGATAAAGGATTAAGCCTATTGGGGTTTCCCAAAATATACTCGACGGTACGTGGGAGCACAAGTCTGTACTGGCACTTATCGTCTCAAAGTGGAGGAATCACCCAACCATCATTGAGAAAAACAGTTACCAGGCTTTACGATGCCGGAATACATCTCTAGCCTAGACTTCTAAATGTTGTGCGTTAAGTTCCAAAGCGTTGTTAGATTCATTGAATTTATTTTATAGTTGATCTTATGAAGTTTGCCTTTCAGGTTCACCGCGAGATGTAGATGTAATTCCTAAAATGTAATCTAAGATGATAAACAATCTTTTTATCTTCTTTGCGCAATGAAAATCCTAGCTACTAAGGAAAGAAGACAGAATCTTTTCACAAAGAGCAAAGATCACACTCTAAATGCACTTTCCTAAATCAAACCAATCAGACTGTCTATATGCAAATGCACATGCATGTATTTGTTTTTGACTTTCTTAGTATATGGATGATAAAAAGAAAGTTGATGCACAAATCTGAATTTCTTTTCAAGCGACAAATATCAACAAGCTTCTTTTCGAAATAAAAAATGGAGACGATCACAACACCTTACGATTTTGAAGTGAATGCTTGTTTTTGACACTATAAAATTACAAATTCAGACCAAAAACAATAGTAATAGGATAATCGACTATCAACAACAATCAAACTCTTTCCTATGATTGAAATCGACACTCGCGACAGCTTCAAATCAAAGGACGACAATACGATTACGCTACTTTTGCAAAGGAGAACTGAAAATGACTCAACAAACACACAAAAACATTTACAGTTCTTTTGTACAAAGGAGGCGGAATAACAGCAAGGAAAAGGGGTTTCAAACAGACATATACTGATCACAGGCAGCAAAATTCAGGAATAGAACCGGAAAGAATGAATCACAGAAACCAACACTGCACAAAGCCTAGTCTGATCATCGCACCTGTAACACAAGGAATTTGAAATGCAGCGCACCTTCTCCACTCGGGAAGTGCACTGAAGTTCAGATTCTCTGAACAGTACCTACGCTAGGCTAGAAACGAGACTCCGTTTGGGTTCTGGGTTACAGTTTGCAGTTCAGTTCATGGGTTTTTCCCGAGCAAAAGGTAATCAGTAATGCAACAATTAGGGGTAGATCTAAGGACGATCTAAGAGCTATCACAAGGGCAATCAGAGAGTTTGTGAATTAGTTGTTTAAATCATAAACGGATCCCGTAGATGGACTGAAGTAGCATTTATCTACTTTGCATTTGCTATGGAAAATGCAGTTCGAATGCTACATGTAAGTTTATGAAATAGACAACAAGAAGACAAACAAACAAACTAATTCTTCCCCAGTGGAGTCACCATTTTGTTACAGGGAAAAGTGTCTACTCAGAACTGCTTATCCCACTAAGGTGTGACAGCTACCTTAGAAAAAAACAGAGTAAAGCTACTTTCGTTTTTCCTTTATGAATTATAGATAGAGAGGAACAGAAAGACCAACCTCTGTCTTGCGCTAATCTCTTGATTTGATTCCTCTCTTCCTTGATAGTCTTTCGCTACTTGTTCCCTTGCACACCCAGCTTCACAAAGTACCTGTAAGATCACAGTAGCATAGCACTATACAAATACATGGATCTATAATCATAAACAATCTAGGATCATATGTAAATTGACCATACAAATGTAGCAAATATCAATGACACAAGAGTATGGAGGAAAACTTGAATAGCTTTTATTGATAAACAAGAAAGAGCCAATAGGAGTTACAACCAGTTGTTCTGACCCAGGATCAACCTCTCAGCAAGGAAGCCCCTCTTCACCTCATACAAAGCTTAGATCACCCAACAATCTGATGTTTGTCTCAAGAAACCAACAACAATTCCTTACAATATGCAAAATTCCAGCCTCTCCCCTCGGGATCTCTGGGATGAGAGATCTATATATAGATATTTGCAGAGGTGTGAGTCAGCTCTGGGTTTTTTATTAGTGTCTTCTCTCTGATAGTTCTTGATGCCACTTGGAGATCTCATTGATCTCTTACTCATCCTTGTGCGATTCTGAGAGGCAAGTGTCCCAGGAGAAGTTTCTGGAAGATTCCATGATCATCCACCTCGCAAACTATCTCCGCCACTTGTCTTTTCCCATCCATTGCACCCCATAGAAAGGATTTTTGAAATGAAACGCACTTCTCGTGTGTACAAGGTGCGATGCATTGCACCCTGGCCATGGAGCAAGTGAGATGATCCATTTTTGACTAGTTCTAAGTAGTTTTTCATGGAGAACTTCTGGGAGAAACTGTAATCAGTTGACCTTGTTCCTTTAGGGGTTAGAACAACACTTTTAGGGACTTAGGAGCCCTTGGTTTATGGAAATTTCATGCTTGGGGTTGTAGTGCCCAAAAATGTATATAACACATGATATGGGAGCCCTAAACTATTGTAATATTTAGTTTGATTAATATAATGATGTATGGTAGAAAATTGTAAAAATGTTGTCTATATTTTATGCATTAGTAATTTACTGTTGTTTAAATTCCACCATGAAAAGTAGTTTCATTGTGATCTTTTATTTGGTAGCGTCAGTGATTTAATATTCTATCCTAGACACGAAGATCATGGAAATTCAACATGGTATCAAAGCATGTGTGATCTACATTGAGGGAGAGTGAATCAGAGTGTGGACAACAAAGTAACTCAGAGGGATTTGTGGTTTTCTAGATCATGGAGCAGAGGGTTTAGCTGAAGACATATAGATGTGGTCTTGACTGACTTAGCAGTGAGATCGGCTGTGAGTTCTGGTGGATTGGTGGTGAGCCTAGTGAATAATAGTTTGTTGTAGGGAAGATTATTGATCATGAACTTCCTATACCTTTTCATGTATGGTTGGGAAAACTAAAGGATTTCCTTGGCATGGACAAGATCAACATGATTGACATGGATTCATGTGGTGGACTACACATTGGTAGCCTAGAGTCCTCATCAGATCATGATGTTGCATATATGATATTCGAGGGATTTGCATGAGTGGTATTTGATCTAGGAGGTTGAGTGCTTGCAAGACTGAGCCAGTGGAGATCATGTAGGCTCAAAGTGAGTCTAGCCTCAGAGGGAGAAACCTTATGGAGGTTTCGGATGATCAGGTTCAGATGTGATGAGGCAGACGCACTACTGAGATTGTTGGGTTCATTCTACAGGGTATGTTTTAGTGATAGGCGACAGATGGGCTAGTGTCGTTGGTCGTGATGATGAGTTACTTCCTAGTCATTGAAGTACGTCCCTTGCTAAGAGGGAGTGTTCATTATTGGTAGCTTGGGAGTTACCCCAAGCCTTGAGGAATGAGGGTTTGGAGGAGGGAGCTCCACAAGTGGCCTTGTGGGCTTGAAACCCAAGCTTGGGGTTTTTCACCCATCAATGTTTGGGCCAAAACCATGGATCCTTTTGTACATGTGATGGATGGATATGGTAGAGGATGATGATATCAATCCAATGCATCGCGAATCATCAAAATTTGAGTTGTCTAAAGGGAGATATTAATTTTTGAATTTCACGAGTGGGCTTGTGTCACAAATTTTAGGTAAGCCTAGGTTTTTTGGTCACCTTCATGACATTTTTTGAAGCTCTTGAGAAGGCTATATATTAAGGGCATGTGTGAAGTTATTCTACACATCAAAAGGTGCATTCACATCATGGAGGAGCTCTGAAATAAGGGTGCATATATGAGGCAAGGATGCAAGCAGCTGGAGCACGTATTTAGTGGCGGGTTACCTCTATTTTAGGGTGCAGATTCTATATGAAAAAAGGCCACAAGAATGAGGCAGCCACCAAGATCTTAAGGGACATGTCTTGGCCATATTTAAGGGTAGATATCCTTTCCATATTAGGCTACATTTTTAAGGTGAGCTAAGGTTATTTTCTATGATGGTATATCTATTTAGGGCCTCAGTAAGGTATTGTAGAAAAGACACTATTGGAAGGTCATTTGTGTGAGCCGATAGGGCTAGGAAGGCATCTCTGCCTAGCCATAGACTTATGGAGTAGGCTGAAACCCAAACATAGATTGTTTCCTTGTCTGTGAGGGTTGAAACCATGTTGTAGCCTTGTGTGGTATTGCAGGAATCTTAAGTTGGTGTCTTCAAGTTGCAATAGTATAGAAGGGTAGATAAAAGATCATTGAAAGTAGGCAACAAGGGTGGACAAGGAGACTAGCACTTGGAGTAGGGATTTAGGGCTACTATGATGCCCTAACCAAACTATTACATGCAAAAAAATTGAGACAAGGTGGAAACGACAGGGAGTTGTAGATGTCATATTGTTTGATGATTGGATGGTAGTTGGATAACAGTCCTAGATTAGGATGGTTGTGAACATCTCAAGCAACACTCACATCAGTATCTTATGTGTCATGTCCAAAGGAGCAGTAGGAGGTTGTAGACAAGAGTTATGTTAGTACTCTTGAGTTGATGTTACTCGCAAGTGAATGGGTGTTATAGGAGAGGTTTGTCGGCATCCAAGAGGAAGTGATTCATCGGTGTTGAATGCCCTAACTAGAATTAGATGCTACAACAAGGATTGATCACTCATTGACTGTTGGAGGGAAGTGTGAGAGTGGACCAAGTGTGAATGTGGATTGGGAATTTTATGGTCTATTGGAGGACAACGTGATAATGTCCAAGTTTGTGCCTGGTGTGCACCATATTCATGGAATTAGCTGGTTGCTAAAGTGGCTATTGTTGAGCTCAAGGTTTAATGAGCGAGAGGAGTAGTAGAGCAACCCTCAACTTGTGTGTGGAGAAGGAATTCTACAACAGATGATGGGAAGTCCTCCTAACCTGTATTTATTTTTGAAGATGGAAATCTTGCAGTGATAGGTGGCATCCTGTTGTGCCTTGTGCTGGTAATAATTGGAGAAGCATAGGAAGACCACAGTGGGTTGAAGTCCCTAAGTAGTCAAGGAGCAACGATGGGAAAATTGAGAGTTTCTCCAAAACAGAGTTATGAAGAACTCAATGAGAGTCTCGATGTGTTTTTCACTTGATGGATTAAGGAAAAACTAGTGAGAAGATTAGATAGTTGAGGTTCAGTGGCCAAATGGACTTGAATCGTTGATAGAGGCAGTGTTGTAGATCAAGATCCGAAGGACTAGGAAGGTACATGGTACAACCAAGGTAGCTATGAGGAGATCTACATCAGCTATACACAAAAAGTATGTTTTTGAGAGTAGATTGGTTGTCAATGGATTAAAAGCAAACCCGAGTTTTGTATCTTATACTAGTGGATGTATGAGGGCCATTATACCTCGTAAGGGAGCCCTAGACAGTTGTATTATTCAGTTTTATTAATATAATGAAGTTGGATTGAAAATTGTCAAAAGTTGTCTATATTTTATGTAGTAGTAGTACTATTGTTTATATTCTGCTGTGCAAAGTTGTTTCATTGTGATCTTTGGTTTGGTAGCGTCATTGACTTAAAATTCTATCACAAACACCAACATCATGGAAATTCAACAGTTCAATCTACATGGAAAGACATAATGAGGTCAATTTGAGTTCAATATACATAAATGCCTCTGGTCCATATATAAACTAGAAAGTAGAAGTGTTAGTTCTTGATTTCAAAAAATTGTGCCAATTTCGAGGATTATCATTTATGATCTTCTTTATAAATTGAATCAGATTATTATTGATAGATTAAACTAGCCCATTGCCTTTGAGGTAATAGGTGGAGGAGGTGGATTGCTTAATCTTGTATTTATCACAAAAATCAGTAAGACATGCAAAAATAAACGTTGTTCCATTGTGTTTTATCATATCAATGGGAATAAAAAATTGTGAAAGAATATTATTCTCAAGAAATTCAATAACTTTCTCATCTTAGGCATTCTTTAATGGAACAATTTTTTCTCACTTTAGGAAATAATTAGTGGCAGTGAGTATGCAGATGTGCCCCATAGATGAGGGAGGGTTCATTGGTATGATAAAATCAAGACCTCATTTTGAGAATCAGAACTTAGGTATAATTATCTGCGAAGGCATAACATGAAATTTCTCTTTACCAACATATTTCTGACATTCTTTACAACTTTGGATATATTTATATGAATCTAGAAATATTGTTGTCCATTAATACCATACCTTAAAATTTTATGTGCTATGGATTTAACCCCAAAGTGGCAAACTATGTGGATTCCTCCATAGGTGGGACCATGAGACAGAGCTAATATCCCATCAACATATTCTTCATTGACATAACGTAATAATAAAACGTTGAAAGATCTTCAAAAAATGCACGTTATTAAGGATTAAATATTTGGAAGATTCCAAGCATAATATTTTTCTGTGAGTTTTATCAAGATGACCATGACATTTTTTATTATGGAAATAATAGATTAAGTCCTTATACCAAGGGTGATCTACGACATTAATTTTTCTTCATTGATTATAGAAAATTCTAATAAGGATTCATCATCGTTTTCTAGCACATAAGTTTTAGGATATTGAACCAAGTGAAGATCTATATCTCGTCACTTTATCATTTTTGTGGTGGTAATTCACATATCATGTTGTTGAATTTTGGCAAGTCAATGAGTGATTTTCCTTGAAATATAAGTTTGAGAAAGAAAAGGTTTAACAACACGTAACAAGACTCTTACCTCTATATGCTTGCCTAGGATATAGTGTCCAAAGTTCTCAATTGCATTGACAAGAGAAAAGGCATGTTTTCCAATGAAAGAATATTTGAATCCATCTTCAATTGAGGGTTTAACTCATAAAAGAAACTAGTTATTTTATACCTTGATCATTTTTCTACATAAGGATGCCAGAAATGGTTTCTTCTGTGGAATTGGTGTAGATATAGAATTATTTAGAGAAATTTGGCTTTCCCAACAATGGACTAGAGGAAATAGATCCTTTTATGGATAGGAAAGCTCTTTGTATGGTACCATCCCATTTGAAAGCATGATATTGCTCTAATATATTATGGACAAGTTTAGTTATTTTAGCAATAACATCATCCCTTTTCCATGAAATATTGGATTTTATTATTAGAATTAGGGGGACTTTGGTTCTTTATTTCTTCAACCTTTTCTAGGTCAATGCTAATTCTAGCTTCATAAACAATGTGTCCTAGAAGCTTGCTAGCGTTGATTCCAAAAATAGACTTCTTCGAATTAAGGGCTATACCAAAAATTCTACATCAAATGAAAACTCTTCTTAGATGCTCAAAATGATATTTACAATACTTTAAATATAGAATCATATCATCGATATAGATTTGAATGATCTTCTCGATCATATCATCTAAGGATAGTTGCATGGCCCTCTCAAAAGTGGCACCTGCATTGATCATGCCAAAAGTAATTTTTTTATAAGTGAAAGTGCCCCAATGATTGGTGAAAGGATTTTTGTATTTGTCCATTTTCTTCATGCATATCTAGTTATAACTAGAAAATCCATCTAAAAGCAACATACTTTTAGATCCTGATAGATACTGCAAAATCTTATCCATGTTAGACAAAGGAAAATTATCTTTTACACTTGCCTTATTTAAATAGCGATAGTGTACACATAAACCTGTGTCACCATTTTTCTTCCTAACATGGATCAAGTTGATACCCACTATGAATATTTAACTCCAAAATTAATTTGAGCATGGAGTAACTTATCCAGTTATTTTATAATAGTGGCCTCGAGAGCAAGGTTGACTGGTATTTTTCTCTTCCTAACTGGTTTGGCATCTTGTTTGATAGGAATGGCATGTTGAATGATGTTGGGATGAAAATATCAAAGATATTTATAATACTAGGCAAATACATCAAATAATTATTTGAATAAACTAGTTAATTTTCCTTTTGTTCTTCAGTGCATTAGGCCCTAATTTGTAATATCTTTGGATCATCGCGGATTCCAATTCTTCCCAAAATTATTTCTCCCATTTTGAATTTAGATTCTTCTCCATGCTTTTCTTTCAAATTAGGAATGTCACATGGTGATGAATAGAATTCTAAAGGAGAGAGTCTGGTTGGGTATTTATTATCTTTCAAAGATATAATCTCATTCTCCTTTATAGGTTTGTTTTGGATAAAAGCACAAATTATTTTCTCATCAAAGAAGACCTACCAATCCTTGTCAATATTTGGAAGATGAGGCCTATAAAGAGATTCGAGGATACAATTGGTACTTTCAGGTAACATTTTAAAGGAAGACCTTTCTACATATACAACTAATCGGTCATCAAAGGAACTCAACTCGCTTCTAACATGAGTAATGTTAAAGGTTAGGATCTCGAAGATATTTTCCCAAGCGACTAGAGTATACATTTTAATGAGTTTGATATTAGGAGAATATATTTATTTTCTTTAATAAATTGAAAACAAACTCATAGGCTCCAAAGGTAGTCAAATTTACATCCTAATGCTAAAGCTTGTTGTATCCCTCAGTATAAATGCTTCAAATTCAGCAATGTTGTTAGTACGTTGGAATTCATGTCTAAACACATACTAATTAATTTTTCAAAGAGGACAGTAAAAGACAATACCGACACCATTACCTTCATTAGAGGAGGCTCCATTGAAGTGAAAATGATAGATTTGATCTTCTTCATGGGTTTCCATGGGAGGAGGTAACTCATCTTCAGTGAAGAGGAAGCACACACCAACATCCTCTTCAACATAGTTAATAACTGGCTGGGGCGAACTTTCTATATATGGTGTAATGTGACCTTAACCATAAACGATAATGTTTGTTCCATTCTTAGGTAAGGTCATATGTGAAGCATCTAGTGATATGTAACATGTAGTTCAGACTTTCCAATCCCTTCCCAAAAACATTAAATAATTAGAGACCGACATGTACATGAATTCTATGTTACATGTAGTTCTAATTTTGGGAGAAGCGCAGACCACTAACATGATATGTTTGATCTAACCTATCATATATTGGAGATAGTTTTTGAATGCAATTAATTTCCTTGGGATATCTTCAGAAAATCATAGACCTAATTATTCCATTATGACGCTAGGAATTATGTTAGGTCCAAAGCCTCCATTAACTAAGAAACAATGTGCTATTTTGTCATGGAGTTTCACGGAGACATAAAAATGAGGAGTTCTAAGATAAGTTGAAGGGTTTTGAACATCAAGGATTTTGTCATGATGGTCTTATTCTTCTGATTGGATCTCTGAGGAATTAATTGGTGAAGGTATTTTTCCTTTAAGGAAACTCTTTAACTTCCTTTCTTTTTCAGGAATCGATGGAACATCAAGTAAGGGGGAATCAACTTTTATTCTGGCCAAATATTTGAGGATGTTAAATTTTGGCAACATGGAAGGTGAAGATGAGGTAGAAGAATCTATATTTTGGGAGATAGATTTGGTATTTATAATGGAATGGGAGATTGAGGGATACATAACTTTTAGATTTTCACGCTGCTTGGAAATTTGGTTTCTAGCATTGTGTGTTTTGAAAGCACCTCTTTTCGCAACAAATAAAACTTCCTCATTATGAATCTAGTCCAGGGTTTTCATGGTAGGATTAGGTTTCTTACCAAATATCATACCTCTTTTGTTAATTTAAATTTGATAAGTTTTTTCATCAAGGTATTCTTCACCAAAATTACACCATGGGTAAGAGAAGATGGAGTTTGATTGATATGCCTGATGGGTAGCATGAACATGTGTTAAAGAAGAGGGCTATGATTGAGATGGCATGTTAAATTTTATTTCATATGAAATAAATATATTGTTCATGTCTTGCATGAGTTTAAGGATAGATTTTGCGTCAAAATGATCGTTTTGAACCTCTAAAGGAGCACGAATTATGCGAACCTATTCTTCATATTCTAGGAAAATTTGGAGTGGAGAATCAAGACTAGTAGTGTTATTCTCTTTAAATTGTTGAAAATACAGTTGGAGAAATTTCATATAGTAATGTATCATCATTTCTTGATTATGAGGGTACACAATTTCAAGAATATTATTATATAGTTTGGAAAAATGAAGGTTAAATGTTAGTTCCCTTGCAATACTAGTGTAACCCCTTATTGTTATTTTTAGTGTAGCCCCCTTATTGTTATTTTTGTGCCCAGGTAGTCCCCATATCGTTATTAGTGTGCCCCATAGAAACCCACTATTGTTATTATTGTGCCCTTACATTATTATTGTTATGTAGGCTCTGGTTATATTGTGATCCCTTAGACTCGTATATATAGAAAGGAGGTTTTCTCATTTGAATCGTCCAAGAATTATTCATTTATGTAATCTAAAGGATGTTCCCCCCTTGAAGAGGATAATTTTTAATTCTTTGATCTATCTATTTGTGAGTTTGTTGCATTAAATTTGGTATTAGAGCTATTGATCCAGATTTAAACAGGAACGCAACAAATTACAGAGATAACCATATACACAAAGATGCAGCGGAAATAATACTTCATTTCATTAATGGAAAATACTGAAATATGCTTACAAATGGAAATGACAATAAACTAGCTAGGGCGATGGTAGCTTATCTCTGAGAAGAGATGTGATGGCTACATGCCTCTGAACTGTGTTACAATGAGGCTCGAAGGCCTATTTATTGTTGAGAAACAATGGAAAAACCCTTAACATTCCAAAACCTAACCCTAGGAGATGAAACGCCAAACTGTGGGTCCCGTTTGGGGTTAAGTTGGTACATCAACTTCCCAGGGTCGTAACTTTGGCATATGATCTTCGTTTGACGCGTACAATAGCTCATTAGAAAGATCTATCTGAGCACTATCATTGTTGGAACGGGCAACACCAGTCCATTCCATGGACTCGTGTTGCCCCCGGATTCCCCAAAAAACGTCGTTTAGGGCCTCAAAACGGCTCCGGAAGTTCAGGACCCGAAAAACTGCTAAAAATAGTAAGTTGTGCTACAATTAAGGAAACTGAAAATGCTGAGAAAGACAATGGTGGGGGTCCAGGTGGACTTGGCAGGTGGCCACCAATATCCACCTGGATCATTCCTCCCCCCTTAGGAAGCAATGGACCCCATTGCGTTGAGCTCCTCCATGAGATGAGGAAAGTTCTGCTGAACTTGTTCCCTGGTGAGCCACTTGCCCTGCTAAAGGAGTTGGCCCGCTTTGACAACTCGATACAGTTGGATATTCTGTTGGCGAGTGTTCTTGATCTGTGTGTCCATGATCCGATCAGTTGCAGCTTGTTCCATGCAATCTGGATTTAATTCTGTGGGTTTGAGCTGTTCTGCAATGTCGGATGTGTCTAGCAATGGTGGAAAGTATGGCCGAAGGCGGTCCACATTAAATACTGGGTGCAGGCCAAGGAATGGGGGAATGCTGAGCTCAAATGCATTGTCTCCCATAGCCTTAGTAATGGTGTAAGGACCATATCGGAGTGGTCTCAATTTCCGATAGGCTCCAGTAAGGCGTTCCTTTTGCAAATGCAACCAGACTTTGTCGCCCACCTGAAACTTGTGTGGCACCCGATGTTGATCATGTCGCTGCTTGTACTTGGCATTTGATTTCTCAAGAATGTCATGGACCTGCTGGCGAATATGTTGGATGCGCTCAATGAAGCTGGTGGCCTTATCTGTTTCGGACTGGACATGAGTTGAATTCATGTGAGTAGCTGCAAGTGGCATGGCCACATCAATGGGGCATAGTGGCTGGAATCCCAAACCCACCTGAAAAGGGCTATGGCCAGTGGAGCTGTGAAGAGCTCGATTGTAGCTGTGCTGAACGTAGGGGAGGCTCTCGTCCCATGTGCGTGGATGCTTTGAGTTATACATGCGCAGAATGTGCACAATCATCCTATTGACAACCTCTGTCTGGCCATCAGTTTGAGGATGGAAGGCTGTGGACTTCGTGAGTTTGGTGTCCAGCATTGACCAGAGACTGGACCAAAAGGTGCTGAGAAACCGACTGTCCCGATCTGAGATGATAGACTGTGGGATCCCAAAGTGCACCCACACTCGTTCAAAGAAGAGTTTAGCAGTGGCTTCTGCTGTGATATTCTTCTTGCAGGCCATCATAATGGCCATCTTTGAGAACCTGTCGACGACCACAAAAACACAGTCATTTCCATGCTTAGTGGAAGGAAGGCCTGACATGTAATCCATGGAGATGGATTCCCAAGGTCGACTAGGGGTAGGCAACGGGGTATAGAGGCCTTGCTTCTTAATGGTCGGTTTGGCAATGGCACAGGCAGTACATGATCGGATGTACTTCCCAACATCCTGTCGAAGATTCGGCCAATAGAAATAGTTTTGCAGTACTGCCACTGTTTTCTCGACCCCGAAATGCCCAACAGCCCGACTGTAGTGTGCTTCCCAAATCATCTTGGCACGCTCGCTTGAAGGAACACAGAGGTGACCGAGGTGGCATAATAGGGCATCTTGGAGGTGAAAATCTGCAACCTGCCGACCCTCCAAGAGTGTCTGGTATGTGTGGCCGAATTCTGGGTCGCTTTTGTAGAGAAGTGGCCAATCAGAAGTCTCGTGCCTGCAAGAGTTGAGCACGGTGGTTAGCGCCATGATCGGTGGTCGACTGAGGCAATCTGCAACATTATTGGTGCTGCCCTTTTTATACTTGATATTCAAGTGAAACTGTTGCAGGTATGTAGACCACTTCTGATGGCGATCATTCTGCAATTTCCCTTGGGTCTGTATGAACTGCAGAGGTCGGTGGTCTGTGTGGATGACCGTTTCCTTCCCCAAAATGTAATGCTTCCATTGTCGGCAGGCCTGTACAATGGAATACATCTCTTTATCATAAGTGGGGTACTTCCGGACTGTGTCTGAAAGTGTTTCACTGTGATATGCCACTGGATGTCCATGTTGAGTAAGGACTGCCCCAATAGCATAGTCAGAGGCATCTGTCTCGACCTCAAATGGTTGTTGTAAATCTGGTAACGCGAGCACTGGTGCCGTGCAGAGGCGATCCTTCAACTCCCTGAATGCCTTCTGTTGAGATTCAGACCAAAAGAATTTTGCTTTCGCCCCGCCCTTGGTGACTTGACTCAAGGGCCAAGAAATATGAGAAAATCCCAACACAAACCTGCGGTAGAAGTTGGCAAGACCTAGAAAGCTGCGGAGCTCTGTTAGAGTGGTTGGAGAGGGCCAATCCCGAATGACTTGGACCTTGGCTGGATCGACATGCACCCCCTGTTCATCAATGATGTATCCCAGATACTGAACCTCGGTCATGCCAAAAGTGCATTTCTCCAAATTGGCACATAGCTTGTGTTGCCGCAGTGTTTGGAGAACCTGTCGGATGTGGTGGAGGTGCTCTTCCCAACTCTGGCTGAAGATCAGAATGTCATCCAAGTATACTACTACAAAGGAGTTGGTGAATGGCCGCAAGATGTCATCCATTAGCCTCATAAAGGTTGCAGGAGCATTCGTCAATCCGAAAGGCATGACCAACCATTCGAAGAGGCCCTCCTTGGATTTGAAGGCAGTCTTCCACACATCTGAGGGTTCAATTGGTACCTGGTGATATCCTGACTTCAGATCGATCTTGCTGAAATATTTCGCCCCCTTTAGTTGGTCTAGGAGGTCATCAATCCGCGGGATCGGGTACCTATTACGGACAGTGATCTTGTTCAGCGCCCGATAGTCAATACAGAGTCTCCACGTCCCATCCTTCTTCTGTACCAACACTATCGGGCTCCCACAGGGCGAAGAACTCGGACGGATGTGACCTTTCTGCAGGAGCTCCTGAATCTGACTCTTGATTTCATTGTTCTCCAGAACGGAGCGCCGATAAATTGGTCCATTGGGTAGCGGCGCACCTGGGGTCAGATCGATGGAGTGCTTGACTTGACAGTGCAGAGGAACCCCTGCCGGGGAGGTGAAGATGTCTTCGTACTCCTCCACAATCTTGTCCATCTGTAGCTGCCATGCAGAGGGACCCCGTTTGGAGGCCGTGGCCACTGTCTTCTTCTTCCCTTGAGGGCGTATCATCAGGAAAACAAATTTCCTGGTTTTGGAAATGATCTTACTGCATTGTTTTGCAGTAATCAAAGAGATGGCGGCAGGTGGTGCTACCTCTGGTATCCTGAACAACTTATTTCCTAATGTAATAATAACAGCACGGGGCCTTGATTCATACACAGCATGTCGCTTCCACAAGTATGGTTGTCCTAGTAATACATCACAAACTTCAAGGGGAGCAATGTCACACAATACCTCATCCGTGAAGGGCTTGATGTTGTATGGAAGGCGACACTGCTGGCTCACGCGAAGATCTCGCCCTTGGTGAAGCCACCCAATGGTGTATGGTTGTGGATGTGCTGTGGTCGGTAAGCCCAACCGCTTCACGACCTCTGCCGAAATGAGGTTCTTTTGACTCCCGCTATCAACAATGAACTGTATCGGGGAGCCCTTTACCCACATCTGGGAGTGGAAGAGACGCTCCTCCTCCTCTGGATCTTCGGGTTCATTTTTCTGGATCTTTGCGGTAGCAACAGTGGCGCTGGGATCCGCATCAATGATCTGCTTCCCTTTTTCATACCCCTTATCGGGTTCTGACTCAGAGTCGGAACATGCATCTGATTCTGAAACCTTTAGCTCAGCCACCAGTGACTGCTTGGCCCGACACTCACTTGTGTTGTGAGTGGAGCTCTTATGGAACTCGCACCATTTTCCAGTGTCCTTTCTCGGCTTCGCGGCGTTGCTCTTTGCTTGCAGCTTCGGCTGGTTGTCTTGGGCTGTCCCGCCTTGGCTTTGTCCTTTGTTCTGTGGTTTAGGGGCACCTTTCCCCTGCTTTGGATTCGCAGATCCAAAGTCTCGCTTCTTTTGTTTAAACTTCTGCTCGACCTTGACGACATACCGGTATGCTGCGTCGAGCGAGGGGATGTTTAGGAACTGTATTTCTTCCTGGATGTACTTGTGCAGGCAGCCACGGTATTTGAGTATCAAATGTTGCTCTGAATCCTTGATACCCAACTTTGTGCGAAGGGTATGGAAAATATTGGTGAACTCCGGCACGTCTTGGTCCCTTCCCTGCCGCAACGTGGTCCACTTTATGTATTCATCCTCATAGCTTCTGACAGGGTAGTACTGCTCCTTGATGGCATCCCGGAACGAATCCCAGGTGGGTGCGGCTGAAAATAGTGAGCCAGTACTTTCATCCTTCTGCTCGCAGTAGGTTTCCCACCAGTCCTTGACGTGGGGGGCTGCTTTGAGAAGAGCAAAAACAATCTTTTCCCGACTCGAAAATTCATGAACAGAAAAATAACCCTCTAGCAGATTTAACCATTTATCTACGGCATCGGCGTCTATCTGACCCTCGAATATGGGGATTTCAAAATTAACTTGTACCTTAAAGGGTGTGGTGTTTCCAGAGGAGCTGCTGGAAGCCGATGCGCCGCCTCTGGGTAGCCGCTGAAGGATCTGCGCAAAGCTATCCATCATCGCGTTCCGTTGTTGCTCGAGCGCTTCTTCGAGCAAGATTTTGATGGGATCTCCTGCCCCCTCGTCTTTCTTCTCGTCCGCCATGGGAGGCCGTTGGGATTTGCCAGGCTGGTCTTGCAAAGGTTCAACCAATTCAAGCCCTAACTCCTTATATCCCGACCTTGTTGGGGACATGCAAAGAAAAACAGAGAAAAAACAGACCGCTCTGATACCACTGATCCAGATTTAAACAGGAACGCAACAAATTACAGAGATAACCATATACACAAAGATGCAGCGGAAATAATACTTCATTTCATTAATGGAAAATACTGAAATATGCTTACAAACGGAAATGACAATAAACTAGCTAGGGCGATGGTAGCTTATCTTTGAGAAGAGATGGGATGGCTACATGCCTCTGAACTGTGTTACAATGAGGCTCGAAGGCCTATTTATTGTTGAGAAACAATGGAAAAACCCTTAACATTCCAAAACCTAACCCTAGGAGATGAAACGCCAAACTGTGGGCCCCGTTTGGGGTTAAGTTGGTACATCAACTTCCCGGGGTCGTAACTTTGGCATATGATCTCCGTTTGACGCGTACAATAGCTCATTAGAAAGATCTATCCGAGCACTATCATTGTTGGAACGGGAAACACTAGTCCAGTCCATGGACTCGTGTTGTCCCCGGATTCCCCAAAAAACGTCGTTTAGGGCCTCAAAACGGCTCCGGAAGTTCAGGACCCGAAAAACTGCTAAAAATAGTAAGTTGTGCTACAATTAAGGAAACTGAAAATGCTGAGAAAGAAAATGGTGGGGGTCCAGGTGGACTTGGTAGGTGGCCACCAATATCCACCTGGATCAGCTATGGATTCTAGGGTTTCGTTGCTTCAAACAGGCCATTGGGGCATTTTCACTATAATTTTTTTTTCTACGAAGCTTAAGAAGCTTAAATTCGAACCAAGTGGATCTGAAATCTTGGTGAAATTTGTGTACAAATTTCAAATCTTGTCTCACTAAAGTTTCGGCGATATGATCCGAGGAAGTTAAGGATTTTGTTGGCTCCAGAATTCCATCTCAAACAGGTGACCTAGGGAAAATAATCATAACTTTCTCTCTGAGCATTGAATTTGAATTTCCAAAAAATTAATAGAAATAGGATGGAATTGCCTTTTTGGGTATCGTGTTCAAGGCCAAAGGTCGAAACAGTCACACATGGAGCTCCGTACATGTTTTCTCTATGGAACTAGTCTATAATCAGGTCATCATGGGAGATTGGGTATAACTCTTTCTTCAAGAATCCAATCTTGTTCTGATTTTTAGGGTTTGAAATAGGACTCATATGGATACTATAGAATGAAATTTAATATCTTGGAAATTTTCAATTACAGAGATACAACAACTGCAATGTCTATCTCCTAAAAAGAAAGAAAAAGGTGTGAATTTTTTTAATTTTGCATAACTTTTGTTTGAAAAATCAGTTTGAAGTGATTTAAAGGGAACATTAAAGCATGGATATCATTGTTTGATTTCAAAATGCCTCGAAAAAAAAATGGACACACCTAGTAAGCACCTATAAAGCTCTTCTATGACACATGAAGAAGAGGAAGAAATGCAACACAATATATCAAAATTACGAGACGAAGTGAAAAACATTTCGCTCCCGCAAAGAGTAACCAAAAATGAAATGGAAGCTAATATGGATGGTTTAAATAATGGTTTAAAATAAAACATGGAATATTTGAAGAATGGTTTAAAAGTAGACATGGAAGGTGTGAAGGAAGGTTTGACAAAGTTGCTACAAAAAATGCTTCCTAATGGCAAAAAGGTATTAGATGAAACTCATGATGAGAACAAAAGAAATGTTAATCATGATTTCATATACTCTAACATTGGATTGAAGACCCACCATATTCCAGATATCGATATGAGGAAGTTTGATGGCCAGGATCCAGTAACATGGATACTACAGATGGAGAAATATTTTTATCTCCATAATGTACAACACACACAAATAGTACGTGTTGCAAATTTATATTTAGAACCCAATAAATTTGTATGGTATCGATGGATTAGTTCTCATAAACCACTTTTCACTTGGTCAATTTTTACGGAGGAAAACATAGCACATTATGAGGATACAAAGACAAACACCTTTTGTAGCCAATGGATAAATCTCAAACAAAAGGTATCAATGGCGAAGCACATTAAGGACTTTGAAAAATTGAATATAAGGGTAAATGATATTCTAGAGGAGCATAGAATTTATGTCTTCATATGTAATTTAAAGGATAACATCCAACATGAGGTTCGCCTTGGGAACCTGATTCATTGGAGAAGGCATTTGGGTTGGAAAGAAAAAATTGAAAGCAAAATTATGGAAACGAGGAAGACTAACATTGAAAACTATAAAGATGGAAGTGTTGTTTCTCCTAGCCTTCCACAATCTACAAGGTTGACACCTCAAAAATTGGAAGAAAAAAGAGCAAAATGGGTTTTTTACAGTTGTGATAGAAAATACACTAAAGGTCATAAGTGTGCTAAGAAGAAAAATTTATGCATAGATTGTGAAGAGGAGGAAGAAAAGGAACAAGTAACTTCAAAAGAAGAGGATATACAACAGGAACCAACCCTAGAGAAAGAAGAAATAAATTTGACCATATCTTGTAATGCATTGGAACACATTATAACTCCTCAAACTCTCAAGATAGAAGGACATATCATGAAGAAAAAGGTAATAGTGTTGATTGATTCAGGTAGTACCCATAACTTTATTCATTGTAAGATAGCCAAGGAATTGAATTTATTCCTATATCTAGCACTAGAGAGTCAAGTGATGGTTGAAAATGAAGGAGCTATAAATTTCTCTTGAAAGTGCCATAATATCAAGATAAACACGGGGGAATATGTATTGAATAGGCCAGTTCTCTCCATTCCAATGGACGGTGCTGATGTTGTACTAGGAGTCCAATGGTTACAATCTTTGGTTACGATAACTTTTAATTTTGAAGAAATTTTGTTGAAATTATTTTGGGGAGGAGAGGAAGTTTAATTAAGGGGTATCGTAGGGAAACCGGGAAATATAATTAGATCTAATTTAATGTCAAATATTATAAATAAATAACAATATATCGTAATTGCACAATTATGCTCACTATATATCCAAACATCTAAATCATCTATTTCTCCAGATCTCCAAAACATCTTGGACAATCATTCCAAGGTATTTGAAAATCCCAAAGGCCTCCCACCTATTCGTGATCATGGTCATGCTATTCATTTGATTCCAGGTAGTGTTCCTGCTGTTAGCCTCCTGTTGCAACAGGTGTTCATCTTTCATGATTGACAGTTTTACATGCCAAATATGCCATACTTTGCATGCTGCAATGCTCCATATTTCCAGAAAGAGGTCAAAAAAGAGACCATGAAAGTGTGCCAGTCTAAATGCCACTGTTGTATTCCAAATTTTGATGAGTTAACCATTTTTGAAGAATTTTTTGTTAAGGGAACTCCAAACAGCCTAATCTTGATTTCCCTAGGTTTCAATTTCTTGTTTTAGAATATAGAGAATGAATATCTGTCCAAACAGTTTAATCTTGGCAGATTTGTAGATAGGAAGAGAATCAAAGGAGCCCAATTGCTTAATCTTGTCCCTTGGCAGAAATAAGTGTAGATTTAGATAGGAAGGCAGTCAAAAGAAAAATTGTAAAGCAGGGTCTGCCAGTCTAAGTGCACCCAAACCAAAAAGAAGAAAAAATGCTAGGTAAGTAGGATGGGTAGGTAGTTTTGAGGTTGCAAAATGTGGATCTATGATCAATTTTGCATTTCAAAGTGATATTTTACTTCAGATCATAGGTACAAGGCAATTTTCATTTGGAAGAGCTCAAGTGAGGCATGGATAACTCCCCTTTCTTCTTATTCCCCAAATCACTCACTAATTTCCTAAAGAGGTCAAGATCTACTTGATTCCTCTTAGTTTCATTATTTTCCATATCATTTTCCTTGGTGAAGATCTGCTTCACTCAAGGATTTCCATTCTTCCTCTATGAATCACTTTTCCCCTCTTGATAGCCTAAGATCCACATACTTAGCGCTTTCTTGTCATTTCCATATTAACTACTAACTCTATTATTTAGCTCCCTAAATCATTTTCCTATCCCCTACTATGCAAAAATATATAAAATCCCAAAAATATTAAATAATCCTCCCCTTGGCACTATAGCCATATTCTTCTAAGTCCGGGAGGCAGTAGTCCATCTGGGGCTCCTGCTAACCCATCCATGTCCTAACTGGAGTTAGTCTGACACCTGGTCATGCTAACAACCATTCCCCCTTAACCCCAACCCTACAGCACCCATATCCCGCCCTTATCCTAAAGTTTTACATGTAAATATCTACCCCGCCCACTTATAACCCCGTAAACCCACTTTTCTAATGTTTAAACACCCCCGCCATTTAATAAATTATTCAAATGCGCCACGGGCCCCGTCCATTATCCCTCTGCCGCCTCATCTGTGCCGCCGACTGTCAGATCTGGCGCGCCGCAGATCTACGATGGGCGGGTGTTTTCATGCCCCGACATGCCGAGGGTTAGCGCCCGGGAGATCGGTGGTTTTCCCGTCGTACTCCTGCCATGCGTCACCCTCTCAGCTATGGCAGAGCCCCCTCCTCCAATACCACCTATGCGGAAAGGTGGTGCAACATGAAACCGGATACCGCCTCCGCCAAGTGATGTCATCCTGCCATGTCATCAAACTACGTCGGCCTCCTGCCACCGTACTGCCAAATCATCCTGCCACGTCTCTGCCACCATGTCACTACCACGTCATCCGCCGTACTGCTGACGTCACCCTGCTGACGTCATCCTGCCACATCATCGTTGTACTGGGACCCACCGCTGACGTCATGCTGACGTCATCGTCAAAAAGTGCAGAAGGCGCAAATCGCAACCTAGGAAGCCCGGAATCAGAATCTGAGGCAGTTTTTCATGCGCGATTAGCACCTGGCGCTAATCGTGCATGGCTACGGGAAATATGCCAAAATGGAAAGCCCCTTCGTGACTGAGCCTCCAGCAAGCCCAAAAGGCGCAAAATGACTAGAATTTCTTCGCAAAGCATACAGAAAGGGGCAAGCACAGTTTTTAAAGCAACAGAGGGCTGAACAACAACCATAAAAGGTCGATGGGACAGTCTAAAGCACTCAGAAGACATTGAAGACTCCAGGTTCAGTGCCAAAGCAGATCAAGGAAGTGGCAAAGAGTATCAGTTAAATGTTTTTAATGGAAATCCTTTTTTCCAATATAGGTGAACATTGAATGAGCTCCAACAAAGTCAAAGAAAGTAGTGGAGCTATATCGAGGCTCTCCCATCACAATTAAAACACCTCAGAACCACTCAAGAGCATGGATCAAAACCTGAAGCACAGTTATGGCTAAGTGACCATCACACAGCCATAAAGGCAATACATTAATTCCTTTTTGTTACAGCTGCACCCAGCGTAGCTCGAGGATATTTTCCTGCATTTATTTCAGGCATGTGTTAGGTTTAGGGCATTTATTACAGCAGATCTATCTGAGATCTGATTAGTGTAGATATTTTGCTTATATAAACAACCCTAATTCATTGTTTAAAGGGTTGGTTGGTTGAAAATCCTGATGAGAGACTCACACTGTATATATGATATGTTTTTCTTAATCAAAGATTGCTGAAAGCTTAGAGAATGGACTATTTGATGTGTTGTTAATGGTTTCTAAAGGATGAATTTGGAATTCTTGTGCTGCAATATGAATCAATAAGTGTTCCTCACCTCTGTTATTTCAATTTCATATATGCTCAAGTTACAGAACGAAGGATTGGTTTAGAATTTGCTTAGCTGCACTCTATGCTCAGTTTCTGTGGCTTCTTAATGTTTTTCCTCTTGATTTAGGAATAAATATGAATTCTTTTATGGCTCATGTTTGATCTATTTCACATATGAATGACTGTTATCTAGGAATTCTTAGCTGCTCCTAGATAGGGCTCACTTATCTTCCCCTTGCTAACTTGAATGAGAGATTCTTAATTGCCTCTCATTCCTTAGCCTTTCAATCCATCTCTTTACCTTGAATGATTGTTTCATATGTAGCTGTCTTGCTCCATTTTCCTATCTTGTGACCAAGAAAACGCACCAGCAGTCTTACTCCATGAATCCACGCCCAATGGTTCTAAAACCTTCATGCTATCTCCACCTCTCTACTTGAAAGCATCCTACTTCCCACCAAAACACAAACAGAACCCCTTGAACCCAATAAATAGCCTAAAATCATCATCAACAAAGATAAATCAGAAAGAGAGAGCCCTCTCTGATTGCAGGTGGGCTAGAACCTGCAGTCCAAAGATTGGTTTGTGGTTACCTCGGCTGTATCCTTTCAGGAGTTTAAAGGACAACCTGAGTGATAACACCTGAAAACATCAGGCCTTACAAATATCCTTATGTCCAAAATAGTGAAATTGAATGTATGGTTGTAGAAATGCTAGAGGTCGGTATAACTCAACCTACTCAAAGTTATTAATCTGGTCCAGTGGTATTGGTGCACAAGAAGGATGGATCATGTCACATGTGTCTGTATTATAGGGAGATCAACATGCTCACTATTAACAACAAATTTCCCATTCCTATCATTGATGAATTATTGGATGAATTACATGGATAAATTTTCTTCACCAAGTTGGATCTTCGTTCAGGATATCATCAAATTAGAATGAAGACTAAAGACATTCTGAAAACAACATTTGGAACTCATGCGGGTCATGTTCAACATGTTGACAGGGTGCTCAAACTATTGGAGGAGAAACAAATATATGCAAAAACCTCCAAATGTTTCTTTGGAGTATAGGATGTGGAATATCTGGGTCATATTGTATCTCATGAGGGTGTTAAGGTAGACTCTAACAAAATTAAATCCATTAAGGAATGGAAAATACCCGCAACCATAAAGTATCCGTGAGGATTTCTTAGGTTGACATGGTATTATCACAAGTTTGTTAAGAATTATGGGAGAATAACAACACCTCTAACAACATTACTGAAGAAAGATGCATTTTCTTGGACTCTAGAAGCAACTAAGGCCTATGAACATCTTAAAGAGGCAATATGCCAATAATCGGTCTTAACCACGACAGAATTCATGAAAACCTTTACAGTGGAATGTGATGCCTCAGGAAATGCAATCGGTGTTGTTTTAATGCAACAAGGAAGACCCATTGCTTTTGAAATTTGTCCAATAAAAGGAAATTATTTACACCAACCTATTTATGAGAAGGAAATGTTGGAAACACTACATGAACTAAATAAATGATGACCTTACCTAATCGGAAGACAATTTGAGGTAAAAATAGATCATGATAGTCTTAAATGATTTTCGGAACAAATATTATCTTCATAAGAGAAGCCAAAATGGGTCAAAAAGATGTTGGGTTATGAATTTGAAATCATCTACAAAAAAGGGAAGCAAAATGTTGTTGCATATACACTCTCAAGAATGGATGAGGATGTGGAAGCATTGATTTATTCCATTTCTATTATCCAACTATATTGGATAACCAAAGCAAGGGATGAATGGAAGAATAATGAAGAAGGGTGGACACTCATTCAATAGTTGTAGTAAGATGCCAGTACATATGATACATTTAGCCGGAAAAATGATTCATTATGGTACAATGATCGCTTATATATTTGTAGTAATTCACAACTCAAACAAAATATTATTTTGTAATTGCAAACCTTTGCCTTAGGAGGGAACTCAAGATTTTTAAAAACTTACCATAGGGTCAAGAAGGAATTTTTTGGGATGGCCTTAAATCCAATATTCAAAAGTCTGTGGCGGAATGTTTGGGTTTCCAAAATGTCAAATTTGATACAATTAAGACCCCGAGACTGTTACAACCTTTATCCATTCCAAGTCAAAGTTGGGAGGAGGTTTCAATGAATTTTATCACATGTTTACCAAAGTCTGAAGGACAGAGTGTCATCATGGTGGTAGTTGATAGACTTACCAATTCTACACACTTTTGTGCATTATCTCATCCATTTAAAGGTAGTACCATTGCTACTGAATTTATGGAAACAATTCAAAAGATACATGGAAACCCTAACATTATTGTAAGCAATAAAGATCCTATTTTCATTGGAATTTTTGGACGGAATGATTTTTTTGTCTGGGTAGTTAATTATCTTATCACTCATCTTATCATCCTCAATCTGATGGGAAAAATAAGATAGTGAACAAATGTTTGGAAGGATATCTTTGTTTCTTTGTATTTGATAAACAAACACAATGCGTTAAGTGCCTACCTTTGGTTGAATGGTGGTATAAAAATTCCTTCCATACTGCAAAAAAAATGACCCCATTTATGGCACTTTATGGATATGATGCACCATCCATCACATCATATTTAATAGTAAAATCTAAGGTTCAAGAAGTGGAAGATCACATTAAGAATCAACAACAAGTTATCCAACTCTTAAAGAATAACCTCAATTTGGCGCAGAGTCATATGAAACAATAGGTTGACCAACATAACAGTGAAACAAGTTTTGATGTAGGTGACTGGGTATTTTTACGGCTACAACCATACAAACAAATGTCCCTCAAGAAAGCTAAGAAGGATAATAAACTATCACCAAAGTACTATGGTACTTATAAGGTGTTGCAAAATATTGTTAGTATGGCATACAAATTGGAGATTCATGTATCTTCCCGAGTGCACCTAGTTTTCCATGTTTCATGCTTAAATAAGGTTATATGGGACAAGCTACCAGTTCAAACAATATTTCCAGAACTTGACGAGGGACGAAAAATAATATTGGAAACAAAAAATCGAAAGGTACAAAATCGATCAATTTCAGAGCATCTCATCAAGTGGAAGAACTTACCCACTGAAAATTCCACATGGGAGGATGATAATTTTATACAGAAGCATCTAAAACTACTCAAGCGTTGAGGAAAACACTCTTTTCAAGGAGAGGGGAATGTTAGGTTCCTTATAATACTAGTGTAGCCCATTATTTTTATTGTTAGCGTAGCCCCCTTATTGTTATTGTTGTGCCCATGAAGTCCCCATATTGTTATTATTGTGCCCCATAGAAGTGCACTACTGTTATTATTGTGCCCTTACATTATTATTGTTATGTAGGCTCTGATTATATTGTGACCCCTTATACTCCTATATATAGAAAGGATGTTTTTTCCATTTGAATCATCCAAGAATTTTTCATTTATATAATGTAAATTAAGTTAACCCCTCGAAGTGGATAAATTTTAAGTCATTGATCTATCGATTTGTAAGTTGGTTGCATAACATTAAAAGATTTAATTATTTCTCCTTTTCAAAATAAGGGTTAATTATTATCAGATAAGAGGTTGATAGGGTTTCTAGGTTGCACATAGGTATCTTTAAAGAAATGGAAAAGTTATTCCCAAGTGGAGAAGGCTTTCAGAGGTTGTTCAAAGAAATCAGCTGCAACTTTTCCTTGGAGAGAATTAAAGAATAATCGCATACATGTGCTGTTATCATTCGCCCCAATATTCTAGAAAGCATTTGAAAATGTAATGAAATGCCCATTCGTAGTGATGGTTCTAACAACTAAGAACTTAGGTAAGTGGCCCTTGATTTACAAATATGTGAATTGGCTAGTGCTAATTTTAAAGGGGATTTCACATGCTAAGGAGTATTATTAAGGTCTTCTTTGAATTGAAACAAATCATAATTGTAAATGACCTTCGCATGATTTTTGGTTGACTAATGAGGAGTGAAAGATGAATAAATCGATCCAATAGAGATAATGGGAGTGGAAATTGAGCATGATCCTAAACCTAATTGTAACACCCTCCTCATACATCTACCCAAGTAACCAATGAACTGGGGTAAACATGTGACGAGAGGCTACTATGATTAGATTTGATCTCCTATGTGACCTTAAGGAAGTGGAATTGACAGAACACATAAACCAACCTATCCACATCAACAACATAAACCTCAGGAGACATGTTAGCCTCTCAGACATCCTATCCCATGGTCCCATTTGTTGGGTTGTGTTATATTCTTTCCACGACTAGCCCACGAAGTTAACTGGGGGTTAGAGGGGGGGAGGTCACAGGGGGTTTGAGGTGTACCCATAACCCCACTTTATGGGGTCTGGGGCAGCGCCCCAGAAAATTTTGGTTTTGGACCCTATGTTAGGTTGGGTGGACCCACCTATGGTTTTTTGCATGATTTTCGCGCATGTTTTTTGGACGCGATGGTTTTTGGTCCATGGTATTGGATGCTTTGGCATATATAAATATGTATTATAACATTGAAAGGAAAATAATGAAAAAATCAAGCTGGTAGTCCTCGTTTTGGGATCCACGGGAAAATCTCTGTGTATATGTGTTTTATGTGTTATGCTCTCGCATTGTTTATTTTCTGTGCTTTAGAATTCTTATGCAGGTAATTTCTATACAGGGTTAAAACCTACATTTAGTATCAGAGTTGTTTTGGCTTCAAGGGGACACCTTTGTTGCTAAGGGGTTTCGCTCGGGCCTGTGGTAGACCCTGTTCAGTGGGAGATCTGCGAAATCGATTCTGTTGGTGAAAGAAGATGGTGAGCAGTGGAAAGATAGAGATCGAGAAATTTAATGGTCATATTTTTGTGTTGTGGAAACTCAGGATGGAGGATCTATTGGTGGATAAAGATTAGTGGATTGTGGTAGATTCAAGTACTAAACCAACGGGAGTGTCCGATGAAGAATGGAAAAAGTTGGATCGGAAGGCAAAGAGCACAATACGATTGTGTGTCTCAGATTCAGTATTGTTGAATGTATCAGGGGAAGCTATGGCCAAGGCTTTGTGGGACAAGTTAGGGACTTTATACCAATCTATGTCTCTGGTGAATAAATTCTTCCCGTGAAAAAAGTTGTATAACCTGAGGATGAAAGATGGAGACTCGGTGACAGAGCATCTGATTGCATTTAATACTGTGGTAAGTCAGTTAGCATCTGTTGATATTAAAATTTCAGATGAAGATAAGTGCATCAGTTTGTTGTGTTCTCTACCAGATTTGTGGGATAGTCTAGTTATTGCAATAGGTAGCAATGCAACTGCCTTGCAGTTTGATGAAATAGTCTCAGCCTTGCTGATGGAGGAGATGAGATGGAAAAATATGGAGAGCCAAAATGGTGATGCCTTTTCTGTATGAGGACGGTCCCAGAACATACATGAAAATAAATCATCGAGTGGGAGATCTAAATCTCCACGAAAACCTGTAAAGGTGGTGTGCTCGAAATGCAGAAAGGAAGGGCACTTCAAAAGGAACTGTAAATCTAAAGCTCATGACAAAGGAAAGGTATCTGATGATGCTCCTTCTACATAGGTGAAAACCACCTCAGATGAAGGTGGGGATGTGTACTTGGCCTCTTCAAGTACACATGTAGATCATGGTGTTGGCATTATAATGCATGTGTTGTACTTGATGGCAAACAACTCATAGAAGATCAACTCACTTATATATCTAGATGAATCTACGGAAGAGATATTAGATGACAATTCTCAGTATGACAAGTCCAAAGGGGGAGATTGTTGGCATTATGAGACAAGTGTTGTCCTTGATGGCAAATCACACAAATGATAAATTATAGTGCAGCAAATTTATTTGATAAATTATAGTGCAACAAAGTTTCCTTCATGTAGGGAAAAGTTCACGCACTTTTATGCAGAGAAAATTTTATTCCATGTAGAGAAAAGTTCATGCACTTTTATGCAGAGAAAAGTTTATTCCATGTAGAGAAAAGTTCACACACTTTTATGCAGAGAAAAGTTTATTCCATGTAGAGAAAAGTTCATGCACTTTTATGCAGAGAAAAGTTTATTTCATGTAGAGAAACGTTCACGCACTTTTATGCAGAGAAGAGTTTATTTCATGTAGAGAAATGTTCACGCACTTTTATGCAGAGAAAAGTTTATTTTATGTAGAGAAAAGTTTACGCACTTTCATGCAAGAGAAAAGTTCACACACTTTCATGGTTGGTTCATGGTATTAGTCCGACAGTTTTTGATCCTATGGTTTTGGTCCGTGGTATTGCATCCAAAAGTGTTGATCTCACGCACTTTCATGGTTGGTTCATGGTATTAGTCCGACAGTTTTTGATCCTATGGTTTTGGTTCGTGGCATTGCATCCAAAAGTGTTGATCTCACGCACTTTCATGGTTGGTTCATGGTATTAGTCCAACAATTTTTTTTTATCCTATGGTTTTGGACCGTGGTATTGAGGAAGGACTAAGGCTATAAAAGAGGAAGGAGATCATTTGGCAAAGCATATTTTAATTAATTGAATATCTGATAAAGTGCTAGATCTAGAATACGGTGATTGGGTTATGGTGCAGATCTAGATCTGAATAAAGAAGGAACCTGAGTGCAAGGAGAAGGATAAGTTCTATTGATGGGTCAAAATCTTAAGGATGGAATAGTGGTATCTCTATATGATTTTGATCTGTGATATGTGGTGCATGCTTGATCTATAAATCTGATAAGCTGGGTTAACTATTATCTGAATGTTTGAAAGAATGAATTTATAGATCTATACGCAGGTTTCTGTTGGTGAAGTTGCAGAATTTACTTGAAATATGTTTTAGCTGTTTTTATCTATTACTGTGGTGTTCAAGGTTCTGATTTGATATCTGGTTGTTGTGTGCTGAGAAAGTATTAATTCAGTGTATGCATAAGGAAGTTGGTTGATTTCAGATCTATTTGATACTTGATGGATCGGGATCTTAAGGATTGGAATGTTTATCATTATCTGGTTTGATGGACTAGATCTGAATTATTGACGTATGTTTTATGAATGGTATGATCTTGGTATGTCTGATCTATGGAACAGCTGCAAAGTTATAAGGAAATATTTGTAGATCTGTATGTGGGTTGGCTTTGGTGAAAGCATTGATTCAGTATTGGTTAATTCAGAGATTGATGATGCTAGTATTGATTAATTATGAGCTTCAATGATATTAACGGGTCCAGTATGAAAATTGGATGAAACGTGGCCTTTCAGATTATGATGTTGTGCTTCAGTGTATCCAGTCTGAAAATTGATGAAACGTGGTACCTGGAGGAAGAAAGAGAAGGTTGTAGCATTTGGTAGGTCCGCACCTACGTACTAGTACATCAGCTAGTACAAGAGCCAAGGGGGTGGTAGCTCCCTTCTAGTACCAGTTGGAAAACAAGTAAAGGTTGGAGCATCTCAGCAGGTAGCAGCCTGCGCAAAGGGGGTTTTAGCTGCCTTCCAAGAGAGTCTGGAGAACGAGATAAGGTTGTAGCCTTCGGCAGGTAGAAGCCTGTGTACTGGTATAAGTCTGCACCAGTACAGAACTATTGTAAAAGGTATTTCTTATTAAAGAAGATTGAGACGACTTGCAGCAGGTGGTTTTCACCCACATTGGGTTTCCACCTTACATCATGGTGTTCATGTGTGCTTCTTGTGTGTGATGATCTATTCTATTTTACTGTTGTGGTTTACTGCTCATATGGTTAATAATGTTCTGATGCACTCATTAGAGATCAACTAACTAAATCATATGTTTAATGGATATATACTTGTTGCATCACATATGAATCTTAATATGGAAAGAGAAAAAGTTATATTGATCTGATAATTGATTCACCCCCCCCCCCCCCCCCCCCCTCTCAGTATTATTTCCAACAATTGGTATCAGAGCAGGTCCATTGGTAGAGGCTTGATCGCTTAAAGGAAATCCGTGGAACAATGGGAAAGAAGCTTAAGAAGAAAGCACATAAGCAGAAGAAGACATCTCAGAAGAACTATGACAGTGGGAGAATCGATTGGGGATTAGGTATAAGAAGCTCTTCAGATTCAGAATCAGATTCAGAATATTTTCAGAATGAAGATGAACTATCAGGTATGAATTTGCTATCCTCTGATGTTCCAGCTATCTATCCATTTGGAAAAGATGAAAGTGATAGTGAAACAACTGAATATGCTCTTATGGGTGAACAAGAAAGATATCAAATAGAGGCATAATTTAAAAGGCTTTCGGACAAAATCAGAGATCAACAAGATCTATTGAACAAAAGGGAATGTGACTTCAAAGAAGAAGTTGCCAAACTAAAAGCTCAACTAGAGGAAGGAAACAAGGTAAGGAAGTTATTCAAGGACAAATATCAAAAGTTGCAGGATGAAGTCAATGAAAGAAGCACAACCATCAAGAAAATCAGAGATAGTTCCAGTTACTATGAAAGTCTTGAAGCCACGATCTGCTTGCTAAAAGAAGATCTTGAAGAATCAAAGAAGCAGAATAAAGAACTACTCCAAGCTCATGAAAATGAAGTTCTTGAACTAAGACGTCTGTTGGAAGAAGAAAGAAATGTTGAAGAAAATGTGAAGAAGCAGTATTTTGAAAAGGAAGAGCAACATCAAGTTGAGGTAAATATTCTAAAAGATAAATTAGAAGAAAAGGATAAACTGTTACGATTTCAAGATAGTACTAAAGTCTTGGATGATATTCTTAATAGTCAAAGGTCTCCTGCTATCAAAATTGGTCTTGGTTTTCATGAATCTATTGAAGGTGAATCTAGTTACAAAGTAAGACAAGGGACTCGACTGCAAAATCTGAAATGCTCAATAAGGAGATGAAAGGTCAATCTCATCATCAACCAAGGAAAGAAATTCTTCAAAGAAAATATTTTACTCCTCCTATGGATAATGTTGAATGTTATGTATGTCATAATCCTGGACATGTTGTAGCCAGATGTAGAAGAAGAAGTTTTCAAGACCATCATGCAGAAAGATCATCACATTCAAGGTATTTTTATGGATATTTCTTTGCTTGCAATATGTTTTGTCACAGAGCTGTTGATTTCTATAGAAGAAATATGAGACATGTAAGATGTTACACATGTAACAAGCTTGGACATATAGCTAAGGAATGAAGAAACAAAGTATGGGCACCATACCAAAAGGAGAAAACATCATCATCACACTTGAAGATGTGGAAGAAGAAAGAAGTACAGTCAGAAAGAGGTGGCACAACACAACATACAAACATAACAGAATCAGAGGGAGCTGGAAGTGTAAAACTTCAGTGTCCTAAATCTCATACGCAAGTTTCTTAAAGAGAAGTCACGTATATACGCGAATTGGTTATGACATAGTTGCATATATGATTGTTTGACGAAAGGCAGTAGGGACATGTTCAGGAAAAGGATCAGTTATGATTCGGTTTATTATTTGCGCTGTTTGATAATGGTTACAATTTGCTGATGATGTGTGGAAATGACTTGATGGTTAGAAGTGTTTTGTTTCTAACTTGATAATGAAGATGTCTTGATACTTCTTGCTGATATGCATGATCAGATCTGACAGTAACCAAGATGGCACAGGTTTAGGGGAAGCATATGCTTTTAATGCATTGTTGGCATTATGGTTAATAGTCCTTGGTGATGATGCTTATATGGATAAATGATTCATCTTGCTATGATATGGTTATGAGTTGTTCAGATGATTCTTGGGGTTACATAGTTGATATTTAGATCAGATTTGTGGTTGATTCTCTAATGGTGCTTACATGCTGATCTTCATAAGGATAAGGAGAAGTATAAAGCTGGAATACACATCTTCATTACTTGATGAGTCACTCATATGCTGCTGTTGTCATATGCATAAAGATCATATAATACAGTTATGATGTAAGATTCCTATAGTTCTTGGTGCTCATGTGGATGAGGATTGTTGATGATATAAAGAAGCCTTGACAAATGATCTTGAGCTCAAGATACATAGTGCTGGATACATGCATGATTACTCAAAGTTGCATTGTTGGAGACATGATGATGATGAGTTCTACATATATGATGATAGGTTGATACTTACATATGTTGATTGATGCAGATATTCCCAAGAGATGATACATGGATGATCTTGTTGATAAGATGGCTATGGCATTTTACACATAGGATATAATGTGAGTGATTTTATGATGATGAGTTGATATCTATCTGCAGACATATCTTGTCATAGGACATTTACAAGTTGCTGATTTGGAATTGGTTGTATGCGAGTTGCATAAGGAGTATTCGCGTATATACGCAAGTTTATGTGGATACAGTCGCGTATATGTTGGTTTGAATAAAATCAGTGGGCCGGACTCTGGGTGAGAAGAGTCTGATATGGGTCTGACAGAGACCATCTGACATAGATTCAGGGGGAGTAGATTAACTTCTAATAATGCATTGTTGGAATTACCTTAGAAGCTCTTGGTTCATGTACACAAGTTGTTTTGGTTAGAACAGGTGCAGAAGGAGAACAGAAGGAGATCATGGTTGCTGATCTGAAAAGTGTTTGACAGATGTTGCTGCTATCAGTTACTGGTGACTTTCATAAGTCTTGCTCTAGATATTTTGTCTCTATGTCATGTATCTCTTTTATGGTGTCAAGGTCATGTAACGACCTATATTGGTTTCTCCACTATGCCTGGGATGAAGATGTAATGTTCTTGTTTTATCATGTGTAAACTTTTGGTGTATCCCCACTTGGTTGGGTGGATGAGTCAATTCTAGTATATCCCCACTTGGTTGGGAAATGGATGTATGTATGAGTCCTTGGTGATAGGAAGGTCATTTATGATATAGTCATGTTCTTCTTGTAAAACATATTTTTGCAGACCTTGCTTATAGTCAGGGGGAGCATGAACAACACACTTCAGCAAAGCAGAGACTTCAGCATGTACTCAAGGGGAGCATGGAAAGATTGGTACACCTTGGCATATACAAAGGGGGAGCTCATTCAGAAATTTCAGCAGGCACTCAGGGGGAGTATGGACAGCAAAGAAAGAGAATATCTTGGTTCTCCCTTTGTCCTTGATGTCAAAGGGGGAGAGTGATTTGGTATTGTTTCCATCAAGTCCAAAGGGGGAGATTGTTGGCATTATGATGCATGTGTTGTACTTGATGGCAAACAACTCATAGAAGATCAACTCACTTATATATCTAGATGAATCTACGGAAGAGATATCAGATGACAATTCTCAGTATGACAAGTCCAAAGGGGGAGATTGTTGGCATTATGAGACAAGTGTTGTCCTTGATGGCAAATCACACAAATGATAAATTATAGTGCAACAAAGTTTCCTTCATGTAGAGAAAAGTTCATGCACTTTTATGCAGAGAAAAGTTTATTCCATGTAGAGAAAAGTTCACGCACTTTTATGCAGAGAAAAGTTTATTCCATGTAGAGAAAAGTTCACGCACTTTTATGCAGAGAAAAGTTTATTCCATGTAGAGAAAAGTTCACGCACTTTTATGCAGAGAAAAGTTTATTTCATGTAGAGAAAAGTTCACGCACTTTTATGCAGAGAAGAGTTTATTTCATGTAGAGAAATGTTCACGCACTTTTATACAGAGAAAAGTTTATTTCATGTAGAGAAAAGTTTACGCACTTTCATACAAGAGAAAAGTTCACACACTTTCATGGTTGGTTCATGGTATTAGTCCGATAGTTTTTGATCCTATGGTTTTGGTCCGTGGTATTGCATCCAAAAGTGTTGATCTCACGCACTTTCATGGTTGGTTCATGGTATTAGTGCGACAGTTTTTGATCCTATGGTTTTGGTCCATGGTATTGCATCCAAAAGTGTTGATCTCACACACTTTCATGGTTGGTTCATGGTATTAGTCCAACAATTTTTTTTGATCCTATGGTTTTGGACCGTGGTATTGAGGAAGGACTAAGGCTATAAAAGAGGAAGGAGATCATTTGGCAAAGCATCTTTTGATTAATTGAATATCTGATAAAGTGCTAGATCTGGAATACGGTGATTGGGTTATGGTGGAGATCTAGATCTGAATAAAGAAGGAACCTGAGCGCAAGGAGAAGGATAAGTTCTATTGATGGGTCAAAATCTTAAGGCTGGCAGAGGTAGTGGATATTGCATGTTACCTAGTCAACAGGTTACCTTCATCAGCGTTGGAGGATAAGACTCCACAAGAGGTATGGACTGGTAAGAAACCCTCTCTTTCACATCTAAGGGTATTTGGATGTGATGCATATGTATATGTTCCAAAGGAGAAACGAACCAAGTTCGATAGTAAATCTGAAAAGTGCATCTTTATTGGGTATAAGGATGGTTTAAAGGGTTATAAGATTTGGAGCCCAACAATAAGGAAGGTTGTGTACAGTCGAGATGTGTTGTTCAGAGAGGTGAAAGATGTTATTAAACATGAAGTCCAACCAAAGGAACTTGAGAAGATAGAGTTTGAGCTAAAGGAGGAAGAATCAGACTCTACAGCAAAGGAGGAATCAGAAGATGAAGAGGCACAAACTCCGGGTGTAAGAAGATCAGTTCAAGAAAGAAGGCAGCCAGAAAGGTATAGTCCATCTCCTTTCTGTTCAAATTTTGCTTTATCTATTATTGATAATGATCCCATAACTGTGAAGGAAGCAGTAGATTCAGAGGATGGAAAACTCTGGAAAGAGGCCATGGTTAATGAAATGGGATATTTGCACAAAAATGAGGCTTGGGATCTGGTGGAGTTGCCGGCTCGAAGGAAACCCATTGGCAGCAAATGGGTGTTTAAGAAGAATACAAATGAAAAAGGAAAGGTGGAGAAATACAAAGCTCGGTTGGTAGAAAAACGTTATTCCCAAGTGCTGGGAATTGATTTTGGTGATATTTTTTCTCCTGTTTCCAAGGTGACTTCTATTAGATTACTTCTATCTGTTGTTGCTTCTTTTGATTTTAAGGTAGAACAGATAGATGTGAAGACAACATTTCTTCACGGGGATCTGGAAGAGGAAATATACATGAAGCAACATGAAGGCTTTGTGGTGAAGGGTAAAGAAGAACTGGTATGCAAGTTAAAGAAGTCTCTGTATGGGTTAAAATAGTCACCAAGGATGTGGTATCAGAAATTTGATACATTTATACGGGAACTTGGCTTCACTAGAAGCAAAGCAGATCACTATGTGTATTTTAAATTAATTGGTGACCATGTTATTTATCTGGTCTTGTATGTGGATGATATGTTGCTGGTTGGAAATGACAAAGAAATTATCTAGGATTTGAAGACCCAATTGTCCTCTGAATTCGACATGAAAGATATTGGTGTTGCAAACTATATTTTGGGCATGGAAATTAAAAGAGATCAGAAAAAGAGGAAGCTCTGGTTAAACCAGAGGAAGTATGTCGAGACAATACTACAAAGATTTAATATGCAGGATAGTAAAATGGTGAAGGTTCCTATTCCTGCAGGTGTGAGGTTATCTGCTGAACAATGTCCCAAGACACAAGAAGAGGAAGAGGACATGTCCCGTGTTCCATGTTCAAGTGCAGTTGGTAGCCTGATGTATGTAATGGTCTGTACTAGACCAGAAATTGCACATGCAGTGGGAGTATTGAGCAGGTTTATGTCAAAACTAGGGAAGGAGTATTGGACAACAGTGAAGCAGGTTTTCAGGTATTTGCGTGGCACTAGTAATTATGGTTTGTACTACCAAGGAAGACCAGGATTGGACAGAGTGTTGGATATTCATGGCTTTGTTGATGCAGACTAGGCTGGAGATATGGATCAGAGAAGATCTACAAGTGGGTATCTGTTTAACCTATTTGGAGGTGCAGTCAGTTGGATGAGTAAGAAACAATCTGTAGTGGCACTATCAACTACAGAGGCAAAATACATGGTAGTGACTCATGCAAGCAAGGAAGCAATTTGGTTGCAGAGATTATGTTCAATTATGGGGTTAGTATAGGGAGCTATAAGGATAGACTGTGACAGCCAAAGTGCAATTTTCTTGGTAAAGAACCCCGCATATCATTCAAAGACAAAGCACATTGATGTTTAGTATCACTTTGTGAAGGATATGATAGAAGACAAAAAGATGTTGCTGGTAAAGGTGGACACTTTGAAGAATATTGTAGATGCATTGACAAAATTTGTAAGCTCTGAGAATTTCTATTGGTGTAGAGAGACAATGGGCATTTCAGGGCTGGAAAACAACAAGTGGGAGAATGTGGAAAGAAAACAACAAGTGGGAGAATGTGGAAAGAAAGCAACAAGTGGGAGAATGTTAGGTTGTGTTATATTCTTTCCACGACTAGCCCACGAAGTTAACTAGGGATTAGAAGGGGGGAGGTCACAGGGGGTTTGAGGTGTACCCGTAACCCCACTTTATGGGGTCCAGGGCAGCGCCCTGGAAAATTTTGGTTTTGGACCCTATGTTAGGTTGGGCGAACCCACCTATGGTTTTGTGCATGATTTTTGCACATGTTTTTTGGATGCGATGGTTTTCGGTCCATGGTATTGGATGTGATGGTTTTCAATCCATGGTATTAGATGCCTCGGCATGTATAAATATGTATTATAACATTGAAAGGAACATAATGAAAAAATCAAGCTGGTAGTCTTGGTTTTGGGATCGAGGGGAAAATCTTTGTGTATATGTGTTTTATGTGTTATGCTCTCGCATTGTTTATTTTCCGTGTTTTAGAATTCATATGTAGGTAATTTCTGTATGGGGTTAAAACCTACACCACTGACGTTTTAGATATCTTAAGCCTCAGCCACTCTCATTCTATAGGCATGCGAGAGTCCAAAAACCCAAAGTTGCTCTCAAAGGCTTGCCTGCTAGCGACTAGAGACTAAATTTGTTAGTGCAATGCCAAAGACCCCACGATTTGAGCCACTTTTTCAGGCCTATAGCCCAGGTCACTTCTTAGAATGGTATGATAGCTTAAGACCAGTCAAAGAACACGGAAAAAATGATGCAAAAGCAATAAGTTAAACAAGACCTTATCAAACGCCTACTAACTGTAACAACCCTGGTAAAAATTCCATGTAAAAGTATGTAAGACCATGGTTGATGGGACACACATTCGAAGCTGAATGGTGGGATAGACATCCTAGTGTGGGTGTTCATTTGGTTGTTTGTGGCTAAGGAAATTGGCAAAGGAAATAGCTAAGGCTTTGGAAAGGCAAAATGGCATTTTTAGCAGATTTATTTATGAAAATAATGGAAATTAGGAGAAAAGGAAGGTGAAAGGTCATAGGTTGCATGTGAGGAGAAAAATGAAGGAAATTAATGGAAAATGAAGAAAATATATGCCTCATTGATAAAAAGGCTTATGAGGATCAATTGGCAAGCTTGATCAGTTTAGTTTTGGAGTCCTTTTCTATTCTCTCTCTCTCTCCTACTCTAGGACACTCAGAGTTTTCTTGGAGAAATTTTGGAATTGTAGCAAGAAAGGCAAAGAAGGCAAGAGGAAGCAAAGATCAATCAAGAAAAGGTAGGATCAAGCAGCTACAAAAATATTCATTGTAGATATCAATTTGCATGTGTATTTTCCTTGCTAGATTTTCCATGCATGATATTTCATGTGGTTACTTTTTTGTTGTGGTATGGGTTTTTCTAGGTGTAAGAGTGTTTTCCACCTAGCCTTTCCATTTCCAAATAGCCATGGTGTGATGGGATTCTCATGTTTTCGTTGAGTTGGATTTTTGGATGGATTCAGAGGTGAGTGGCGTGGATCTTCGAATGATAGAGCACATCACCTAGTGGTCCCTGAACCGGACTATGGATCATGGTAAAGCCACTAGCCTAGTGACCTTTGAGCTAGACTATGGGTTGCGGTAAAGATAGGATTGTGTTGCCTTAGTGGGCCTAAGAATCCTTTATGGTGAATGGTAGGATATACAATAAATCCAAGAGGTGGTTTACTCTCCATTGGGCCTAGTAATCCCGGGTTTCAGATATGCGGTAAGGCCTAGAGAGTGGGTCTCGGTTTAGGGACTAGTGATCCATGTCTGTATTGTGGTAAAGCTTGAGAGACTAGGAGATAGGAAAATTCCTTACGATGTAGGTCGAGAAATCCGAAGGCAGCCATGCTTGTTTCGCCTAGTGATCAGGTGGAGAGCTTGTTATGATGTGTTCATTGTGTTGGCCTATTGATACGGGATTGATTATGGTAAAGCTTGGTTTCTATTGATGAGGGTGAGGTGGTTTAGCCTCGGTATGCCTTGATTGGTTATTTTGGTTTGATTCCCACATTCATGTTATGAATATGGCACGGTGGTGAATGGATGAAGAGAGATTTTGCTCAGCCATTTTATGGTTGAGTGGAACGTGGAAGTCCCATCCCGAGTTTGGTTTTTACATCATTAATGAAAGGTTATTTCTCCTTGTATTTCTATAAGCATTTTGACGGATTATATGTGCTTTATATGGTTGTACTTTCATGATTATTTTTGTTGTTATTATGTGGGTTATATGTGTGTTTTATGATAGCAGCTATGTATGCATCTCAACATGTTTTTGCTTATAAATGAGTGGATAATGTATCTATGGCCTAATAGATGGTAATGCAACAAATGACATGAGGGAACAATGGTTCTTAGAAATTCTTAGATAAGTACAAGACCCCTATGTTTAATTTTGTTGTTTACACCTGTAGGTTACATGTTGATGATATGTTTGATGAAAATGCCTCGCTAGTGGGGGTTTGATTAAGGTCTTGTTTAAATTATTTCTTTTGCATCATTGTTTCCCTATTCTTTTACTTCTCCTAAGTTATCATTCCATTATGGGAAGTGACCTAGGCTCTGGGCCTAAAAAGTGGTTCAAATCTCAGGGTCGCTGGCATAGCACTGACAAATTTATTCTCTGGTTGCTGGAAGGCAAGCCTGTGAGAGAGAATTTGGGTTTCTAGATGCTCTCTTGCCTATATAATTATAGCGACTAAGGCATGAGATGTCCAAAACATTAGTGTGACCTAGGGAAAGGATGTCTGAGTGGCTAACATGTCTCTTGAGGGTTCTATTGCTGATGTGGATAGGTTGGTTGATGTGTTTCATTGATTCCAGTTACTTAAGGTGACATAGGAGTTCGAATCCAATCATAGTAGCCTATCGTCACATGTTTACATGGTTGGCAAGGTTACTTGAGTATATATCAGAGGAGGCTATTATAGAGTGGAAGCAGAGTGTGGTTGCACTCTCCTTGGGTGAATGTGTTGGTCATGCATGCATGTCAGTTTCATGTGTGTCTCTTACACTTGCATTCTATGTGCTTGTTGCATTTCATAATGATTGATCATGATTGTCATAAGGTTGTCATGATGCACTTGATTCAATTTTGTGGAATGCTTCATTAGAAGTATATGTCCGGTTACATGATTATATGAAGCTCGATTACATCATTGTATGTTAGGTTGCATTCTTGTATGTTTGATTACATGTATTAGTCTTGTATGTTGGTTACAAGAATTGATCGCTTATGCTCGAATACATGCGTTCATGCGTATGTGTAGTTAATTAGGCATTGCTTATGCATGTTGATGGTTACATGTGTGCAATGTGTACAATGGAGTAATGGTTGTTTTCATGCATGAGGTCATGGTTTTTGAAGTTGATATGGTCATGCATTGATGACTAGACACTAGCTAGAATGATGTAAATATGGTCTAGTACTCATGTGCTATAAGTCTATAAGTAGTTGGCATGCATGTATGGTCTTGGTTATAGTTATGCATGAATAATAGGTCAAACATGGCTTCTGAAGTCATGGTATGCAATTTAGGTCATAAGGGTGATATTCGTATGCTATAATGCTAATGTGTTGGCTTAGATAGAACAAGAGATGTAGATCATCATAATGAGGTTGCAACATTAGACTTTGGGGTAAGAGTAGATTTTCATACAAGTATTGTATGTTGGCATGCAGGTACATAAGTTAAGAATTATTATATGCACTAGGTTTATGTACATGTATTTTGATGTTATTATTACATTCATGACAGAGGTTAGTTGATTAGTGTAGTTATGTGCACATGTGTTGGATAGTCAAGAATGATAGTAACTTGTATTTGTATGCATTGCTATTGTTGGTTTACATTAGATAACCTAATGATTAGGTTATATGTTGTTGATGAGCATGATATATAGCTTATTGTTGTTATATTCTATCAACTTGATGATTAGGGTTATTTCATTAAGATCTTGATGTTGTAATTTGGATTGGTCATATGCGTGACAGTTATGTTCATTGCATTGAAGATCTTGATGTTATATGTATTATGTTAACCTGGTCAGACCTATGGAGATGGTTATGGTTGCGATATTCATGTGCGAGCCGACATATTTGTGATATGGTGTGATACTAATATAGATTGATCGTACATATGTGATTTTTATGCATGAATAAAAAATGCTTATGAGTTTATGATGTGAACATGTTAGTTAGTTACTTCTATGGATATCATGATTTATGTTTGAGTTGATATGTTGCAAAGTTGTATCATGCTAACCTAGATTGATTGCGTAGACAAGATAGCCTCCCCTGAAATACACTAAGGTATGAGTTTTCTTATGTAGTATAATGGGTGCTTCATTTTTTATTATGTCGTCTATTTGGTGTTTGAGTGTTTGGTGCCTATTATGCCATCTAGTTGATTTATATGACATGGTGCATTCATAACTTGATTGAATGTTTGATTAATTGCATGATATGAGTATGAGTCTATAAAGTTGCATGAAGAAATGATCTTGTTTTAAGATGATTGTTCTAATACATATGTGTCGAGACAGTTGATATGTTCTTGCATGTAAGTAGGTGATAGTTGTAGCATTATGTCTAATGACTATGAGTTGACTATGGATTATGACATGATTGTTTGTCTCGCCAAATGTTGATTTCAAATTGATAGATATGATTGTCTTGTTATTTGGAACATGTGGTTGACATGTGTGAGCAGTTGTAGGATGCATGTCGGTATTAGCCTAACAAGGAAATAGATGATCTGTTTATATCACTAATAGTCGGGTGATGTGACAATGCATAGTAACACTCAATTGCAGCAAGGAAAAGGTCAAAGAAATGAATTGGCCAAGAATTCCTTGGACTATGTTTGGAAACTATAATTCCAAACAAATGAGTTCTTTTCCTACAGGAAGTATTCTTAACCTTAATCTTGTCTACATGTTATATTCATGAACATGTACATGACAAGTATATTATCTAGTCTTTAGTTACAGGTGGACCTGCCAAAGGATTGGAGTCCCTTGAGATATGCCGTGGATGTGTTCAGTTGCAAGAAACGTTCTTGGCACAATAAGATGAGGTAACTGGTGTAATGTTATGTTTATTTATGAACTAAAAATTATGTGTTAATGACATCATGATGCAGGGAGTTGCATGGCAAGAGAGGTTGCCCTGAAATATAAAAGAAGGCTCAGGTTGAGCTTTCCTTGGGAACCATGGGGATTGAGTCATGGTGTTTGTTTCTAGTCTTGTTCTTTTGGTCTTTTGAAATGGTTGTGCATGATTTGTGATTTTAATTGTGTCTGGTGAATAGCTATGCCACTTTGTTTTGGTTTCATATTTCTTTTGGTTTTCATGGTGTTCTTGTTGTTGTTTCTATTCTTGCCATTTATTGTTTTGAGTCTTTGGAATTGATTGGTAAAGAGGAAACTTAATGGAGCTTAGGGAGAGCTATGTGGTACCCAACAGGTAATGTAAGACACAGATGAAGCTTGGTGCATGAGTAAGCATAGTAGAAGGTAAGACTATGATAGTAGGTTGGACTTGATGGGTCTATTATGGTAAATGGATGGTGGCAGTAAAGTCATGAGAAAGGTAACCAAAAAGGTAAAGTAAATGGATTTGAGGCGTTGGATGTCTTGGCTATGTTGGGAATGACTATTCTTAATGTTGCGCATGTTATATACCTAGGGGGGATAATATGGGGTACCAAGGGAGGTACCCAAGGTAATAATGTAATAATGGGATGGGCCATAGTAATAAATAAGGTGGTTAACCCATGTCATGTAAGGGACCACAAGTAGTTAATAATAATGTAATGGGCCCATGGTATTAGTTGATGGTATGAGGGAACCATGGTAATGACCCATGGTATTGTATGTATGAGGCCTATATAGAGGCTAGAGACTCCACATAGAGAGATATGAAGATGAAGAGAAGTATTCTTGTATGAACAGGCATATGGCTTGTGGAGTGTTCTCCTTCCTTAAGGAGTGAATGTATGGTGTTGCCCTACCTTAAGGGTTTGATCAATAAAGTATCATTTCATATTATTTTTGGGTTTATTTGCTTGTCTTATGTTTTTATATCAGATCTATATTATTTCCGGGTTAGATCTACAACAATTGGTATCAGAGCTACAACAAGTGGTATCAGAGCACTTTCTTGGGCAAACCGTGGAATTTTTTTTTTTTTTGCAGGGATTTTTTGGGTGGCGAATTTGCAGATCAGATCTGTATGTTTTGGTGTCAGATCTGCAGAATCTAATTGAAGGTCTGTATTCCTTGTGAAAAATACCCAAATTCAAAAAAAAAATCAGTTGAATCGGAGTCTGGATGAAGGAGATATCGCTAATCTAAAAATCAGTGGGGTTGTAGACAATTTTCAGGGCAGCGAGTTTTACGGTGCAGATCTAGAATTCCTGGTGCAAGATCTACAAGATCTAATTATAGATCTGGAATCCTTGTGAAAAAAGACATGATTTCAAAAAAAACATCAGTGAAATCGGAGTCCGGATGAGGGAGATATCGCTGATTTAAAATCAGCTATTTTTGCAGAAATTTTGGGTGACGACGGGAGAGTAGCAGCGCAGATCTGAAATTCTAGTGTCTGAATCAGAATTTCTATCACATGGGCAGATGCAGAATGGTTGTTCCATTTCTAAAAACAGGTTATAAAGGGGATTCTGAGCAATATTGACGGATCTGTGACCATTTCAATTTTTCGCCAATATTTTTGTGATGGCGGGCCTAGATCGCTTTGAACAGGAAGACTCTTTTTTGGGTCGTCTCGTTAAGCTCCGACAGACTGGTACAGTGGAGGAATATATTACCGCTTTTGAAGCCTTAGCCTTCCGTACTATGGGTCTCACAGATGCATTCTTCAAGGAATGTTTTATCATCGGTCTTAAAGAAGCCATCAAAGTTTAAGTTCTACTTCACCACCCTCCCACGTGGAAGGAGGCTTGCCAGGTAGCTCGTCAGGTCACATTGCCTAGCAAAGATTTTATTTTTACAGAAAAGAAGGAAACTATTGAACCTAAAGGGTTATTTCCTACTTGTATATCCTTATTGCAGATTCATGGATTGATTCAGAAAGAGAAGATCATTGTTTCTATCAGTCCTAGTTGTAAACATAATTTTATCAGTGTCAATTTGGCAAAAAAATTGCAAGTCCCAGCAAAACAAATTGAACATACACAGATTGATGATAAGGATGTTCAAATCTATAAGGATTTGAAGCTTTCTATGGATAAGTATGTTTTTCATGGTGATTTTTATGCTTCAGAAATGGATAATATGGATGTTGTTTTGGGATATCCTTGGATGGAATCGGTGGGTACGATCAATATTAATGTGCAGAAGAAATTCCTGAAGCTATGGTATAAAAAGAAGAAAATTACATTACAGGATATTTCCATCCATAAATAGGTAGAGCACAGGGAGGCTGAAGCAGAAGATGTTCAAGGGACTGACATATCAAATGATGAGCCTTTGATGATCGACAATCAAACACAAACAGAGGCTGCAGAAGAAAAGGTTACAGGTGATGATACATCTGAGGAGGGCTCAGTGGTTGAAGTCATATTGAAAAAGAAGACACCACAACAGACACCACAGCACGGAAAAGTTAAGCAAAAGCCATCGTGGGTGAAAAATTCAACATATCATCACCCACATCACCCCGCAAGACAACCATCATGGAAACCAAGTAGTCACATGATGGATAGAAAGGAGAGATGATCCACCTACTACACATCAACACAGAAGAGCTGCCACGGTCAACTTCCATCTCAAGCGAGCGAGGCACCAGCAAGATCGAGGGTTCACCTTTCTCTTGGATGGCTAGATGCACGTGCATGGTATCAGTGGACTACTCTTTTGAGTAGATCTTATTATTTGTGTTCTTCCCATGTTTCGGGGACGAAACATGCTTAGGGGGGTGGAATGTTATATACCTAGGGGGGATAATATGGGGTACCAAGGGAGGTACCCAAGGTAATAATGTAATAATGGGATGGGCCATAGTAATAAATAAGGTGGTTAACCCATGTCATGTAAGGGACCACAAGTAGTTAATAATAATGTAATGGGCCCATGGTATTAGTTGATGGTATGAGGGAACCATGGTAATGACCCATGGTATTTTATGTATGAGGCCTATATAGAGGCTAGAGACTCCACATGGAGAGATATGAAGATGAAGAAAAGTATTCTTGTATGAATAGGCATATGGTTTGTGGAGTGTTCTCCTTCCTTAAGGAGTGAATGGATGGTGTTGCCCTACCTTAAGGGTTTGATCAATAAAGTATCATTTCATATTATTTCTCGGTTTATTTGCTTGTCTTATGTTTTTATATCATATCTATATTATTTCCGGGTTAGATCTACAACAGCGCATGTGTTGCATGAATAAAGAAAGTTCTCTTAAACCTTGACCTTGATATTTGGTAATTATGTTATGATCATTATTATGTTGATGTTTATATGTATACATGTAAGTGTGTATGTATGTCATGTTTGAAAGGGTCCTCATGGATCATGATTATTAATGCTAACATTTATGTGTATATATGTATGTATACATTTCGTTGTCTGAGATGATCATGATTGCTTATGCTAATGTTTACGTATATGTTGTATGTATGTATCCATGTATATATGTCATTGTTCGATAGATCATCAAGAATCATTCTTGTGGCAGAATAATTCCTTATGCATGCGAATGGCATGAAGAATTTCTTGGCTATGAGGAATCAAGTGGGAAGAGTAGTCATGACAAATATATGATGTCAGCATCATGTGAATATGAATTTATATTGTATGTTTGTATTATGCCTATGCTTATGTCATGGACATGTTATACCAAGGGATACATCAACGAAATGAAAGTAGTTTCATCTACAACATGCTAGGATAAGCATGGATAAGACACTGGAAGCAAGGTTTCTTGGTAAAGACATTATGGTTTTGGATGTGTGGTACTACTGTCGTGCACACGTTGGATATGTGATGTTAAGTGCATCTAGTGTTGTGCAGGTACTACATATGCAGTGCTAGGTATAGATGGCACCATGTAGATGTTGGATATGTGGTACTATGTACATATTGTAATGTGTGCACGATGTATATCCAACATTGTGTGCATATGGTGCTCTATGCATGTTGAATATGCGGTGATGTGTACAAATGATGTTATTTACATGATGGATATGCAGTGGTATGTACATGTGGTGTTGCATTCTTGTTGTACATGTGGTGCTATGTACGTATGTTATTGTATGCATAATTGTACAAGTGGTGTTGTGTGCATGTGGTGTTGTGTACATGTTGTACAAGTGGCGTTGTGTGCAAGTGGTGATGTGTACATGTCGTGCATGTGGTACTGTGTAGATGTGGTATTGTGTACACATTGTATAGGTGGTGTAGTGTACATGTGGCATTGTGTACACATTGTGAAAGTGGTGTCATGTACATGTGATGTTGTGCACATGTTGTGTAGGTGGTTATAGTGTACAAGTGGTACATATGGTACTGGTGCAGATGCATGTATTGCATGATGTTTTATGATGTGTGTAGTTGTATGTGTGTGACACACACTATGTGTATGTGCACATGGTTAAAGAAAAGGCACTGGGTGTCTGTCAGGTATGGCCACTGATCCGGAGTGCACACAAAATAAAGACAAAGCTAGAAGCTAAGGATTGATTAAAGGATAAGTATGATTATTTTATTTCAGTTTTATTATGCATGTGATTTATTATTCTGGTCTATGATGATTACATGTGATCTATGATTCTGGTTTATGATGGTTACATGTGATTTACGATGTTGATATATGATGGTTATATTTTGAGCTAAGCAAATGTGATATGTTTATACATGATGTTTGATTAAACAGTTAGTTTGACTTATTGTGACTAGAAGTAAACAAGATTGCAAGTATACCTTATTGACAAGCTACCAATGAGGTATGATTTGAGGTTGTTTCAATTTATTTGAATCTAATGGAATTTATGTGATTGGAATAGGAATGCATGAACATTCCCAGTTGGGTGGTTAAAATCAACTGCAAGAATCAAGAGCAATAATGAAAAGGATTTGGAACATGCAGCAGTATGTTGGTAGAGTACTTCAGGAGCAGGGCCATTGTGGGACATTCGTACCCAATAGCATCCAATGATTTCCATGAGCATGCTATGACCGGTATGATGGTTTTGAGGAAAGTATATGCCTTTGTTTTATATCTTCTTATGTGAGGAAACCTTTCCAATGGATGGATCACTTGGGATAGGGGGTGTCGGGGAACTTGGAAGGTGAGTGAGTGCACGGAAGGGGGTGACCAAATTTCCCAAGGGAGTGGGTAGAAGAGAAGGGACAGTCATGGATATATTTGTTTTGGTCATGAACAATGCTAGATGGAATCAGATGCACATTGGGAGTGCACCCCAGAACAATGAGCCGGTAACTATTTGCTGAGAGGACAAGTGGTGTAGGATTGTAGCATTGGACATTGGATGCAACTTTTACTGTGGCATTGGATTCTAGAATTCCTGGGGAGGACGTGAATCCTAGTATTACTTTGAGGGTGGAGGTGTGAACCTGTGGATTCCCTTGCTGCAGATGTAGGCATCATATCCTTTATTTTTTGGTTTAGAAAATGTGCATACGTGTATATGTGGTTATTGTAAATACCGTAATGAGTTGTGTTATAAAGCTCCAGCGTTGGCTTAGTGGTTTCTGACCTAGGTTCAAAGTTGGTTTTTCCAAACAAATCGCCACACTACTGGCCCTTTCAACATCAATCCATGGAGCGCGGACTGAAGTCTCACCCAAAGTCGTATGGGGGGATGCTGGAACCACGTTTCTGCACCCAGAGATTAGTGTAATGTCGTTTTATGCCCTAAACCTACCTTCATGCAAATCGATAAGTCTTTAGGGCTTATCGTTATAACTTCCTTTAATCAACCTCTAGACCTCTGTGAACATTCGTGACTGTCTTTCATGAGCCCTAAATAAGTGAATCAACCACTTACGCGCCTCAGTGACTACTAATCTTGTACTTTCCCAAATCGGTCTAAGTGTTGATAGCTTTAACATGCAATAAGATATGCTTCACGTAAACAGTTAATATTAACTGCGTTCATATAAACACATCAATTATGTAAGTCACACATCAATATAGTATTACTTCATAAACCCATCATTGATTACAACATAAAAGTGCATTCATTCATAATAGAAGTAAATATACAAAACACAAGAATTTTAGGAATAATCTCTTTATTAGTACTTCAATTCTGCTTACAGAATCAAGACTTCTATTGGGCATTCCATTAATCGAACTATCTGTTATAGGGAAAAGTGTCTATATGGAACTGCTCTATCCCACTAAGGTGTGACAGCTGCCTTAGAAACAAAAAGAGAAAAGCTACTTTCGCTTTTCCTTTATGAATTATAGATAGAGAGGAATAGGAATACCAACCTATGTCTTGCGATAATCTCCTGATTTGATTCCTCTCTTCTTTGATAGTCTTTAGCTACCTGCTCCCTTGCACGCCCAACTTCACAAAGTACCTATAAGATCACAGTAGCATAGCACTATACAAAGACATGGATCTATAATCATAAACAATTTAGGATCAAATGTAAATTGACCATACAAATGTAGCAAACATCAATGACACAAGAGCATGGAGGAAAACTTGAATAGCTTTTATTGATAAACAAGAAAGAGCCAAGAGGAGTTACAACCAGTTGTTCTGACCCAGCATCAACCTCCCAGCAAAGAAGCCCCTCTTCACCTCAAACAAAGCTTAGATCACCCAACAATCTGATGTTTGTCTCAAGAAACCAACAACAATTCCTTACAATATGCAAAATTCCAGCCTCTGGATCTCTGGGATGAGGGATCCATATATAGATATCTGTAATGGAGATGAGTCAGCTCATGATTTTATTAGTGTCTTCCCTCTGATAGTTCTTGCTTCCACTTTGAGATTGATGATCTCTTACTCATCCTTGGTCGAATTCAGTGAGGCAAGTGTCACAGGAGAAGTTTCTGGAAGCTTCCATTGCCTCTCCACCTCGCGGAATGAGACTGCCATTTGTCATTTCTCGCCCATCGCACCCCATAGAAGGGATTTTTGAAATGCAACGCTCCCACACAGTGTATTTAGGTGAGATGCAATGCACTTGGCCAGTGGAGCAGCTGAAATGATCCTGTTTTGACCAATTCTGAGCAGTTTTTCATGGAGAACTTCTGGGAGGAGCTGTAATCTGCTGACCTTGTTCCTTTACGGGTTAAAACAACACTTTTAGGGACTTAGGAGCCCTTGGTTTATGGACATTTCATGCTTGGGGTTGTAGTGCCCAAAAATGTCTATAACAGTTGACCCCTAAAGCATGAGGTCGTTAATCTTTTCATGTCGGGTGAAATGCTTTATTATGAGGATCCGAAGTTCTTTCAAGCTGGGAGGAGACCTGTAATAAGATACAATACAATACATTATCTTCATAATATTTTCATGATCTAGCTGAGGCGAGCATTCCCATGCTCAGCTCTATCAATTCATTTTCATGTACATAGGGCAGACAATCGTCTGAGTGTAGACTGATGATTCTGATAGAGCCATCATCCTTTTGATTGGATGATTATCTGTGCAACAATGATGTACATTTGATGTCTTTATTTCCCTGAATATATAACGCAGCCCGGATGGATGAAACTAGATCCAGGGTCTTCAATCTCATTCGATCTTCACTCGAAGTACAAGTCGATCCATGTGAAAGTTGTTCTGGAGTCGAACATGGAAAGACATCGCCTGATTACCAGCCAATGATGTAAGCTGTTAACAGGCACGAGAGGAATCATCGATAATGATAATGACCCTCAAGGTACTGCAGTACCATTCACGTGGTGTGAATAAAGGACTTGGCGTCGAACACCACACAAAATATTTCGGTCGAAGGCCATTAATGTAAACCTGTCGCCGAAAGTGAGAAACTTGCCATTGAGGCATGCAAGCTTCAAAGTACTGAATGGGGGGTTCCTAGATCAACTTCTTGGATAATGAGCTGATGTCGACAAGAAGTGATCCATCACAGGAGGGCCTTAATGAATCCCACATCAATGACACGGAACAGAGCAAATGATTTTAATGGAGGTGAAAACGATATGGTGATATAAGGTTCAGGGTGGCGGTCATGAAAGAATGGAGTATAAATGTATGGTAGTGGGTGAGACACAGGTGAATTCTCTGAATGACTTCTCTTGAACATATCGGCGACACTGATGTGATGAATTGGTAGCATTAACCCCAAATGTGGATGGTATGATGGGACCATGGTGATGTGGCCGGTGAATGAAACAACCCAACCCGACTCGGACGCGGAGTGGAAGTGTCATGTTCAAGAGCGACTTGCTACCAACAAAGTTTCTTCAAGTTTTCTTCCCAATTTTCCCCAGTCATTTCTGACCAGTACCTCTTTATTGTTTTCAAGCTTGAGGAGGATAACATATGATTTTTCTATAATTTTCCCTTCGGGAAAACCCATTGCTATGTTTTAACGAGCCTAGCGATAATGAAACTCGTTCTCGTCTATAGACAAGTTTGTCGCTATTTAAACTTTTAACGAGTTTAACGACAAAGATAACTCGGTCCTTTTCAATTTTAGAGAGTCCGAAAAGGAACATAAAGGTAACTCCAAAATTCCTTTTTCGTCATCTAATCCCTTAAGTCTGAAAAAGTATAAAACAATACAGAAGCAATGAATTTTCGATACTTTTAACGATCCGAACAAAACAAGCGCTCGATCTTTTTGTGTAATAATCTCTCAGGTCCAAAAAGATTAAAATCTAGAGGAGAGATAGCACTTCCGGTCCCTTTAACGAGCTGGAGAGGCCAATGGCTTGGAAATCTTTTCATATTTTACGAGTCAGTTGAAAAGAGCTTAAAGGAGACTCGTATTTTGAGGAACGAGTGATAAAATGGATAGCAACTGATTCCAGGTAAGGTTTGGAATTTTCCAATCATGGCAGTGTTACAAGGATGGCTAGTGAAATCACTCTTCGCAGCTGTTCCACAAAATGGGTAAACAATCAAATGGGGGTGAATGATTGGCCAATGCAAAAGTGGAGGTGACGGTGCAAACATGACCAACGCTTTAATGGCTGAAGTACTACATTCGCGATGGTTATTTACTGGTGAATAGTTCATTTTTTAATGAGCTTAAACGCAGGGGGAAACATTTGCTCATGTCTTATGTTTATTTTTTAACGAGCTTGAACTATGTGCTAAAACTGCTCGATTGAATGGTCTCTTTTTGACTTTACCATAAATAGCTTTGTTCTTTCAAAGATCGTACTGTATTTTCAAATGCTTCATCATACTAGTCAGAAATGAACAATATATGTTTGAAAAACGAGTTAGAACACCAATATTTTACTTTGAACTATGTAAAAAGTAATAAAAAGTGTTTTTACCTCTCATTTTACCATTTCATTTGAACTTTGGTTTGTTGGAGCTTTGGAGGTGCCTTTCCCCCTTTGATTTTCATCAGCTGATTTCAAGAGATTCTATGGACGATTCTCGGCGCCGTCTGGACCAGGTAGGAGCTGAACCTGAGCTCTTTCATTTCATGTTTTCCATTTTACATTCTGAGCTTGATTCCTGGTTTTTTTGAGCCTCTGGGGTTTGAAAAACTCGTTCTGCCTTCAGCTCACCCTCTATGTATCGAAAGTTGTGTTGGATGTTGGCCTTTCTAATGGCCATCTGACATGCAACGCACCCATAACACTACTGTAGGTGCGATGGGCACAGAGAAGGAATTTCATGCACAGTTTTGATGGAAATTTTGCTTGTTTCTTACCAAAATCAGGATCTAACTCTTCTCTTATTTTTTTTTCAGAGATCTTTGGAGTAAGATGACCATTACATGGCAAGAACGTGAGCATGAAGAAGAGGACATGCTTTCCCTACATGATCTGGTTATAATAAACGCACTGCGGAACTGTGGCTTGTTGAAGTTTTTCTGCATTTATAGCATGAGACAACAGATCAACTTACTGCAGTATTTGCTCGATGCTTGGGATCCTACCAACTAGGTGTTCCAGATCAGGGGAAAATCTATCCCCTTGACTGTAGTAGACATCTATTTCTTGACTGGCTTGTCAAGGCGGGGTGCCCCCATCTCTTTATCAGGTTCGGCCCGAGGAGGTGACTCTGTGAGAGATTATGTCCACCGATATTGCAGAGAGGGATCTCAGCCGAGTAAAGACAGCAAGATCATCATCCGTGATGTCATTGACAGGTCCCTCAGGACTATTCTGTTTACTTTTGGTAGGATGGCTGGTGGTGTGGCTCTTCATGTAGCCAACCGATCTTTTATGCAGTATGCTTTGGAATGCCTCCAACCGAAGGTGTTCAACTGGTGTGACGCAATACTTCTTGTGATGAAAGAACAGTTGACCAAGATAAAGAGCGAGAGGTTGAATAATTTTGGTTATGGTTCTATTTTGACGACCTTTGCCTTGGAGAAGATACCACTGATACAGCCGCAGTATATTGCACTCGATTTACCTTCACCTACTGGACCACGTATGCAGAGATGGGTTGACCATATGTCTAGGCATGCTGGTCAGTCTCAGATTTCATTTTTTGATACCTTCTTCAGGTGGTTTGATCGTCAGGAGATGGTTTATTCCGAGTATCCATATGCTGGCATGGACTTCCGGGGTGATCGAGATTTAGTACTGCCGGATGGCGAACAGTGGGGTTCCATTGGTAAATTCTTTAACCATATTCCTATTTATCGTTTTTTATTTATAATGTCCTTGTGCTTTATTCTATCAAGACTTTAATCAAACTCATGTGTACATGCAGATGTTGGTCCTGTTCGGCCTGTAGCCCACCTGAGAGTGCCAGCTGCTGCCCCAACAGGAGAGGTTGTGGGAAGGGCTATCCTTCGCAACCTCGATGTGGCCGAGACTCTTATAGCATTACAGGAGCAGGTTGAGGACCTCAATCTTGGTATTCCAGATGTGAGGACCGACGAGCTACCTTTGAGGTTACAGTGGCATACTACTGGTGTGCCAAGACGATGGACTCGTCTCGTACGCATGATCCCACAGGCTGTGACTTGCTATCACGAGCATCAATAGACTAGGGTGCCCCCTAGCATTTTGAGTTTTTTGGTCATTTGAACAATTTTGTCTTGGTTACAGAACATTATGTGTAAACCAGAAAGAGTTATATATATTTTTGATTTTCGGAGTTTTATTTTGGTTAAGTTACATGATCCAAATGCAAACATTGATGGTATGTTTCTTTTTATAAATGTTGCAAATGTCTATCTAACACATAATTTGCCAATGAGTCAGTTAATGTGTTTAAGTTTATGGAAATATGTTGATATTGAATAAAATCAAATTGTCTTTCCAAAATCTTAACCCTTAGGAACATGCGATGAATAGCTGGATTTCGGACAGAATAGATACCAGTGAGTTGTAGTATTACGAGTTGTGAGTCTAGCCTGAAAATCAGTCGGTGTATACCATGTGTGATGGCATCAGAGAGGAGTTCTATCAACGCGCTATATCCAGCGATGTTATTTGTTGATCGACCAACACATACCCCTCTGAAACTTACTAACTTGCCACTTAGATCAAAAATGGCCCAAGCTGCGGAAGATAGGTTCCGCGAACTACGACTCGCTCCGTAGCCATACCCAACACATGACTCCAATAGGTTTGACATCTGCAACAAATGTAAAAAGTGGATTACTTGACCAAAATAAACACTTTAGCGAAAACAAAAACACAACAAAAGCATACAGGTTACCATTACGCATAGTAATGCTTGAGGTACAACCCGTTACGAGGTTGCGCCAATGGAATTCCGTCATAATCCATTAACTCGTAGGCTCCTTTTGCTAACACCCGCTTAACAATATAGGGGCCCATCCATAAAGACTTAAATTTACCTGCTCTCAATTTATCAGTTTCTTGGTCATAAAGCAAGACCAAGTCACCTTCTGAGAAGACACAGGGTTTGACATTTTTGTCGAACTGTGCTTTGACTCGTTTCTTATGGGCTTCATTAGCCAAAGCAGCATCACGATGGGTTTCATCCAATTGGATTAGTTCCACGAAACGAGCTTCTTCTTCTGAAGTTCTGGGGAGGAGATCAATTGCGAGTTTGAGGGACGCGATTTCGCACTGGATTGGTAAGACTGCTTCCAGGCCGTATACTAGTTGGAAAGGTGTAAACCCGGTTGCATTCCTTACCGATGTTTGGTAAGCCTACAAAGCTGAGTAAAGGATTAGGTGCCATATTCTTTTGTGAACTCCAATCATCCTTTGCAGCATGCACTTCAGGACCTTGTTGATTGCTTCAACTTGTCTGTTGGCTTGCGGGTAATATGGAGTGGAGCTGTCATGAGACAACCCCAGTTTGCCAGCTAATTGAACCATCATGTGATTGCGAAAATGTGATCCATGATCTGTGAATATAGCTTGTGGTACGCCGAATCTAGCGACTACATGATTGAAAAAGAAGAGGGCAGCTGTTTCACCAGTATTATCTAATGTAGGCATCGCCTCGGTCCATTTGGTAAAATAGTCAACTACGACTATGATATACCCATGCCCCCCGGTCGAGGTGGGGTTACATGTCATGAAATTGATGCCCCATTTGGCGAATGGCCCAACAGCAACTATTGGCTGCAGCAGTGCGGGTGGTCTTCTGGTTTTGTTATCGAAAATTTGACAAGCATGGCAACTTCTGACTGCGGTTATGCAATCTTTGAACATTGTTGGCCAGAAGTATCCTACTTGTAAGATTTTTTGCACTGTAGCATAACCGGATTGATGCCCCCCACACGCGCCTGAATGGCAATCATTCAGGACTTTTTCGGCCTCCTCTTGCGTGAGGCACCTTCTCAGAACTGTATCAATACCGCGACGGTAAAGTGTATCACCGACGATCATGTAGTCTTTTTCTTGGTATCGAATACGTTTTTGTTCAGAGCGAGAGGTATTCTGCATATATTTTTGGGTTTGGAGATAAATGATTATATCTCCATACCACTGATTGCTTGAAGATATCATAAACAAACTTTCGTCCATGATTGTTTCATCGGATGTTTCATCGTTGGACGACGATGGGAGATCGCATAATAATTCTACGAAAACCAGAGCTTTATTTGATTTAGATTTTACAAATTCCAGATCAAACTCTTGTAGGATTGCTATCCATTTTGAATATTTGCCCCCGAGCAACTGTCGCGACAATATATAAGTCATGGGGTTGTAATCTGACAGAATGGTAGTTTTTTGAAAGAGGACATAGTGTCGAAATCTCTGTATCGCTTGAACAGCTGCGAGCGCTAGCTTTTCAACATAAGAATATTTTCTTTTTGTATCATTTAAGGTTTTACTTAAATAATATATAGGATGTTCAATTACGTTGACTTCTTGAACTAAAACCATTGCGATGGTCGTATCCGCTACAGCCAGATACAGGTTAAAATCTTTTTGATAATCAGGAGCGTACATTAATGATGCTTTCATTAGGGATTCTTTTAAAGCATCAAAGGAAGCTTGCGCAGCCTGATGCCAGACAAAGGGTACTCCCTTTTTCAAAATATGCGTATAACCTTTAGCAAGTTCGGTGTAATTTGGAATGAACCTCCTCAGAAAGTTTGCTTTCCCTTGGAGTTTCTGAATCTGAAGCAAATTCGAAGGTGGAGGAAAATTTATGATTTCCTGGACCTTACATGGGTCGAGACGAATCCCGTCCTTTGAGACTACAAAGCCACGCAAACAACCAGAACTGATGCAAAATACACATTTGTGTGGATTGAGTTGTATCTTGTAGCATCGGCAACGTAGAAATATCGCTCTTAAATGCTTCGGGTGATCAGTCCGCTTTCGCGAATGAGTCGGAAGGTCGTCGAGGTATGGTTGAACGATGTTTTTGATGTCATGGAAGGCATAATTCATTGCCCTGTGAAACGTCGCCCCTGCGTTCTTTAAACCAAAGGGTAATTTTTGATATGCGAATGTGCCCCATGGACAAATAAATGCAGTCTTTGACTGGTCCTATGGGCGGATATTTATTTGATTATACCCGGAGAATCCATCCATGAATGAAAAGATTTCGCATCCGGCGCATTCATCAATTATCTGGTTGATGAAGGGTGTAGGGTAGTTGTCTTTTGGACAAGCTTGATTTACATCCCTATAATCGACGCACACTCTAATTGTTCCTTGTTTTTTCATAACAGGGACAATATTCGATACCCAATTGGTTAGAGGAACTAGTTAAATGAAACTAGCATGGAGAAGTTTCTCAACTTTTGCCTTAATGGCAGCGGCTTTCTTGGGGTGCACCTGCCGTAGCTATTGTCGTACTGGTTTGACATCTGGATACATCTTAATTTCGTGTTCAACGATACTCGAGTCAATGCCTGGCATTTCAATATATTACCAAGTAAAGACATCTCTGAATTCGCGAAAAAGAGCGTCATATATTTCCAGTTCTGATGGAGAACAACCTTTGCCAACATAGATATTCTCTAAAAAATCTGTTTTGGCCGAGATATTTATGGCGATAGTCTCTTCAATGTTGGACAAGTTTCGCTCGGAATCCACCGTGTTTACAGTATTTGATAGAAAATCAAAAACTGAAGGATGATAAAGGTCATCAGAGGTATCTTCTCCACAATCCGGAAGAAGGGAACGATGGTGGGAATCATTCCATGGTGCTCCTTCAATTACCATTGATTGAACGATTCCTTTGTCGGTGACATGCACTCGCGACCAAGGATCTAAAGGGGTACCATATTCTTTAGACCTATCTATCCAAACACTTGATGAGCGTTGATTTGGGTTTGCCATCCAGGCTAGGAACATTGATTGCTACAATATTTCCGTTGGGCTTGGGGGCAAAACCATTGCATGATCCATGTCGATATCATTTTTTGATATCTTTTTAGAAGATATCATATTGCAGGTTCCTACTGACGCTACTTCTGCCAGGTTGATTGGAGGTGGAATGGCAAAAGTTCCCATTAATATAGGATCTTTTAGTAGGCCTACTCCGATATTTTGAAGCGAATGGGGGCTTCCATGGATCATAGGAATGCTTCCTGTAACTTGAGAACCATTGGCTAGGAAGTTTTGTTGATAGACGATTGTAATCCCTCCTTGAAAGGGAAATGCAATCTTCCTAAAATAGGTCGACACAACAACAACCATAGCATATATCCATGGTCTTCCTAGTAGGATGTTGTAATCAAGATTTCCATCGATTACTTCAACATCTATTTCTATTGTTTTCCCTCCTAGTTCAACTTTCAAGTTGCTTAGAATACCATATGGGGTATATGTCTTTCTGTCGAATGCTTTTAATGTCGTCGAAGATCGTGACAAGGTTGGAGATCCTAAATTTTTCCAACAACTCATCGACATAATGCATGTAGATGCCCCCTCATCAATAATTGTTCGATGAACAATTTTGTTGAGGGCTTTCACTTGAACAAGGAAAGCTAGTTGAGCTGGTAATTGAGGATCATATCCTTTATGATCGAAGGATACAAGATTGGAATCCTTTGGGTCTATCCCACCAATGGCTGATAATAAAGCCTGCTTTTGGGATGGGCAATTTTGTAGTACTTCAAGAGTCGACATAGCGGATGGCGATTTGGCCAAATCTTCCACTATATTATAATGCTATGCCGCTCTAGCGCGGGGATGAAACGTACACTTGTGTACTACTCCCTTTGGCGGTTTTATTGTTAATTCAGGAATGATGGGCGGTGCAACTTTTGTTGAAGTTGTTGTCGAACTACTAGGTTGATCTTTATCCTTGTTGTTCGATTGCTGTGGATTCCCATAATCTTTGTTCCTTGTCGATATCAAAGCATCATTTTGCTGTTTTGAAACCGACAACATTAGCACTTGAGACGGGGAAGCATTTCCAATTTCAACCAGATTTGTTCCTGGATTTGGAAATGGATCAGTTAACACCGCGGAGGTTTTTGAATTCTTGAAGAACTTTTTAAGCTCAGCTCTGTGTGGACAATTTGTGGTCCAATGATCCTCATCGCATATAAAGCATGGATTTTTTTGTTTCCTATCTCCAGGAGGGTTTGCAGAAGATTTTTCAGGTGATGATTCTTCCTGTTTCTTCTTCTTCCCTTTGCCTTTCTTCTTGCCCCCTGGTTGTTTGGTTTCTTTTCCTTTATCTGTCGATACGACATTTACTTCCGAGGCAAGAAGCTCATATTTTTCATTTTGACCTGAAATCTTACGGGCTTTTTTGGATGTAGCCTTTGTCAATTTCGTGTCTGTTGTGCCAATCACGCCATCGCCGGCATGAGAGTCATTGTTTGATTTAGGAGGAGGAGGAACTGAGAATTCCGGTCTAGGGGCGTCAGGTATTTTATCGTAGAGCATGTCGGACTGAGTTTAAATCAAGTCCAAATATTGCGCACGAGTGATAACTTGCTCTTCTGTTACGACTCCCCCCTTTGCCACATCTTCCGTGATGGAAGGTAGTAATGACTTGATAAACCATTCAGCTAAGAGCTGATCAGGAACATACGTTTTTACCATTCTACGACGACGTCGCCACTCATGTATATGATCAGATATGTGAGTGGCCGTCATCTGTTTGAAGTTGGTAAGGAGTTCCGTTCCTGTTTCGTACCTTATAGGTAATTGAAAATGGGTTAAAAAGGTTGTGGCTAAGGTACTGAAGTTGTCGAATTAAGCTCTAGGCAATTCGATGTACCATTTTGCCGCTGGACCAGTTAGCGTCCTCTGAAAAAGGCGAAGCCTTATCAAATCATCATTTAGGGTGTTTGATGAACACCATAGATGAAAGGTCATCACATGATTTGATGGATCTTCACCCGAATTTCCATTAAATTTAGGAATATCTGATGGAAGCTTATGTGGAATCGCCGGCCACCAAGGGGCATAAGCGATTGGATCGTTTGTTAACCGATTTAAATCAGGTAACTCTAAAGTCGCCACAAAGGGTAACTGCTGATTCAGGTTAGGTGAAGCATACCCAGGATAAGATGGGATTGCCTGAGCAGTTGGTCTTTGCATACCGGCATAATGCATTTGATGCTGGTAACTTTGGTAAGGTTGGTGGGCATGACCATTGTAAAATGGTTGATTTTGACCATTTTGAATATACGGCTGTCCACTATTTGCAAAGATTTGTTGCTCAGAACCTTGGTATACTTGTTGGAATTGCGGTTGTTGGTATTGTACTAGCCATGGTTGTGAAGCCATGTGTTGTTGCCCGATACTAACAGTTTGACCAAGATGAGGGGTAATTGTACCCGTCTGAACCTGTGTCATTCCACCAGTCGGCGATTGTGGTTGAGTTGCAGGGTCAAGGGGCTGTTGCATTACAACCTGAGAAACCTGAGGTTGGCATACAACAGGCAGCGCTTGAACTTGCGACACCGTCACAATAGCTAGCGTAGTTGGTATATTTGACATAGGTAAGCATTGTTGCATCGAGTATACAATTCTTGGTTGTTGAGGTAGTATTGGTACCCAACCACTAGAAGTAATTCCAACATGACCCGAATTTTGTTGTGAACTCCCGTATGGTTGTCCTCCCGAAGGGGATAATGAAAGGGCATACTTCCCCCCATACGGTGGTAATCCAGAACTCAAGGGAATGGTTTTCCCTTGAGGGCCAGACTGCCCAAATTGACCTCCAAACGGATCAATTTGTTGAGACTCAACATAAGAGTTTCTGGATATTATTCCGGGTGAACAAACAAGAACAGACCATACTGTCGAAATGGCCCCTGAGTGGGTTCCTTCTAGCGGTTGAGAGCTAGTTGGGACAGATGGTATACCGGCGAACATTGTTGGAGTGATAGCAGGGAGTTCTGCCATTGCTATGTCAGACGACACAGTCCTAGATGTTGATGGTTGTTCAGACATTTCTAGTCTATCCAAAAGATTACCTAGCGATTCTACAGGATCTTTTGCTGGCGGTAGACTAACTTCTGATGAAGAAGGATACAGAGTGATCCCGACTCCAAATTGCAATGGAGTACTAGTTGGAGGATCTTCCACAATCTCTTCTATGGCAATCAGACCAAGTGGAAGGGGTACACCGTCAGGTCCGTAGAATATTTTTGGTGTCGAAGAAGGTATGGAATCGGCAACGACAGATGTTTGAGGAGCAAGACTCTCCGAACCGGTTGTAAATGGAACTGGTTAGGTAACACAAGTGCTTACTCTCAGATTAGGATCAGTACTACTGTCCTTCTGTGGCTGCTAAACTTTTTCTGTAGAGGCAGGGATTCCAGAAATGTTTGGAGTAACCGGAGTCTCTGATGTTGTTGGAACACTTGTTCTAACTTTAACAGGAGATTTGGAACCGGTTAAACGAGTTCTCTTTGTCCATACTATCTTCGATTCCGGAGACAAAGACGGTTGACTCGTAAGCCTCCGCGAACGACGGGGTTCCAATTGACTTTCTTCCATGATTCCGAATTACTCGACCAACTAAAATAAAGGGGAAGTATGTTTCTGAATTAAAGACATGGATCTATAATCATAAACAATTTAGGATCAGATGTAAATTGACCATACAAATGTAGCAAACATCAATGACACAAGAGCATGGAGGAAAACTTGAATAGCTTTTATTGATAAACAAGAAAGAGCTAAGAGGAGTTACAACCAGTTGTTCTGACCCAGCATCAACCTCCCAGCAAAGGAGCCCCTCTCCACCTCAAACAAAGCTTAGATCACCCAACAATCTGATGTTTGTCTCAAGAAACCAACAACAATTCCTTACAATATGCAAAATTCCAGCCTCTGGATCTCTGGGATGAGGGATCCATATATAGATATCGGTAATGGAGATGAGTCAGCTCATGATTTGATTAGTGTCTTCCCTCTGATAGTTCTTGCTTCCACTTGGAGATTGATGATCTCTTACTCATCCTTGGTCGAATTCAGTGAGGCAAGTGTCACAGGAGAAGTTTCTGGAAGCTTCCATTGCCTCTCCACCTCACGGAATGACACTGCCATTTGTCATTTCTCACCCATCACACCCCATAGAAGGGATTTTTGAAATGAAACGCACCCAAACAATGTATTTAGGTGAGATGCAACACATTTGGCCAGTGGAGCAGCTGAAATGATCCTGTTTTGACCAATTCTGAGCAGTTTTTCATGGAGAACTTCTAGGAGGAGCTGTAATCTGTTGACCTTGTTCCTTTAGGGGTTAGAAAAACACTTTTAGGGACTTAGGAACCCTTGGTTTGTGGAAATTTCATGCTTGGGGTTGTAGTGCCCAAAAATGTTTATAACAGTTGCCCCCTAAAGCATGAGGTCGTTAATATTTTGATGTCGGGTGAAATGCTTTATTATGAGGATCCAAAGTTCTTTCAAGCTGGGAGGAGACCTGTAATAAGATACGATACAATACATTATCTTCATAATATTTTCATGATCTAGCTGAGGCGGGCATTCCCATGCTCAGCTCTATAAATTCATTTTCATGTACATAGGATAGACAATCGTCTAAGTGTAGACTGATGATTCTGATAGAGCCATCATCCTTTTGATTGGATGATTATCTGTGTAGCAATGATGTACATTTGATGTCTTTATTTCCCTGAATATATAACATAGCCTGGATGGATGAAACTAGATCCGGGGTCTTCAATCTCGTTCGATCTTCACTCGAAGTACAAGTCGATCCATGTGAAAGCTGTTCTGGAGTCGAACATGGAATGACATCACCTGATTACCAGCCAATGATGTAAGTTGTTAACAGGCACGAGAGGAATCACCAATAATGATAATGACCCTCAAGGTATTGCAGTACAATTCATGTGGTGTGAATAAAGGACTTGGCGTCGAACACCACGCAAAATATTTCAGTCGAATTCCATTGATGTAAACCTGTCGCCGGAAGTGAGAAACTTGCCATTGGGGCATGCAAGCTTCAAAGTACTGAATGGGGTGTTCCTAGATCAACTTCTTGGATAATGAGCTGATGTCGACAAGAAGCGATCCATCACAGGAGGGCCTTAATGAATCCCACATCAATGACACGGAACCAAGGAAAATGATTTTAATGGAGGTGAAAATGTTCTGGTGATATAAGGTTCAAGGTGGCGGTCATGAAAGAATGGAGTATAAATGTATGGTAGTGGGTGAGACACAGGTGAATTCTCTGAATGACTTCTCTTGAACATATCGACGACACTGATGTGATGGATTGGTAGCATTAACCTCAAATGTGGATGGTATGATGGGACCATGGTGATGTGACTGGTGAATGAAACAACCCAACCTGACTCGGACGCGGAGTGGAAGTGTCATGTTCAAGAGCGACTTGCTACCAACAAAGTTTCTTCAAGTTTTCTTCCCAATTTTCCCAAGTCATTGCTGACCAGTACCTCTTTATTTTTGTCAAGCTTGAGGAGGATAACATATGCTTGTTCTATAATTTGCCATTCGGGTAAACCCATCGCTATGTTTTAACGAGCCTAGCGATAGTGAAACTCGTTCTCGTCTATAGACAAGTTTGTCACTATTAAGCTTTTAACGAGTTTAACGGCAAAGATAACTCTGTCCTTTTCAATTTTAGAGAGTCTAAAAAGGAGCGTAAAGGTAACTCCAAAATTTAATTTTCATCATCTAATCCCTTAAGTCCAAAAAAGTATAAAACAATACAGAAGGGATGAATTTTTGATACTTTTAACGAGCTGAACAAAACAAGCGCTCGATCTTTTTGTGTAATAATCTCTCAGGTCCAAAAAGATTAAAATCTAGAGGAGAGATAGCACTTCCGGTCCCTTTAACGATCTGGAGAGGCCAATGGCTCAGCAATCTTTTCATATTTTACGAGTCAGTTGAAAAGAGCTTGAAGGAGACTCGTCTTTTGTGGAACGAATGATAAAATGGGTAGCAACTGATTCCAGGTAAGGTTTGGAATTTTCCAATCACGGTAGTGTTACAAGGATGGCTAGTGAAATCACTCTTCACAGCTGTTCCTAAAAATGGGTAAACAATTAAATGGAGGTGAATGATCGGCCAATGCAAAAGTGGAGGTGATGGTGCAAACACGACCAAGGCTTTAATGGCTGAAGTACTACATTCACGATGGTTATTTACCGGTTAATAGTTCATTTTTTAATGAGCTTAAACGCAGGGGGCGAAACATTTTCTCATGTCTTATGTTTATTTTTTAACGAGCCTGAACTATGTGATAAAACTACTCGATTAATCCATTCGTGTGACAAGAATGTCTCATATAAAAACGAAAACTCTTAGATTTTTGCCCCACATCCTTTCTTTATGAAAGTTAGGAAACGACCAATCCAAAAAACAGATAAATGATCACTCTTTGCTTGCACTCCAAAAGGTTTGCATGCCCCCAGGTATAAAATAGAGTTTGAAGTTTACCCCTTCTTTCTTCCGTTAAAACATTTGTTTTACCGAGAGAGGCCTGCCTCTTACAGGTTACCAAAGATTGTTCTATTTACAGCGTAAACAAAACACCTCTTCGGCGATGTCTACCAAGATAAACAAAGGTGAGCGGCGATGCCCACCAACTCACATAACTTTGACAAGAGGATCTTATTCCAGTCCAACTCCTTTTTCCAATCACGGATGGGAGTACGGAGGTCATATACTCTCGCGGAAACCTACCCTATACCCTAAGTTTTCCTGGCGAAGCAGACTAGGGTGCATGCCCCCTGGGTTTTAGTCATGTCCCCCGAATCACTCGCGCTCATTGGGTGGGCGGGCTGGGGATTGAGACATTTCTTGCGTGAAAAGACCATTTAGGGATGGTATATGACTATTTTCTATGCGTGAACTGAGGAATGAAAGCTGGTCTACGAGCTTGACCACTCTTCCTTCGTGTAGAAAACACATTACTCTAAAGAGTGAGGAGACAATTGCTCCCATGCAATAAATATAGTCTCGTCCAAGGAGTAGATTGTAATCTAGGGGTCCTTGAACTACCATCCCGTTCATGTGAACGGTTTTCCCTCTCAGTGTTATGGGCACATTGGGAAGGATCCCTAACGATCGACTGGTTCCTTTATCAAAGCCTGTTAGATTTCTCATATCAGGCAAAAGAGATGCCGAACCAAGCGCTTTCCAAGCAGTTGAGGAAAGGATACTCACATAACCCCTTTCATCTATGATGGTACCGGCCATAACCATTCTATATATTTGAACAATGATTCGGAATGGTATACTAGCTGGTAAACGGGGTCTGCCTAGTTGATTCCAATCGAAGGATACAACTAGGTTGCTTGGAGGTGGGACCGAATAGACGACTGGGTATGACTCTAACAAACTTCCTTCCTCCGGTAAAGGAACGGGTAAATTGCCCCCATGTTCATTGGAGTCTGTGCTTATGAAAAGAATTTGGACAGTGTCATCCTTGTTCTTTTCAGTGACTGTATCATCTGAAGATGGAACCTCTGAAGGCAAGACCGGCTCAACTGCCGCCTCGACCTTTTGAGTTTTGTCTGGTATGGGTACAGATGGTTTGTCTTCAATGATAGATGCTTCAGCCGACCACTTGAGCGGGCCAGCTGGATTTTCAACTAGTGATGGACTCAGCAAGAGTTTTTTATATCCAGGAGGAAGTCGTAATGGTGACACGGGATGATCGTACAAAACTCTTTTAGCCTCATTTAAGAAGGGACAACGGTGAACAGCATGATTGCCTTCGCACAGTTTACAAGGAAATCTATATTTTCCTTTTTTTCCTGGGGCTTCACTTTCACTAGTTGATGGTGTGTTTTCAACATGATCATCAGAGGTTGATGACACTGGGTTGTGCAAACGAGGAGACCAGTCCCTTAAGATCCGAGGGATGCAAGGACAATCTCTATGATAGTGGTCTCCCTTGCAAATGACACATGGCGATTTAGGCCTGGTCGGTGCAGTGTGTGGATTTTCGCTAGACGACACTCGTTTGCCCCCATTCACTTTTGGCTCCTTCTTCTTCCTCTCTTTCTTCTTCTTTTCCTTCTTCTTCTCAGGTACTTGACTTTTGGCTTTACCGGCCCCATCAAACGAAGAGGAGGGAGGAGAGGAAGAATTAGAGGAAGTAGAAGGTGCTGGCATTTTGGCACAGGTGTGGCCCTATGGTACAGGTGTTGTCCTTGATGGCAACTCACTTTGGTGTCAGACCTCAGTTCAGGTGCTCATAATGAAGGAAATCTTGTATATGCAGGTTCACCTTGCCGAAGACGCGTATACTCGCGGGTTATACGTTCAGAAGTCGCGTATGCGTATACACGCACTTTTCTGCACAGAAAAGCGCGTACATGGTGGGAAACTTATTGTTGGTCCATGGTTGTTAGTCCTTGGAATTTGAACCTATTGTTTTGGACCAAGGTATCTCGTCAGAAGTGTTGACCCCAGGTTTTGGGCCCTTGGTATTGGTTTATTATGGTTTTGGACCCTGGTATTGTGGAAGGCCTAAAACTATAAAAGAAGAAGGAGATCATGTGACAAGGCATCATTTGAATTATTATTGAATATCTGATAATGTACGAGATCTGAAATATTGGTGATTAGCATTGTGGAGGAGATTTGGATCTGAATGAAGGAGGAACCTTAGCGAAAAGAAGGATAAGTTCTATTGGTGGGTCATAATCTCTTGGCTTGAATGATAATATCTTTGCATGATTTTGATCTGTTATATCTAGCACATGCGTGATCTATAAATCTGATAATCTGGGTTAATCAGTGCCTGAATACTTGAAAGAGTGAATTATGTTTGTAGATCTGTACGCAGGTTCAGTTCAGCTAAGGCGCGTATATACGCAGGTTCAGTGAAGGAAAACAGCGTATACGCAGGTTGTTCCATACGCAGAAGCGTATGCACGCAGGTTTTAGGCCATTAAAGTAGCGTATACATTTTGAGTTGTGTTTTTGCTACTTCTGTTTATTGCTGTAGTGTTCTGGGTTTATTTTTGGTGTGTGGTACTGTTACTGTGATCTGGGTATAGTCGTTAGAGAGGTGTTTATGTTGATTTAGTTTTTGGTGAAAAGGTGATTGGTTGATGCAGAAATTCTTGATGGTTGATTGATGTTATTTGTGGATCCAGTCTGAAAATTTATGAAACGTGGTCCTTGAAAGAAAGAGAAGGTTGTAGCCTTCTGTAGGCCAGCACCTACGTACTAGTATCTTGGCTAGTGCAAGAGCTAAGGGGGTTGTAGCTCCCTTCTAGGAGAAGCTGGAAAACGAGAGAGAGTTGTAGCTCTCTGCAGGTTGCAGCCTGCGTACTGGTAAAAGGACTGCACCAGTACATTTGTAAAAAGAAGTTTCTAATTAAAGAAAAGATAGAGACGAATTGCAGCAGGTGGTTTTCACCCACATTGGGTTTCCACCTTATATCTTGTGTTCTTGTGTGCGATTGTCTTTCTGCTCTGACTTATTGTTTCTGGTTACTGGTTATTTTCTTCTGAATCACAGATTAATAACTTACATCTGAAAGATAAATCAAATTATAAGTCTGCTTTGTATACGCGGGTTTCTTTATCTATAGTTGCGTATATACACGGTTTTTATTAAGAGAAGTAGCGTATATCATCTGGAATTGGAAAGGAAATATTTGACTTGATAATACTGATTCACCCCCCCTCTCAGTATTATTTCCAACAATTGGTATCAGAGCAGGTCCTTCTGAAGAAGCTTGATCGCTTGAAGGAAGATCCTTCATCATGAGCAACTACGAGAGGGAAGCATCAATCAGGCCACCGGTTTTTGATGGGACAAACTTCGTATATTGGAAGGTAAGAGTTACTGCCTATCTTCAATCGTTGGGTACAGAAGTCTGGGATATCATAGATACAGGATATACTTTTCCAGCAGCAACTCCTACAAATCCGGTTGAGAAGAAGAAATATGAAACAAATGCAAAGGCGGTCAATACTCTATTGGGATGTCTATCTCAATCAGAATTTGTGAAAGTTATGCAGTTAAAATCAGCAAAAGAAATATGGGACAAGATTGTCCTAAGCTATGAAGGAGATGATCAGGTAAAACGAGCAAAACTTCAAACCCTCAGGATTCAGTATGAAAATCTCAAGATGTATAATGATGAAAGTGTGGCTAACTATTTTCTTCATGTAGATGAGATTGTTAATTGTATGAAAAATTTGGGTGAAGAAATAAAAGAGGCTGTTGTGGTTGAAAAAGTTCTAAGATCTTTGTCCCCTAGGTTTGAATCTAAAGTTTCTGCAATAGAAGAAAAGGAGAATATACAAAGCCTTAAAATGTCACAGCTGCACGGTATTCTAACTGCTTATGAAATGAGGAAAGGAGGACCATCAGACAGGAGAGAAGCTGCCTTCAAGGCTTCAGGAAAAGGCGAGTACTATGATTCAGGACGCATGTCAGAAGAAGAAGAAGAATCAAATTTTGTCAGAAATCTTCAACGGGGTACTGGACGGTTCCGAGGTAAGTTACCTTTCAAATGCTTTTCTTGTGGAAGAGTCGGTCACTATGCTGCCAAATGTCCTCACAAGGATAAGATTGACAAAGGGAAGGAACCTATTAGATGGAACAAGAAATAGAATGCAAATAAGAAAAGCTATTACACTCATGAAGATAGTGATGGACTTTCAAATAGTGACGAAGATGAACGAGGTAATAAATATAAACTTTTAATGGCTTTTGAAGATGATGACTACATGGATGCTATAGATGTAGAAGGTTTTTCTGAAGAGATGACTAATCTCAAAATCTGCTTAGAAGAGAAAAGTGCAATTATTGAGTCTCTACAATATCAACTGGCTGAAAGGGAAAAACATCTTGAAAAATTGGAATGTGAAATTGTTTGTCTTAGAAAGGAGATTGAGAAAACAAAAGCTATTAATCTTAAATTTGTTAAAGGATCTGATGTTAGGATATTCCGACACATAGGATATAGTTAAGTTCAACTTGGTCTAGTATAGAGTTAGGTTAGAGTTAGGTAAAGTGTGTTTCTTTACCATTGTACATTTTGTAACTTACAATCCGACGGTCACGATATGTAGTGATCCGACGGTTCACTCTCACCTCGGTATTACCGACACTCGATCCGTGGCTTGACACCTGATTGGTCCATGAGTTCTATTTAAAGCGCATGGAGGGTCATTGTTCGGGTAATCCGTGCATGAGAGAAGCTTATGTAAATTTTCATTCTTTGATTAATAAATTGCCTGTAGTACCCACGTTGGGACAAGCCGTGGACTGTTTCCCTCCTTGCACTTTGAGGGTTTTAACCACGTCAAAAATACTGGTGTATTGATTTGAGATCTGGTTGTGAGCGGTGTCCTTTTGGTGTTCTTTCTGAGGAACTTACCCTGTAAATTCCTACATTGTATCAGAGCTATTTGAGGGCCGCGTCCGTTGGTGATCCAAATCTGAAGCCGGTAGAACTGCATGCGGCTGTCGTTTCCTAGATCTACTGTTTCTGACTGCTTTCGGGCCAAGAGGACTGCTCTGTTGCGTTCGGAGCATCTGTTCCAGTGAGGAACCCCTTTCGTTTCACGCGAAAAGGTTTCCGGTAGCCCTAGTTGCGTCATTTTTCAGATCGGGAGGTATACAGTGTTTTTTTGCAGTTTACCGTTATTTTCTCTCTGCTTATTTCGGTCTCAGTTTATTTAACCTTTTTTTTAACCAGATCTATACCTTTCATTTCTGCGTATGCTCTTTGCCCTGCGACTCTTGCGATCTGGGCAAATCAGAAACAGGAAGGAAGGATTTTTCTCATGCGTATGCTCTTTTCCCTGCACCTTAGTGTGATCTCGGAAAATCAGAAACATTGAGAAAAATATTTAGTTTTTCGGCTAAAGCTAACTTTGAGATTTTTTTTTAAATTTCTAGTTTTTTGGCTAAAGCTAACTTCGAGCCGCAAGGTTCGTTTTTCTTTGCATATTCGTGTTGGGTTTTGTGTTTTGTGTTTTGTAGGGAAAAAGAGATTTCTCAAGGCAAGCACGCAAACCAAGGCCCCCCCCCCCCTCTCTCCCTCCCTCCCTCCCTCTCCCTCTCCCTCTCCCTCTCTCTCTCAAATTTTTTGTATAGATCAATTGGTTCAAAGCTATTTTAAGAGAGTAGAGCTCTTGGGTTCAAGTCTCCATTTTGTGGGGGCGTATTTTTTTTCATTCCCGCACATTCGCGCACTTTGCCGGCAACGTCAACAATTTGTTTTCAAGAAGCCATAACTTCTTCATTCGAAAGCCTTTTTCAGAGCCGTTTTTTTTAAACCGCCTATTTTTTCGAGATCTATCCATTGGAACACTTACTTTCAGCATCTTCAGCTTCAGTATTTTTTTTTTTAAATGGAAAGTCCATGCCAAGTCATTCTTGACAGCACTAACTACTTCCAATGGGTAGCCTACATGGAAGATTTACTTAGAAGTAAAGGTCTCTTCAGAATAGCCACAGACCAAGAGAAGAAACCAAAAGATGAAGACAAGGTTGCAAAATGGGAAAATAGACAAGATCAAGCACGTGGTTTGATAGGGATGTCTATTTCTCCTGATCTTAGATTCCACATTGCAGACCTTGAGACTCCTCATGAAGCATTAGAAAAACTCGCTAAAGTTTTTGGGATTAAAAATGAAATTAGAGCCCATCAACTTGAAAATGAGCTGCTTACTTTGGATCCTAATAATTTTTCTTGCATTGAAGATTTCTTTTCCAAATTCAAGACCCTTAGATATCTCTTGGAAGGTGTTAAAGTTAAGAAAGAAGATGGTAACCTTATTTATTCCATCCTTACTAAGTTGGGACAAGCCTACTCTGTATTTGTTTCCACTTTCCATTCTACAAGGGAAGCTTTCATTTGTCAAGGAAAAGACTACAAGGCCCCTTCCTTTGACTCCTTTTGTGATTCCTTAATAAGAGAACAAGAAAAACTCTTACACCTTGGTCTTCTTAATCTTGGAAACTCTTCCACGAAAGCGTTAGCCGCCCAGCAACAACCAAATTCAAAGAATCCTAAGAAGTCATATCCTCAAAAGAATGGTCCTAAACCATCTCAGCCTCAAAATGAAAGATCATTTCAGCAAAATGATAAGACCAATAAAAACAAATGGAAGAAGACTGATAGACATTGTAACTTTTGTAATCGAGATGGCCACTTAGAATCTAAATGCTTTAAGAAGATGGAAGCCTTGGAAGCCGCAATGAAGAAACATAACATCCATCTGGAGCCTACTTCAACTTCAACTTCCGGAATGGCACTTTCTGCATGTCATTGTCAATCATCTCAGTCTGGTTATGCATTAAATGTATCTTCTTCTTCTTCTCATTCTCATGAGTGGCTCATTGATTCTGGAGCCTCTTGTCACATGGCCAAAAACCAAGCCATGTTTTCTTCTTTAAATGATTGTAACACCAAAAATATATATGTTGGTGATGATAGATCTCTTAATGTTGTAGGGACTGGAACTGTTCATCTAGACAATGGTCAGTTTAATGATGTATTATGTGTTCCAACCTTATCCTGCAACCTTCTATCTGTCTATCAGATAACTCATTCAGGTGAAGGTAAAATTGTTGAATTTTCACCTCATGATGTTGTAATCAAGGATCTAAAAGATCCTAAACAGATTCTAGCTACTGGTCTTGCTGATGATTCCAAAAGGTTGTATAAGTTTCACAACTTTGGGTCATCAAATCTTCCCTCAGTATTTGTTGCTCATAATGATGAAGTGAGCAAACTTTGGCATGAGCGATTTGGTCACTTAAACTATCGCTCCCTTCAGCATCTATGTAAAGAAAATATGGTGACAGGTCTTCCTATGGTATCTTGCAGAGATGGTGTTTGTTCCGGATGTGTACTCGGAAAACATCATCGGGACAGTTTTGACAAACGTGCCTCTTGGCACGCCTCAGCCCCTTTACAGCTTGTGCACAGTGATTTATGTGGTCCTCTTCCTGTTGCTTCATTCTCTGGCTGCAAGTACTTCTTAACTTTCATTGATGATTTCTCCAGACGCACTTGGGTATACTTCTTAAAACTCAAGAGTGAAGTATTTAACACCTTTTTGGCCTTCAAAGCCTTTGTTGAAAAACAATCTGGACATCAAATTCTTAAGCTAAGAACTGATAATGGTGGAGAATATGTTAAAAACACATTCATCAACTTTTGCACCGAAAATGGAATTCAAATGCAACATACTGTTCCATACACTCCACAACAAAATGGTGTAGCTGAAAGGAAAAATCGCACCTTAAAGGAAATGGCTAATTGTATGCTGCAATCTAAAGGACTCAGTCTTAGTTTTTGGGCCGAAGCAATTAATTGTGCAAATTATATAATCAATCGCACTCCTACTAAGGTTCTAGAGAATATCACTCCAGAAGAAGCTTGGAGTTCCATTAAACCAGATGTAAGTCACTTTCGTGTGTTTGGAAGTGAAGCATGGGCCCATATTCCAGATGAAAAGCATAAAGCTTTAGAACCTAAGAGTGAGAAATGTACTTTTGTTGGATATTCTGAAGATGTAAAAGGTTATAGACTTATTCCATTTAAGTCCAAAAATGTTATCATTAGAAGAGATGTAAAGCTTGATGAAAATAAATCGGCCTGCGAGCCTAGTCCGGCGGATGTGCCACCTCTTCCTATCTCTTCTACTTTTGAAAACATTTCTTCTTCAGATGATGAAAGCGAGGATGATAATCCTCCCCCACCTTCTCAGGATCCTCAACTTCCACGATGGGTCCGTGCTACTCGGGATGCAGCAGGTGATCTTGTCGATGATCCTACAGATCAGCGACGTACACGTTCTCAGTTTGAAAGAGCCTCTTCTTTACTGGCTCAAGCTCCAGTAAATCATGATCCTGACACTTTTGCAGAAGCTTCAGGCCATCCACATTGGGAAGCAGCTATGAATGAAGAATATCATTCATTGATGACAAATGATACATGGGATCTTGTTCCTCTACCAAAGGGACGCAAACTTGTTAGATGTAAATGGGTTTACAGAACCAAGTATGGACCAGATGGGAAAGTTGATAAACATAAAGCTCGTCTCGTTGCTAAGGGCTTTTCACAGGTTGAAGGCATTGACTACACTGAAACCTTCTCCCCTGTTGCCAAAATGAACTCTATCCTCCTTGTTCTTTCCCTTGCTGCCTCTTTAAAATGGGAAGTCCATCAGATGGATGTTAAATCTGCCTTCTTGCATGGGGACTTGCAGGAAGAAATCTATATGGAACAACCCATTGGCTTCATACAAACAGACTCCAGCCTTGTTTATCGACTTAAGAAATCCCTTTATGGCCTCAAGCAAGCTCCTCGGGCTTGGTATGCCAAAATGGATAGCTTTCTTTTAGAATCTGGCTTTTCTAGGTGTCATTCTGACAATACTGTCTACACCAAGAAAGTGGGCAACTCTCTTATCATCCTTGTTCTTTATGTTGATGATCTTATTCTTACTGGTAGTGATCCCAACCTTATAAACCATGTGAAGTCCAGCCTTAAAAAAAAATTTGAAATGACAGACTTAGGACACTTACACTATTTTCTCGGTCTTCAAGTCTTGCAATCCCAGGAGGGTATTTTCCTTTCCCAGTCCAAGTATGCTTGTGATATTCTTCGTCATTTTCACATGGAAGACTGTAAGCCAACCCCTTCTCCCTTTCAGTCTGGAGTCAAACTTTCAGTCTCTTGTACTTCTCCTGAAGTTGATGCTACCTTATACCGTCAACTTGTCGGAAAACTCTTGTATTTAACCCATACTCATCCTGATCTTTCCTTTGTTGTTGGCCTTGTTGCTCGTTTTATGCAAAACCCCCGTGAAAGTCATTGGAAAGCAGCTAAAATAATACTTCGTTATGTTCGAGGTACAGTACAGTTTGGGATTCATTACAGTGCCAAAGCAGATCCTCTGTTAGTTGGTTTCACTGATTCTGATTGGGCTGGTGACCCTGATGATTAGAAGTCTACTACCGGTTATGTCTTCACTCTTGGTTCAGGACCTATTACATGGGCTTGTAAGAAACAGGCTGCCATTTCTCTTTCGTCAGCAGAAGCAGAGTATCGTGGTGCCGTGGAAGCTAGTAAGGAAGCCTTGTGGCTTCGTCAGATCCTATCAGAGTTTGGCTTTGAGCAGCAGCATCCAACCACATTTTGGTGTGATAATCAAAGTGCCCTTCAGCTATGCAAAGATCCAGTCCAGCATCAGCGCAGCAAACACATTGAACTACACATGCACTTCATCAGAAAGCTCATTCATGACCATGTTCTTGAAGTGCAATATTGTCCAACAGATGATCAGGTTGCAGACATCTTCACAAAGGCTCTCACAGAGGCGAAGTTCACTAAACTTCGATATATGCTTGGAGTTCAGGAAGTTGTCACTAAGGGGGGATAGGCTCTAGTGCCTCCTTCCTTCTCCTATTGTGTCATATTTGTAAATCCTTCAATCCTATCCCAAGTTGTTCTTAAGGGGGGATGTTAGGATATTCCGACACATAGGATATAGTTAAGTTCAACTTGGTCTAGTATAGAGTTAGGTTAGAGTTAGGTAAAGTGTGTTTCTTTACCGTTGTACATTTTGTAACTTACAATCCGACGGTCACGATATGTAGTGATCCAACGGTTCACTCTCACCTCGGTATTACCGACACTCGATCCGTGGCTTGACACCCGGTTGGTCCATGAGTTCTATTTAAAGCGCATGGAGGGTCATTGTTCGGGTAATCCGTGCATGAGAGAAGCTTATGTAAATTTTCATTCTTTGATTAATAAATTGCCTGTAGTACCCACGTTGGGACAGGCCGTGGACTGTTTCCCTCCTTGCACTTTGAGGGTTTTAACCACGTCAAAAATACTGGTGTATTGATTTGAGATCTGGTTGTGAGCGGTGTCCTTTTGGTGTTCTTTCTGAGGAACTTACCCTGTAAATTCCTACATCTGAAACTCTGGATGAGATTATCAATGTGCAGCGTTCTCCACTAATCAAGACAGGTCTGGGATATAATGGAGAAACATCTCAAGCTTCTACCTCCAAAAGTTATCTTGATGCAGCAAAGAAGAGCGAGCAAAGGCCTAATAGAAATCATCAGGTAAATCAGGAACAGTTTACCTCAAGAACGAATAAAGACTATCAAGAAAATCGGGGACAAGCTACCTTAAGGACAAACAGAAGCTACAATCAGCCACAGCTAAAATCTTCCCAATTTGCCTCAATAATGGATGTCAGTAGAAACTACAATCGATTGGATGATAGATTTGATAATCGCAGGAGTTTCTTCAATGGCCAATGTTTCTCTTGCCATAATTTTGGTCACAAAGCAGCTCAATGTGTTGCCTATAAGACAATCATGACTAGAGAAGCTCAAAAACAAAGGAATATGAATGGAATCACGAAAAGGACTTATAACAACTTTTCGGCCCTTGAAAATGAAGTTGAATGTTCTATTTGTAATAAATTTGGTCATGAAGATTCTGAATGCAGGAGCAGGTTTTGGAAGACAACTCATAAGGAACATACCTCAAGTGCCAGAACATGGAGAATGAAGGAACCACAACCACAAAGATGTGGGATAGCCTTCTATGCAGAAGGACAGGAAAATATATGGTATATCGACAGCGGATGTTCAAAGCATATGAGAGGCGATAAAGAAAAACTTGAATCGTATACTGCAGTAGAAAAGGGGAAGAAGGTGTCTTTGGAAATGATACCCCTGCAGCCATAAAAGGAAAAGGCACTCCTCAGTTGAAAGAACATGTCAAACCTAGAAATGTTTTGTATGTTGATGGCTTGAAGCATAATCTACTAAGTGTTAGTCAGATGTGCGATCAAGGAACCGAGGTAATATTTCGATCAAATGAATGTAGTGTTCGTGATCTTGATACAGGAGAAACAATGATCAAAGGTAGAAGAACTCCAAATAATCTATACATATTTGAAGAAGGACAACAACAATGCTATTTCAGCAAGGATGATGAACACTGGTTATGGCACCGGAGGTTGGGGCATCTAAGCTTTTCACAAATAAGGAAAGCATGCAAATACCAGGCAGTTCGTGGTCTTCCAGATATCAAAATTCCAGACAACACCATATGCAAATCATGTCAGTTTGGTAAGAAAACCAGAACTAACTTTCCTGAGAAGGAAGGATCACCTAGTAGGCCTCTTGAGCTAGTCCATACAGATGTATGTAGTCCATTTAGGACAAGGTCACCTCGAGGAGAAGAATACATTATACTATTCATTGACGACTTCTCCAGGTTTGTTTGGTTAGGACTTATGAAGCACAAAGACAAAGCATTCGAAAAATCAAATCCTTCAAAGCCTTGGCTGAAAATGAATCAGATTACAAAATTAAGTGCCTCAGGTCCGACAGAGGTGGGGAATTTACCTCAAATGAATTTTTTGATTTTTGTGAAGAACATGGAATAAGAAGGGAATTCTCTACAGCTAGGACTCCTCAGCAAAATGGAGTGGCAGAAAGGATGAACAGAACAGTCCAACAAATGGCTCGTGCTATGCTTAATGAGTCTGGAACTCCCACAACCTTTTGGGGTGAAGCTGCATATGCAGTGGTTGTTATTCTCAACAAAACAAATGTTCGAGTGAACAGCACTCAAACTCCTCATGAGCTCTGGTATGGTGAAACTCCTTCGGTAAAGCATTTCAAAATTTTTGGGAGAAAATGCTATATTAAGAATACTAATGAGCAGCTTGGAAAACTTGAACCTAGAGTAGATGAAGGCATTCTCCTTGGTTATTCTCCCTACAGCAAAGCAGATAAGTGTTACAATAAAAGGCTTGGAAGAATTGTTGACAACATTGATATAGTGGTTGATGAAAAAGGATACATCCCTAGGGAAGTGAATCATGAAAATATCAATGAGGATGAAGACTACTCTCTAAATCAGACAGATGATGAAGAAGAACCCCAAGAGGCACCAGAGGAACAGATAAGGATAGAAGAAAAGACTCCATCCAGGTACGTTCAGAAGAATCATCCAGAATCTCAAATTTTGGGGCAGAAAGAAGCAGGTATACAAACAAGAAGAACAATAGCAGAAGCTTCAAGCTATTTGGCATTGCTCTCTTCCACTGAACCGAAAAATGTAAAAGAAGCATGCAAAGATGAGTGTTGGGTTAAGGCAATGGATGAAGAGCTTGAGAAGATCAAAAAGAATAACACTTTGGAGTTGGTTCCTAAACCAAAAGACAAAAATGTCATAGGAACAAAATGGATCTTCAAAAATAAGTTGAATGAAAATGGGGAAGTGATTAGAAACAAGGCCAGACTTGTTTGTAAAGGGTATGCTCAACAGGAAGGAATAGACTTTGAAGAAACTTTTTCTCCCGTTGGTAGACTTGAGGCCATCAGAATGTTCCTTGCTCTCTCTAGCTTCCTGAAGTTCAAAGTATTTCAAATGGACGTAAAATCAGCCTTTCTGAATGGGGACTTAGAAGAAGAAGTGTACATAGAGAAACCAGATGGCTTTATCCTTGGGAATGATCCAAATCTTGTATGCAGACTTAAAAAGGCTCTCTATGGGCTTAAGCAAGCTCCAAGGGCTTGGTACTATCGTTTGGATAAATATCTTCATCAACAAGGTTTTTCAAAAGGATCACCAGATAGCAATCTCTACATAAAAATTGAAAATAACAAATTGCTAATACTTGTTGTGTATGTAGATGATATTATCTTTGGAAGCAATGAAGAAGCTATGATTAAAAGCTTTGCCTTGGTGATGCAGAAAGAATTCGAAATGTCCTTTCTTGGAGAACTGACATACTTCCTTGGATTGCAAATTCAACAAAATGAAGGCGATATCTTCTTGTCTCAAACCAAGTACCTCAAGTAGATTCTGAAGAAGTATGGCATGGAAGATTCAAAACCAGTATGTACCCCCATGGTTACAGGATGAAGCCTCAGTGAAAATGATCAATCGGTAGCAGTACATCAACCAACCTATAAATCTATGATTGGAAGCCTTCTTTATTTGACAGGTACCCGACCAGACATCATGCATGCAGTGGGAATAGTTGGAAGATTTCAGGCAAATCCAAAGGAAACTCATCTTCAGGTAGTCAAGAGAATCTTCAAGTACCTTCAAGGAACTCAAAACTATGGCTTATGGTACCCTAGAGATACAAATCTCACACTTCATGCTTACACAGATGCAGATTGGGCCGGAAGCGTGGATGATAGGAAGAGCACAAGTGGTGGTGCATTCTTTATGGGTTCCAGATCAGTACCTTGGTTCAGTAAGAAACAGAGTTCGATTGCTTTATCTACAGCTGAAGCGGAATATGTGGCTGCTGCATCTTGTTGCACTCAACTTCTTTGGATGATGCAAACCTTGCAGGATTTTCAAATCACATGTACTCCACCTGTCTCTGTCTTATGTGATAATACAAGTGCAATAAGCATTTCAAAGAATCCTATCATGCATTCAAAGACCAAGCACATACCTATCAAATATCACTTTCTTCGGGAACAAGTGCTTGAGCAAAAGGTCAAGTTGGAGTATGTTCCTTCTAAGGAACAAATTGCTGATATCCTCACCAAACCACTGCCCAGGGAAACTTTTGAATATCTCAGACAGAAGTTAGGAGTAGTTGATGCTTCATCCTGCTGTTGAAGCTTGTCTGTATCAAAGAAAAGTTGGTGTACACAAGTTGGATGAGGGGAATCCGTGTACATACGCCGATTTTTACAGGTGCAGTCGCGTATATGGAGTTCTGAAGAAAATCAGCAAGGACAGAATCTGGTTGAAGAGAGTTTGATATGGGTCTGTCAGAGACCATCAGGCACGGGTTCAGGGGGAGCAGATAATCTTCTAATAATGCATTGTTAGCATTACCTTAGAAGCTCTTGGTTCTAGTACTCAAGCTATTTTTGGTTCAGGTGGATCAGCTGCAGAAAGGAGAACAGAAGGAGAACATGGTTGCTGATATATACAGTGATTGTCAGAAGCTGCTGATAGTAGTTATTGGTCATTTGCATAAGTCTTGATATTTCGTCTCTATGTCATGTATATTATTTTATCAAGGTCATGTAACAGCCTATTTTGGTTTCCCCACTATGCCTGGGATGATTGTTGTGATTGGTTGTCATATGTAAATTTCTGATGTATCCCCACTTGGTTGGGTGGATGATCTCCACTTGGTTGGGTGATGGTTGTATGTATTGAGTCTTTTGGTGATAGGAAGGTCTTTTATGATGTATATGGTTCTTCTTGAAGAACATCTTTTTGCAGATCTTGCCTACAGTCAGGGGGAGCATGTTCAACAAAGCAGATCAGAGATATCAGCATGTACTCAGGGGGAGCACAGCTCTTTGCCCTTGACGACAAAGGGGGATAATGACTTTGAGGATCGTGGGGTTTCCAACAAGTTCAAAGGGGGAGATTGTTGGAATTTTAGCATAGGTGTGGCCCTATGGTACATGTGTTGTCCTTGATGGCAACTCACTTTGGTGTCAGACCTCAGTTCAGGCGCTCAGAATGAAGGAAATCTTGTATATGCAGGTTCACCTTGCCGAAGACGCATATACTCGCGAGCTATACGTTCAGAAGTCGCGTATGCGTATCCACGCACTTTTATGCACAGAAAAGCACGTACATGGTGGGAAACTTGTTTTTGGTCCATGGTTGTTAGTCCTTGGAATTTGAACCTATGGTTTTGGACCAAGGTATCTCGTCAGAAGTGTTGACCCCAGGTTTTGGGCCCTTGGTATTGGTTTATTATGGTTTTGGACCCTGGTATTGTGGAAAGCCTAAAACTATAAAAGAGTAAGGAGATCATGTGACAAGGCATCATCTGAAATATTATTGAATATTTGATAATGTATGAGATCTGAAATATTGGTGATTAGCATTGTGGAGCAGATCTGGATCTGAATGAAGGAGGAACCTTAGCGAAAAGAAGGATAAGTTCTATTGATGGGTCATAATCTCTTGGCTTGAATGATAATATCTTTGCATGATTTTGATCTATTATATCTGGCACATGCGTGATCTATAAATCTGATAATATGGGTTAATCAGTGCCTAAATACTTGAAAGAGTGAATTATGTTTGTAGATCTGTACGCAGGTTCAGTGAAGGAAACCAGCGTATACGCAGGTTGTTCCATATGCAGAAGCGTATGCACGCAGGTTTCACGCCATTAAAGTAGCGTATACATTTTGAGTTTTGTTTTTGCTGCTTCTATTTATTGCTGCAGTGTTCTGGGTTCCATTTTGGTGTGTGGTACTGTTACTGTGATCTGGGTAAAGTCGTCAAAGAGGTGTTTATGTTGATTTTAGTTTTGGTGAAAAGGTGATTGGTTGATGCAAAAATTCTTGATGGTTGATTGATGTTATTTTTGGATCTAGTCTGAAAATTTATGAAACGTGGTCCTTGAAAGAAAGAGAAGGTTGTAGCCTTTTGTAGGCCAGCACCTATGTACTAGTATCTTGGCTAGTGCAAGAGCTAAGGGGGTTGTAGCTCCCTTCTAGGAGAAGCTGGAAAACGAGAGAGAGAGTAGTAGCTCTCTGCAGGTTGCAGCCTGCGTACTGGTAAAAGGACTCACCAGTACATTTGTAAAAAGAAGTTTCTAATTAAAGAAAAGATAGAGACGAATTGTTGCAGGTGGTTTTCACCCACATTGGGTTTCCACCTTATATCTTGTGTTCTTGTGTGCAATTGTCTTTCTGCTCTGCCTTATTGTTTCGGGTTACTGGCTATTTGCTTCTAAATCACAGATTAATAACTGACATCTGAAAGATAAATCAAATTATAAGTCTGCTTTGTATATGCGGGTTTCTTTATCTATAGTTGCGTATATACGTGGTTTTTATTAAGAGAAGTAGCGTATATCATCTGGAATTGAAAAGGAAATATTTGACTTGATAATACTAATTCACCCCCCCTCTCAGTATTATTTCCAACAGAAGGTTGGTGGGTAACTCTGGACTTGTCTAGTTGCTGGTTCGATTGTTCAAGAATTGCGGTGTTCTGAACGACAGAGGTTGAGAAGAGCCATACAGGCAAGCCGATTGTCAGTCCTGGAAGCGACAATGTGGCCATGTGGGGTGCACCAACATCTCCCCAAGAGGAGAAGGGACTAGGATTTCCTCCAAGGGGAATTCCTTCGTTGGTGGATTCCATTCTCAACCCAAGATCAACGTAGGAAAGGGGTAATGGATATTCCGTTTAAAATAAATTTTAGACGCTTTGACACAACTTGTTTTTTCAAATTTTAAGAGTCGAGAAAAAACAAAAGATGACTCTAGTCTCCTTCGATTTTTAATGAGCCTGAAGTGACAAGTGCTCAGATGGACCTTTTCTGTTAAGGAGTCTGAAAAGGAACGAAAGGGACTGCTCTGGAAATCTAGGTAGAGGGATTACCAAACCAATCGCAAAACTGCAGAATACTTTTTAGGGTACAGTATTCAATCTTCCCGAATGTTGTGTTCAGTGCATTGCGATCGATAGGGTGGCAGACACGGCTTCCTATGGATAAAGGATTAAGCCTATTGGGGTCTCCCAAAATATACTCGACGGTACGTGGGAGCACAAGTTCGTACTGGCACTTATCGTCTCAAAGTGGAGGAATCACCCAGCCATCAGTGAGAACAACAGTTACCAGGCTTTACGATGCCGGAATACGTCTCTAGCCTAGACTTCTAAATGTTGTGCGTTAAGTTCCAAAGTGTTGTTAGATTCATTGAATTTATTTTAAGTTGATCTTGTTTACGATGTTTGCCTTTCGGGTTCACCGCGAGATGTAGATGTAATTCCTAAAATGCAACCTAAGATGATAAACACACTTTTATTTTCTTTGTGCAATGAAAATCCTAGCTACTAAGGAAAGAAAGACAGAATCTTTTCACAAAGAGCAAAGAGCACACTCTAAATGCACTTTCCTAAATCAAGCCAATCAGACTGTCTATATGCAAATGCACATGCATGTATTTGTTTTCGACTTTCTTAGTTTATGAATGCTAAAAAGAAAGTTGATGCACAAATCTGAATTTCTTTTCAAGCGACAAATATCAACAAGTTTCTTTTCGAATTCAAAATGGAAACGATCACAACACCTTACGATTTTGAAATGAATACTTGCTCTTGACACTAGAAAATTACAAATTCAGACCAAAAACAATAGTAACAGGATAATCGACCATCAACAGCAATCAAAATCTTTCCTACGATTGAAATCGACACTTGCGACAGTTTCAAATCAAAGGATGACAGTACGATTATGCTACTTTTGCAAAGGAGAACTGAAAATGACTCAACACACACACAAAAACATTTACAGTTATTTTCTACAAAGGAGGTAGAATAACAGCAAGGAAAAGGGGTTTCAAACAGACATTTGCTGATCACAAGCAACAAAATTTAGGAATATAACTGGAAAGAATGAATCACAGAAACCAAAACTACACAGAGCCTAGTCTGATCAGAGCACCTATAACACAGAGAATTTGAAATGCAGCGCACCTTGTCCACTCAGGAAGTGCGCTGAAGTTCAGATTCTCTTAACAGTACCTGCGCTGGGCCAGAAACGAGATTCTGTTTGGGTTCCGGGTCACAGTTTACAGTTCAGTTCTTGGGTTTTGGCCGAGCAAAAAGCAATCAGTAATGCAACAATCAGGGGTAGATCTAAGGAGGATCTAAGAGCTATCAAAGGGCAATCAGCTAGTTTGTGAATCAGTTGTTTAAATCATAAACAAATGAAGTAGCATTTATCTACTTTGCATTTGTTATGGCAAATACAGTTCGAATGCTACTTATAAGTTTATGAAACGGACAACAAAGAATGATAAACAAACAAACTAATTCTTCCCCAGCGGAGTCGCCATTTTGTTACAGGGAAAAGTGTATATATAGAACTGCTCTATCCCACTAAGGTGTGACAGCTGCCTTAGAAACAAATAGAGAAAAGCTACTTTCATTTTTCCTTTATGAATTATAGATAGAGAGGAATAGGAAGACCAACTTTTGTCTTGCGCTAATATCCTGATTTGATTCCTCTCTTCTTTGATAGTCTTTAGCTACCTGCTCCCTTGCACGCCCAGCTTCACAAAGTACCTATAAGATCACAGTAGCATAGCACTATATAAAGACATGGATCTATAATCATAAACAATTTAGGATCAGATGTAAATTGACCATACAAATGTAGCAAACATCAATGACACAAGAGCATGGAGGAAAACTTGAATAGCTTTTATTGATAAACAAGAAAGAGCCAAGAGGAGTTACAACCAGTTGTTCTGACCCAGCATCAACCTCCCAGCAAAGAAGCCCCTCTTCACCTCAAACAAAGCTTAGATCACCCAACAATCTGATGTTTGTCTCAAGAAACCAACAACAATTCCTTACAATATGCAAAATTCCAGCCTCTGGATCTCTGGGATGAGGGATCCATATATAGATATCTGTAATGGAGATGAGTTACCTCATGATTTGATTAGTGTCTTCCCTCTGATAGTTCTTGCTTCCACTTGGAGATTGATGATCTCTTACTCATCCTTGGTCGAATTCAGTGAGGCAAGTGTCACAAGAGAAGCTTTTGGAATCTTCCATTGCCTCTCCACCTCGCGGAATGACACTGCCATTTGTCATTTCTCGCCCATCGCACCCCATAGAAGGGATTTTTGAAATGCAACACACCCCAGCAGCTGAAATGATCCTGTTTTGTCCAATTCTGAGCAGTTTTTCATGGAGAACTTCTGGGAGGAGCTGTAATCTGCTGACCTTGTTCCTTTAGGGGTTAGAACAACACTTTTAGGGACTTAGGAGCCCTTGGTTTATGGACATTTCATGCTTGGGGTTGTAGTGCCCAAAAATGTCTATAACACTATCCATTTTACATCATTCCATTCATCCATTACTAGTATTTTTAACCATATTCCTCCATAAAATGGACCAAATTTCGCATACATGTTTACATGGTTTATTATTATTATTTCCATTATTTTTAATGAATTAAGAAGACTTTTGCATGGTTTTACTAATGGCATTTTAGCAAGTTAAAGTTGCTGTAGATTTGTCAAGTTTGTGTTGTTACCTCCATGGTTGATGTAGTAGCACCACTCTAGAATGAAATTTGACACATGGGCATTGTTTCTAGAAGATCCAATATGGATTGTGATTGATCAAATTCCACCCAGCTCGCACATGTGGACCACTAGGCAAAGATCAATGGAAAATTGCAGTAGTTTTGACCAGTCAACTTTAAACTCCTTTTCTGAGTAAATGAAAGAAAATATCAGAAAACAAAAACATGGGTTGTGTTCAGAACGGGCCCAATTAAGTTTGGGATGAGCATTTTTCCCAAATCTATTACCATTTGGGAGATATTTCAGGTTCTTTGGATCCCTATTTCAAAGTTATGTGAACTAACAGTGCACTTATGTGCCAATAAATGACCCAAATCAAGCAGGAAATCGCTAGAGACACAGTCAAAGGAGCAGTCAACCATCGTTGGAACAAGCAAACCAGGAGTCTGAAGCCATTACGCTTCATTATTTTCTCTGCTACGTAGCAAATTGTTAAGAAACGAAACTATATTTTCTGAGTTTTAGATAGAATTTTCTAAGTCATAATAGGCGTAAAAACCTCCAAACAATTAATGATAGGCTTTTATAAATAGCAAATCAGCAATTGTATTGACGGTACATGAATTATGATATGACTGTAAACTCTGTTTTCTTATTTGGAATGAAGAAGTATTCTGGATTTCTAATGTGTAGCTAGTAAAGATCAGATTAAAAACCATCTATTGTAGAGGGCCCCTGTAACAGAAGACGTTCTATTTTTTTTGTTAAAGAGAGAGTCCATACAGGTTGGTAGAATTTTTAATATTTGTGGAAATACCTGTGATCGGTTTTGGAAACGAACATTTCGGACTAACCTAGTGAGTCCATCATCAGCGCAATGTGATCTATATTTCAAAAGGAGAGAGCGTGAAATCATGGAGAAATTAATAGTTAATAGAGAGAAATATTTGATGTCGGCTTATAAATGATTAACTAATGATTATTATTATTATTATTTTTAAACCTAAATTGAATTTTTGGATTTATTAGTAATATTGTAAATATACAAAACATTAGATAGATTTAAACTCCTATCATGCCTTGTTAATTATATTTATATTTATATATATATATATATATATATTTCTTGTTAATTATATCTTTAAATTCCATGTTAATTATATATTATATATTTAAATTCCTTGTTAAGAGAGAATAAATTCTTTTCATGCCTTGTAATTATATATTAAATGTTTTGTTAATTATATATTCAAATTTAAAGTTAATGTTTGATGGTTTATTTATTCAGACTTAGTTAATTTTATTTAAAAGAGACAGTTAAATAGGGTGTTAATTATGATTAGGTTTAATTTTGATTATAATTAATTTATGAATGTTTGTTAATTATTCATTAGATTATATATATATATTTACTATTTTTTTATTTTATTTAATAAGGGTTTCCAAGTGTTACTTAATTTTAGCCCATCATCTATGTTCATGATGTTGGAAGATTTCTCAATTTCAATGGCCTCTTTCACCCTTGTTTTTAAATAATGGTCCTCTTTGTGAATTAATTTTGCTTGTTCCATGCAAATATAGTGTGAGGAAGAACATGCATGCTCTACTAGGCCTGATTTTTCTGACCTATTTCTTGCAATATCATTAATGTGTTCTTTTAACCTTATGCCCAAGGATCTCCCTGTTTCACCTATATATACCTTTCCACATGAACATGGAATAAAGTATACTCCTTTGTGATTTTTTGGGTCTATTAAGTCTTTGGCATAATCAAGCATGTTTTTAATGGTGTTTGGGGGAGTGAAGGCAACCATGATGTTATGTTTGGTGAGAATTCTAGCAATTTTTTTCTGTGGTTCCTTTTATATAGGGTAAGGATATTCTAGGGTTTTGAAGAGTTTTTCTTTTTTGGGTTTTGGTTGTAGTTTCTTTAATTATTTTTTGGATAATGTTTTTCTGATAACCAATGTTTATAAAGAATTTGTAGAGATGGTTAAGTTCTTCCTCTAAACGTTCAAGGTGAGAGATTCTACAAGCTCTAGTAGCTAGGGTTTTGATGACGTCGACATTTTGCTTTGGATGGTGTTGGGAATATGAGTGAAGATATTTGTCGATGTGAGTTTGTTTCCTGAAGACCTGGTGGCTTAGTTTACCATTTTTCTTGGTGAGGAGGACATCTAGGAAAGGGAGTTGGTTGTCCTTTTCAATTTCAATTGTGAATTTTATGTGTTCAGAGAGGCTATTTATGTGTGATAAAAATTCATTAAGTTTATCTAAACCATGGTTCCATTTAGCAAATATGTCATCTACATATCTTTTCCATTCTTCAGGGGTAAATGGGAAAGACCTAAGGGCCATTTGTTCAAAGTGTTCCATGTATAAGTTGGCAATTATTGGTGATAAAGGAGAACCCATGGCAACACCATGAGTTTGCTCATAGATTTTTCCTTTGAAACTGAAGTATGAAGACTTAAGGAAAATTCTTACAAGGTCCACAGTTTCAACGTCCGTAATTTTCTTTAATACTTCTATGGCTTCATCTACATGAATCATAGTGTAGAGAGAAACGATGTCAAAGCTAACCAGGAGGTCATTGCCATTAATTTGTAGGTTTTTAATCCATTCTATGAAAGAAGAGGAATCTTTGATGTAAGAGGGGGTGATATTGGATATAGGTCTAATTTTGTTGGAAAGATATTTAGCTAACCAGTAAGTGGGTGATCCTATAGTGTTAACTATGGGTCTCAATGGAATTCCAGTTTTGTGGATTTTTGGTACACCGTATATTCTAGGGATGATGGTGCTATTAGGGGTTAACCGGTTCTTAGTAATTGAATCAAGAGAAGGATTTTTTATTTTGTTAATAACTTGGCGAAGGATTTTGTTGCTAGGGTCCTTGTTACATAATCTGTAGCAGCCACTCTTGTTGAGGTGTTCTTCCATCTTATTATCATAGTCTACTCTATCCATAATAATTGTGGCATTTCCTTTGTCTGCTTTTAAAATTATAATTTTTTTGCTTTTCTGATGTTATTCAAAGCTATAGATTCATCCTTGGAAATGTTGCTTGGAGGAGGTCTGGCACTTCTGAGAATTATGGCAACATCCTGTCTTATTTCTTCTGCAACATTTTGATCTGTGTTCTTGATAGTGACTTCAATGTTGCTTATGACATCATTTACGGGAATTATAGCTAGAGATAAAGAAAAATTTAGACCTTTTTCCAACAACGATTTCAAGTGATCATCTAATGTCAGCTGAGAAAGGTTGATTACAGTCGAGTTTCTGATTAATTTTATGGTTTTGTTTACTTTATTTGCTAAAGGAGGACGAGTGTTCCTAATGTTGCCAATGGAGACAGCGTGGGTTACATCATTAATTTTCTGCGACAGAAGATGTAGAGTTATCATATTGCGCATTGGAATGTATTGAAGGGGATTTGGTGTTTGTGGCAACGTGGGTTAAGGGTGAGCTCCAATTGTTGGATTTTTATTTCAAGGAGAGATTGCCAGGATACACGTTGGAGAGAGCGCAGTTTTCTTGATCGCGCAGGAGCTGCAGCGTTATGGAGCAACTGCTGGCTTTTTTCTGCGATATTGAGAGAAGAAACTGCACGATGGAGAGATCACGAGTTTCTTTACTAGGGAGTTGAGAGGTATCGTATTGAGAGTTGGAATGTTTTGATGGGGAGTTAATGTTGGTCGTAGCGTGGGTTATTACCATGCTGGCTGAGGGTGAGCTGCAATTGTTGGCTTTCATCTGCGTGGAGAGATTGCCAGATTGCATGTTGGAGAGCAGCGTGTTGGAGAGAGTATGGGTTTCATTGTCAGACTGATTGTTCAAGAGTTGTGGTGTTATGGGGCAGCAAGTATCGGTGGTTGGCTATGTTTTGGGGGGAGAATGGTGCTGGGAGGGGCTGTGCGTAGCCAGGTCTGAAGTTTGGTGGACTAACGTAGAGTTGGTATGCGAGTTGGAAATCAGATGCACAAGAATTGTGACAAGATTTATGATTCTATTCTCTTCATTATTGTTAAAGCCTGTGTTTCTTAGAGTATTTAGTTTTTTGGTTTTCTTTGTGGATGCGTAATCTAGAATTCTTTCAGCTTTGGGTGAAGGTGAGAGTGTCTAAATTCTGCGAAAGGTCAAAGCAAAGATTTGATGATAGCTGGAGATGCAAACCCATAAGTTTTTCAGATGTTTTGATTAATCAAAACCTAGAAAATTTGATTTCATTTCTGATGAGGGTTTTACTAACTTTATTGAAGATAGAAATGTTCTAGCCACGTTTAAGGGGATGGCTAAATTTAGTGAAATTTGGAGTGAGGTTTTCATCTCTATAATGTTTCAGAAAAAATGAGATTAGATAGGTATTTAGCTCTTGAAATTCTCAGCTTCTCAAAATTTAGAGCATTGTTCATTATGTCCCTTCCATGGTGGGACTTAATGGTGTGAAAGAGAGAGTCCAAAAAGGTTGGTAGAATTTTTAATATTTGTGGAAAAACCTGTGATCAGTTTTTGAAACCAATGTTTTGGGCTAACCTAGTGAGTCCATCATTAGGGCAATCTGATCTGTATTTTGAGAAGAGAGAGTGTGAAAACATGGAGCAATTAATAGTTAATAGAGAGAAATATTTGATGTTGGATTATAAATGATTAACTAATAATTATTATTATTATTAATTTTTTTTGTATAACCTAAATTGAATTTTTGGATTTATTAGTAATATTGTAAATATACAAAACATTAGATAGATTTAAACTCCTATCGTCCCTTGTTAATTATATATATATATATATATATTTCTTGTTAATTATATCTTTAAATTCCATGTTAATTATATATTATATACTTCAATTCCTTGTTAAGCGAGAATAAATAATTTTCATGCCTTGTAATTATATATTAAATGTTTTGTTAATTATATATTCAAATTTAAAATTAATGTTTGATAGTTTATTTATTCAAACTTAGTTAATTTTATTTAAAAGAGACAGTTAAATAGGGTGTTAATTATGATTAGGTTTAATTTTGATTATAATTAATTTATGAATGTTTGTTAATTATTCATTATATATATATATATATATATCTATATCTATATATATATATATATATATATATATATATATATATATATATATATATATGTATGTGTGTGTGTTTACTATTTTTTATTTTATTTAATAAGGGTTTCCAGGTGTTACTTAGTTTTAGCCCATCATCTCTGTTCATGTTGTTGGAAGATTTCTCAATTTCAATGGCCTCTTTCACCCTTATTTTTAAATAATGGTCCTCTTTGTGAATTAATTTTGCCTGTTCCATGCAAATATAGTGTGAGGAAGAACATGCATGCTCTATTAGGCCTGATTTTTCCAACCTATTTCTTGCAATATCATTAATGTGTTCTTTTAACCTTATTCCCACGGATCTCCCTATTTCACCTATATATACCTTTCCACATGAACAAGGAATAAAGTATACTCCTTTGTGATTTTTTGGGTCTATTAAGTCTTTGGCAGGATCAAGCATGTTTTTTATGGTGTTTGGGGGAGTGAAGGCAACCCTGATGTTATCTTTGATGAGAATTCTAGCAATTTGTCTGTGGTTCCTTTTATATAGGGTAAGGAGATTCTAGGGTTTTCAAGAGTTTTTATTTTTTGGGTTTTGGTTGTGGTTTCTTTAATTATTTTTTGGATAATGTTTTTCTGATAACCATTGTTTATAAATACTTTGTAGAGATGGTTAAGTTCTTCCTCTAAATGTTTGGGGTGAAAGATTCTACAAGCTCTAGTAGCTAGGGTTTTGATGACGCCAACTACTTTTTGCTTCGAATGGTGGTGGGAATCTGACTGCGGATATTTGTCGGTGTGAGTTTGTTTCCTGAACACTTGGTGGCTTAGTTTACCATTTTTCTTGGTGAGGAGGACATTTAAGAAAGGGAGTTGGTTGTCCTTTTAAATCTCAATTGTGAATTTTATGTGTTTAGAGAGGTTGTTTATGTGTGATAAAAATTCATTAAGTTTATCTAAACCATGGCTCCATTTAGCGAATATGTCATCTGCATATATTTTCCATTCTTCAAGGGTAAATGGGGAATACCTAAGGGCCATTTGTTCAAAGTGTTCCACGTATACGTTGGCAATTATTGGTGATAAAGGAGAACCCATGGCAACACCATGAGTTTGCTCATAGGTTTTTCCTTTGAAAATGAAGTATGAAGAATTAAGGCAAATGCTTACAAGGTCCACAATTTCAACGTCCGTAATTTTCTTTAATACTTCTATGGCTTCATAGTGTAGAGAGAAACAATGTCAAAGCTAACAAGGAGGTCATTGTCACTAATTTGTAGGTTTTTAATCCATTCTATGAAAGAAGAGGAATCTTTGATGTAAGAGGGGGTGTTACCGGATAGAGGTCTAAGTTTGTTGGAAAGATATTTGGTTAACCAGTAAGTGGGTGATCCTATAGTGTTAACTATGGGTCTCAATGGAATTCCAGTTTTGTAGATTTTTGGTACACTGTATATTCTAGGGATGATGGCGCTATTAGGGGTTAACCTGTTCTTAGTAATTGAATCAAGAGGAGAATTTTTTATTTTGTTAATAACTTGGTGAAGGATTTTGTTGCTAGTGTCCTTGTAAAGTAATCTATAGCAGCCACTCTTGTTGAGGTGTTCTTCCATCTTATTATCATAGTCTACTCTATCCATAATAAATGTGGCATTTCCTTTGTCTGCTTTTAAAATTATAATGTTTTTGTTTTTTCTGATGTTATTCAAAGCTGTAGATTCATCCTTGGAAATGTTGCTTGGAGGAGGTCTGGCACTTCTGAGAATTCTGGAAACATCCTGTCTTATTTCTTCTGCAACATTTTGATTTGTGTTCTTGATAGTGACTTTAATGTTTCTTATGACATCATTTACAGGAATTTTAACTCGAGATAAAGAAAAATTTATACCTTTTTCCAACAACGATTTCAAGTGATCATCTAATATCAGCTGAGAAAGGTTGATTACAGTCGAGTTTCTGATTAAGTTTTTGGTTTTGTTTACTTTATTTGTTGAAGGAAGATGGGCGTTCCTGATGTTGTCAATGGAGGCAACATGGGTTACATCATTAATTTTCTGCGACAGAAGACGGTGAGAGTTATCATATTGCACGTTGGAATGTATTGAAGGGGAGTCGGTGTTGGTGGCAGCCCAGGTTAAGGGTGAGTTGCAATTGTTGGCTTTTGAGGAGATATTTCCAGGATACATGTTGGGTTCTATTTTTATATGTTTTTAAATTTAGATGCTTTTCATAGTTTTGTTTTTATCATTTATCGCTTCATTTTCATGTTATGCTTTCACTCTATTATTTCCAGAATTCCATAGTGTAAATGCTTGATTTGTTTTATGATTTCTTAGTATAGATACTTGATTTGTTTTGTCATTTTTCATTACATTAGATGCCATAATAATTTCTAGAATTTTATTTTGTTAAATAGATGTTCAAATGATTTGTTTTCAGTTCATGTAGGTTTATTTTTTGAATGTTTAAAATGCAGGGATAATCATAGTTTCTTTTCATTCAATAGTAATTTATAGTAGATTAGTTTTCCTATTGTGAGACACATTTTGAAGAGCAATAGAAGATTTACTTTGTAGTTTTCATCAGGTTCTATCTTGCAAGATTAAGTGTTCATAGAGATTTTCTTTTCTAAAGCATAATAATTACTTTATAATGATTCAGAAAATTTAGCGATTCATTTATTCTTTGATTTAAGTTTCCATTTACATAAAATTTCTAAAAAGACATAAAAATATCAGAGTTGTTTCTTTTCTAGAATTCTAGTTTTCTCAAATCATTTTTTAGCTACTAACAAATAAATTAGTTAGGACTTAAAAAATAGATTTGTTGTAGCTTTTAGAACTTAGTCGAATTCAAATTTAGTTGAAGCCCTCGCAATATTTAGTTCAGTTCATCAAATTCATTAAGGACAAAACATAAAACAAAAATCATCATAATAAATTGAGAGTAAGAATGGGTTCTAGCATATATTGTGCACTTGCACTTCACAAGTTTACCAACTCTGGTCGATAATTTATGTTTTCAATTTAAGAAAATTAAATTGTCTAAACATTTTGGCATCGTTTCCAGTGAAGTGTAAATAGAAGCCTTTTTCTTTCTTAAAAAAAATTAAATAAATAAAAAATAAAAACCTTCAATCACCTACCACCCCCATTATATCACGTGGTGCAGTAACAACCACACATCCACATCATAAATTCTTATTTTTGCAGGTAGAAGAAGAGATGACAAAGGATGTTGAATAAATGAATGGAGATGATGAGACTAAGGAAAATCCTTTTGGATTTCCCATTAAATAAACTGATGTCAATATTCATATGAAGAACGTCCCTCCATCCACACTTCCTAACTTCATAGGTATGAGATCAGAAGACCTGGAAACTTTTCCTTTTGAATTTGAAATAATTTGAAGATGTTATGGCTACTCATTACACATTCAAAAATTAAATTTGTTTTCAGCAACACTGAAGGATAAGGCTCTTAGACTGTTCATGACTTTAGGAAAAAAATTCTATAAGGACATGGGATGATATGAAAAGAGTATTTTTGGAAAAATCTAAACATTATTGCATACACTATGACCTTAGAAATGAAGTCTTTAAGATGAACCAAAAAGAGGATGAAAACCTAGAAGACTTAGTGGAGAGTTTTACTTATAATATCAAAAGATCTAAATTGCAAATCTAGGATCAGACACATTAAAATCTCTCCTACTAAATGCTATAAAGGATGAATGGATTGTTATTCTTAAACTAGTGGGAAAAGGATATGTCTATCAATTGTCATTTCAAGAGATTTGTGAACTATGCAAGAACGTATCAATAGGAAAAGCAAAGTATGGAAGATCCCCTCAAGATCTAGTTAAGGCAAGAGTTAGTAAATCGACAACGGGATTGGTAAGTCATACTGAACTTAACGATTTGCTAAACATTCTTGGTAATTTAAATGAACAAATTGATATGCTAAGAATGCAAAACAAGCAAAAAATTGAGAATGTTGCTTCATTTACATTTTTCCCTAAATGTAGGAAGAAACATTCTTTACATGAATGTCCACTTGATAACATTAAAATTTGTAAAATTTTTGCGGGATCACATATTACTAAATATTGCCCATGATTACTAGAGTTGAAGGCAGTTTACTAAACGGATAATGAAGTGAATCAAGCAAAAGAGAAACTCTGTTATGTATCTCCAAGAGCACTATGGCAGCCTCATCAACCCAATATGATGCAATATCCATATGCACAATTTCAAGGTTATGCACAGCAGTCTCAAGGTAATTGGTATACACCTTTGCCTTTGCAACCTTGACCATCCCAACCTGTACACCAATCTTGGCAATCAAGTTGGCAAAGGCTCTACAGAGGAAATCCACCATATCCTCAATCATTCCCTCACTATACTCAATACCAATATCAATGGTATCCATACAATTAACCACAGCATCAGTTTCACCCTCAATTTACCTCAATTCAACCTTTCCCTTTGCCACACATACAAACACCCCAAAGATCCATTCCCACTCCACTACCCACACAACCATTTCGAATTTCCAGCAATAAAATGCCTCAATCCAATTACAATGTTGAGGTATTGAAAAATGATTCACCAGTTGCCATTAAAGAACAACAACCAGATGAAGAAGACTCAGATAAGTTCCAAGAATCATGTATACCTATCGATAAAGAGTAGTTGTTGGAACCTGAGATTGAAAAGTTGCATGCATGCCTATCACCAGATTCTATGAATGGAGATCACATATCTGAGGACTTGCATGGCATGATAAAAGGAAGCCAAGGAAGACATTATTACATTGAATCTTGGTTCAAGGCAGTAATTGGATCTCAATATTCCATTCTTCAGTATCTTCTGACATCATCTCAATCAATATAGTTGATCTCTCATATATTGGTACATATCAAAGAGTATATTTCAAACCTGCATACGAGTTTATCTATCATCTTGTTACACACATGGTTTCATTCGAAGTCTTCATATACTTGAACGAAATTTCCTTTTCAAGTAGAGTAGGACATATAAAAAAATAGAAAGTAAAATAGAAAGTAAACAGAAAAATCAATCCTATTGTGAAAATCAGCTTGCTGACGCAATTGGACATGAACCTTGCTTGAAAACCAGGAAACTGTAGAGCAAAGTTAACAATAAGCTCTACAATTTCATGATGGTTTCAATCTTTTAATGTGGTTCTTCAAATCATTTTTGGTTCTATGGTCAAGTTGGCTAATGTTGGATTCCTTAAGGCCCACCTTCCAACAAATCTTGTCCCATTGACCTCAACACCTTATCTGGGATGAAGATCATAGATGATTTGGAATGCCTTGGAACTTGCATACATCAATGGAAAGCCTCCTCATTGACAACAATGGGAATACAACAATGTCTATCGATTGTCAGACCTTGCAGGTGACTCGACTTCAACACATTCATTCGTCCTTGTCAATATGAACTTAGGTACCTGTTGTGGGCACCAACAACCCCCCTCTTTGCTTGGTATTAGCAATAACACCAAGCAAATGGGGACCCTTAATAACAATCCAAAAAAAACATTTTATCAATTTTTTTGTATTTTAACTCCCTAAAGTTGTATCGCATCGCAAGAAGAGAGTGAAACATTTTTCTATGTGCATAATAAGTTGCGAAGAAGCGACGCGAAATTCATCGCATCGCATATATTGTGAAGCGCTCTTAACTGAAAAACTTAAGGAATCGCCGACGGCCGATATGTGACGTCGCATATCCCGACATCGCATAAGCAGCACACAATGATTGGATGACTAAGCACGATTTGCGATTCGCGACCTACGATATTGCGATCTGCGATGTTGCAATCTGCGATGAATGCGACCATCAATTCCTGCGATGACACATCTTGACGACGCGATCCTCGATACTGCGATGCGAGTCGCAGAAATCACCCATCGCAAAAATTTCCTCGACACAGTATTCAAGGAAAGCTGTCTGTAGACCAAAATTGGGCGCGCGCCTTAAAAGAAATTAATGATTGTACGCCAAAGTATCCAAGAAGGATTTGTGTTGTGTTTTTCGAAGAGTCAGTTCATTATGGGTGTCATGATTATGCATTCATTAGAGCTTAAAGCTTTCATGTCAATCTTTTCGTCATTACTCTTTTCCTTTGCGTAAACTGTAAGACAGCAACTAACATAAAGTAATGTGCAGGAAACATCTAAGGAAAAGGGGAAAGCGTCAATACTCAGAGAACAGAGAAGAGATGCCTTCGTAAACGGATGTCGCATGCAACAGGTCCACAGATTCCAGAGTATCACTCAACAGATACTGATGTCAATAGGCCATCCAAAACTTAAAGTCAAAGGTGCACAAAAGCAGCATGTTTACAAAAGATCCTGATTCTTAGACTAGGTAAAGCAAAAAGAAAAAGGCGCTAAAGAGGGAAAACGCACCAGAAAAACCTGGAACAAAGAACGGAAGCAGTTTTCAATATAGAAAATTGTTCAGAGAGCAAAGTCCCTAACTTATTCAGTCATTCGCAAGGCCGGAAAACGAAATAGCAATAGCACAATCAGTTTGAGAGAAATTTGGGTTATTACCAAGTATACACACAGTGAACACACCAAGCCAGAGGAAGATTTTCGAAAATATCTTCTAGTCTGCCAGAAAGCGGTGCCAGCTCTTGTTATTTCTATTTTCGTAGCTCAAACAAAAAGAGAAGATGACCAGCCGACTCTTCCCAGGCGAATGTTGCATTGCTTACAGCACTGGGGAGCAAATACATAAACGGTTAGAAATTAGATTCAATTTTTAGAAATAAATTTGCTTTAATAGAAGGGCGGTCATTTGAAACCGTGTCCTAAATTTATTTAATTAAGAATAATTAGTTAGCAGTATTTAAACCCTTCTCGGGCATTTGGAGAAGGGTCCGGAAATTTGTCAAAAAACTTGTCCTCAGAACATGCACTTTTGCACCCTCGGAGGGGGTTTTTGATGAATGGATGGATCAAGATTTATCAATGTTTGTATTTGATATCTGCTACTGATGTTGCACTTTTGTACTCTTAGTAGATGTTAGAACAAGTAGAGATAAATCGTTGTTGCTTGAAGCTTATGAGTGGAACCAGTCATAAATGGTACTTTTATCTCTTGACCAATTTCTGCTTATATTCTTAAAGTGATATGCAGTTTTCAGTTGTTTATATGTTAATGCATGAATGTGTGGGTTACCATTTGGCACTTCTGTACGGTGGAGTCATTTATTTGTGTTTGATATATGAATAAATTATTATGCGATATGCTGTTCACAACTGTTTTGCTTAACTTTTTATGCAGAGTGGTTTATCTTAATTGATTTCTATTCTTATGATAGCTGAATGATCTTTTTTACCAGTTATTGTTCGAAATCTCTTTAGATCGCATAATAGAAGAAATACACCCTGGGTTAGCGTAGATTAGATGTGTTGATTTTCATTAGATTACAATAGCATAGAATTAGTTTAGAAGTTTGAATTAAATTAGCTTTAAATACTCCTAGATCAGCATCATCCAACTCTACACACACACACACACCCCTTAGATTTGGAAACTGGTCCCATTATCCCCAGTCGGACCCGCTATACCAAACGGATAAGGAGCTGCCAACCAAGGTCCGGACCGGGTGGGTATCCCCCTTGTTGTCGACCCGATTTTCGGGGCTTCAACATATTTGGCGCTAGAAGGAGGGCCCGAACTATGAATGGCACCTAAATCAAAATCTAAATACCATTCTGAGAGTAAATCACCCTCATCAACTCCCCCGACTTCTCCAGTACGTTTAAATCTAGAGTCAGAAGTCGCTCGAGTATCAACCGCTGCTACATACCCTAATATTTCAAACCAATTTACCATTGAGCCCCCTGAAGTTCAAACTCTGATTCGCAAACTCCAGGGATTCTCTAATTTTACTCAGAGGTCTGATAAATCTCAAAGCAGCGTGACTTCGCAGTACAATCCTACTCATCCCCTGACCATATTAAAGAATGAAAAATTTGGCATCCAGCCAACTGAATTCCCTCTCCCCACCAGGAAAAGAGCAAGGAAAACACCACCAGATTCTGACAGTGAGACTCTTTCATCTACGCCGTCCATTTCAACCCCCTCATCGCGAAGTCAGCCACCCACATCTTCATTCCAAACCACTCATCCATCTTCCACAACCCCTCCTCTTCAATCATCAAAGATCATAATATCTTCATCTTCCCAGCATCAGGGATCATCCTCTGCACTTTCATTTACTAGCAGCTCAACGATGGCCCAGTCTCCATGGAACAATCCTAGGGCAGTTTTAATGCCTCCACCCCTGAGCCAAATACTGGCCCATCCTGAGAAATGGCTACCCAAATTCAATCCAGAAGCAGGCATGCTAGCTGAAGAGAATATTAATAATTTCATGCTTTCTGTTAATCTCAATGGAGTTACCAACGAGGATGCTGTCGTCCGGATTTTTCCCTATACAATGCAAGGAACAGTCGGGTCATGGTACTTTTCATTACCTTCCGGGTCTATCACAAGTTGGGACATTTTTCAAAGTCAATTCCTTACCAAGTTTGGTGATGACAGATCAACGACGACGTTAATCAATGACCTATCCAATCTTAAAGCCGAGGCTAGAGAACCCATCAAAGATTTCAATTTACGGTTCAATAAAATCCTCAACAAAATTCTCGTTGCTTCCCAGCCCAGCGAAGAAGTGAGATGTGAATGGTATCTTACGGCCTTACCATCAAACTTGGTGATCTTCATGGATAGGGCAAATAAGACAACCTTAGTTGAAAACTTGACAGAGGCGATAGCAGTAGAGAAACGCGTAGTAGCCCTGGAAAAAAAGATCTGCGATAGAGGAACGTAAATCTAAGAAAGTCTCGTTCAAGGAAGACCCCAAGAAGAAACAAACGAAAGACCCTTTTGATTTGGAAGGATTACAAAAAGTGTTAAAAACCATGTCCAATGAGATGATTGACATAAAAAAACAAGTAGCAGAAACTTCTTCAAAAAAGCCCTACAGAGCTTTTAAAAGAAACCCTTCAATGGATGTGAAACCACCCAACGCTATCTCAAACGTCGAATCCGAAGAAGAGGAAGAAGAAGAGAATACCACTGAAGGGCAGACCGATGACGAAGAAGTTGTGGAAATACAAGGAATGTGGGATTTCATCCTCCCGCAAGAAGAAGATCAAGAAGCATTTCCGGTTAGCACACGAAGCAAAAATCAACTTGATCCTCCCCAAGCTAGCCCTGCAACAAAAGATAAAGTCGCAAAAAAGAAAACAACCGCTAAAGCGACTCAATCTAGCCCAGTCCAATCAGATCAAACACCTCCATCAAGAACACTGATTGTGTCGGATGAAATGGAGTACAATATTATTGATGACATGAAAAAGACTAGGGCTAATATCACTCTTTATGAGTTGAGCAAATTGAAACATCAACAAAAGATAATGATGAAAGAATTACATGCCATGCGTACTACATCTTTGCCTACAGTTGTAGCTTCCCACAACATGGGAAGACCTCCAACCAACACGATCAATAAGGTTGACCCAAATGACATCGCCTTGATTGGAGGAAGATCAAGGTCTCACACTCCCCCTTTTCTTCTCACTTATGAAATTTTCAATAAAAACGTGCACAATTGTTTGGTAGATTCTGGTGCTTCAATGAATATTTTACCCAGATCAATATGTGCCAATTTGAATGTTCAACCACAAAAATCCGCAGTGCGCATAGTTCAGCTTGATCGATCTCAAGTCGAAGTGATTGGTGAACTTAATCAAGTGACCATAAGATTGTCGTCTAACTCGAAGGTATGTCAGGTTATTGACATTCTAGTAGCTGATATCCCAGAATTCTATGGCTTGATTCTTAGCAGGGATTGGTCCGAAAAACTCCATGGATACTTCTCAACCGACTGGTCGCACATGTGGTTACCCTACAATGGTAAACCGAATCAAATAAAGGTTGAACGAGAGTTACACCAGAAGTACATAGTAACGGAATTGGAAGGAGAAAATGAAGCAATAGCATACAATAGCAGTATCATAGGCAATTACTCGGTAGATTCTTTCCTCGGAAATTTCAATGCTCATACCTCACCTTACTTAGAAAATTCAGTTTTATCCCAAGTCGAAATTTTTTCCCAAACTGATAATTCAAAGTGTGTTAATTTTTTAGATAACCCTGTAAATACATCTTTGTTTTGGAAATTATATTTTTATGGCTCTAAATCTAACGAGGGAGCAGGAGCAGGATGCGTTCTGATTAGCCCAGATGGAAATAAGACCATGCTTACGTGCAGAATTGAATTCAATTGCACAAACAATACAACGGAATACGAGGCCTTGGTGCAAGGTCTATACAAAGCAATCGGGTTGAACGTTAAGTACCTTCAAGTCTTCGGAGACTCTGAGATTGTCGTCAAACAGGTACGTAACACCATACATTTCCTATCAGATCATTTGAAGCACTATCAATATTTAGTACAAGATCTGACTGCACATTTCATAGCATTCAATATTTCGTCAATCCCAAGACTCCAAAATGCGAGCGCAGACCTGTTAGCTAACGTAGCCTCTAGACTTATTCCCTCCGAAGATTTTAGTCGAGATAGATTCTCAATAGAATTAATCTTTAGACCGTCCATCCGTGACAACATTACAAACTGGAGAATATTCAATGACGATCCTGACATAGTAAATTTCCTCACTTCTGAAGGATCCTACTCCAATCAAATAATTGACGAAGACCATCATGATCGACAAATACAACAAAATAGCACTGATAATGCTATACCTAAATCGGTGGTTAAGTTAGAAGACTTATATGATTTGAAAATTCGGTTTAAAAGGTCTACCAATTCTAAGCTCTACAGTTCGACTCTGAACTACGAATTAGTAAACCTAGGAATCGATGATAAACCACAAAACGTTAATCTAGGCCACGGCCTAGCCCCTGAAGAAAAATTAGCGTATATCCATCTTTTGAGACAATACAAAAACGTTTTTTCCTGGAATTATGATGAGCTGAAGACATACGACACTTCTATCATTCAACATACTATCCCTATGATTGACAATGAAAAACCTGTCCAACAGAAACTCATAAAAATCCACCCCAATTTAGAAAATCAAATAAAAACTGAGCTAAATAAGTTATTGAGAGCCAGAATAATTTTCCCCATCAGACATTCCAAATGGGTTTCCAATATGGTACCCGTTAGAAAGAAAAACGGAGATATTAGAATCTGTATCGATTTTCGGAATCTCAACAAAGCCTGTCAAAAAGACAATTTTCCCCTCCCACCTATGGAGCAGTTATTACAAGCAGTAGCAGGCTCAGAATTAATGTATTTTTTGGATGGACTTTCAGGATATAATCAAGTGCTGGTACATCCCGATGATCAGTTAAAAACCACATTCCGAACTAAATGGGGCAAATACACATATCGGAAGATGCCATTTGGTTTGATCAATGTCGGCGCTACATTTCAGAGAGCCATGGACATCGCATTCAAAGGTTTAGTCAATAAATCTGTAGTGATTTATCTGGATGATATAACAGTGTAATCCAAGAAGTGAAGAGACCATCTCAAAGACTTGAAACAAATCTTTCAACGATGCTTAAGGTATGGGATTTCACTTAACCCAAAGAAATCTTTTTTCGCATTAAGTGAAGGAAAACTTCTAGGATTCATAGTGTCAAAATCTGGTATTCACATTGAACCTGACAGAATCAAAGAAATTTCTGAAATATCCATGCCTCATAACAAAAAAACCATGCAATCTTTCCTTGGTCAAATCAATTTTGTGAAGAGATTTGTCCCAGATTTTTCACGTATTGTTTCTCCTTTGCAAAATATGATTAAAAAGAATTCAAATTTTAAATGGGGTCAAGATGAGCATGAAGCATTCAACTTGATCAAACAAGCTATCATTAACGCTCCATCTTTAGCAACCCCGAATTTTTCAGAATCTTTTATCTTATACACATTTGCCTCAGAGAAATCTTATGCCGCGATTCTAACTCAAGCAAATCAAGAGAAAGCGGAAGCTCCAATCGCATTTTTTAGCTCGAATTTACAAGGTGCTGAACTCAACTATTCAGACGTGGAGAAACATGCATATGCTGTTTTCAAAGCGATCAAATATTTCAGACCTTTCTTACTTAAAGCCCATACTAAGGTCATAGTACCGTTTCCAGCTGTAAGAAACCTTCTAATACAGAAGGATGTGGCCGAAAAAAGAGCAAATTGGATCACCGCTTTACAAGAATACGATCTTGAGATCAAACCAGCAAACATTGTAAGAGGTCAAGGCTTTTGCAAAATGTTGGCTGGAGCATCGCAAATTCCTGAGAATTCATCTGAAGAGGTACATACATATGAGGTAAGCCTAAACGATGCAGAATCATTATATGTTGACACCATTTATTATCTTAAGAATGGGTATGCTCCATCACACCTGGATCACACCAAGAAAAGAGCTCTGAGATTGAAAGCTAAACAATAGCAGCTCATAAATGATGTTCTGTTTAAAAGGAATTACGATTCTGTGCTTCTTAGGTGTCTTGAGAAAACTGAAGCCGAAAAGGTTTTGCAGGAACTCCACGATGGACCAGCGGGCGAACACTATGCTGGAGATGCTACTGCACATAAAATCTTACGTGCAGGATATTATTGGCCCACGCTGTTCAAAGACTCACACAGTTACGTGAGGAAATGCCAAGTCTGCCAGACTGCTGCAGGGAAACAAAAGAAACCGCCCATGCCACTACAGCCGGTAAACATCGAGCAACCATTCAGTCAGTGGGGCTTGGACATAATAGGTGAGATCGTTCCTCACTCTTCTAAGCAGCATAGGTACATCCTCACGGCAACAGATTATTTTACTAAATGGGTAGAAGTAGTTCCTCTCAAGACAGCTAATTCTGAAAACATTATTGAATTCATAGATCAATTTATAATCACTAGGTTTGGATTGCCAATGGCCTTAATGTTTGATAATGCCTCATACTTTTCTGGAAATACAATGACCGAGTTTGCACTTAAAAGAGGGTTCAAACTGAAATATTCGGCCAACTACTATCCACAAGGTAATGGATTGGCTGAATCAACAAACAAAAACCTGATTAGGATTATTAAAAGAACAGTAGACCAAAACCAAAAGAATTGGCACAAAGCGTTAGTAAATGCTTTATGGGCAGATAGAATAACGAAGAAAGCTTCAATCGGCACTTCTCCCTTTAATTTAGTTTATGGGAAAGAAGTGGTTCTTCCAACTCACTTAGTCATCCCCTCTTTGTCTTTAGTACAACACATCGATGAGGTATCTACCTCCTCCATACAACTAAGATAAATGGAAATAATTAAATTAGAAGAACGACGAGAACAAGCTAAGAAAACCCATGCTCATCACCAAGCGCAGATAAAATCCTCTTTTCACTCAAGCATAATGACCAGAAAGAATTTTCAGATGGGAGATTTAGTTTTGAAATGGGATAAGGCTCATGAAGAAACGGGCAAACATACGAAATTTTAGAAAATGTGGCTTGGTACTTTTCAGATTGTAGAAGTCATAGGCCCATCAACGTTTGTGTTGCAGGGTTTAGCAGGTAGAAGAGATTCTTTACCTGTTAATGGAAAGATCCTTAAAATATATTTTCCATAGAAGATCACTCTTCTATTTTTGTAGGATAGTTTTAGTTTTTATTTGTTTTTCTCTTTCTTATAAATAAAACCAGTTGTAGATGGTCACTAAAAGGGTTCATGAAAAAGACACCAATTCTCTATCAGATTTTGAGCTTTTCGCTTGTACAAGTAGCAAAATTTTTCGAAAAATCTAATCTTTATTATTGACAGGTAGAGTTAACTTTAGCCTAAATATGATACTAGTTTCAACTTCAAAAATTTGATGAAAGCAACCTTTGGTAAAAAATTGTTTTATATCAGCACAATGAAAGGTATCAATAATAAAATAAATATTCTCTGTAAAACTGCTGTTTTCAAACTCTATTATTGTCACCCATAGCTTTCTTAAGGAAAAACAATGACTTCCTCCCTGCTAAAGGAAATCGCAGCATTCAGAGGAACAATCCGAGAAAACACTGTATCTCAAAGAATAAGAGGTTGTTATAGCTCCAAATCTCACTCTTATGGTTTGTGATGCTGCACTCATGGCCTAGGGCAACCCTTCCTTCCAGACCTGGTCCAAAAATTTAAAAAACAGTGTTTTATTCCCTATACGCGACATTTCCCTGAGTTAAACGCGTGTACACGCGGGTTTGTGTATACCCAACCCGCATGTATGTATTAAAACACTTAAAAAAATATATAATTCCTTATTTTCGGGAGGAGATCGCGGGTTTTACTTGCTGATCACCTGTTAGTGCCCGTGGCCCAACTTTTCCCAACCAACTCCTAACTAAAAAACTACTTTGGAGATGGTATAAAAAGACATCAAAGGGAAGGCCTAAGGGAGAGAAAAAGAAGAGCAACATTATTATGCTGAGATTTTCCCCATAGACCAGGTTTGAAGTCCTTGGTGCTTTCTGCACTTCCCCCATTTTGCATAGGAAACCCTTGTTTCCATGTGTATTGGTGATCATTCATCCTTGATATCATCATTGAGTAAGACTTGGAAGGAACTCTTGTTGGAGGCTTGAGGCTGGAACGAATCCGGGAGGAAGCTTTGCTTGGAGCCTGCTGAAGGTGTTCAGGTGATATCTTTCCGTTATATGTACTTTATTTGCCTTTATATATAAAGAAACACGTCTTTGTTCCCGAAACAATCTTTCTTTATGCTTATGAGATTCTTGTTTTGAATTCTTATGCAAGTGGTTGCTTAAAGATTTTTATAACTAACTTTATAGCATAAAGATGGTTCATACATAAGTATTTGTACATGTACTGTTGTGTTCTTTGATTTGTTTGTCTTACAGGTCAAAGGAAGAAGAAGGGAACTCCAAGAAGGGTTTGGACCCTAAAGGCCTTCTCGAACGTAGGACCTTAGGTACGTACCCTTAACATTAGAATTTTCTTAAAAGTAAAGATAATGGCTGTGTGTGTGTTTCTTTGAATAAGCAATTTTCAGTCTGGTAGAGTCTTAGCCCAAAGGACCCTAGGGGTACTTTTCCTTCATCCAGAATTGGCGACTCCACTAGGGACAACACTCTTGTTGTTCCTAGTTTGGATAGTCTTCAAGCCAATCAAGGCTCAGCCCCTCTGTTTGTTGGCTCTGACTGTCTGATCTGTTCTTGAACTCCAATCTTTTCCAGTTTTTCAGTCTGTGTTTTTTATTTTTCTTGAAAGACTTCAGATACGCTCTTTTTCTGGATTACAGAAGCGTATATACGCAAGTTGCATTAAGCGAACCTGCGTATACGCAAGTTTCCTTAGTTACAGTCACGTGTACACGCATTCTGCACATAATTGCAGGCGCATATATTACATAATTTTCAATATTTATAAATTTTCTTGTTGCTGAATGTTTGTCTGGTGGTTTGGGTCAGTTTCAAGCAGTCATTTTCCAGTAACAGTCCTATGTTTAACAGGGGGCATCTTGTTTTGAACTCTCTCTAGTCATAAGGAGTATTAGTCTTGTTTTTGTTGATTGCAAGCGTCATTGATTTTTGACACACAAGATTTCTGTTTAGGAATCTTGATTGCTCTGTTTCGGCAAAGTAGGAAGATTGGGTTCAATCTTTGTGTCCATTTTGCTTTCATGACACTTTTGTTTGCTTAACGAAATCATTTTTGTGACCATTTGCTCCTTCGTTTCGGGAAAGTTGTTTGTTATCATTTTCTTGAAACTTGTCTTTTGATCTTTTGGACTTTCATTGCTGCTTCTGATTGTCAAAAGCGATTTCAAACACATTTATTTTTGTTGAGTTTTCATCATTTGAAAGGTGTCAATTCACAAAAGTGTTTGGTTGCCTATTTATCAATCATTGGTGTCAGTATTTTTGAGAGCTTTCCATTGAAAAAGACTTTTTGGTTTGATTGAAAGAAAATCTTTTGAAAGCTTTGGGTTTCGCTTTCTTAAACTTGCTTTTCATTTGATTTCCTTTTTTGCGAAGTGAAAGTGCTTTGTTTTTATCTTAAAACTTGTTTTTATTGTTTGGAAGAAATGATTGGTAACATATCATCTTCTATCTAAGCATTTTAGTGGCAAGACAAAATTTAGTAAAGCAGCAACTTTCCTTCTTTGTTTTTAGAAGTAGTCTTTAAATCTTGCATCCACATATAGTTCTTGCATTAGGATAGATTTGCATCTATTTTTAGGCATATTTAGTTTTGTTAGTTTTTGTGAGTGTGGAGTCTGATAAGAAAAAGAAAATTTGTTTATATTAGAAGTACCTCTGAACCTCATAGAAATTGCTCTTCATCGAAAACAAAAAGTGCATGTGCATGTGGCTAAGTTTTATTAATTTCTTTTGCGTCCATAAAAACACCACAAGTTTCATCTCCATTACCTTGTGACTTAAAGAACAACCTAATAAAATCAAGCGCTAAATTAAAATCCACTAGAATTTTTTGTTTTAGTCAGTTACACCAACAAGTTTAGGATTTTAGGGCCTTGGATTAGGCGAGTGGAGAGTTAACTCTCCAAGGCCACATAAAACGTCAAACATAAGAGTCTGATTAACGAGAGTAAATCCAATAGCGTTAGGAAGACTAGGAAAGCTCCGGATCTGGGAGTTAAGCACGAGGGTCTGTGAAGACAGGGAAGAGAGATACCCCCTCTCCTACTTGTCCGAACTTACCTCACGACTGTTCCGCCTGGCTTCTGTGACGAGTTGGTACCCATAGTTGCCTCTCCTAGGGATCTGCATAGGTGGCTGCGGAGGGGAATCCCGTGGCACCTGAGGTCGACGTTGTATCACTCTCGACAGTACTACTGGAGGGCACCCTTGCGAAGCTTGGGGGCTTGCACCGGCGCAGGCTGTTGTTAGGAGGTCAGCGTAACTTCCTCTGATACCTTCGCTGATAGGACTGGGCCCTCATCATCCCAGAATATCTTCGGAAGGCCCCTTGATTCACTTTCTCGTATTTTGGTGTCCGGTCCTAATCACCTGGAGCGGAAATACGTGGAAGTTGTTTGACTCGCTGTATCTTTAGGGACTTTATAGTGTGTGCTCTGTGCTCCTAGTCAGCTTAGCTTTTAATTTTTTGAGTCTCTAGTTAGATCATAACAAAAAATTCAAAGTGAGTGACCGATCTCCAAGACGGTCTCGAAGACTTCGTGGTCTCTCGCCACCAAGTTTAGAGCCTTCTCCTAGAAGGTGCAGAGGCAGTATTACCGGTGGGGTCCGTCCCACGCCGGTTGACGCATCGGGGATTGATCCTCCTCTAGGGGACACTAGCGGCCAAGCAAGGCCTGGTACTTCTGAGCAAGAGAGGGACACTCCAGTCCTTTCTCGAGTTCGCTTTCAAGCGGAGAATAATGTAGAGGTAGAAGAACTTTCAGAATCATTAGTGGTTCCAAATTCTCCTCTACCATTTAGTCATCCAGACGTATTGCAATACGTTGGGACTCCGTCACATAGACCGGCAAGTCCAGGTTATGCTACGCGCTTACCATTCATGACCACTACCAGAAGCATAGCTTCTACGAGTGCTGCGACTATGCAAACCCCTACATCGGTGCAAGGGGGAGGAACCATTTCCATCCCCTCCACTTCCTTGTTTGGATCTTTTGTGAGCACATCTCTACTTGGGTCTACCTCCATTCCGTCCAAGAGTGGAAATTCCCAAACCAATGCTTTTAGTACTGGACTCTTCTCTTTTGGCACCCAATCATAGGGTATTCCATCGGTTCCGTTTAGTGCGGCTACATCCATGATGGGCGGATCAGCCTCATTCCAGGGTTTTCCTTTCGGAAGTGGTCATATACCACATTCCAACCCGACGGTAGGATCCATGCCTTTTTCTTCTATAGGACAAAGTAGCAATCCTTTCCAAGGTTGGAATAACCCTGGGGTTAGTAGTACAGGAACTGGGAATCCATTTATCAGCCAACAAGGGAATAGGCCGTACACCACGGTTAGTTCGTTTCAAAGTATTCCTCCCCTTACTTCGGCTTGGAACCCATATCAGGGGTTATCAACTCCTTACCATTCTTTAGGAGGAAACTTTGCAGGCTATGGAGGTTATACGGCAGGAGTTGGTCAAACTCCGAATTTTGCTAGACCACAAGGCTTGCCTTTTGATTCAACCGGTTCTACTGGTCACTTCGGGCAGCCTGGTGCCTCCCAAATCCCAGGACAATCTTTTCAGAACTTAGGGAGTTCTGCCCAGTCTGGGTGGAATCCCCTAGGTCCTCCTAGGCTTCCGTTTCTGGCAACGTTAAACCTGCCAGATCTCACAAAGTTAACAAACGACCCAATCAGGTATAATCCGTCCTGGCCTCCGGTCCCAACCAAACTCCCTTCGGATATTCCAAAATTCGAAGGGAAGAGTGGTGAAGATCCGGGTGATCATGTAACCACATTCCATTTGTGGTGCTCATACAACTCCCTCATCGAGGATTTGATTAGGTTGAGACTCTTTCAGCGCACCTTGACTGGTAATGCGGCTAAATGGTACATAGAGTTGCCAGGGGGCAGCTTTACATCGTTCGCTGACTTAGCTAATATCTTCTTAAATCACTTCCAGTTGCCTGTCCGCTATGATGCCGGAACTGAACTTCTGGCCACCTTTCGTCAGGATAAGGCAACCCACATTTCTGATCACATTCAGGAATGGAGACAGAGAAAGAGGCTCATCAAAGCCAAAATCCCTTCGGAGTACCGTCTAGAGTGGTTTTTGAAGTCTTTGCAACCTGAGATCTCCAAGGATGTCTCCATGTCTGGGGTCTATTCTGAGGAGCAAGCCATTTTCAGGGCCCAGCAGTTAGAACTGATTTACTCTCAGTCTGGGATACTCCAAAAGTACTTGCCAGATGCTCCTAGATCTAAGGTTGATTTAGCTAAGCCGAAGCCAGGTCCGCACGCGGACGGTATCGTTGGGTCTGTAGACACATCTACAGTGAACTTGTTGAATCAATTGCAGTAGTTGTCTTCGCAAACTGCTTCTAACAACCAAGTCACATTATCTAATCCTCCCGCTTCCCAAAATTCTTCCATTAACGCCGTCCAATCCGATAAACCCCAAAGGAAATCAAAATTCCAATGGGAAAAAGAAAGGACGTGGTAAGAAGAAGAATTCGGATGGGAAGCCCGACGCAAATAAATCCGGCAACAACGCTGGTGGTGGTAAAGGTGAGTCGAGAAAGAAAGTTAAGTTCCCTTGCAAGTTATGCAGCGGGGACCATCTAACTCATCTCTGCCCTAGAATTGAAGACGCTCAGTGCTTGTTAGGACAGCAAGGGACTTCTAGTTCGCAAGCTGTGTTAACTAACCCGTTTCCCCAAGGGCAGCAACTTCTTGCTGGCGCGAATTCGAATCCTGGGACCTCCTCAGGGGGCAACCAGGAAGGGGAAAAAGCATCAAATGTTTTTATGATGGGTTCAAACATCCATGTGACTACTCGGTCACGTGATTATGGTGAAGCTGAAACAGCTAAGGATAAAACTGTTCCCGGAGGTAGTGACCTTCATATTGAGCGACCTCCTGTTGAGACTATACCTAGGATACCGAAAGGTTCCGCCAAACGCGCGACGATTAAACCTAATGCTAGGGCCGCCCAAAATTACTCCATTGTGGAGGATTTGGCTCAAAGCCCGTGTGCTATGTCCGCTTTGGAGGTTCTCCAGTCGTGTCCATCTCAGAGAAGTGCTTTACTCTCAGCAATTGGAGCAGTCGATACAGCTAACTCTTTAGTGCTCTCTTTTGACATGTCAAATGTCAAAAAGAGACTCCCTCATCACATGGCTTTCCAAATAAAGTCTACATACCGAAAAATCAATATTTTTCGCACCGTTATAGATGAAGGAACTTCCACATGTGTCATGTCCATGTCATGCTGGAAGGTTATTGGTTCACCTTCGGTTGTTCCTTCACCAACCGTCTTAACTGCATTTGATGGCCATTCTCACAAGCCGCATGGGATTATCCTGGCCTTTCCTATATGTGTTGGAGGGAAGGTCGTTAATATCGAAGTTGAAGTCGTAGATGCTAACCTAGACTATAATCTCTTGTTAGGAAGGAACTGGGTGTACGAGATGGAAGCCGTCGTGTCGACTCTGTTTCCTGTCATTTGCTTTCCTCACGAGGGGAAAATCGTTAAGGTTGATCAATTGGACTATTCCCCAATTGATCCTCAAGCAAGCTCTGACTCTACTGTTCCTTTGGTGGATAACCCTCGCCCGCCGACTGAGAATTTAGGAGTAGGGATGTATTCCTCATTGATGGGTACGTTTGATCTTCCCTCTCCTTTTGCAAGAATCAATGCTATTTCATCATCCAAGGAGTCTCCTTGAGAAGAGTTCTTTCGAACTCATTATTTTTCTGACCCTTGGACCTTGCCTTCACCTACGACCACATTAGTTGAAGGACAAGTTAATGGAATGGCGTTTCCTATATCTGCAGCTGAGCTTAGATATCAGTCTATCGTAGACTCTGCAGATAACCATTCTACTCCTTTTTCCGAAGAGGAGTTAGATGGTCATGTGGCCCCCGCTTGGAGCTTTGATTCTAACTCTGCCTTTGACTGCTTAGATTCGGTTCTACCTTCTGAAGAAGCAATCCTCGAAGTAATGATGGGTATAGATCGACCTTGGGAAGACTTACACCATCGTTCATATTTTCTTCCTCCATTGCAGGAAGTAGAATCTAGATTCTCCGAGCTCGTTGGTAGTGATGTTTGTACGGTGTCGAACCCTTTGGCTCCAACACACGTACGTGCCGAAGGTAATATGTCGGTAATCTCAAAAACGATACCTATAAACATCTCTAAGGATCCTAACATCATCGAGAATATCTTCATCGGAATTGAGTGTTCCCCTGAAGAAATTCAAATTTACACCGACCTATTCAAGGAATATCGTGATGTGTTTGCTTGGTATTATGAGGAAATGCTCGGCATTGATCCTTCTATAGTCCAGCATGAGATCAAGACGTACGAAAACGCAAAACTAATTCGTCAAAGGCTTTGGCCGGTTAACCCTAGGAAAGTAGCGGCTATCAAAGCTGAGGTTGAGAAGCTGCTAAGGGTGGGTTTTATATACCCTGTTCCTCTTACGGATTGGGTTTCTAATCCAGTCCCTGTGGACAAAAAGCAAGGAACAATCCGAGTATGCATTGATTTTAGGGACTTAAACAAGGCTTGTCCGAAAGACAATTACCCCACGCCATTCATTGATCAGATTATCGACGAGTGTGCGGGTAATGAAATTTTTTCCTTCATGGATGGTTTTTCGGGTTATAATCAAATCTTTATCCGTCCTGAAGACCAACATAAGACAACCTTCATATGTCCCTGGGGTACCTTTTCATATCGAAAGATGCCTTTTGGTCTTAAAAATGCTGGAGCCACTTTTCAGCGGGCCATGTCATACGCTTTCCACAACATCAAACATGTCATCGAGGCATACTTAGATGATCTCGCTGCTCGCTCTCGAAAGAGAACTGATCATCCGAGTCATCTTCGATTAGTCTTTGAGCGATGTCGTTTCTATAAAATCCGGTTGAATCCCAACAAATGCGTTTTCGCGGTTACATCCGGTTGACTGTTAGGGTTTATTGTGTCCAATGAAGGGATTCGGGTTGATCCCTTCAAGGTTGAGGCAATAGTTCAGTTGCCTCCCCCATCCTCAATTCGTCAACTTCAAAGTCTTCAAGGGAAGGCTAATTTCTTAAGACGGTTTATAGCAAACTATGCTGAGATCACTAAAGGGTTCATGTGTTTGCTATGGAAAGGAGTTCCATTTGTGTGGGAAGACTTTGCGCAGCGGTCGTTTGATGCTTTGAAAAAAGCATTAGTCTCTGCCCCGCTTTTGAGTCCACCGGATTATGGTAGAGACTTCCTTTTATATCTCGCTGTAGCAGAATCTACCATTGGTATGGTTCTAGTTCAGGAAGACGATGCTCTTGTCGAGCACGTGATTTATTATCTGAGCCGAGGCTTAATAGGTCCTGAACTCCGCTATTCTCCGGTTGAGAAATTGGCCTTGGCAGCTGTCCATGTTGTCCAGAGGCTCCGTCATTATATTTTGCTACGCAAAACTTTTGTCTTAGCGGCGGTCAATCCATTTCAATTTGTCCTCAGTAGGCGAGTGATTGGGGGCAAATATAATAGATGGATAGTCATTTTACAAGAATTCGATCTCGAATTCTTGTCCGCCAAGTCTAAGAAATCTATGGTCTTCGCGGAGCTAATCTCTGAGCTTCCTTGTGGAGAGGATATTGTTTATGAGGAAAGTTTACCCGACGAACATATATTCCTCATCTCTTCACAAGACCCTTGGTATGGAGATATCATTGTTTATCTCCAGACTTCGAATTTTCCCTCTACTTTCTCCAAGGATGAACGACGCAAGTTACGTCACCTGGCTAAAAACTATGTTATCATTGGTGACACATTATACCGTCGAGGGGTTGATTCAATTCTTCGACGTTGTTTAACCTTAGAGGAAGCAGATTCTGTTCTTAATGATTGCCACAATGGAGCTTGTGGTGGTCATCTATCAGGGCTTGCTACAGCCCAGCGCATCTTACGTGCCGGCTACTTTTGACCTTCACTCTTTAAGGACTGTGTGGAAGCGGTCAAACGCTGCCACCCGTGTCAAATTTTTACTCGCAAGATGCGCGCGCATCCAGCTCCCCTTTTTCCTGTTGTCACCGTCGGTCCCTTCACTAAGTGGGGTATTGATTTTACGACTTGAAATCCACCTTCAGCGGCGAATCACAAGTATATTATAGTGGTTGTAGACTACTTCACGAAGTGGGCTGAAGCCATGCCTACTTATAAGAACGACAGTGACACAACAGCTTTGTTTCTTTTCAATCATGTTATCTCAAGATTCGGTATCCCAAGGGAGATTGTCACTGACCATGGCAGTCATTTCCAAAATCAGCTAATGTCCGAATTGGCCCTTAAATTAGGATTCCGTCAGGAACATTCGTCCCCTTATTATCCTCAGGCCAATGGACAGGTCGAGGCAGTCAATAAAACTCTTAAGACGATACTCCAACAGACAATCGATAAAAATCGGTCCAATTGGCACATTATGTTGTATCCGGCGCTTTGGGCATACCGAACCTCCGTCAAAATGGCTACTGGTTTTACTCCTTTTCAGTTGGTTTACGGGATGGAATCTATCTTTCCGGTTGAATGTGAAATCCCATCTCTAAAGTTGGCTGTTAAGCTTCTTCCTGAGACGTCAAGTCTCGAGGAGCGCCTTGTTCGCTTGGAACATCTCGATGAGCAGCGTCGAGATGCCGCCACGATGAATGAGGCCCATAAGAAAAGGGTCAAAACACAGTATGACAAGTCTGTCCGTCCTCGTGTCTTTTCTGAAGGTGACCTTGTCTTGGTCTATGACCAAGATAAGGACGCCTTGGGGGCAGGCAAATTTAAGCCTATGTGGTACGGTCCTTTCATTAAAAAACAAGTTTTAGAAAAAGGATCATATGAGTTAATTGATTTCGAAGGAAACAAGCTGGCGGAGCCCGGGCTCTACCTAAAGAAGTACTTTGCTTAGTTCAGGCTGGGCAATGACTTCTTTGTATTTTATGTATATATTTATGCATATATTGTCGAACGTTTTCTGATATCAGTGCTTTTTGGTCTGTTGTGGCAGGTGCTGATGGATGATTTGGTCTATTTTGGGTTCGCCGATGGTGCTAGTCGGCACACTCGGAATCTTGCTTCCGCAGCTTGGGTACTTTATTACCCAACTGGTCAGTCGATGATATCGAGAGGCGCGTGTATCGGTCCTGCTTCAAACAATATGGCCGAGTATACAGCTGTTATCAATTTATTATCCGAGGCAATCTCTTATGGGATCGACTCGTTGGTAGTATATCTTGATTCTCAATTGATAGTGTCTCAGTTAAATAACATTTATCGGGTTAGAGATCCATTATTATATCGCCAATATTTAAGAGTGAGGTTGTTGCAAAGATCATTTATTTACATTAATTATTTTCACATTCCAAGATCTCAAAATTGGTTAGCTGATTCTATCGCTAATCAAGAATTAGACTGGTATATCAATCATTCATCACGAGCCGGCTTATCATAATCACAGATATTATAACTTGCTGACTTTGCCAATACTGTCCACCAAAACAGGGCAACGACTCAAGATTGTTGCAATCAAAAGAAAAGGGGTCTCATCACGAGCCAGCTTGTTCAGCAAAAGTGTAAATCAAGTGAATGACTGTGTCATAATTTGGCCACCAAACCAAGACAGTGTTCTTTAGAGAATAAAAAAGGAAAAAGTGTCAAAAAGGGTTTTTCTCTGAAAAGTTGTAAATAGCCTTAAGCAGGATAAAGGATCATTGCTGGGTAACAGGTAACCCTGTCGAGGCTATGGATGCTTGCGAGCAGCAGAGGCTCTACCTACGACAAATGAGCATATTTTAAAAGCCAGCACGCATAGAAGACCTTATTTTATCTTTAAAAGACCAAGTAATGTCTGGTGTGAATACAAGAACTAAGCGTGAGGAAACAAACAATTGTAATATGAAAAGGTTGAGACAAAGTATCATTGATAGGATAAGGCGTAATGTACTCTACCTGTCCATAACAGAATTTAGACATATGAAAACTTTTTCTGCTTCAGAAGTTAAAATTCAATAGAAAAGCAGAGATAACTGGTTCTTCACAGTGAATCGCCATTTTTGTGGTCACCAACAACCCCCCTCTTTGTTTGGTATTAGCAATAACACCAAGCAAATGGGGACCCTTAATAAAAATCCAAAAAAACCATTTATCAAAATTTTTGTATTTTAACTTCCTAAAGTTGTATCGCATCGCATCGCGAGAAGAGAGTGAAACGTTTTTCTATGCGCATAATAAGCTGCGAAGAAGCGACGCGAAATTCATCGCATCGCATATATTGTGAAGCGCTCTTAAATGAAAAACTTAAGGAATCGTCGACAGCCGAAATGCGACGTCGCATATCGCGACATCGCATAAGCAGCACACAATGATTGGATGACTAAGCGCGATTTGCGATTCGCGATCTGCGATATTGCAATCTGCAATGTTGCGATCTGCGATGAATGCGACCAGCAATTCCTGCGATGACAAATCTTGACGACGCGATCCTCGATACTGCGATGCGAGTCGTAGAAATCACCCATCGCAAAAATTTCCTCGACACAGTATTCAAGGAAAGCTGTCTGTAGACCAAAATTGGGCGCGCGCCTTAAAAGAAATTAATGATTGTACGCCAAAGTATCCAAGAAGGATTTGTGTTGTGTTTTTCGAAGAGTCAGTTCATTATGGGTGTCATGATTATGCATTCATTAGAGCTTAAAGCTTTCATGTCAATCTTTTCGTCATTACTATTTTCCTTTGCATAAACTGTAAGACAACAACTAACATAAAGTAATGTGCAGGAAACATCTAAGGAAAAGGGGAAAGCGTCAATACTCGGAGAACAGAGAAGAGATGCCTTCGCAAACGGATGCCGCATGCAACAGGACCACAGATTCCAGAGTATCACTCAACAGATACTGATGTCAATAGGCCATCCAAAACTCAGAGTCAAAGGCGCACAAAAGCAGCATGTTTACAAAAGATCCTGAAGCTTAGACTGGGTAAAGCAAAAAGAAAAAGGTGCTAAAGAGGGAAAACGCACCAGAAAAGCCTGGAACAAAGAACGGAAGCAGTTTTCAATACAGAAAATTGTTCAGAGAGCAAAGTCCCTAACTTATTCAGTCATTCGCAAGGCCGGAAACCAAAATAGCAACAACACAATCAGTTTGAGAGAAATTTGGGTTATTACCAAGTATACACACAGTGAACACACCAAGCCAGAGGAAGATTTTCGAAAATATCTTCTAGTCTGCTAGAAAGCGGTGCCAGCTCTTGTTATTTCTATTTTCGTAGCTCAAACGAAAAGAGAAGACGACCAGTCGACTCTTCCCAGGCGAATGTTGCATTGCTTATAGCACTGAGGAGCAAATACAGAAACGGTTAGAAATTAGATTCAATTTTTAGAAATAAATTTGCTTTAGTAGAAGGGCAGTCATTTGAAACCGTGTCCTAAATTTATGTAATTAAGATTAATTAGTTAGCAGTATTTAAACCCTTCTTAGGCATTTGGAGAAGGGTCCGGAAATTTGTCAAAAAACTTGTCCTCAGAACATGCACTTTTGCACCCTCGTAGGGGGTTTTTGATGAACGGATGGATCGAGATTTATCAATGTTTGTATTTGATATCTGCTACTGATGTTGCACTTTTGTACTCTTAGTAGATGTTAGAACAAGTAGAGATAAATCGTTGTATCTGCTACTGATGTTGCACTTTTGTACTCTTAGTAGATGTTAGAACAAGTAGAGATAAATCGTTGTTGCTTGAAGATTATGAGTGGAACCAGTCATAAATGGTACTTTTATCTCTTGACCAATTTCTGCTTATATTCTTAAAGTGATATGCAGTTTTCAGTTGTTTATATGTTAATGCATGAATGTGTGGGTTACCATTTGGCACTTCTGTACGGTGGAGTCATTTATTTGTGTTTGATATATGAATAACTTATTATGCGATATGTTGTTCACAACTGTTTTGCTTAACTTTTTATGCAGAGTGGTTTATCTTAATTGATTTCTATTCTTATGATAGATGAATGATCTTTATTACCAGTTATTGTTCGAAATCTCTTTAGATCGCATAATAGAAGAAATACACCCCGAGTTAGCATAGATTAGATGTGTTGTTTTTCATTATATTACAATAGCATAGAATTAGTTTAGAAGTTTGAATTAAATTAGCTTTAAATACTCCTAGATCAGCATTTTCCAACTCTACACACACACACACCCCTTAGATTTGGAAACTGGTCCCATTATCCCCAGTCAGACCCGCTATACCAAACGGATAAGGAGCTGCCAACCAAGGTCTGGACCGAGTGGGTATCCCCCTTGTTGTCGACCCAATTTTTGGGGCTTCAACAGTACCCTGACACTCATTTACATTATCGGTGAGTTGTCTTGCTTTGGTTAACAATTTTCATTAATGATTGGTAATCCAACGATTTCTTTCCATGCTCGACTTCAGCACATTCATTCGCAAGGTAATAATTTTACCATGATTTTTGGTTTTGGATGAGGCTAATGGTTTTATGGAATCAACAACAACTTGCAGCACTATATTTTATTGGTTTCTTGTAGTAGTGTGTTCATCTTTTTGTCATTCAACAACGGCATGATGTCACCATTACAACACTTTTTCATTCATTTTATTTTCAAGCAAAACAATAAAATTGGGCATATTTCAACCAATATTCATTATGTTTCATGGTTTGTACTTCAGCATGCAGTACACAATCCAAATAAGAAGTTAAAACTCAGAGAAAACTAATTTTTGAAAAAAATTGACTTTTTCTGGAAACAACTACGGAAAGTTGTAGTTTTTGCATCAATTGTTGTAGCAGCCTGATTTTGTTGTAATAACTTTTTTTTTCCAGAAGAAGTTTTGGCACAAATATTATAGGGGATTGGAGCAGAAATAAAAAAAATTGAGCTTCTGGGTTTGCTAAGAATATGGTAAATTGAGTAAACCATGTACATAATTCCAAAATAAATACATTTTTCTAGGACCTTTCAGTGGGATTTTAAGGAAATTTTTCATTTTTCACCATTATGGACAGATTATGTCAGATTTCGGTATTTTTTCAAAACAACGTCTTTTCTTCATCAAAATTGGATTTTGAAAGCATGAAGTAGTAAAAACAGTAAAAATACACCATTACCCTTTTGAATCACTCAATTTGGCCTTAAAATGAGTTCGTGACATATGTTTTTGTTGCAACGTTGGGGAACCTGAAGGGTGAAACAAGGCAGAAATTGATTTGATGATATCTTCCAAACCGTGCATCCATTGGTCCTAAAATTTTTATGGGAAATGCATTGAGGTAGGGTAAATAAATACACAAAATTTCAAGAAATTTTAATATGTATTTTTCAAGAAATTAGTCACTTTCACCAACATCCATTTCGCAACTTTATCGAAATCCATGCACCCATTGGCCAAGATCTTTTGTGCAAAGATGCATAATATTAATGGTAAAAAGATCCAAAATTTTCAAGAGAGTCTAATTTAGCATTTGAAAGAAATGGGAAAAACAAGTATGCTAGATGGAAAAGATACATTTTGTGGAGCAAGGTCAAATTAAAGGTCAACGCATCATGGAGCGGAGTACCTGAGACAAGTCAACACTGAATCAGCCATCAGATCGTGTTCTCTTCTCCAATTCCAAAAGATGAACTTGAGGTAAAATGAGCCTTAAACTTTTTAATTTGTTAAAAATTTTGGAAATTGTAATAAGAAAGTTATTGTAAAACATGTGATCTATGTATTTCACCCTCTCATATCCACATTATTCAAACCATTTTCTCAATCCTTGATTCATATTCTACTTTGCATGCATAATCAATCCCAATAATTGTTTTAGCCTTCACTACTTATTGGATTCTCTACAAACCTTGCTATGGTTGAACCCCATCCCAAGGTTGCATAATTTTTTCCTTCATATGGTCTTATGTTTTCCCTAGTAATAATGTTGTCTCCCACCATTCTCATCTTTACATTTATCTTATTGATGCAATATAAATTGACTCATATCTTCTTGATTGAAAATTTGACCCTTTTGGCCTTTATATGAGACTAATTCTAATGTGGGGATGATTTTCTTAATGAACCATCATAATACCGATGAGCGCCAGTATTGCAGCAAGGATGCTACAACTCCTGGGCTACCAGCTTTACTTATCAACCCGGGGTTTGTACAAACTTGGAGGTGACAGTGCTATATGCAAAAGTAAAAGTGAAGGTCTTGCTTGTTGTCGCTGTTCGTTCGACGAGAGACCCCAAGGGTTCCAAGCTAGATTTCTATAGAGTCAGAAGAAGCTTGATTCTTTGATGGAACAAGAGAAAATCTACTCTAAGAGAGCTACTCTGCTGCAGCAATGAAGAAAACAACATGTAATGCTAAATCACACCATATCTTAATTAACCATTTAAACAAATATTGTAAGTAGAATTGCTAAGTCAACACTAAAAAAATGCTACTATCTAAGTTGCAGAAGTAAAGAGCATCAAACCATACTAGTGTCTAAGAAAAAAACTAAACTAAATCTGTTTTCACTTTTTTGGTTTTTAGGAAAAATCAAGTATGCAAATTAATTGTCCTTGTGGATGTGACAGGTGAATGAAAGGTGATGGAGGATGGCTAGAAGGTTTATGGAGTGGTTGTATGGAGTGGAAGGGTCCTAGGAGGCTTTGTGTGACTTCCTAGATGTTTCCCATCAATTCGGCCTCAAAACAGCACGTTTCAGGAAAACCTACAGGATGTACTAGAAACATACAGGATGATCCTGTAGGAATTACAGGAAACCTACAGGACATAGCAGAGAGCTAATTATGAGGTGTTGGAGGTGTTGGGAAGCTTGGGAAAGGTTTATGATGAGTGGAATTGGGTGTTAGAAGGTCTAGGAGCACTCAGGAGTCAATATCCAAGATAAGAGATGGCTAGATTTTCTCAATGTAACTAGGGTAATTTCAATGAAAAATGATAAAAAGACTAGTGAGGGTGATGGTGGAACAAGAGATGGCTAAGGTGGATGAAGTGGAAGGTGGCATCTGGTGATGAAGTCTAGGTATGCTTCTGAAGTACCTTCTTTTCTTAAAACATGTGTGTCTTCCAAGAACTATGCAACAAGATACATTTTCATAAACTAGAAAAGCATGAATCCATTGCCAATATTATGCATGAAGCATGAGTGAGATCTTATTGTAGAAATGGAGATGGAAAAATATGACAATGGAATCTGCCTTGCAACATGAACCGAATACTGAATCAAAGACGACAAACTCCAAAGCTCATGCAAGAGCTAGAAATCTGTGTTTTTGGGGCTACTAAAGGGTCCCTTCCTGAAGTCATGGTCCTACAGGGAGGAAGTGAGGTCGAGACACCTGCTGACAACCTTATGGTGATCCTTTTCCTCCTTGCTAACCTTCTACTTGAAAGAAGGCACAAATGGAATCAAACTTTCACACAACCAATCTAATCGACACTGTTGTAATGGAAATGCATCTACTAAGAAAATGAATAATTAAACTATGAATCTATACTAGCATACATGTACAATAAAGAGGAGCCCTACTGCTAGAGTTGGATCCTAACCCAAGATCTTCAACCCTCTGAGTTAACTCAGTGCTGGCTTAAAGGAAAACTCATTCTTATTACCAAAACAATGTATTACATCCAAAACTGTCACAAGTCTTGCAGCTTGGAAATAGAGTAGAGTTTTACAATAAAAAATCTGAATCATACTGAGGTCCTAAGCCTCTCTACTAATACATCTGAAGTATCCAATGACTACCTTAAAACTAGGGAGGCTCGGCTCCCAAACTCAAGATAAACTAGTGCTTTGTCTTTCACTTGCTCGGTTGCCTTCTAGTCCTCATGATTTGGCTGTTTGCACTCCAAGCTGATGGAGGAATATTCGAATGGAGGGGTAGTAAATGAGGAGGATTTACCTCCTATAATCCCTCTCCATTGTACCATTTGAGTTTTGACCATGATCTTTGCCAAAATTCCTTGCTTTTATCCTTTAATCCTACATTAAATGCACATTAGACCACAAAGCAAAATATCCAACTCTAACTCATCTCATAAACAAAATATAATCAAAAGTATGCAATAAGTTATGAGTATAGTTGGTTTGACTAAGCTAGGTGGTGAATGAAGGCCCATATAATCACCCAATGATGAGGTTCATCATCACCCCCTACTGAAAGTGTTGCTCATCCTTTGAGCAACTTAGTCAATATCCATATCCTTCATGGCTCTGGTAGTCTCTCTGACATCCCATGCCTCTATTTTGTTCTCTTCTTATTGTTCATAGAACCCTAATTTCTTTTCTACTTCTTCCCACTGCCTCTTTTCTTCTTCTTCTTTTCTCCCTTCTAGCATCCCTAAGAGTAGTGGTGGACTGAGTATTAGGCCTATCCAATTGACCTTCAACCTTTGCATAGATTGCTTACACATAGGTGTCTTGTTGAGTGCCTCTGTTAACCTTTGAGGGGAGTGATATTCTCTTATCTTCAAGCTGTGTGGTAGTGTGTTCCATCTCCTTAGGAAAGCATGTATACTATCATCTCCTACCAGCCTAAACATGTCCTCAAAGTGTGAAATTGTTTGCTCTTAGGCAGAAAGATATCTAGGTGCCAGCTGAGGATCATTTGCAATCAAATTATGGGTACTGATGAGGGCCATGGGATTTGATTGTTTAGCTCTGATCAAAAGAGGTTCAGTCTGCTCTCTGGCCAATATTATTTTCATCTTTGCAGCTCTTGATTCCTCATGGTTCATCCATGAAGCCAAAGCCATTAGTTGTAGGTCCCCTATCTTGGCAATAGGGTCTCAAACATTCGTGTCTGTGAGGGCCATGTTTTGAAAGTAGAACTCGGCCATTTTGGCCTTATTCTCTAGTGTACTTTGATCACAAAGATCAATAAACTGCCTGTAGTCCTGAAATGGCATGGTTCCCCTCTGTGCTAGTGTCTTAATTTGAAGTTGCAACCATTTTTCTTTGAGGAAAAGAGCATATGATTGAGTTGGCATCCTACACTGGATTTCCTGCAGGGAGAGGCTGGCCATACATGCTAGTTGGTTCTCTCTTTCTTGCAGTTGTCCCCTCAGCCATGCATTTTCTCTCTCAAGTTGACTTCTCATTATAGCCTCTCTGTCCATTAAGCCACTTAGCTCTTTTCCCATTTATTTGATTTTCTCTACCATGTGCCCAATGTCTTCCACCCCCTTTGATTTGGCGATCTGCATCCATCGATGGGTTCTGGCCCTCTCCTTCTCAAGCTCGAAGAACAGTGGGATGGAAAATTTTTGAGGTATTACCCTGCCTCCTTCAATAAACCAGTAATAGGCGTCCAGGTTAGATTGGGGGTTGGGTTCCCTTATCTCTGGGTCTTCCTCTTTAGCTTCTTGCTTCTCCCCTACCTTGCTTTCCAATTTCTGTGCCTCCTATAGTTTCAGCAGACTATCTTGTAGGACTATTTTTATTTCCTGTAGGTTTTGTTGTGGATCCTATAGGATTGCCTTACCCTTTGAGGAAGTTGATCTAGTAGTAGGCCTCCTTACATAAGTGCTAGGTGACCTAGGGGAAGCCATTTTGTCTTTTTGTGTAGGGGAATCCTCAATCTCAATAGGAATTTTTGTTGATGTTTGTGGCTTTCCCTATTTTATTATTGTGCTCTTTCTTGTTCTGAAATATAGTGGAGTTTGCCTCCTCTTTTTTCCTTTCTGCTTGCCTAGGGTGCTGAGATCAATGAGGGCACTTGTTGCATCTCTCTCAGTGGCCTCTGGAGACACCCTAGGTGACTCCTCCTTGTTTTCTTTCCCTTCTATTTTATTGCCTTCTTCTTCTCTATTTTTCGTGTCTTCTTTCTCTTGTGGATCTTCATCATATCTATTAGTTTCCTCCTTAATTTCCTCCTCTATTTCTTCATCAACCTCATCCTATTCTCCCTCTTCTTCTTCAACTTCATCATGTTCCTCTGTGTCAGTTTCTTCTTCATCCATCTCATCCTTATCTTTCTTTGTATCATCCTCTTCCTGTTTTGCTTCCTCTTCACTGACAGTAGGAATGACATCATAAGTTAGGGCTTTAATGTCATCCTCTGCTGGCAAGTCTTTGAAGAATGACCATGTTATAGGGATTCTGAGGTTTTTGAGGGCATCTTCAACGAGGATCCTAATCAACCCATGGTGAGCCAATTGTTCAGAATTTCCTTCCTTCCAAAATCTTAATTCCTCAAGGATCCTAAAATGATAGCCATAAACAACACTATATCTACCTTCACATGAGATGTATTTGATGTCCATGGGTATGGCAGACTATCCCTCCTTACTCTATTTTTGTCCTCAATGGGTTCTTCACCTTAAAATGAATTTCCTTTTTGCCACCTGGCTGTCTCCTTTGTCTTCTTTTCTCCATGGAATTCCTAGGTGAAGTGTGGTGACCCTGTCGATGAGCTCTGGGGTGAGATCTATAGTGACGCCCCTTACTACAACAATGGCATGGATTTTTCTGTGTGGAGTGAGGGAGTGGGAAAATTCTTGAGCCACCTCATCATCATACCCTGTGAATTTTTTGAAAAACCCCATCCAGTTGTGTCTTGTAAATATTTCAAGCACCTCGGGGTGTTGTTGTATTCTCACAGTGTTTGTGGTCTCTCTTATATTGAACCCTCTTGACATCTTGCTGGTGAAGCTTGAGGAGAAAATGAGAGGGTTGACACAATTTTTCAAATGTAGGAGGAAAACATAGTTGACTGTGTATGTAATTTACTTCTCATAGTTGGTAAATTCACTAGATTTTAGAGTATCCCTGGTGTATTTGTTTGCAAAGGGGGATGAAATTTTAGATCCTACCTCTTTCAAATGGTTGCAGTGGACAATTCCCGTGATATCCCCTCTTGAACTCTTCTCTGCCTATCTGTAGACTGTCTCTGTGTATCCTGTAGATTGTATCTTGTAGGAATTCCTGTGCATGCTCTTGTAGGAATTCCTATGTAAATCGATGGATCTTTGCTTCTGGTGGGTGACCTAGGTTATGAGAGAAACTTGAATGAGGGAGGTTCAAGGAGGTGAAATGCATGAATGCATGGGAACGATGTTTTATTTCCCTTTATGGTGTTTTGGGGTGAGGTGGTGTGCTGGTAGCAAAGGTATGTTGCCATTTTGGACTGTTGGTCCCCACTACCACCTCATCATTTCCCACTCCTCGTAATCAGATCCCACCTCGTAGATCCATAGTTTAACTGCTTTTTTGTCCTACTCCTTCTTTGACTTTGAGTTAACTGTAGCCACGTGTGAGAGGACACCCGATTCTACATGTGTTGATTGAACGAAGGTTGCCAAGTTAACTGGCCACCTTTTCACTTATAAACCAACTATCTCATAACCCTTACAAATTTTGACTACATGATGCATATGAGTGAGCGAGTGGGATACTTGTATTTTTTATGCCATGCTACAGTTGTCGAAGACCAGAGGTGTTGCGTTGTTTATTTGCTACATGCCATTCTTCCTCCTCCTCTTTTTGTCTGCTAATGGTTTCCTTACTTTTGCAGGCATCTATGGCTGAAGATCTTATGCTGCTACTATTGTGGAGCTCCTGGATAATCCTAGTGAAGACTTGTTGCTGGTGTGATTGGCATCCTGTGGGATAGGCTGCTACAGGATTTCCTACAGGATGTCCTGTAGCTGCTTCTCCCTCAGAATTCTTTAATCATGTTGCTGGCTAGGGTTGTGAGGATGGTGTAATGAATGGAAAGAAGGAGTAGAAGTGTGTAGAGCAAAGGATACTCAGGTAATTCTCTTACTCCTCTCTGTTTTCCTTTTTCTTTTTTTTAAAGACTGGCAGAAACTGTTGAAACTAATTTTTTTGTTTTGAATGGTGAGTGCAGGGATGATGATGGTGGACGAGGTGAGGTGTTAGATCATGCATAGGGTGAATTTTAGGGACCTAAAAAACCTATCATGTGCCCTCAGATTGCTTCTTGTAGGTTTTCCAAGTCACTATAATTCCTACAGGATCATCCTATAGGTTTTCAGGGGATCCTGTAGGAATATAGGGGATCTTGTAGAAAACACAGTCTTCGCATAAATCGAAGCAATGGAGTGGAAAAATGATAGAAATGATGGAGGGATGCATGGTAAGGAGTGGAGGAGATGAATATGTGCGAGGAAGGGCTCCCTTTGGATCCTCTTTTGCTCCTTATTTGCCTCTCTTTCTCACCTGTGAATGACAATTATATATTTTTCTTTCATTTTTTTTTGTTTTTTTTTTGAAAAACAACTAGGCCACCTCAGAGAGGTTTTCACCCTAGTTGTTTGCCCTGGGCACCTCAAGGGAGGTTTTCACCCAGGGATCTTCTTATTTTTTCTTGTCTTTTTTCTCTTTTTTTTTCTTTTTTTTCTTCATCATTGGGCCGCCTCACGAGGTTTTCAACCCAAAGATGGGACTCAGGCACCTCATGGAGGTTTTCACTTGAGTCCTTATTCTTTTTTCTCTTTTTCCTTTTTCAATGACTTGATGAGGGAGGAGCTGGAACTTGCTCCACCATCATCACTATTTTATTGATATTATCAATGAACTCTTGTTTTGATAAAGGTCTCTTGTACATTTTCAATCGGTTCCCATTAACAAGCAAAGGAATGGCTTCTTCATATATAGTTATGATTTGCACTAAAACATTATCATGGCATCTTTCCACAACATAAGGTCTGAACCATCTTGTCCTTAACTTTCCCTTGAAGTCATTATACTTAGAATCATATAACAATTCCCAATCGCCCTCTTGAAATTGCTTCTCCTTAATATGTTTATCATGCCAGATCTTCCTTTGAAGTTGAACTATCTCTGTATGTAGGAGGGCCTGCATTCTGAATTCATCCAAGCCATTCAATTGGAACAATCTCTCTTTCTATGCATTGCTGAGATCCAAATCTAGTTGGGCTGCCATCCTTAATGTGTTATATTCAAACTCAGTGGACAACAAGGCCTTTTTCCCATAGACGAGCTCATAGGGTGTAAATCCAGTGGTGGTCTTCCTATGGTATTATAGGCTCAGGGGGCCTCAACTAGTCCTTCTGCCTAATCCTTCCTGCTTCTGCTCACTACCTTGGTTAAGAAGCCCTTCAGTGCCTTGTTGGTCACCTCCACTTGCCCATTAGCTTGTGGGTGATAGGGAGTGGAGTTCCTATGCTTGATTTTGTGATGGCTGAGCAGGCCTTCAATCATGTTGGAGGTAAATTGGTTGCCTTGGTGTGTGATTAGCTCTCTAGGGTACCCAATTTGTAGAATACATTCTCCCTTAGGAACTTAGTCACCTTCTCTTCTGTTGTTGCCTTAATTGCCTTGGTTTCAACCCACTTAGTCAAATAATCAATGTACACAATAATGTATTGTTTTCTCTTTGAAGGAGGGTTGATAGGCCCAATGAAGTCCATGCCCCATTTTTCAAATGGCTTGAAAGTCACTTGAGGCTGCAGGGGAATTTCATCTCTTGGTGTAGGCATTCCCATCCTTTGGCACTGATCACACTGACTAGTGTACTTTTTCACATCTTAATGAAGAGTGGGCCAATAATATCTTGCTTGTAGCACTTTGAATGTTGTCCTCCTTGTTGCAAAATGATCTCCATAAGGCCCATCATGACAGGTCAGAATGATGTCAAAGACTTCCTCTTCCCTGATACACCTTCTCAAGATTTTATCTGGGCGAAGTTTGAAAAGATTGCCCCCAATCCAAGTGAAGGGAGTGCTTTTCCTGACTATCTTGCTCTTTTCTTTGGAGGGAAAGTTTGGCAGGAACTGTGTTGATACCAAATAGTTTGCTATATCAGCAAACCATGGAGAGAGAACTGAAATACTCAACAAATGATCATTTTGTATTTGGTCATCCACCATTCCTTCTTCACCTGTAGACACTTTTACCTTAGATAAAAAGTCCGCAACAACATTTTCCTTACCAGGCTTATCAACAATGGTTAGATCAAACTGCTGTAATAAAAGCAACCATCTTATAATTCGAGCATTCACATCTGGTTTTTTCATTAAATATTTGATTTTGGCATGGTCAGTATGCACAAATGTTTGATAGCCTGTAAGGTAATGCCTAAATTTGTTTAATGAATGCACAACAACGAAGAGTTCCTTTTGGTCACTATATAATTTAGCTCAGCCTTTGACAAGTTATTACTGATAAAATAGATGGCACAAGGAAATTTTTCCTCTACCTGACCTAGGGATACTCCTATGGCTTTGTGTCATCCATCAGCATGAATATTAAAGGGAAGGGCCCAGTTTGGGCCTCAGAGAATTGCTGCAGTGGTTAACTTACCCTTTAGAATGTCTAAGGCCTCTTGACAACCTTTTGACCATATAAACTCAGAATATTTGGCCAACAACCCATATAAAGGAAAGGCCAATTTGCTGAAGTCCTTTATGAACCTTCGGTAGTATCCAGCTATCCCTAAGAAACTTCTGACATCTCTCTGCTTTTGAGGAGGTGGGACCCTTTGGATGATGGCTATTTTGTTCGGGTCCACCTATAGTCCTTGTTGAGATATTGAATGACCTAGCACTGTCCCTTCAGTCATTAAGAATTCACATTTTTCAAGACTGAGAGGCAGGTTCATTTCAATGCATTTGTGCAATAATTTTCCTAGGTTAGTCAGGGCTTCTTGAAAATCACAACCATAAGGTGTAAAATCACACATATAAATTTCCACCGCATCATGGACTAATTTGGCGAAAATACTCAAGACTACTCTCTGGAAAGTGGCAGGAGCATTGCATATGCCAAAAGGAAGGACCCTATAGGCAAAAGTACCCAAAAGGATAGGTGAATGTGGTCTTATCCTGGTCTTCTGCACATATTTGGATTTGGTTGTACCCACTGAATCCATCTAGGAAAGAAAAAAACTTTTTTCCTTGCCAGACCGTCTAGCACTTGTTCAATGAAGGGTAGAGGAAAATGATCCTTCTTTGTGGCTTTGTTCAACTCCCTGTAATCGACACAAATCCTCCACTTACCATTTTTCTGGGGAACTTGGTGAGCACCAGTATTGCAGCAATAATGCTGCAACTCCTAGGCTTCCTACTTTACTTTTATCAACCCGGTAGTTCGTAACAAACATGGAAGCGACGATGTTGTATGCACAAGTACTAGTTCTTACTACAAGTTGTCACTTGGTCAGCTGACACAAGATCATTAAGAGCTCAAGCCAACTTCTATGGATTCCAGAAGAAGCTTTACATGTGATGAAAGAAAGGAAAGCTTACTCTACAGAGGCTACTCTACTTGGAGAAAGCAAAAGAAGACTGAAATGTAAAGTAAACCTTGCAAACCCTACTTAACCAACTAATCCTACTTTTGCAGAAAGAGAGATGAAAAACCATGAAATGAACGCCACTACCTACTCAGGAAGCAAACAACACCTACTCAAGCCATTTCTAGAAGTAAATGAGCGAACAACATCTTTTTGGATTTTTTTGTATTTTTATGTGAAATTGTCATGCATGTAATTTATTTGATTGTGAATGTGGTAGTGATTAGGTGGTGAAGGAGAGTGACTTTGGGATTTGCAGAGGTGTAGGATGGTGTGGATGGGTCTTAGGAGGTCTTAGATGGCCTTCTAGAGGCTTTTCCCGCAATCAGACTTCAAAAAGAAGCCTACAGGAAAATCTACAGGAGGTTACAGGGGATCTACAAGAGGTCTACAGGAGGTCTACAGGAGGATGCCAAGAGCAGTTTTGGAGGTTTTGAAGGTAGGAAATTTGGTGGAAATGGTAGTTGAAGGCTATGATGATGTGTTTAAGGTGTCTAGGATCCATCAAGAATGATTAGGAGAGAGAAAGATGGTCGGATTTGTTCAAGGAAATAGAGGAAAGTCTATGGGAAAAGTGCAGAAAATTGAGGCAGGTTTGTGAGGAACTTTGGGCGACCTACGAGGCATATATCAAAGAGATATTGTGATGGCTGATTGGCTGACTTTTTGTGAGAATAGATTTTCTGCAAGAGAACTGAAAATCAAACAATGAGATTAAACAAGCAAGGAAACTAAGTACATCAAAAACAGAATTTTGCATCAAGCTAATCTAAATTAGGAGCTATGGAAAGAAATGCTGAACAATGCCATAATGAGAGAAAGCATGGAAGAAAATTATTGCAAGATAGAAATGAGCATGGTGACATAGATCTAAAGCAAAGAATTAACCTTTTAACAAACTACAACACTAGAAAACCTATGGAGAAGGAAAACCTGTGCTTTTTTGGTAGCAAGAGGGTCTTGGCCTCAGTTCATGGTCCCAAATGGAGGAAGGGAGGCCAAGGATCTGTTGATCACCTTTTTGTATATTCTTTCTATCACTGTTGAACTTGCTACAGAAAACTCAAATTGAAACAACCTTCTAAATTACAAAAAGCAACTTATTCTTAACTAAGAAAGAAATTTATCTAACAATGACTAATCCATAAACTGAAACAAATCATATAAATACAAACAAGAGGAGCTTGGCTTCTTGGATTGGTCCCTAACCCAAGAGCTTCAGCCCTCTTAGGTAACTCAGTGCTAGCTCAAAAAGGATCTCATATTTATTATCAAAATAATAATAGGATTACATGAAACTATCGACAAAAGTAAGCTCGAAGTTGAGGAGATCAAAACTGCAACAAAAATTCGAAAATTTGAGTAACTTCCTAATGAGTCCCTAGGCCTCTCTACTTATACAATTGAAGCTTCCAACAGCTTCCTTAAAATAAAGGAGGCTTGACTCCAAAAACTTGAGATAAACAGAAGTTATCCTCCACTTGCTTGGTTGCCTCCTAGTGCATTGATGTGGCCTTTTGTGCTCTGAGTTGCATGATGGAGAATTCGAAGTCGGGAGTCATAAATGAGGGGGATACCCTCATATAAATCTTCTCCCTTGTCTACTTCAAATTATTGATGCCAATTTTCCATTAAATCTTTGACTTTATCTCCAAAATTGAACAAAAATCTGCATTAAACACATATTAGACTCCATGGCATAATGACCAACCCAACTCACTCCATAAGCATAAGTATAATCAAAAAACATGTAATAAGCTAAGAGAATGGTTGATTAAACTATGTTAGGAGGAAAAATGAGCCCATATAATTACCCATTTATGGGGCTCATCATCACCCCCCTAGTGAAGGTGTTGCTCATCCTTTGAGCAACTTAATCCATCTCTTCATCTTTGATGGCCTTGATGGCCTCCCTGACATCCCATGCTTCTGATGTGAGGTCCTCTTCTTTTTCATGGAATCCTGCCTTTTTGTCCACCTCTTCCCACTGTTTTTGCTCTTCTTCCTCTTTTCTGCCTTCTAGCAGGCCTAGCAGCAGTGGGGGACTCAATTTGAGGCCAATCCATTTGACCTTCAAATTTTGCATAGAGTGCTTGTACAGTGGCACTCTCCGTAGTGCTTCTTTCATCCTTGTTGGGGAGTGATACTCCCTGATCTGCAAACTGTGTGGTAGTGTGTTCCACCTCCTCATACAAGCATGAATACAGTCATCCCCAAGTAATCTTTCCATATCCTCAAAATGTGCAATGGCCTGAGCCTGATCATTGATATACTTAGGGGAAATTTGGGGATTATTTGCAAGCAGCTGGTGTGTGCTAATGAGATCCATGGGATCTAATGGCTCAACTCTAATCATTAGGGGCTCATTATGTTCCTTATCATAAACTTCCTTATCTCTGCTGCCCTTAATTCCTCATGATTCATCCATGATGCCATGGCCATTAGTTGCAGGTCGCTTAGCCTAGCATTGGGGTCCCACACATTCATGTCTGTGAGGGCCATGTTATGCAAATAGAATTCTGTTATTTTTTCCTTGTCTTCTGATGAACTTTGGTCACATAGTTCCATAAATTGTCTGTAATCTTGGAAAGGCATTGTGCCTCTCTGTGCCAAAGTATTTATCTAAAACTACAGCTATTGGTCCTTGAGGTATAATCCATATGATTTCTTTGGTGTTCTGCATTGCAGTGCCTCCATGGACCAGCTGGCCATGCATGCCAATTGTGTCTCTTTTTCTTGCAGCTGTCTTTTTAGCAATTCATTTTTAGTTTGAAGGTGAGCTCTTGTGATTGTCTCTCTATGTCTGACAGCACTTAATTCCCTTCCCATTTCTCTGAGTTGATTCTCCATATGGCCAATATCCTCTACTCCCTTGGATTTGGTGATTTGCATCCATCTATGGCTCCTTATTCTTTCTTTCTCCAACTCAAAGAAAAGTGGGACTACAAGTTTTTGTGGAATGATTCTTCCCCCGTCAAGAAGATTGTAGTAAGAGCCCAAACTAGGTTGGGGATCAGGTTCTTGAGTCTCTGTTGCTTCCTCCTTCCCATGTGACTGTCCTTCTAGTCTTTTTTCAAGTTTTTCGGTCTCCTATAGGCTTGACATGATCTCCTGTAGAACAGTCTGTGCCTCCTATAGGACTGCTTTTGAGTCCTATAGTTCCACTTTTTCCTTCCATGTGGGAGATCTAGGAGTCCCCATTTCATAAGTGATAGGTGCCTTGGAAGGGGATTCCATGGAAAATTTTAGGGGCGAATGTTCGCCCTTAGGCGAAATTAAGGGATTTTAAATTTTTAGTGGCGAATATTTTGTATCATAGTACATTTTTACAAATCGCCTCAAATATCCCACCTTATTTGAAGGGAGAGGGTTAAAAAGGTAAATTTCGCCCTTGAAATTAGGAGTTAAAACCTTCCATTCGCCCTAATTTTCAAGAATAGTTTTTATTTAAGTGAATCCTATGGGTCGAATTCCATATTTATAAAAGAGGTATGGTAAATAAATAGAACATTTTTTATATTTACTTCATAAGTCACCTTATATACATGCAAGGGTGTAAACAAATAAAAATATAAATAAAGTGGAGGTATGGTAAATAAATAAAAGCTTTTTTATACTTACTCAAAAGATATGGTAAATAAATAAAAATATAAATAAACTAGACGTATGGTAAATAAATAAAATCTCTTTTTATATTTAGTCCATAACCCTCTTTATATTTATGAAGGCTCAAAAAAGAGGTTTATTTAAGTGAATCCTATGAGCCAAATACCATATTTGTAAAAGAGGTATGGTAAATTAATAAAAATATAAATAAACAAGAGGTATGGTAAACAAATAAAACATTTTTTTATATTTACTCCATAAGTCACCTTATATTTACGAACACTCAAAAAATGTGTTATATTTAAGTGAAACCTATGGGCAAAATACTATGGGCCAAATACCATGGGCTAGATTATTATTAATACCATGCAAAAAAAATTACTAAGCCTAATATTAGTACTAATAAAAATAAAAATGGCACATGGTATTGACCCATGGTATTCACGTGGAATTTAGCCGATTTAAATAGGGGAATTAAACCAGCATATCCATATTTACTCTAGATCTACTAAGCCCCGAGAGGGATAAAATATCGTCATATGCAAACTAGCGTACAGTGAAAAAATATTTGATCCCTCTTGGTGGATCAAGAGTAAAAATGGATGTTGTGATTTAATGTATGTTAAACATTTTAACTTGGTTAAAATAAAAATCAATTATTAATTTTATTAATTTTTATAAATTACTAATAGTAATTTTTAAGCTCCAGGTTGATGATAACCCATGGTATTGACCCATGGTAATACCATGGTATTCATGTGAGCATAGACTATTTAAAGGGGAAATTCTATCATCTTAGATCCATCTTAATTCTGGGTCTACCAAGTGCTTAGAGGGATAAATAGATTTCATGCCCCTAAGAGTGGTAGATGTGGAGTTAAGATGGATATAGGTTGGTTTTTATGTAATGAAGATATTAAATAGTCTTAGGAAATTATATTGTAAAAACATCTTAAGGTGAATGGTTAACGCTACATTTAGTCACTTTACAAAATTTAGTAAAAAATACCAATATCTCCATTAATATTGGTTTCTAACTTTTTCTGATTTAACAAAAAAAATTCAAAACAATGAAACCTTATCACTCTTTCCGCATCACCCTCGCAGAAGATTTCTCACCATTTTTCAAACATTCTCAATATGATATCTTCATGAAAAATTTTAGGTACTGATGTTGGATTAGTTGTTTGAAAAATAAGTGGATTTTACAACCTTTCATCTTCTGTGCTATTCTTAGTTTGTCCTAATGATCTATAGGGGTTGGAGCCACTGCACCATATTTTCCTAAAAGGTGGAGATTTTTCACCAAAAAGGAAATTAATCTACATGTTACAACGCTGTTAAAAAATGCGAGACCTGTGAGGGTAGTGAATTATGATAATAATAAATTTAGATTGGGAGAGATGTAATTAAATTTTATTATTTAATTGAAGATTTCCAATTAAAATAGTAATAAATCTACAATTATATATTCATATATTGATTGGAAGGATTCTCACAATGGTCACTTCTTTCAATTATATCCCCTTCAAGCCTTTGGGATACCTAATACTTTCTTATATAATATAGTTGGGGATTGCTACTTTTTGGCGTGTTGGTGTAAACAAACTTGATGTGTTTTTTTTTATCTCGTAGTTGGAGTCTATGGAATAAGAAAGAAATTTGATAACTTGAAAAAAGTGGTAGCTTGAAAAAAGTTGTAGAGAAAAGATTAATCTCTCCTACCTTGACAGAACTCGTTGTTAATATCAACACCTATAACAACTTTGTTGTGGAATATTATCAAAACTAATAGAAGGATATGAAAGAGTGTATCGTAAGAACCTTGACAAACACGGCCACTCAAACTTGGAACATTGTTTGTAGGAAGAGAAAATTATGTTTCTTTTTTCCAAACATGTATGTTAGTATATTACAATTTAATGAATATGTTTTCTTATTATCATATATGGTTTCATACTTTAACAAAACATTTGCCAAGACTTCACAATGTTTTATTATTCAGTAAAAGATTTGCCAAGATCTTACAAGAGTTTATAATTCAGTGAAAGATTCTCCATCACTGTACAAGATAATATAATCTGGTGAGAGATTCACCAAAAAAATTATATATACATATTATATTATTGATAAAATCGCCTTCCATTTTTCCTATGTATCATGGGGATTAGCCCATTTATTATACATATAAATTTAGGGTGGTTCTTAAAATTTTCCCTGGGGGATTCCTTCCCTTTAGCAACGGGTGAATCTTCAATAACAATGGGCACTTTAGAAGAAAGTTAGGGTTTCCCTTGTTTGATCCTTGTGCTCTTCCAAGCCCTGAAATACATTCAGGTCGGCCTCTTCCTCTTTCGTTTGGGTTTAATTGGTGTGTTAAGGGCAGCGAGAGCAGCTGCTGCCTCTCTTTCTAGGGTCTCAGGAGACACTTATGTCTTTTCTGCCCCTTTTTCCTCTCCTTTTATATTTTTCTCTATCTCTGCTGGTTTTGTTTCCTTTTGTTCTGTTTTGGTTTCTTTCTCCTCTGTTTTGGTTTCATCCTTCTCTGTTTTGGTGTCTTTCTCCTCTATCTTGGTTTCCTCCCTCTCTATTTGTTCCTCAGTTTCCTCCCCTTCTCCCTCTTGTTGTTCTTCCTCCTCACTATCAGATGGACTGAGATCATATGTGAGGGCCTTTATGTCATCTTCTGCTGTCATGTTTCGGAAGATTTCCCATGTTGTGGGAATTGTGAAGGTATGGAGGGCTTCTTCCACTAACAGTTTAATTAACCCATGGTGAGCCAGCTGATCTGGACCTCCTACCTTCAACTTAATGTTGGAGTCTGAGGGACTGTAGGAGAAAATAGGGGATGCTGAGTTTCTGGGGTGTTGGAGTGTCCATGCCATATCTCAGCTCATGGAGAAGTCTGAAATGGTAAGCATAAACTATGTTATAACTCCCTTAACAGGAAATATATTTGATAATCTGGTAACTGACCTCATCCCAAGGGTAAGGTATTCTTGTCCTTCTAATGCTTTTTTTGTCTTCTACAGGATGCTCATTGTTTTGGAAGAAGTTTTTCTTGGCAGACTGTCCAATTGGCTTTACATCTTTGCTCCAAGGTAATCCAAGAGGAAGGGTGGTAACTCTACTGATAAATTTTGGGGTGATTTCCATGGAGAGAACTCTAAAGGTAACAGTGGCATGGTTCCTCGAGTGAAGGACTAAAGAAAGGACAAACTCCTGAGCCACTCCTTCATCAAACCCTCGAAATTTCTTAAAAAATGGCATCTAATTTGCTCTGGTGAAAATGGCTACTACTTCTGGATGTTCATGGATCCTAGATGAGTTTGTGGGATCCTTCCTCATGAATCCTCCTATCATTGTGCGTATACCCCTTTTGAACACCCAAGGGAGAGATGGAGACAATAATTTTGAAGAAAACAGGAAAAGAGAGAAAAACTTGTTTTTTTTTAAGAAAACACGCAGAATTTTTTTATGGAATTCCTCTTCTTTTATGGACTCAAATCCTTCTTAAACTTATATCATTCCTTTCACATATTGATAATCAAGGTGGCTATGCACATAACCTACCTCCTCAATCCATAAATCGAGAAAAAACCTCTGTTTTCTCCTTAAAAACAGCTTTACTGCCCCTCTTGTAGAACTGCATGTAGGTGCTCCTGTAGAACCTGTAAGTGCTCATGTAGAGCGCCGATAACATGAGGATGGATGAAAGCGATGGAGAATGATGGTTTCAAGGCTATGGTGGTGAAAAAGAACTTGCTGCAGCTAAGTGGACGAGGATAGAATGAAAGAAAAGGTGGTAAAGGAGTTTCGAGGGGCAGTACTTATTTCTTCTTTTAGATATTTCCAGTGATGGGGTGAGCTAGAAAAAATGTATGTTGCCATATTTGGACCGTTTGCCCCCACTACCTTGTCATCATGGCTATTTCCCACAATCACTTCCCATCATCACATCGGAGTTTTCATACCCTCCACTACCTATTCTTTAGATTTTTCTCTGAGTTGACTAGGCACACGTGTGGTGGCATCTCTGGATGAGCGCAATCGACTGGATGAGGGTGGCCAATCAACTGGAAACCTTTTCTCATTCAACCCTAACCATATCATTCACTTATGCATATTTTCCAATTACATAGATGCAACATAGGAGAGGGTTTGTCACTTACCTGCAAGTTGAATGTACGTGCTGTGAGGCATTTTGGTTCCTTTTGTTGCCGCATGCTTGTATTTAAGTTGTTGCGTGCATATATCTCCTCTGCTGCATGCTCTCTGCTTCCTGATGTGTGGCTTGTTTGTTTTATGCAGGTATTCTCTGGTTGGATCTAGCTTCAGATGTCCCCTTCAATCCCATGGTTGCACTTCTTTTGCTGTTGTGGCTTGATTTTAATGGGATCAACTGCTACAGGAATTCCTACAGGAGCTCCTATAGCTGCTTCTCCCATTAAAATTTTTAGTTGATTTTTGTGCTAGGAGCTTTGAGGATGATGCCAGAGATGCTGATGAAGATGGAGAGGTACTTGGCAAGTTGCAGGTGAGATTTGAGGTGTTGCTCCCCTTTTTTTTTTTTAATCAAAAAAACTGGTTTCTGTGTTTTTTCGACAGGAGGGAAAAAATGATGATGATGAGGTGGTGCACATGTGGGATGGATGGAAAGGAGGGTGGATAGCTGTAGGAGGGTCTACAGGCTCTTCATGAAACCTATTAGCCCCTCAAACTTCTTTTCAGAACCATTTCTAGCTCTCTGTGATTTCTACATGAGCCTCCTGTAGAACACACAGTTTCCGGAAAAAAAACATAGTGGGGTGGAAGAAAGGTCAGAAATGATGGAGAAGAGTGTGGGGGAGATGCAATAGGCTTTGTGGCATCTTCTCTTACTCCCTGTGGTCCACCTGTAACCTGCAATGCACATTAAAAGTCAATTTTCTTTTCCTTCTTTTCTCTGTTTTTTTTTTTTAAGACAACTAGGGCGCCTGAAGGAGGTTTTCACCTTAATTGCCTACCCTGGGCACCTCCAAGGGAGGTTTTCACCCAGGGATATTATTCTCTCTCTCTTTTTTTTTGGGTCATCACTAGGCCGCCTCAAAATAGGTTTTCAACCCAATGATGGGATTCAAGTGCCTCATGGAGGTTTTCACTTGAGTCCTTGTTATTTTTTCTTTTTTTATGCTTCTTCAGTGAGTGTGTGAAGTGGAGGCTAAGACTTTCTCCACTAGCATCACTATCTTATTCAGATCTTCAATGAACTCTCGCTTGGAGAGGGGCTTCTTGTAAATTTTCAACCTATGTCCATTGACAAGCATGGGGATGGCTTCCTCATCAATGGTTCTGATCAGAACTGAACCATTGTCATTGCATTTTTCCATAGTGTAAGGTCCCAACCATCTTGTCCTCAACTTTCCTTTGAAGTCTTTATACCTTGAGTCATAGAGCAGTGCCCAATCTCCCTCTTGGAATTGCTTCTCCTTGATATTTTTATCATGCCATATCTTCCTCTGAAGTTGAACTACCTCTATGTGGAGAAGGGCCTGCAATCTTTGTTCATCTAATCCATTGAGCTAGAGTAGTCTTTCCTTCTGTGCATGGTTGAGGTCTAGGTCCAGCTGAGCTGCAATCCTTAGTGTATTGTATTCAAATTCTATTGACAGCAAAGCCTTCTTCCCATAGACCAGTTCATAGGGTGTGAACCCTGTGGTGGTCTTCCATGTTGTGTTGTAGGCCTAGGTGGCCTCAACTAGTCTATCCGCCCAATCTCTTCTGTTGTTTCTCACTACCTTTGTCTAAATTCCTTCCAAAGCTCTGTTAGTGACTTCCACCTGCCCATTGGCTTGTGGATGGTAAGGGTTGGAAGTCTTGTGCTTGATTTTATGATGTGTTAGCAGGTCTTCAATCAAATTGGAAGTGAACTAACTGCCCTGATCTATGACCAGTTCTCTTGGATACCCGAACTTATAGAATATGTTTTTTCTCAAGAACTCAACTATTTTTTCCTCTGTTGCTACTTTGATTGCTTTTGTTTCTTCCCATTTTGTTAGATAATTGGTGCACACAATTATGTATTGTTTCTGTTTTGAAGGAGGGTTGATAGGAAACACAAAGTCCATGCCCCACTTCTCAAATGGCTCAAAGGTCACTTGAGGTTGCATGGGCATCTCATCCTTTGGAGTAGGTTCCCCATACTTTGACACTGATCACATTGGCTGGTATATCTCCTCACATCTTGATGAAGAGTGGGCCAATAGCAGCCTTCTTGCAATATTTTGAAGGTAGTCCTCTTTGCTGCAAAATGGCCTCCACAAGACCCGTCATGATAGGTCAAGAGAATGTCAAAGACTTCCTCCTCCCTGACACATCTTCTCAAGATCTGATCTGGGCCAAGTTTGAAGAGATTTCCCCCAATCCAGGTGAAAGGGGTGCTTTTCCTCATGATCTTGCTCTTCTCCTTTGAGGACAAGTGTGGTGGGAACTATGATGAAACCAAATAGTTTGCTATATCAGCAAACCATAGAGAGAGTACTGAGGTAGCAAATAGGTGTTCATCTAGCATTTGATCATCCACCATTCCTTCTTCACCTGCAGGCAAATTTACTCTAGACAGAAAGTGAACAACAACATTTTCTTTACTAGGCTTATCAACAATGGTCAAATCAAACTGTTGCAGTAAAAGCAACCATCTAATAATGCAAGCATCTACATCTGGTTTTTTTATTAAATATCTACTTGTAGCATGATCTGTGTGTACAAAGGTTTAATAGCCTGTTATGTAATGTCTGAATTTGTTCAAGGAATGCACTACAGCTAGGAGTTCCTTCTCGGTTACCGTGTAGTTTAACTTTGCCTTTAACAAATTTTTACTTATAAAGTATATGGCATAAGGTAATTTTTCATCAATTGGTCCTAAGGCTACTCCTATTGCTTTTTTCGAGGCATCTGTGTGAATGTGGAAAGGCAAGGCCCAGTTTGGGCCTCTCAAAATTGGGGCAGTCACAAGTTTGCTTTTCAAGGAATCTAGGGCTTCTTGACAATTTTCAGTCCATATGAATGCAACATCTTTTCCTAAAATACCAAACAACGGAGAGGCTAACTTATTGAAATATTTAATGAATCTTCTGTAATATCCAGCTAAGCCTAGGAAACTTCGGACATCTCTCACCTTTTGAGGAGGTGGGACCCTTTGGATGATGGTAATTTTGTTAGGGTTCACTTGCAATCCTTGTTGAGATATTGCATGACCTAGCACAGTCCCTTCAGTCATCAAAAATTCACATTTTTCCGGACTAAGGGATAGGTTCATTTCAATACACTTGTCCGAGACTTTTCTTGGGTTAGATAAAGCTTCTTGAAAGTTAGAACCATAAGGAGTAAAATCATCCATATATATTTCCACTGCATCATGAACCAGTTCCGAAAATATACTCAATACTGCTCTCTGGAAAGTGGTTGGAGCATTGCACAAACCGAAGGAAGGACCCGATATGCAAAGGTAACCCAAGGACAAGTGAAAGTGGTCTTATCTTGGTCTTTCGGGCTTATTTGAATCTGATTTTACCCGCTAAAGCCATCTAGGAAGGAGAAAAACTTTTGCCCTGCCAGACCATCTAACACTTGATCTATGAAAGGCAAATGAAAATGGTCCTTTTTAGTGGCTTTTTTCAGTTCCCGATAATTGACACAGATTCTCCACTTACCATTTTTCTTTGGCACTAGCACCAAAGGAGAGACCCATTCACTGTCAGAGATGGGGTAGATGAATCCTGCATCAAGTAATTTTTGCAATTCTTCCTTAACAATGTCTTTAAGGGTTGGATTCATCCTCCTTTGAGGTTGCCTGACTAGTTTGCAATCTTCTTTAATGTATATATTATGAGTACATACTGAAGGGTGCATTCCCTTCATCTCCTTATAACTCCAGGTGAAGGCATCTAAATGTTTTCTCAATAAGCTACACAACTCCTTCTCCTGGGAAGTGGATAGGGATGGATTGATTTTCAAGGTTCTTTCTAGGCTGAACTCTATATTATTAATAGGAGAGAGGTCGGGTCGGACACATAGAGATCAATTAAGGGATTGTTTTGGGTTTCTTTCACTATGTCCTCTAATGGCAAGGTACTGGGGGGTGGATTATGAATTAGATTTTCAATGATATCATCCTCATCTTGTGGTTTCCCCCCCCATGGCGGTTTCTAATGCACAAAGTGGTGCAGAATAGAATTCATCCTCATCCTCCTCCTCTAACCAGAGAGGTAGATCATGATCTAACAAGGGTTGGGTATGAGGGTATACGACTAACTGTTTGGACATATGCCCATTTGTTATAGATCTAAACCAAAAATATTATAGATTTGATATGAAAATATAAGACAATGCAAATAAACCCAGAAATAATATGAAATGATTCTTTGTTGATCAAACCCTTAAGGTAGGGTAACGCCATACATTCACTCCTTAAGGAAGGAGAACACTGCACAAGCCATATGCCTATTCATTCGATAATCCTTGACACTATTCCTTCCATGTGGAGTCTCTAGCCTCTATATAGGCCTCATACATACAATACCATGGGTCATTACCATGGTTCCCTCATACCATCAAACTAATACCATGGGCCCATTACATTATTACTAACTACTTGTGGTCCCTTACATGATATGGGTTAACCACCTTATTTATTACTATGGCCCATCCCATTATTACATTATTACCTTGGGTACTCCCTTGGTACCCCGTATTATCCCCCCTAGGTATATAACATTCCACCCCTCTTAACATGCTTCGTCCCCGAAACATGGGAAGAACACAAATAATAAGATTTACTCAAAAGAGTACTCCACTGGTACCATGCACGCGCATCTAGCCATCCAAGAGAAAGGTGAACCCTCGGTCTTCCTGGTGCCTTGCTCGCTTGAGATGGAAGTTGACCGTGGTAGCTCTTCTGTGTTGATGTGTAGTAGATGGATCTTCGCTCCTCTCTATTTGTCCTGCGGGGGTTGTTGTCCGTGTGGCTAATTAGTTGCCATCTTGATGGTTGTCTTGCGAGGTGATGTGGGTGATAATATGTTGAAGTTTTAACCCACGATGGCTTTTTCTTTAATTCACCCCTTACGGGAGCCTGACTGTTATTTGGTGCATGTTGTGGTGCCTGTTGTGGTGTCTTATCTTTCAATATTACTTCAACCACTGAGCCCTCCTCTGATGTATCAGCACCTGTAACCTTTTCTGCTTCAGCCTCTATTTGTGTTTGATTGTCTATCATCACTGGCTCATCATCTAATATGTCAGACCCTAGAACATCTTCTGCTTTAGCCTCCTTGGACTCTACCTGTTTATTAATGGAAATATCCTATAATGTAATTTTCTTTTTTTTATACCAGAGCTTCAGGAATTTCTTCTGTACATTAATATTGATAGTACCCACTCATTCCATCCAAGGGTATCCGAAAACAACATCCATGTTATCCATATCTGAAGCATAAAAATCACCATGTAACACATACTTATCCATAGAAATCTTCAAATCCTTGAACACTTGAACATCCTCATCATCCACTTGTGTGTTTTCAATGTGTTTTGCTGGAATTTTCAACTTTTTTGCCAAATTGACATTTATGATATTTTTCTTGCAACTTGGATTTATAGACACAATGATTTTCTCCTTTTGAATCAATCCATGAACCTGCAATAAGGAGATACCAACAGAAAATAACCCTTTAGGTTCCTCAGTTTCTTTCTTTACTATAAAAATAAAATCTTTGCTAGGCTGTGTGTCTATCTGTGTGAACTTATCCACAAGATTAGCGTTACAGTCAAAGTGGTCCATAAGAGCTTTTTTGAATGTGCCCCAAGTCAAGGGCCTTCGATAGCAACGTTGATGCCCTTACCACCATTGCCTTCTTTCATTGTCTAAGTACATTTTTCCCACACTCAGATGAGTCTCATCATCCATGATGTAATGCAATCTATTTTTTTTTCCATTTGTGCTAGCCATTTGGCTGGATGAGAACCATCAAATTTATACAAGTCCCTCAAATTCTGATCTAGGCCCACCATCACAAAAAAAAATTGGCGAAAAATTGAAATGGTCACAATTCTATCAATATTGCTTAGAATCCCTATTATGACCTATTTTTGGAAATGGAACAACCATTTTGCATCTTCCCATATGATAGAAATCCTAATCTAGGCATTAGAATTTCAGATCTGCGCTACTACTCTCCCACCGTCACCAAAATTTATGAAAAAAGCGTTGATTTTAAATCAGTGATATCTCCCTCATCTTGACCCCGATTCGACTGATTGTTTTTTTGAAATTGAGTATTTTTTCAAAAAGAATCCATATATACAATTAGATTTTGCATATCTTGCACCAAGACATCTATATCTATACCGCAAATTTGCGTCCCCGAAAAATTGTCTGCAACCCCACTAATTTTTAAATCAGCGATATCTCCTTCATCCGGACTCCGATTCGACCGATTTTCTGTTTTGAAATTGGGTATTTTTTCACATAGAATCTAGATCTACAATTATATTTTGTATATCTTACACTAAAATGTACATCTCTGATCTACAAACTCGCCGCCCCCGAAATCCTGCAAAAAAAAAAAATCTCCACTTTTTTGCCCAAGAAAGTGCTCTGATACTACTTGTTATAGATCTAACCCAGAAGTATTATAGATCTGATATGAAAATATAAGACAGTGCAAATAAACCCAGAAATAATATGAAATGATTATTTATTGATCAAACCCTTAAAGTAGGGTAACACCATACATTCACTCCTTAAGGAAGGAGAACACTCCACAAGTCATATGCTTATTCATTCAATAATCATTGACAATATTCCTTCCATGTGGAGTCTCTAGCCTCTATATAGGCCTCATACATAAAATACCATGGGTCATTACCATGGTTCCCTCATACCATCAAACGAATACCATGGGCACATTACATTATTACTAACTACTTGTGGTCCCTTACATGATATGGGTTAACCACCTTATTTATTACTATGGCCCATCCCATTATTACATTATTACCTTGGGTACCTCCCTTGGTACGCCACATTATCCCCCCTAGGTATATAACACCATTTTTTATGGTCATGTTCCCAGTTCGACAGTTGATATAGGCATCGGTAGTAGCCAACCAGGGTCTTCCCAGGATGAGAGGATACCGAGTGAGCTTTTCCTTCGGCTGGAGAACCAAGAAATCAACGGGGTACTCCCAAGAATCAATGGAGACCATCACATCTTCCACAATCCACTCAGGGGTCACGGTGGAGTAGTCTGCTAGCTGCAGTACTGTCGTGGTCTTCCTCAAGGATCCCTCGAGGTTAAGTTTGAGCATGGTGTCCTTTGTCATCACATTAATGGCAGCTCCCAGATCAATCAGGGTCTATGGGATCATGGTGCCATTGATGTGGACATCAACTACTGGGTTTCTAGGGTCCAAATATTTCAGACAGATTACCTGCCCCAACATCAAGTCAGACAGTTGTCATATGACATTGATGGTTGGGGCATCTCTCTTACGCCTTCCTGGATGCCTAAAGCACTTCTCTTTGATCAACCTATTGTAGATAGGCGCATCTCTTATGGCTTGGAGAAGTGGTATCTTCACACATAACTGTTTCAATTCTCCTAGAAGTTCAGTTTCTTCTAGGGTAGGTTGTGTTGTCCCGGATAGTCTCTCAGGAAAGGGTGGAATTGCTCTAGGTTCACTTTCCTCTTTATCTTCCTCAACCTCCTTAGTGGGAGGTTGGCTATCTGGGAGAACCTTCCCAGATCAGAGGTTAGTCTCTTGAATCTCCATAGCATAAGTTGGGCCTAATGGCTCCCCACTATATGCTTGTGAGCCTGTCTGTTGTTCGGGTTCCGGTTCGGCTAGGCAGCCATTTGGGGTTGCCTTGGTGGAGCAGGAGGCAATGGTTGTAGTTGAGCAGGTGGTGGAGGCAAAAGAGCTGGAGGAGAGCTGTACTGGGGCCTCCACCCGTGATGAGTTGCATTCCATTGAGGTTGTGGCTGAGCATAGGATTGAAATGAATGAGTGGCTTATTGGGTATGATATTGAGATGGATAGGACCAAGGAGGAGGCGTGGACCAGGAAGGATGAGCAGGAGGGCCCCAAGAAGGTATGAAAGTGACTTGGTTGGGGTTGTAGTATGCCTGACATGTCCCTTGCATCCCCTGCTGGTATGGTCTAGGTCCATGCGGTCTCCTTTGGTTCATGAAATAGAGTGGTTCAGTGGCTCCTTCAGCCCCTTGGTATACAACTTTAAGTCCGGGCAAGGAAGGTCACTTATCTCTAGAATGATCTTTTTCACAGACTGGACAACCCCTATAGTGTTCAATAGACATTCATTCCTAGGATGCCTCCTCATGCACCTAGGACAAAAAATGGCCAAAGCCCTCTCTGCTTCTTCTTATTTCCTTATGATATGCAAGGTATCCATTTGCATGGCAAGAGTCTGCATCATATCACTCTTAAAGTCTTCCATCATGTTTCCAAGTTCACCTTTAATGGATGAATTGGATGAGGAGGTACTGGCTATGGGTTGACTCCCCCTACCTCTCTTCCTGGCTGCTCTAGAATGGTTTCTAAAAACAATCTTTATGTCCTCATAAGATAGTTGGTAGATGTCTCCCCCGACCAGTAAATGGAGGGTGTCTAGGAGGTCTTCTAAAATTCCCTTGAGTAGGACCAACGTCAGAGATTAAGGGTCAAGTGTACACCTGGCCCTTTTGTAACTGAGCTGGAACCTCTCTTCATAATCTTCCAAGGATTCATCACTTCCCATGGTCATTCGGAAGATTTCTTCCTTGGTATCTTTTGACCTACAGTAGTCTCGATATTTGTTATTAAAGGCCTGCTGCATCTGAGCCCAAGTTGTGATGCTATTTCCAGGTAACCCCATGAACCAGCACAATGCTGCATCCTTGAGAGTAGAAGGGAATAGTTTCAAATTTTTCTCATCTTCTACATAATCATAGGTTCGACAGATAATAAAAAACTCAAACAAAAAGGTGTCAGGATCTTTTGTAGTCAAACCATGGAAGTGAGGTAGGGCTGAGGGACTTATATTCTTCATTTTGGTGTCCCCATTGGTTTCTCGGATGGGAAAGGTACCCTCTACTCTTTCTCCATTCCCCCTAGCATTTCTGTTTTCAGCCATTGTCTCAGGAGGGATGTCTTCTTCTTCTTCTTCCCCTATAGGTTCTTCAAGTATCTCTGGTTGTTCACCTAAAGGTTATTCTTGATCACTGCCACCGAAGAAGAGAGAAGGTTGGCTATGTGATGTAGTGGGGGTGTTGGGCAAGAATTTTCCTGAGTTATCTATGTTCTATGAGGCATGAAAAGAAATATTTTTGGTTAGTTTTTCTTCTTTTCACTGCCTGTACCTGCAAAACTAAAACTGATTGAACAAACAAATTGAAACTAACTAAAATGAACTTGCTAAAATGAAATTGCAGAACTGAAAAGGAAAGCAAATGAAATGCAGAACTGAAAGCAAGGAAATGACTAACCTACTTTTGCTAAAATGGAAATTGCGGAGATGAAATTGTAGAACTGAAAAGGAAAGAAAATGAAATGCAGAACTGAAAGCAAGGAAATCACTAATCTACTTTTGCTAAAATGGAAATTGCAAAATTGAAAATGAAAGCAGGGAAATGCGGAAACTGAAAGAAACAACTACTCTACTTTTGTTGAAATAAACTACTTAGTAGAATGTTGCAAGAGAAAATAGAAGAAAGCAGTAATGACAAAATACTCTGACGCTTCCCCGGAAATGACGGCAAAAAGTGGTGAGGACCAGTGTTGTAGCAATAATGCTTCAACTCCTGGGCTTCCTACTTTACTTTTATCAACCTGGTAGTTCGTAACAAACTTGGAAGCGATGGTGTTGTATGCACAAGTACTAGTTCTTATTGCAGGCTGTGATTTGGTCAGCTGGCACAAGATCACTAGGAGCTCGAGCCAACTTCTATGGATTCTAGAAGAAGCTTTGTATGTGATGAAAGAAAGGAAAGCTTACTCTACAGAGGCTACTCTACTTGCAGAAAGGAAAAGAAGACTGAAATGGAAAGTAAACCTAGCAAACCCTACTTAACCAACTAATCCTACTTTTGCAGAAAGAGAGATGAAAAACCATGAAATGAATGCCACTACCTTCTCAGGAAGTAAACAACATCTACACATGCCATTTCTAGAAGTAAATGAGTGAAAAACATCTTTTTGGATTTTTATGTATTTTTATGTGAAATTTCCATGCATGTAATTTATTTGATTGTGAATGTGGCGCGATTAGGTGGTGATGGAGGGCGACTTTGGAACTTTTAGAGGTGTAGGATGGTGTGGATGGGTCTTAGGAGGTCTTAGGTGGCCTTCTAGAGGCTTTTCCCTCAATCAGACTTCAAAAAGAAGCCTACAGGAAAATCTATAGGAGGCTGTAGGGGATCTACAGGAGGTCTACAGGAGGATGTCGAGAGCCGTTTTGGAGGTTTTGAAGGTAGGAAAGCGGGTGGAAAGGGTAGCTGAAGGCTAGGATGATGTGTTAAGGTGTCTAGGGTCCATCAAGAATGATTAGGAGAGAGAAAGATGGTCGGATTTGTTCAAGGAAAGAGAGGAAATTCTATGGGAAAAGTGCAGAAAACTGAGGCAGGTTTGTGAGGAACTTTGGGTGACCTGCGGGGCATATATCAAAGAGAGATTGTGATGGCTGATTGGTTGACTTGTTGTGAGAAGAGATTTGATGCAAGAGAACTGAAAATTAGACAATGAGATTGAGCAAGCAAAGAAACTAGGTACATCAAAAACAAAATTTTGCATCAAGCCAATCTAGATTAGGAGGTATGGAAAGAAATGTTGAACAATGCTATAATGAGAGAAAGCATGGAAGGAAACTTATTGCAGGATAGAAATGAGCATGGTGACATAGATCTAAAGCAAAGAATTAACCTTTTAACAAACTACAACACTATAAATCCTATGGAGAAGGAAAATCTGTGTTTTTATGGCAGCAAGAGGGTCTTGGCCTCAGTTCATGGTCCCAAAGGGAGGAAGGGAGGCCAAATATCTATTGATGGCCTTTTTGTATCTTCTTTATATCACTGTTCAACCTGCTATATAAAACTCAAATGGAAACTACCTTTCTAAATTACCAAAAGAAACCTATTCTTAACCAAGAAAGAAATTTATCTAACAACAACTAATCCATAAACTGAAACAAAGCATATAAATACAAACAAGAGGAGCTTGGTTGCTTGGATTGGGACCTAACCCAAGAGCTTTAGCCCTCTAAGGTAACTCAGTGCTAGCTCAAAAAGGATCTCATATTTATTATCAAAATAATAATAGGATTACATGAAACTATCCACAAAAGTAAGGTCAAAGTTGAGGAGAGCAAAACTGCAACAAAAATTTGAAAATTTGACTAACTTCCTAATGAGGCCCTAGGCCTCTCTACTTATACAACTAAATATCCCAACAGCTTCCTTAAAATCAAGGAGGCTTGGCTCCCAAAACTTGAGATAAACAAAAGTTATCCTCCACTTGCTCGGTTGCCTCCTAGTGCATTGATGTGACTGTTTGTGCTCTGAGCTGCATGATGGAGAATTTGAAGTGGGGAGTCATAAATGAGGGGGATACCCTCCTGCAAATTCTCTCCCTTGTCTAATTTTAATTATTGCTACCAAATTTCGATTAAATCTTTGACTTTATCTCCAAAATTGAACAAAAATTTGCATTAAACACATATTAGACTCCATGGCATAATGACCAACCCAACTCACTCCATAAGCATAAATATAATCAAAAGACATGCAATAAGCTAAGAGAATGGTTGATTAAACTATGTTAGGAGGCAAAATGAGCCCATATAATTACCCACTTATGGGGCTCATCAGAACTAACACTAAAGGGGAGACCCACTCACTATCTGAGATAGGGTAAATGAATCCTGCATCTAGCAATTTTTGCAGTTCTTCTTTGACTATATCTTTAAGAGATGGATTAATCCTTCTTTGTGGTTGCCGGACCGACTTGCAGTCTCCTTTGATGTATATGTGGTGAGTACGCACTGAGGAGTGTACTCCCTTCATTTCCTTGTAACTCCAAGCGAAGGCTTCTAGGTTTTCCTTCAACATGTTGCATAACTTCTCCTCCTCGAGAGCAAAGGGAGATGGATTAATTTTCAAGGTTTTCTCTTGGCCGAATTCTATGGTTTTGACATGGAGTGGGTTCGAATCGGCCAAGCATAAGTCAATTGGATGATTGTTTTGGGTTTCCCTTACTTCTTCTTCTAGTGATAATGAACCAGGAGTTGGACTTTGGAGCAGGTGTTCAATTGAGTGATCCTCATCTTGTTGTTCCTCCCATGGTCACTTCCAAAGCATAAAGTTGGGTGGAATAAACCTAATATTCTTCCTCATCCTCCAACCATAAAGGTAAATCATGCTCTAGAGATGGTTGAGCAGGAGGGTATAGGACTAACTGCTTGGACATATTCTCATTCTTGATGGTCATATTCCCAGCTCTCCAGCTAATGTAAGCATCGGTTGTGGCCAACCATGGCCTCTCAATGATGAGAGGATAACTAGTAAGCTTAGCCTTAGGCTGGAGAACTAGAAAATTTGCAGGCTACTCCTACAAGTCAATGGAGACCATCACATCCTTCGTAATTCCCTCAGGGGTTACTGTGGAACGGTTTGCAAGTTGCAGAACTGTTGTGGTCTTCCTCAAGGAACCTTGGAGGTTGAGCTTGAGCATGGTGTCCTTGATCATCACATTAATGGCAGCCCCAAGATCAATCAGAGTGTGTGGGACAATGGTGCCATTGATGTGCACATCTACTACAGGGCTTCCAGGGTCCAAATATTTTGGACATATTACCTAGCCCAACATTAAGTCAGATAGTTGTCCAATGACATTAATGGTAGGGGTATCGCTTTTTCACCTCCTTGGATGCTTGAAGCATTTCTCCTTAATCAAATTATTGTAAATGGGAACATATTTTATTGCCTGGAGAAGGGGGATATTTACGCATAGATTTTTCAATTCTCCCAAGAGTTCAATTTCTTCTGGGGTAGGTTGGAGTGGTTGGGCTAATCTCTCAGGAAATGGTGGATTTAATTTAAGTTTTCTTTCCCCTCATTCTTCCTCAACCTCCCTAGGTAGAGGGGGAGGTTGGCTATCTGGGAGAACTCTCCCAGATCTCAGGTTAATCTCCTAGATTTCCATAATATAAGCTGGATATGATGTCTCTCCATTGTATACTTGTTGATTCTACCTATTTTTCAGGTTCATATTTGGTTGGGCAGGCGTCTAGGTTTGCTTGGGTGGAGCAGAGTGTAGGAGTTATGGTTGGGTAGGTGGTGGATGCAATAGAGCTGGAGCATTACTGTATTGTAGCCTCCACCCTTGGAGTGGTGTATTCCACTCAGGTTGTGGTAGAGCATAAGGTTGAAATGAATGGCTGGATGGTTGGAAATGATACTGAGATGCATAGGACCAAGGAGGGGGTGTAGATCAGGAAGGAAGAGCAGGGGGCATGGAAAATTTTAGGGGCTAATGTTCGCCCAGTGGGCTAATTTTCCATGATTTTTCCACAAAAAAGATTCGCCAATTTCCAATTTTATAAAAGACGATTCACCCAAATTTTAGAATATAAAATTATTTTACCTTAAAAATCGCCAAAATTATAGAGAGACTATATATAAAATAATTATAAATTTGATTAATTTTACAAATATATCAATAAACATTTATAATTTGCATATTAGGCATTAGTGAGATTCGCCAATGTTTTAAACTTCAAGAAAATTTTCCATCCTTAAAATTTTCCTTGGCAGGGGGTCTCCAAGAAGGTATAACTGTGGTTTGGTTGGGGTTTTAATATGCATGGGATGACCCTTGCATGCCCTGTTGGTATGGTCTAGGCCCAGGAGGTCTCCTTTGGTTAATGTATCAAAGATGCTCAGTGATCCCTTCAGCGCCTTGATATACAACTTTGAGTCCGGGTGAAGAAGGTCACTTGTCTGTGGAGTGGTTTTCTTCACAGATCGAGAAAATTTCAATATAATTAAATGGACATTCATTCCTAGGATGCCTCCTGGTGCGCCTAGGACAAAAGATGGCCAAGTCTCTCTCTGCTTCCTCTTTCTTCCTTTTAATGTTCACGGTGTCCATTTGCAAAGCAAGGGTTTGCAACATCTCACTTTTGAAATCTTCTAGCATATTTTCATTTCACCGTTGATGGATGAGTTGGAAGATGATGTACTGACCATAGGTTGACTACCCCTACCCTTTTTCCTGGCTGCCCTAGAATGGTTTCTAAGGACAGTCTTGATATCCTCATAGGATAATTGGTAGATATCTCCTCCTGCTAATAAGTGTAAGGTATCCAGAAGGTCTTCTCTTACTCCCCTGAGCAGGACCAACTTTAGTGACTCAGGGTCAAGTGTGCACTGGCCCTTTTGTAACTGTGTTGGAATCTTTCTTCGTAGTCTTCTAAGGACTCATCGTGGCCTATGGTCATCCTGAAAATTTCCTCTTTAGTATCCTTTGACCTACAATAATCCCGATATTTGTTGTTAAAGGTCTACTGCATCTGATCCCAAGTTGTGATGCTATCTCTAGGTAAGCTCATAAACCAGCGCAATGCTACATCCTTGAGGGTAGATGGAAATAGTTTCAACTTTTTCTCATCATCTGTATAGTCATAAGTTCGGCATATAACAAAAAACTCAAATCGGAAAGTGTCGGGGTATTTTATGGTCGGGCCATGGAAATGAGGTAGATCAGAAGGTATTTTTCATCTTAATGTCCCCATTGGTTTCCCTGATGGGGAAGGCAACCTCAACTTTCTCTCTATTCCCTCTGTCATTTTGGTTTTCAGCCATTGGTTCAGTAGGAATGAGTTCCTCTTCTTCTTCTTCCCATGTAGTTTATTCAAATATGTCAGGTTTCTCACCTAAAGGTTCCTCCAGTTCACAACCACCAAAGAAGAGAGAAGGTTGGCTGTTGGATACAATGGGGGTATTTGGCAAAAATTTCCCTAAGTTGTCCCTATTCCTACAAGGCATGAAAGGAAATATTTTTGGGTTGGTTTTGTAACTTTTTTTTAAACTAGAAGGTACTTTTTAGAAATGAAATTGTTGATTGAATGAAAATCACTGACAGAATGAAAAAGCTACTCACTGAATTGAAATCCTACTTGTAGACTGGAAAGGAAAGAAGATAATGAAAAATAAAAGAAAGGAAGGAACTAGATTACTTTTGTAGAAATAAAATAATAGTAGAATATCAAAGAAAAGAAATAGAAGAAAAGAAAGTAGTAGTCACATTATACTCAGACACCTCCCCAACAATAGTGCCAAAAAGTGATGAGCGCTAGTATTGCAGCAAGGATGCCGCAACTCTTGGGCTACCAACTTTACTTATCAACCCGGGGTTCGTACAAACTTGGAGGTGACAATGCTATATGCACAAGTAAAAGTGAAGGTCTTACCTGTTTTCAGTGTTTGTTCGGCGAGAGACCCCAAGGGTACCAAGCCAGACTTCTATAGAGTCAAAAGAAGCTTGATTCTTTGATGAAAAAAGAGAAAGTATACTTTAAGAGAGCTACTTTGCTGCAGTAATGAAGAAAACAACATGTAATTCTAAATCACACCATATCTTAATTAACCATTTAAACAGCTTAAGCAGAATTGCTAAATCAACACTAAACAAATGCTACTATCTAATCTACAGAAGTAAAGAGCATCAAACCATACTAGTGTGTAAGAAAAAAACTAAACTAAATCTGTTTTCACTTTTTTGTTTTCTTAGGAAAAATCAAGTATACAAATTAATTGTTCTTATGGATGTGACAGGTGAATGAAAGTTGATGGAGGATGGCTAGAAGGTTTATGGAGTGGTTGGATGGTGCGGAAGGGTCCTAGGAGGCTTTGTGTGACTTCCTGTAGGTTTCCCATCAATTCGGCCTCAAAACAGGATGTTTCAGGAAAACCTACAGGACGTACTAGAAACCTACAGGATGTGTTACACAGTAATTTGTCACTGTCTTCATCCCAGTCTCCCTACCATGTCATGTGTCCAAGTCATACATGCTCATATTAGACAAATGCTCTCTGATGCTGCCAAATGACCCACTTTTCCAAAGGTTTCTGCCTCATCACGTCTGTTGGCTAAATAAACACGCTGAAGTGTGCTCCTAAACAATCTAAAAGCGTTGTCATCACGGAAGTACATCTGATTCCCGTGATGGTCCGATTTTATGTGCTAGCGCGAGGTCATTTGTAACCTTAAGCGATGACCTGACTAGCTACATTATTCAATAGCAATGTCAGCGCATAATATCAATTATGTACCCACGATGATTCAGATTGGGAGAATTTGTTCCAATAGTCAGCGTTCCAGATTAATCCAGACCTGGTTGTTGGCATAGTTTATGTTGCCCTCCTTTCTCTGGCGAGGTTGTTCTATCATTTTGGCTACCTTCCTTGGAGATAAGCTCATTCTTCCACCTTTCATGGAGACTCCTTCTCCTATTTAAACTCTCACCATTGCTATGTGCTGCTAGTTTTTGGAATGGTTGCTGATAGCTGGCTAGTGGAGCAGTGTTGTTAGTGTTTGTGAGTTTGCTAGATAGTTGGTGTGAGTGTGACAAGTGTGGGATTCATCTATTCTTTGATTTAAGTTTCCATTTAGATAAAATTTCTAAAAAAATATAAAAATATGAGAGTTGTTTCTTTTCTAGAATTCTAGTTTTCTCAAATCAATTTTTAGCTACTAACAAATAAATTAGTTAGGACTTAAAAAATAGATTTGTTGTAGTTTTTAGAACTTAGTCAAATTCAATTTTCATTGAAGTCCTCACAATATTTAGTTTAGTTCATCAAATTCATTAAGGACAAAACATAAAACAACAATCATCATAATAAATTGAGAGTAAGAATGGCTTCTAACATATATTGTGCACTTTCACTTCACAAGTTTACCAACTCCAATCGATAATTTATGTTTGCAATATAAATACATTAAATTGACTAAATATTTTGGTGCCATTTCTGGGGAAGTGTAAATAGAAGCCTTTTTCTTTCTTAAAAAAAAAATAAAAAATAAAAAATAAAAACCTTCAATCACCTACCACTTCCATTATATCACATGGTGTAGTAAGAGCCACACATCCACATCATGAATTCTTATTTTTGCAGGTAGAAGAAGAGATGACAAAGGAGGTTGAAGAAATGGATGGAGATGATGAGACTGAGGAAAATCCTTTTGGATTTTCCATTCAAGAAATTGATGTCAATGTTCATATGAAGAAAATACCTCCATTTGCACTTCCTAACTTCAAAGGTATGAGATTAGAAGACCCGGAAACATTTCTTTTTGAATTTGAAATCACTTGTAGATCTTATGGCTACTCTTTAAACTTTCAAAAATTGAATTTGTTTCCAGCAACATTGAAGGATAAAGCTCTTAGATGGTTCATGACTTTAGGAAAAAATTCTATAAGGACATGAGATGATATGAAAAGAGTATTTTTGGAAAAATATAAAGATTATTTCATACACCATGACCTTAGAAATGAAGTCTTTAATATGAACCAAAAAGAGGATGAAAACCTGTAAGAATTAGTGGAGAGATTTACTTATAATATCAAAATATCTAAATTGCATAATTTAGGATCAGACACATTAAAAACTCTCCTACTAAATACTATAAAGGATGAATGGATTGATCTTCTTAATGTGGTGGGAAAAGGAGATGTCTATCAATTGTCATTTTAAGAGATTTGTAAACTATGCAAGAACATATCAAGAGGAAAAGTAAAGTATGGAAGATCCCCTCAAGATCTAGTTACAGCAAGAGTTAGTAAATCGACAATGAGATTGGTAAGTCAAATTGAACTTAACATTTTGCTAAATTTTCTTGGTAATTTAAATGAACAAATTGATATGATAAGAATGCAAAACAAGAAAAAAATTGAGAATGTTGCTTCATTTATATTTTGCCCTAAATGTAGAAAGAAACATGCTTTGCATGAATGTCCACTTCATAACATTAAAATTTGTAAAATTTGTGCAGGATCACATACTACTAAAGATTTCCCATCATTACCAGGGTTGAAGGCAGTTTACCAAAAGGATAATGGAGTGAATCAAGAAAAATAGAAACTCTGTTATGTAGCTCCAAGAGGACTATGGCAGCCTCATCAACCAAATATGATGCAATATCCTTATGCACAATTTCAAGGTTATGCACAACAATCTCAAGGTAATTGGAATACACCTTTGACTTTGCAACCTTGGCCATCCCAACCTTAACACCAATCTTGGCAACGAAGTTGGCAAAGGACCTACAAAGGAAATCCACCATATCCTCAATCATTCCCTCACTATACTCAATACCAATATCAATGGTATTCATACCATTCACCACATCATCAGTTTCACCCTCAATTGATCTCAATTCAACCTTTCCCATTACCACGCACACAAACACCCCAAAGATCCATTCCCACTCCACTACTTACACAACCATTTCGAATTCCCAAAAATAAAACGCCTCAATCCACTTACAATGTTGAGGTATTGAAAAATTATTCACCAGCTGCCATTAATGAACAACAACCAGAAAATACTTAGATAAGGTCTAAGATTCATGGATACCTGTCGATAAAGAGTTGTTTTTGGAACTTGAGATTGAAAATTTGCGTGCATGTCTATCACCAAATTCTATGAATGGAGATCATATATCTGAGGACTTGCATGGCATGATAGAATGAAGCCAAGGAAGACATGATTAAATTGAAACTTGGTTCAAGGCAGTCATTGGATCTCAGTATTCCTTTCTTTAGTATCTTCTAACATCATCTCAATCAATATAGTTGATCTCTCATATATTGGTAGATATCAAAGAGTATATTTCAAACTTGCATATGAGTTTATCTATCATCTTGTTACACACATGGTTCCATTGAAAGTATTCATATACTTGAATGAGATTTCTTTTTCAACTAGAGTAGGGCATAAAAAATAAAAAATAAAATAAAAATGTAAAGAGAAAAATAAATCTTACTGCGAAAACCAGCTTGCTGGCACAATTGGACATGAGATTTTCTTGAAAACCAGGAAACTATCAAGCATAGTTCACAATAAGTTCTACAATTTCATGATGGCTTCAATCTTTTATTATGGTTTTTCAAATAATTTTTGGTTCTATGCTCGAGTTGGCTGATGTGGGATTCCTTAACGCCCACCTTCCAACAAATCTTGTCCCATCGACCTCAACACCTTATCTGGGATCAAGATCAGAGATTATTTGGAATGCCTTGGAACTTGCATGGAAAGCCTCCTCGTTGACAACAATGGGAATACAACAATGTCTATTAATTTTCAGACCTTGCAGGTGACTCGACTTCAACACATTCATTCATCGTTGTCAAGATACACTCAGGTACCTTGACACTCATTTAAATTATCAGTGACTTGTCTTGCATTGGTTAACGATTTTCATTAATGATAAGTAATCCAACGATTTCTTTCTGTGCTCGACTTCGGCACATTCATTCGCATGGTAAGAATTTTACTATGATTTTTGGTTTTGTGTGAAGACTAATGGTTTAATTGAATGAACAACAATTTGCAGCAGTATATTTTATTGGTTTCTTGTAGTAGCTTGTTAATCTTTTTGTCATTCAACAATGGCATGATGGCACCATTACAACACTTTTTCATTCATTTTATTTTCAAGCAAAACAATAAAATTGGGCATATTTCAGTCAATATGCATTATGTTTCATGGTTTCTACTTCAGCATGTAGTACACAATCCAAATAAGAAGTTCAAACTTGGAGAAAACTAATTTTTGAAAAAAATTGACTTTTTCCGCAAACAACTACAAAAAGTTGCAGTTTCTGCAGCTATTGTTGTAGCAACCTGTTTTTGTTCTAACAACTTGTTTTTTTCAGAAGTAGTGTTGGCACAAATATTACAGGAGATTGGAGCAGAAATAAAAAATTTTGAGCTTCGGGGTTTTCTCATAATATGGTAGATTGAGTAAATCACGTACAAAATTCCAAAAAAATGCATTTTTCTACGACTTTTTAGTGGGATTTTAAGGCAGATTTTCATTTTTCACCATTATGGATAGATTATGCCAGATTTTGGTATTTTTGCACTACAACGTCTTTTCTTCATCAAAATGGGATTCTTAAGGCATGAAGCTATAAAAAAGGTAAAAATACACCATTTCCCTTTCTAAAAACCCAATTTAGCCTTAAAATGAGTTCGTGACATATGCTTTTGTTGCAACGTTGGGGAATGTGAAGGGTGAAACAAGGCAGAAATTGATTTGACCATATCTTCCAAACCGTGCATCCATTGGTCCTGAAATTTTTATGGGAAATTCATTGAGGTAGGGTAAATAAATACACAAAAGTTCAAGAAATTTCAGTATGCATTTTTCAAGAAATTAGTCACTTTCACCTATAGCCATTTCTCAATTTTATCGAAATTTGTGCACCCATTAGCCAAGATATTTTGTGGAAAGATGCATAATCTTAATGGTAAAAATATAAGAAAATTTTAAGAGAGTATGATTTACCATTTGAGGGAAATGGGAGAAACAATTATGCTACATGGAAAAGATACATTTTGTGGAGCAAAGCCAAAGTAGAGGTCAACGCATCATGGAGTGGAGTACCTGAGCCAAGTCAACACCGAATCAGCCATCAGATCATGTTTTCTTCTCCAATTCCAAAAGATAAACTTGAGGTAAAACAAGCCTTAAACTTTTTAATTTGTTAAAAATTTTAGAAATTGTAATAAGAAAGCTATTGTAAAACATGTGATATATGTATTTCACCATAACATATCCACATTTTTCAAACCATTTTCTCAATGCTTCATTCATATTCTACTTTGCATGCATAATCAATCCCAATAATTGTTTCCAGTTGTTATGAAACCAGCTCAAGAAAAGATAGAAAATATAGATCAACGCCTTAGAATTCAGCCTCTTCGAGGGGGCAACCTCCTTTACATTACATAAATGAACAATTCTTGGATCATAAAATGAAAAAGCCTCCTTTATATATATAGGAGTCTAAGGAGTCACAATATAATCCAGCCGACCTAACAATAATAATATAAAGCCACAAAAATAACAATAGAGGGATTCTATGGGGCACACAAATAACAATATGGGGGTAATAGGGGCACAACAATATAAATAAGGGGTATAAATACAATAGTAATGGGGTAATCACTAGTATTATAGGGACCCAACATGCCCCTCTCCTTCAAAAAAGTGTTGTCCTCAACCCTTGAGTAGTTTTGGATACTTCTGCATAAAATTCTCATCCTCCCATGTGGAATCTTCAGCGGATAAGTTCTTCCACTTGATAAGATACTCTGAAATTAATCGATTGCGTAGCTGTTGAGTTCTTGTTTCTGTGACTGCTTCCGGTTCCAATATAATTTTTCCTTCCTCGTCAAGTTCTGGAAATATTGTTTGAATTGGGAGCTTGTCGCCTATAACTTTCTTTAAACATGAAACATGGAAAACTGGGTGCAATCGAGAAGCTGCAGGAAGCTCCAATTTGTATGCCATAGTACCAATCTTTTGCAACACCTTGTATTGACCATAATACTTTGGTGATAATTTATTATCCTTCTTAGCTTGCTTTATGGACATTTGCTTATATGGTTGTAGCCGTAGGAATACCCAATCACCTACATCAAAACTTCTTTCAATGCGATGTTGATCTGCCTGTTGTTTCATTCTATTTTGTGCCAACACAAGGTTATCCTTTAAGAGTTGGAGGACTTGTTGTTGATGTTCGATGTGATGTTCCACTGCCTGAACCTTAGAATTTTCTCTTAAATATGATGTGATGGATGGTGGTTGATACCCATAAAGTGCCATAAATGGGGTCATTTTTGTTGCTGTATGGAAGGAAGTGTTATACCACCATTCAGCCAGAGGCAACCATTTGACCCATTGTGTATGTCTATCAGATACAAAGCAACGAAGCTATCCTTCCAAACATTTGTTTACTATCTCAGTTTGCCCATCAGATTGAGGATAATAAGATGAGCTATGAGCTAACTAAGTACCAAGACAAGAAAATAATTTTGTCCAAAAATTTCCAGTGAAAATGGGATCTCTGTCACTTACAATAATCTTTGGGTTTCCATGTAGCTTTTGAACTGTTTCCATAAATGCAGTAGAAACTGTACTGGCTTTAAATGGATGTGATAATGCACAAAAGTGTGTGTACTTGGTAAGTATGTCAACTACCACCATGATGGCACTCCTTCCCTCAGACATGGGTAAACCTGTGATAAAATCCATTGAAACCTCCTCCCAACGTTGGCTTGGAATGGATAAAGGTTGTAATAGACCTGGTGTCTTAATTGTTTCAACTTTATTTTGTTGGAAAACCAAACATTCCGCCACAAACTTTTGAATATCTGATTTAAGTCCATCCAAAAAAAATTCCTTCTTAATCCTGTGGTAAGTTCTTAAAAATCCTGAGTGCCCTCCCAAGGGAGAAGTTTGTGATTCCATAAGAATCTTTTGTTTTAGCTGAGAATTCTTACAGAGGTATAATCAATATTTGTACCATAACGAATCATTTTGCCAGCTAAATGTATCAGAAGTACTGGAATCTTGTTGTAGCTTTCGAATAAGTGCCCACACTTCTTTGTCATTCTTCCATTCCTCCCTTGCTTCGTTTATCCAATCTGGTTGGATAATAGAAATGGCACACAACAATGCGTCTACATCCTCATCCTTTCTTGAGAGTGCATCTGCCACCACATTTTGCTTCCCTTTTTTGTAGATGATTTCAAAGTCATAACCCAACATCTTTGTGACCCACTTTTGTTGCTCTTCAGAGGATAATCTTTGTTCTAAAAAATATTTAAGGCTATCATGATCCGTTTTTACCTTGAAGTGTCTTCCCATTAGGTAGGGTCGCCATTTCTTAAGTTCATGGAGTATTGCCAACATTTCCTTCTCATAAATCACTTTTCTTAAAAACTTTCCCTTGATTGGACGACTTTCAAAATCAATGGGTCTTTCATCTTGCATTAGAACAGCACCAATTCCATTTCCTGAAGCATCACATTCCACAATAAAGGTTTTTGTGAAGTCCGGTGTAGCTAAGACCGGTGCTTGGCACATTGCCTCTTTAAGATGTTCAAAGGCCTTTGTTGCTTCCGGAGTCCATGAAAATGAATCTTTCTTCAATAATGTTGTTAGAGGTGCTGCTATTCTCCCATAATTCTTAACAAACTTGCGATAATACCCTGTCAACCCAAGAAATCCTCACAGATGCTTTATGAATGTGGGGATTTTCCATTCCTTAATGGCTTTAATTTTGCTAGGGTCTACCTTAACTCCTTTATGAGATACAATATGACCCAAATATTCCACCTCCTCGACTCCAAAGAAACATTTGGATGTTTTTGCATATAATTGTTTCTCCTCCAATAGTTGTAGCACCCTGTCAACATGTTCAACATGATCCTTCCAAGACTTGTTGTAGATTAGTATATCATCAAAAAATACTAACACATTTTCTAAGGAATGGTTTGAAAATTGAATTCATCAACCCTTGAAATGTTGAATGTGCATTGGTAAGGCCAAAAGGCATGACCAAAAATTCATAATGACCCTCATGGGTTCTAAATTCCGTTTTCGGAATGTCTTCAATCTTCATTCTGATTTTATGATATCCCGAATGAAGATCCAACTTGGTGAAGTAAATTGATCCACGCAATTCATCCAATAATTCATCAATGACAGGAATGGGGAACTTATCTTTACTAGTGAGCTTGCTGAGCTCCCTATAATGCAAACACATGCGCCATGATCCATCCTTCTTGTGCACCAATACTACTGGAGCTGAGAAAGAACTTTGACTCGGTTGAATTATACCAGCCTCTAGCATTTCTACAACCATACGTTCAATTTCACTTTTTTGGACATATGGATATCTGTACGGCCTGATGTTTGGAGGAACACTTCGTGGAATCAGATGAATAGCATGATCATGATCATGCATAGGTGGGAGACCTTTGGGAGTCTCAAATACCTTGGAATGATTGTCTAGGACTTTTTGGAGATCTGGAGAAATAGATGATTCCAATGTGGAAACATCTAGCGAACATAATTGTGCAATTACACCTCTTTGCTCCTTTTTTAGAAGCTTAGTCATGCCATTAGAGTTGATTATCTTTCCTGGTTTCCCTGCAATAACCCTTAATTCAACTTCCTTTCCTTCCGTAGAAAATTTTATGAAACGTTCTTGAAAATTAAAAGCTATTATACCCAAGGATTGTAGCCATTGGACTCCTAGTACAACATCAACAACTCCCATTGGAATGGAAAGCATTGGGCTAGTCAATAAATATTCTCCCATGGATAGCTTGATATTATGGCACTTTCCAGAGTAATTTATTTTTCCTCCATTTGCAATCATCACTTGACACTCTGGTGCTGGATATAGGAAGAAATTAAATTCTTTTGCTACCCTACAATGAATAAAATTGTGGGTGCTTCCTGAATCAATCAACACTATTACCTTCTTCTTCTCTATTTGTACTTCTATCTTGATGGTTTGAGGAGTGGTAATTCCCACCAATGCATTACAAGATATGGTCGGATTTATTTGCTCTTCATCTAGGCTTTTTTCCTGGAGTATATCCTCTTCTTTTGACCTTTCTTGCTCCTTTTCTTCTTCCTCTTCACAATCTATGTAGAATAATTTCTTCTTAGCACACTTATGACCTTTTGTGTATTTTCTATCACAACTGTAATAAAGCCATTTTGCTCTTTTTTCTTCCAATTATTGTGGTGTCAACCTTGTAGGTTGTGGAAGACTAGGGGCAACAACACTTCCGTCTTTATAGTTGTGAGTGGTATACTTCCTAGTTGCCATAATTTTGCTTTCCGTTTTTATTGCTAACCTGAATGTCTTCTCTAATGAATCAGGTTCCCAAAGGCGAACATCATGTTGGATATTATCCTTTAAAGACCCTATGAACACATCAATCCTATGCTCCTCTGGAATATCTTTTATCCTTATGTTCAACTTTTGGAACTCCTCAATGTGCTCCATTATTGAACCCTTTTTTTTGAGACTTATCAATTGGCTAAAAAAAGTGTTGCTTTTTGTATCCTCATAATGTGTTATCAATTCTTCCGTAAAAACTGCCCAAGTGATAAATTTTTTACGAGAACAAAGCCATTGATACCATTCAAACTGATTTGGTTCCAAATATACAGCTGCCATACGTACCTTTTGTGCGTTTTGCACATTATTGAGATCGAAGAATTCCTCCATCTATAATATCCATGTGGCAGGATCCTTGCCATCAAACTTCCTCATATCGATTTTTAGAATATGGTGATTCTTCGATCCAACATTAGCGTCTATGGAATCATGATTAACATTTATTTTGTTCTCATCATGAGTTTCCTTTACTACCTTTTTACCATTAGTAAGTATTTCTTGTAGAAAAGTTGTCAAATTTGTCTTCAAATATGCCATGCCTGTCTTCAAATTTGTGTTCAAATCTATCTTCAAATTGTCCATCTTAGATTCCATGCCATTCATCTTAGTTTCCATGCCATTTATCTTAGCTTCTGTTAACTTTTGTGAGCGTGACATTTGTTGCACTTGTTCTTGTAATTTTGATATATCATGTAGCATTTCTTCCTCTTCTTCATGAGTCATGCTAGAGATTTCAGGTTCCTTACTAGGTGTTTGCATTTTCTTTCCTTGGAGCATCAGTTACCGATAATAATGCTCTACTATGCCCTTTGAATTCCTTCAAAATAAATTTTCAAACCAAGCTTAAGCAAAAATTTAAAACAATCTACACACCTTTTTTCACTTTGTAGGAGCTCAATATTGCCTCTGATATATCTTTGTACTTTCCAATCATCTAGTTCAAAATTTGTGACCTGTAGTAGCTCCCTGTGTTCTCTTTCCAATGCCACCAGTCTGATCCAAATTGGATTCTCCAAGAAAGAGTTATGCACAATTTCCCAAGATGGCCTGATTATAGACTTTTCCAGAAGAGCGAAGTCGTATGATGTGCCACGTGTACAATTTTCAATATTTGGTTCTAAAAATGATGTAACAAAACTACAGTCTGTCCTCTTTTTGTACCTTCTTACGAAATTTCAATCTGATTCCCAGATAGAAAGTTATGACGATTTTCCCCAGGTCCCCTATTTTGAATGTAATTCAGGATTCTGCAAAAAGACCAACTTCCTCAGATCATATCTCCGCAAATATCAAGAGAAAAGCTCTGAAATCCGGGCCCAAGGTTCAATGCGATTTCTTATCAAATGGGTTTTTTTTGCGACTTCTGAGACATCCCAGAAAAAACGTTATAGCGAAAATTCCACGATGACCTGGTTGGAGCAGTGAAACCCTAGAATCCAAAGCTCTGATACCAAATGTTATGAAACTAGCTCAAGAAAAGATAGAAAAGATAGATCAACGCCTTAGAATTCAGCCTCTTCGAGGGGGGAACCTCCTTTACATTACATAAATGAACAATTCTTGGATCATAAAATGACAAAACCTCCTTTCTATATATAGGAGTCTAAGGAGTCACAATATAATCCAGCCGACCTAACAATAATAATATAAAGCCACAAAAATAACAATAGATGGATTCTATGGGGCATAGAAATAACAATATAGGGGTAATAGGGGCACAACAATATAAATAAGGGGTATAACTACAATAGTAATTGGGTAATCACTAGTATTATAGGGACCCAACACCAGCCTTCATTCCTTATTGGATACTCTAGAAACGTTGTTATGGTAGAACCCCATCCCATGATTGCATAATTTTTTCCTTCGTAAGGTCTTACGTTTTCCCTAGTAATAATGTTGTCTCCCACCATTCTCATGTTTAACTTTCTCTTATTGATGCAATATAAATTGACTCATATCTTCTTGATGAACAATTTGACCCCTTTGGCCTTTATATGAGACTAATTAAAATGTGGAGATGATTTTCTTAATGAACCATCTATTGGGAATAATACTAGGGGGGGGGGGGTGAATCAATATTATCTAATCAATATAACTTTTTCATTTCCATGTTCAGATTCATATACGCTACTTCAGTTAAGGAAAACCACGTGTATACGCAACTGTGTATAATGCAACCAACGTATATTCAGTAAACTTATAAATCAGTTAGTTTCTTCTTAATGAGTGCATCAGAACATTATTAACCATATGATCAATGAAACAGAGCAGTAAAGCAGAGAAAATCCTCACACATAATCAACACACGTAAACACCAAGATGTAAGGTGGAAACCCAATGTGGGTGAAAAACACCTGCTGCAATTTGTCTTTATCTTCTTTTAAATTAGAAACTTCTTTTTACAATGACTTTGTACTAGTGCAATCTTATACCAGTACGAAGGCTGCTACCTGCAGAAGGCTACAACCTTCTCTCGTTCTCCAGCTTCTCCTGGAAGGGAGCTACAACCCCCTTAGCTCTTGTACTAACTGAGATACTAGTACGTAGGTGCTGACCTACAGAAGGCTACAACCTTCTCTTTTCTTCCAGGGACCATGTTTCATAAATTTTCAGACTGGATCCATGAATATCAATCAAACATCAAGTATATCTGCATCAACCAATCTCATTTGTACAAAAAAATACTGAATCAATCAATAACTTCTTAAAATTCTATAACTAAAAAACAATACTAGTAACTAGACACCAATTTTGAACCCAGAACACTGCAGCAATAAATAGAAGCAGCTAAAACATATTTCATGAGATGTATGCTACTTCAATATGTGGAACCTGTGTGCATACGCTTATGTATCAAGGCCAACCAGCGTACACGTTGTTTTAAGTTAGTGAACCAACGTGTATATGCGCGTCTGCTGCGCTGAACCTGCATACAGATCTATAAAAGATAATTTACCCTTTTCACTTATTCAAGCATCAGTTATACCCAGATTATCATATTTATAGATCAAGTCATGTGCCAAATATAACAGATCAAAATTATACAAAGATACTTCTCTTCAAGCTGCCTTAAGATCTTGACCCATCAATAGAACTTATCCTTCCCTTTGCGCTCAGGTTCCTCCTTTATTCAAATCGAGTTATGCACCATAACCTAATGACCAGTATTGTAGTTATTGCTATTCATAAGATCTTCAATGCTTAAGTCCATCCCTTGCCAAATGATCTCCTTCCCTTTTCATAGTCTTAGGCCTTACTCAAACCATGGTCCAAATGAGAACCAATACTAGGGATCCAATACCTAGGTTCAACACTTTGGATGCAATACCAAGGACCAAAACCATAGGTTCAAATATGTCGGACTAAATACCATGGACCAAACATAAGATTTCCTACATGTGCGTGCTTTTCTTTGCATGAAAGTGCATGCATACGTATACACTCCTTTTGGTCAGTAATCTCACGCGTATACGCGCTTTTGTTAAGAGGAACCTGCGTATACCTCATTTGCTTTTATTCTAAGAGCCTGAACTGTGATCTGCCCTTTGAGTGAGTTGCCATCAAGGACAATACCTGTGCCATAGTGCCAAACCTGTGTCATAATGCCAACAATCTCCCCCTTTGGACTTGATGGCAACTTCAAAATCATTCTCCCCCTTTGACATCAAGGGCAAAGGGTTATGCTCCCCCTGAAGACATGCTGAATTCTCTGCTCTACTGTGCTATCCAAGCTTCTCCTGACTGTAGGCAAGGTCTGCAAGAAGATGTTCTACAAAAGAAACATGACTTTATACATTATAAATGACCTTCCTACCACCAAAGACTCATACATACATCCATCTCCCATCCAAGTGGGGATTGACTCATTTACACAACCAAGTGGGGATACACCAAGAATTTACAGATGATAAAAACAAGAACATTACTTCATCCATCCTAGGCATAGTGGGGAAACCAATATAGGCTGTTACATGACCTTGATAAGAAAAGAGATACATGACATAGAGACGAAATATCTACAGTAAGACTATGATAGTTGTCAACAAGCAGCATCTATCAATCATCATTCAGACTAGAAACCATGTTCTCCCTCTGCACCTATTCCACCTGAAATCAAAACAACTGTGAATATGAACCAAGATCTTCTAAGATAATGCCAACAATGCATTATTAGAAGAATATATGCTCCCCCTGAACCTATGCCATATGGTCTCTGCCAGACCCAAATTAGACTCTTTTCATCTGAGCCTGGCCCACTGTTTGTCTTTAAACCAACATATACGCGACTGTATCTTCATAAATCGGCGTATGTATGCGGATCGTCCTCATGAAACTCGCGTACAACCACTTTTCTCTGAAACAGACAAGATTCAGTAGCAAGATGATGCATCAACTACCCCCTGCTTTTGTCTAAGGTATTCAAATGTCGCCCTGGGCAGTGGTTTGGTGAGTATATCAGCAACTTGTTGCTTAGAGGGAACATACTCCAATTTAACCTTTTGTTCAAGCACTTATTCCCGGAGAAAATGATACTTGATAGTTCTGTGCTTAGTCTTTGAATGCATGACAAGATTCTTTGAAATATTGATTGCACTTGTATTATCACAGAAAATGGAGATAGGTGGAGTACAAGTGATTTGAAGGTCTTGCAATGTTTGCATCATCCAAAGGAGTTGTGTGCAGCAAGATGCAGTAGCCACATATTTTTCTTTAGTTGTCGATAATGCAATTGAACCTTGTTTCTTGCTAAACCAAGATACTAATCTGGAACCCATAAAGAATGCACCACCACTAGTGGTTTTTCTATCATCCATGCTTCTTGCCCAATCTTCAGCTGTATATGCATGAAGTATGAGATCTATATCTCTAGGATACCATAAGCCATAGTTTTGAGTTCCTTGAAGATACTTGAAAATTCTGTTAACTGCCTGAAGATGAGGTTCCTTTGGATTTGCCTGAAACCTTCCAACTATTCCCACTACATGCATAATGTCTGGTCGGGTACCTGTTAGATAGAGTAGACTACCAATCATCGATCTATAGGTTGGTTGATGTACTACTGCTGATTCATCATTTGCATTGAGACTGCATCCTGTTACCATAGGGGTACACACTGGTTTCGAATCCTCCATCCCATATTTCTTCAAGATCTGCTTGAGATACTGTGTTTGTGATAGAAAAATGCCATCTTTTTTTTGTTGGACTTGTAAACCAAGAAAATATGTGAGCTCACCAAGCAGGGACATTTCAAATTCCTTTTGCATCACCAAGGAAACGTTTTGACTCATGTCTTCTTCATTACTACCAAATATGATATCATCAACATACACAACAAGTATTAGCAACTTATCATTGTCAATTTTTATATATAGATTGTTATATGTTGATCCTTTTATAAAAGCTTGTTGATGGAGGTACTTATCCAACCGATAATACCAAGCACTTGGAGCTTGTTTAAGGCCATAAAGAGCATTTTTGAGTCTGCATACAAGTTTTGGATCATCTCCAAGAATAAAACCATCTAGTTGTTCAATATATATTTCTTCATCCAAGTCTCCATTCAGGAAGGCAGACTTCACGTCCATTTGAAATACTTTGAACTTCTGAAAGCTAGAAAGAGCAAGGAACATTCTTATGGCCTCAAGTTTAGCAACTGGTGCAAAAGTTTCTTCAAAGTCTATACCTTCTTGTTGAGCATACCCTTTACAGACAAGTCTAGCCTTGTTTCTAATCACATCTCCATTTTCATTTAGCTTATTTTTGAATATCCATTTTGTTCCTATGACATTCTTATCTTTAGGTCTAGGAACCAACTCCCAAGTGTTATTCTTTTCAATCTACTCAAGTTCTTCCTCCATGGCCTTTACCCAGCATTCATCTCTGCATGCCTCTCTTACATTTTGTGGTTCAGTGGAGGAGAGTAATGCTAGATAACTTGAAGCTTCTGAAATGGTTTTTCTTGTTTTTACACCTGCCTCTTTTTGCCCCAAAATTTGGGTTTCTGGATGATTCTTCTGAACATACCTGGATCGAGTCTTTTCTTCTATTCTTATTTGTTCTTCTAGTGCCTCATGGGTTTCTTCTTCATCATGAATCTGATTCGATGTTGAAGGATAGTCTTCATCATCTTCAAAATCTTCAGATTTTACTTGCCTAGTAGTGTTCCCTTCTTCATGAACCACTACATCAATAATTTCAACAATTTTTCAAAGTCTTTTATTGTAACACTTATATGCTTTGCTGTGAGGAGAGTAACCAAGGAGAATGCCTTCATATGCTCTAGGTTCAAACTTGCCAAGGTTTTCATCAGTCTTTTTGATGTAGCATTTGCTTCCAAATTTTTTTAAGTATTTAACTGTGGGAGTCTTACCATACCAAAGTTCATGAGGAGTCTGAGTTCTGTTTACCCGGACGTTTGTCTTGTTGAGAATAGTAACTACATCAAATGCAGCTTCACCCTAGAAGGTTGCAGGAGTTCCAGACTCATCAAGCATAACATGAGCCATTTGTTGAACCGTTCTGTTCATCCTTTCCACTACTCCATTTTGGTGAGGGGTCCTTGCAGTAGAGAGTTCCCTTCTTATTCCATGTTCTTCACAAAAATCGAAAAATTCATCTGAGGTAAATTCCCCTCCTCGATCACACCTGAGGCATTTGATTCTCCGATCTGACTCGTTTTCAACCAAGGCTTTGAATGATTTGAACTTATCGAAAGCTTCATCTTTATGCTTCATAAGTCCTATCCAACACATCCTAGAAAATTCGTCAATGAACAATATAAAATATTCTTCTCCTCGAGGTGACCTTTTCCTAGGTGGACCACATACATCAGTATGGAGAGTTCGATTGGCCTGCTAGCTGATCCTTCCTTCTCAGGAAAATTAGTTCTAGTTTGCTTACCAAACTGACATGATTTTCATATTGTATTGTCTGGAATCCTGATGTCAGGGAGATCACGAACCGCCTAATATTTGCATGCTTTCCTTATCTAAGAGAAGCTTAGATGCCCTAATCTTCTGTGCCATAGCGAGTGTTCATCATCCTTGCTTAGATAGCATTGTCGTTGTCCTCCATTGAGTATGTATAAATTATTTGGAGTTCTTATGCCTTTGATCACTATTTCTCCTGTATCAAGCTCACGAACGATGCATCCATTTGATCGAAATATTACTTCATTTCCTTGATCACACATTTGAATGACACTCAATAGATTATGCTTTAAGCCATCAACATACATAACATTTCCAGCCTTGACCTTTTCTTTCAAAAGCATAGAACCTTTACCTTTTATGAGTGCAGGGGTGTCATTTCCAAATGAGACCTTCTTTTCCTTTTCTAAGGCACTATATGACTGAAGTTTTTCTTTATCACCTGTCATATGTTTCGAGCATCCACTGTCGATGTACCACTGATTTTCCTGTCCTTCTGCGTATAAGGCTATCCCACATCTTTCTAGTTGCGATTCTTTCTTTCTCCATGTTTTAGAATTCAATGAAACTTGCTCCTTCTGAGTTGTTTGCCAAAACCTACTTCTGCATTCAGAATCTTCATGACCGAAGTTTTTACAAATAGAACATTCTACTTCATTCTCAAGAGCAGAAAAGTTATTGTAGGTCCTTTTCATGATCCCAGACGTACTCCTTTGTTTTTGAGATTCTCTAGTCATGATGGTCTTGTAGGCAACACATTGAGTAGCTTTGTGACCAAAGTTATGACAAGAGAAACATTGGCCATTGAAGAAATTTAAGCGATTATCAAACCTACCAACCAAATGATTGTATTTTCCATTGACATCCATTCTTGAGGCAAATTGAGAATGATTTACCTGTGGTTGGTTGAAGCTTCTATTCATCCTTGAAGTAGATTTCCACCAATTTACCTGGTAATATTTGTTCATTCTTGAAGCAAATTGTCCTTGATTTACTTGGTGATCTGCATTATGCTTTTGTTGTCGATTGTCAACCTGTTCACTTTTTCTTGCTACATCAAGATAACTTTTGGTGGTGGATGGCTTCTGTGCTTGAGATGCTTCTTCAGTATATCCAAGACCTATCTTGATTAGAGGAGAATGCTGCACTTTGATAATCTCATCTAAAGTTTCAAATCCTTTAGCAAATCTAAGATTAAGAGCTTTTGATTTCTCAATATCTTTTCTAAGTCCCACAATTTCACATTCTAACTTTTCATTGTGTTTTTCTCTTTTAGCAAATTGGAATGTCAGAGTATCTATAATCATATTCTTTTCCTCTAAACAAATTTTGAGTTTAGAAATTTCTTCATAGAGACCTTCTTCATCTATAGCATCCAAGAAATCATCATCTTCAAAAGCCATCAAAAGTCTATAATCATTACGTTGTTCATCTTCATCACTATTTGAATATCCACCACTGTCTTCATGTGTATAATAGCTCTTCTTACTTACATTCTGTTTTCTATTCCATCTAACTAGTTCCTTACCTTTGTCAAGTTTATCTTTATGAGGACACTTGGTAGCATAATGACCAACTCTTCCACAAGCAAAGCATTTGAAAGGCAGCTTACCTCTGAATCTTCCAGTTCCCCGTTGAAGGTTCTTGAAAAAAATTGATTCTTCCTATTCTTCTGACATATGTCCTGGCTCATTGTAATCTCCTTTACCTGAGGCTTTGAATGTAGCTTCTCTCCTGTCTGATGGTCCTCCTTTTCTCATTTTTTAAGTAGTTAGGATTCCGTGCAGCTATGACATGGTAATGCTCTGTAGATTCTGTTTTTCTTCTATGGCAGAAACTTTTGAATCAAACTTAGGAGACAAAGATCTTAGAACCTTTTCAACCAAAACAACTTTTTTTATTTCTTCTCCCAAGTTTTTCATACAGTTAACAATCTCATCTATATGTAGGAAATAGTTAGCCACGCTTTCATCATTATGCATTCTGAGATTTTCATATTGAATTCCGAGAGTTTGTAGTTTTGTTCATTTTACCTGTTCATCTCCTTCATAGCTCAGAATGATCTTGTCCCATATTTCTTTTGCAGTTTTGAGTTGCATAACCGTGACGAATTTTGATTGAGATAGGCTCCCTAATAGAGTATTGACAACCTTTGCATTTGTTTCATATTGCTTCTTACCAACCGTATTTGTAGGGGTTGGTGATGGAACTATGTATCCTATTTCCACAATATCCCAAACTTTTGTACCAAGAGATTGAAGATAGGTAGTGATTCTTACCTTCCAATAGACGAAGTTGCTCCCATCAAAAATTGGTGGCCTGATTGATGCTTCTTTTTCATAGTTGCTCATGATGATAGATCTTCCTTCAAGCGATCAAGCTTCTTCTGAAGGACCTGCTCTGATACCAATTGTTGGAAATAATACTGAGAGGGGGGGGAGGGGTGAATCAGTATTATCCAATCAATATAACTTTTTCATTTCCATGTTTAGATTCATATACGCTACTTCAGTTAAGGAAAACTGCGTGTATATTCAATTGTGTATAATGCAACCAGCGTATATTCAATAAACTTATAAATCAATTAGTTTCTTCTTAATGAGTGCATCAGAACATTATTAACCATATGATCAGTAAACAGAAGCAGTAAAGCAGAGCAAATCATCACACATAATCAACACACATGAACACCAAGATGTAAGGTGGAAACCCAATGTGGGTGAAAACCACCTGCTGCAATTTGTCTCTATCTTATTTTAAATTAGAAACTTCTTTTTACAATGATTCTGTACTGGTGCAGTCTTATACCAGTACGCAGGCTACTACCTGCAGAAGGCTACAACCTTCTCTCATTCTACAGCTTCTCCTGGAAGGGAGCTACAACCCCCTTAGCTCTTGTACTAACTGAGATACTAGTACGTAGGTGCTGACCTATGGAAGGCTAAAACCTTCTCTTTTCTTCCAGGGACCACGTTTCATAAATTTTCAGACTGGATCCATGAATATCAATCAAACATCAAGTATATCTGCATCAACCAATCTCCTTTGTACAAACAAATACTGAATCAACCAATAACTTCTCAGAATTCTATAACCAAAAGACAGTACCAGTAACCAGACACCAATTTTGAACCCAGAACACTGTAGCAATAAACAGAAGCAGCTAAAACATCTTTCATGAGATGTACGCTACTTCAATATGTGGAACCTGTGTGCATATGCTTCTGTATCAAGGCCAACTGGCGTATACGCTGTTTTAAGTTAGTGAACTAGCATGTATACGCGGCTCTGTTGTGTTGAACCTGCGTACAGATCTATAAAAGATAGTTTACCCTTTTCACTTATTCAGACATCAGTTATACACAAATTATCATATTTATAGATCAAGTCATGCGCCAAGATCAAAATTATACAAAGATACTTCTCTTCAAGCCGCCTTAACATCTTGACCCATCAATAGAACTTATCCTTCTCCTCGCGCTTAGGTTCCTCCTTGATTCAGATCGAGTTATGCACCATAACCCAATGACCAGTATTCTAGTTCTTCCTCTTCATAAGATCTTCAATGCTTAAGTCCATCCCTTGCCAAATGATCTCCTTCCCTTTTTATAGTCTTAGGCCTTACTCAAACCATGGTCCAAAACCATTGAGAACCAATACTAGAGACCCAATACCTAGGTTCAACACTTTGGATGCAATAGCATGGACCAAAAACATAGGTTCAAATATGTCGGACTAAATACCATGGACCAAACATAATATTTCCCACATGTACATGCTTTTCTTTGCATGAAAGTGCGTGCATATGTATACACTCCTTTTGATCGGTAATCCCGCGTGTATACCTGCTTTTGTTAAGAGGAACCTGCGTATACCTCATTTTCTTTTATTCTGAGAGCCTGAACTGTGATCTACCCTTTGAGTGAGTTGCCATCAAGGAAAATACCTGTGCCATAGTGCCAAACCTATGTCATAATGCCAACACCCCATCATAGTACATTGTTGTAGCACATGATCAAAAAGTACATGGGGAATTCGGATTATGTGTTGTATTGTTCATCTTCAGATTTCTAATGGAAGCCAAAAAATGATGAGTACAAAGCCACAAGAAAAAGAAGGTTGCAAGAAGGCTTTGTTCACACTCTTGAAATCACTTGGAAGTATATTTTAGGCTTTGATAAATTGTACAACCCTCACCTACAACTCTTATTTTGTGTTATGTGCAACTCATCTTGTCAAAGCTTCACATTAGAAAGTCTTCTTATCTCATTAGTTTGTGAGGTCATGAAGAAACTATTTGATAACATTGTTGAAGCAGGATTGGTTGCTTAAAAAAAAAAACTTATATGCACGGATGGTAACAAGACAAGCATTATGGGTTGCAATTTATGATCATTTCCAACCATGCTAATGAAATGACTTTTACAAGGAGGGAAAGCACATTATATGGATGTAGTAAGAGTCTTGAAGTGTTCTTCACAATATGACATTCTATCAAGGATTGAACAAATTGTGCATAACTCAGTAGTGACGAGAACCTCATAAATAGTTTCCAATTTATTGAAAGAGTTATATTTGGAAAAAAAAAATGAATTTGCAAAGGCTTTGAAAACAATGAAAATGTACTTGAATGTGCTACTTTCTGGGCTCCCTTGCCCTTCACACAAGTTGTATATGATAATGTGCAAGGAGCTAATAACTAATGGATGGATGTTTGTTTTATGGAGAAGAACAAATCAACACACATTGTTTTTACCTTTATAGAATCCATGGGCAACCTAGTATGTGAAGACTTCAACTTATTTGAATTTCAAAGGAGGATGGGTAACTCTTATTTCTTACGACACAACAAACAAATGTGGAAACAAAGAGTTATGCTACTAGATCTGTAATCTTGAAAAACTGAGAGATAAAAGTGCATCTTATTGAGATAGAGGGAAAATATTTCTCTCTTGGAGCTTTGGTCAAGGATGTAGTTGAAATGACAGAATAAAGGAACACAAGGAACCAGTTGGATTATAAAACTTTGAAATTATTTATTTGCATGAGGACATGCAAAATCTTCGGTGTGGGGGAATGTTGGGCCTCCAAATTGTCATAATTCCATTAACCGAACTATTCATTTTACATCATTCCATTCATCCATTGTTAGCATTTTTAACCATATTCCTCCATAAAACGAACCAAATTTCTACATAAATGTTTACATGGTTTATTATTATTATTTCCATTATTTTTAATGAATTAAGAAGACTTTTGCATGGTTTTACTAATGGCAGTTTAGCAAGTTCAAGTTGCTACAAATTTGTCAAGTTTCTGTAGCTACCTCGATGGTTGAGGTAGTAGCACCACTCTAGAATGAAATCATACACATGGACATTGTTTCTAGAAGCTCCAATATGGATTTTGATTGGTCAAATTCCATCCAACTCGCACATGTCGACCTCTAGGGAAAATCACAGTAGATTTGACCAGTCAACTTACAATTCTTTTTAATAGCAAATGAAAGTGAATCTCAGAAAACAAAAACATGGGTTTTCTTCATAATGGACCCAATTAAGTTTTTTATGAGAATTTCTCCCAAATTCGTTACCATAGAGGAGATATTTCGGGTTCGTTGGAGCCTTATTTTGTAGTTGTGTGAACAAACAATGAACGTATGTGTCAATAAACAACCCAAATCAAGCAGGAAATCGCTAGATACACAGTCAAAGGAGCGGTCAACCAGCAATGGAACAACCGAACCAGGAGTCTGAAGCCATTACACTTCGTGATTTTCTCTTCCATGTAGCAAATCATTAAGCAACGAAACTCTATTTTTTGAGTTTTAGATAGAGTTTTCTAAGTCCTAATAGGCGTAAAAACTTGCAAACAATTAATGAAAGGCTTTTATAAATATCGAGTTAGCAATTGTATTGATGGTATGTGAATGATGATATAACTGTAAACTCTATTTTCTTATTTGGAATGAAGAATTATTTTGGATTTCTATTGTGCAACTAGTAAATATCAAATTCAAAACCATCTGTTGTAGAGGGTCCCTACAAAAGAAGAGGTTCTATTTTTATATGCTTTTACATTTAGATGCTTTTTCATAGTTTTGTTTTTATCATTTATCACTTCATTTTCATGTTATGCTTTCACTCTATTATTTCCAAAATTCCATAGTGTAAATGCTTGATTTGTCTTATGATTTCTTAATATAGATACTTGATTTGCTTTGTCATTTTTCATTACATTAGATGCCATAATCATTTCCAAATTTTCATTTTGGTAAATAGATGTTCAAATTATTGTTTTCAATTCATGTAGGTTTATTTTCTAAATGGTTAAAATGCAAGGAAAATCATAGTTTCTTTTCATTCAACAATAATTTATAGTAGATTGGTTTTCTTTCTGTGAGACACATTTTAAAGAGCAATAGAAGATTTACTTTGTAGTTTTCATCAGGTTCTATCTTGCAATATTAAGTAGTTCATAGAGATTTTTATTTTTTGAAGCATAATAATTACTTTATAATGATTCAGAAAATTTAGTGATTCATCTATTCTTTGATTTAAGTTTCCATTTATATAAAATTTCTAAAAAGACATAAAAATATGAGAGTTATTTCTTTTCTAGAATTCTAGTTTTCTCAAATCAATTTTTAGCTACTAACAAATAAATTAGTTAGGACTTAAAAAAAGAGGTTTTTTGTAGTTTTTAGAACTTATTAAAATTCAAGTTTAGTTGAAGTCCTCACAATATTTAGTTCATCAAATTCATTAAGGATAAAACATAAAACAACAATCATCATAATAAATTGGGAGTAAGAATGGCTTCTAGCATATATTGTACACTTGCACTTCACAAGTTTACCAATTCTGGTAGATAATTTATGTTTGCAATTTAAGAACCTTAAATTGACCAAAACATTTCCCTGTGCACTTAGTTGTAGGGGTCCACACACTTAGCGTCGGACTCTACTCTAGGCCTTTGCGCACACAGCTGCAGAGCCTCTATTCTACTCCAAGACTTCTTCACTCTTTCTTCTACTGATCCATTACATTCATCTTCATCATTGATACTATTGCCTTATATATCTATATCCTAAGACACACCTTTTTATACAATCCCATGGTCTGTAGACCATGGGTAGATCTTCAAAAGATGAGTCAACTTACATAAAAGAAGCGTAAAACCCTTTATGACACTTTACTATCTATGCACTCCGTGACCACAACTTGCAAAGACTTTACATTCTATACAACAAAACTTGGACTTTTTTCCCCAAAAAATGACCCTAGGGGACCCTGTCCCAACATCCAGTATGCGATATGGTTGTTATCTGGTCATGTTGTCATGATGTTTTGCTTTTGAGATGGTAATTCATTGTTAATGTGCAATGAGTTGTGTTATAAATCTCCACGGGAAGTATGTTTTGTTTTCAGCCATCTTGTTGGTTATGGGTGTCATTGAACACTGAGGATGGTGTCCCCCAAAGGGGAGGGTTCTCTAAGAACCCTGGTAAAAATTCCATGTAAAAATATATAAGACCATGGTTGGTGGGGCATGTATTCCAAGTTAAATGGTGGGGAAGACATGCTAGTGTGGGGGTTCATTTGGTTGTTTATGTCTAAGGAAATTAGCAAAGGCAATGAGTGTTATAGACATTTTTGTGCCTTACAGCTATAAGCATGAAATGTCCATAATCCAAGGGATCCAAAGTCCCTAAACATGTTGTTCCTACCCCTAGAGGAACAAGGATAACAAACCACAGCAATTCACAGAAGTTCTCCACCAGAAACTGCTCAAAAACAAGTCAATTCAGGATCAATTCAGAGGCTCCACTAGCTGTCTGCGCTGAAATGTAGAGATTACACTGGCTAGGTGCACTGCAACGCAGGTAGAAACACTACCAGGGTGCGCTGAGCGAGAAGTGACAAATGGCAAGTTCATTCAACGAGGTGGAAAGACCTTGGAAGCTTCCAGAATCTTCTCCAATGACACTTGCCTCAAGGAATTCGACTAGTGATGAGTAAGAGGCTCTTAGTCTCCAAGTGGAAGCAAGAACTGACAGAGGGAGAGGACACTAGTCAGATCTCAAGCTGACTCATCCTCTCTCCAAACATCTATATATGGATCTCTCCTCCATGAGATCTAGAGGCTGGAATTTTGTTATTGCAAAGAATTGTTGTTGGTTTGAGACTGGAATCATTGGGTGCTTAATGCTTTGAAGGAAGGTGAAGATAGGAATTTCATTTGCTGGGAAGGAGATGCTGGATTGGAGCCCTCTGGGTTGTATCTCTTCCTGAACCTTGTTATTCATCAATAAAGCTATCTTGGTTTCTCCTATATGCTAATGTGTCTTTGATGTATGATTGCATTAGTATGTTTAGTTTATCTCTAATCCTGAACTAGTTATGAATATGAATCTATGTCTTTGTGTAGTGTTCTCTTCTTGTGATCTTGCAGAAACCTATTGAAGCTGGGCGAGCGAGAAGGTGGGTAGTTGGGAACTCTCAAAGAGAAGAGAAACCGGATCGAGGGACAAACGGAAGACACCGGTTAGTCCATCCATCTCTCTTCATTCTTAATTCATAAAGGAAGAATACTAGAATAGCTGTTTCTGTTTGTTGCTAAGGCACTGTCACAACTTAGGTGGATAGGATCGTCCTGCATAGGCATTTTTCCCCACAACAATGAGTAAGGCTTTGCAAAGGAAAAATAACATTTTTGGCACATTTATTTATGAAAATAATGGAAATTAGGAGAAAAGGAAGGTGCTAAGTCACAGGTTGCATGTGACTTGGAAAATGAAGGAAAATAATGGAAAATGAATAAAATAGAGGCCTCCTTGATAAAAATGCTTCTGAGCATTATTTGGCAAGCTTGATCAGTTTAGTTTTGGAGCTATCTTCTATTCTATCTCTCTATATCTAACCCTTGGACACTTAGTTTTCTTGAAACACTTTGACATTGGAGCAAGAAAAGAAAAGAAGGCAAAACAGAGCAAAGATCAAGTAGGGAAAGGCAGGATCAAGCAGCTACAACAAGATTCATTGTAGGTGTTAGCACCTAAATCTGCCCTAGGCTGAAAGAAGGCAAAAATTAGGGTAACCACAAACCACGCTCAGTCTGGTAGCTAGCCCTACCAGAACAAGAGAGGGCTCTCTTCGAGTCATGCTCAGTGAATAGATAATCAAAAACGGTCTGAGATGACTTACAATGAAATATTGATCTTAGGCTAGTAAGTGAATATGGATACAAGAAACAATTTTCATGAATGACCGAGCTTCTAGGATGGTATGGGACCAACGGTCACTAAGGAACAGAGAATTTAAAACAAAGGCACAGATTATTCCGTGAGGCAAGGTAGGCGGAAAATGTAACAATCTTGCACCAGTGCAAAAAGGAAACGACCTGAAAAACCAAAAGAAGGAAGGGAACCATCTCCAAATAAGAAGACAACTAGTGCACTTGTTGAAGAGACTCCTTCTACGCCACCAGTAAATGCACAGACCCCCGAAAAACACAACCTGTCAATCCTTGCGGACGCAGCAAAATTTGCAGAAGTCGAAGATGACACTCTGTTGGAAGATTTCATTAAAAAGCGCCGGAAAAAGAATAAAGAATCTAATGCAGGCAAAGAACCACAGTCCCCACAGGGCGTTGAATCCCCTCCTGCACCAGTACAAGAAGAAGAACCAACAGAAGAAGCAGGAGAAGAAGAACCAAAAGAAGAAGAAGCAGGAGAAGAAGAACCAGAAGAAGAAGAACCAAAGGAAGAAGGATTTCCTGATGTAACCATGAGGGATATTGAGGTCCTTGAGGAAGACGCATCCCCTGTCGAGACAAAAAAAGAAAAAGGTTTGGTAACTCCTCCTGCTCAAGTAGTTGAAATAGAGCTTCAAGTGCAGAACTTAGAACAGCTCATAGCTAAAGCAGAGGAGGATAAAGAACAGAGTAGAGAAGAATTAACTGCAGAGATATGGAAAAGAAAAGAGAAATTAAAGTCTAGAAGTACCGAGCTGCGCAATGTTTCAAGCAACTTAAAAAGGTGACAAAGAAACTAAAGAACATCAAAAAGAAGATGTCTAAAACATTGCAAGCTGATGTCAGTATGCCAGAGCAGGATTGAGCTAGAATGCTCAAAGTTTTGAAGGTTTTTTGCAAAGGTAAAGAGTTGTGTGAGAACAAACAACAGTTTAGGGATGGGAGGATGTTAGCCCCCTAATTTCATCTCTTTTTTCCATTTTCCCCTTCCTAAATCATAACCATTTACCGTTGTTTTACCTCTCTTATACACCCTCATCTTGCACCAGTCCAAGAACGGTGACATATTTCGTATGCACTTTATTTTTCATATTTTTAACTTAACTTAGCATTAGTTAATCATTTATTACATGATTTCTTACTTTTAATCACTCTTAACTTATCGATATCTCCAATATTTATTTGGTAGTAATAGTATTTAGCATGACTGTTGATCCTAGTGTAGGATCGGATCTTGCACCGTTGCGAGCACAACAAATCCTTGCAGTAGATCTGAACCTCCTTGATCACCGCCTCATTTTTAGCAGCTTCAACCACAACATCAAGATCAATCCAAAGGCAGCTGAGATTGAATCACCCCATTTTGAGCAGCTTCAACCATGACAGCAAGATCGATCCAAAGGTAGCCAAGATCAAAACTATGAAGAATGAAAGCTGGAGATTGGCTACGTCCAATTTTGTTAACTGTCTAAGTTTAAAGGCCGAGAAGCTAAATTCTGTGGTTGCTTATGTGATTTGTTGAAAGATCTATTTTAGCCCTTGGCCAAAGATCTATATAATGTAGAATGTAAATCGTACTAATAGAACAGAGACACATCCAGAGAGGCGGTAACAGGTTGTTGTATTTTGTTATCGCCCAAATCTGGGTTGGACGATGTATTCACGCATGTACTTGCCTTGGTAAATTAATAAAAGGGAGCTCCGCCTCATGTTTTATAAATCACATTTCTGTATTTGAGCTGATGAATTGATTGAAGTACTAAGCAGCATTTTTATTTAAAAGGGAAACGCGTTAGTTGGCTAGAGCCCAGCCAACCCAGCACGTTTACCCTATTTCCTGTTTCCTGTGGTTTGTGTTTATATTGTCAAGTGTGATTTTATTTCAATCACATGCATTCTTGTTTGAGTGAAAGTAGATTCGTTGTGTGAAGTAGATAAATATACTTTCCTGCACTTGATTTCAGATTGGTTTTCCCCGCCTGGTCCAAGCAAGAGAAATAAACCTACACCAGTGCACGTTGGTGTGATATTTCCTTTTCTGCAGTTCTATTTGGTTGGTTTTCCTCGCCTAGTCCAAGCAGGAGAAATGAACTTGCACCAATGCACGTTGGTGTGATGCAGCAAGCCTTCGTAGTCTACTTTCCACAATTTTCTTTCTTTCATTAAATGATTTCTGACAAGATAAATGTATATGGATTGTTTCTTTATTTCTGCACTCTTTCAAGATCAGAAACATTCATTTTTTATGTTTGCAATTTGAATTAACAGTATAATAACATTTTCAGTAACTAAGCACTCATTTTAAGAATTAAATTCTAAGTGCAAGAAGCTCTAATCCAGTGCAAGAACTAGTTTCTTTCCACGGGATTTGAATGCTTTGAACCTGGAAAAGTTCAAGCCCTTGCAGGAAGTAAAACGCCTTTAGTAAAGACACCATTTATACCTTCTGCATAAATCTCTATTCCTGCACTAGTGCAAGCAGACTACGATAGTGCAAGACAGATTAGTGCAAGAAGGAAATCTCTAAAGGAGCAGGTTTAAAGGGCCCATCTGATGAGACTGCTAAGTGTCTCTGCTAAAGAAAAACACACACTCAGTAGTTAAACAATAGTTAGCTAGAGTGATTGCCCCTTTATTTTTAATTCCTTTTACAAATGCATTCTTCCTAGTTCCAGTCTTAGATTATTTTTATGGTTCAAGTTGCCTTTTTCTCTTTTTAGTTTGATTCTGCAATCTTTCCTTTAAAGAAAGTAGGGATTTATATTAGAAATATTCATACCATCTCTGGCATTTCTTGTGCTTCGTCTCTAAGTTTACGGATCCCCGGGTTGACAAATTAAGTGTTGAGGAGTTTGCTTAAGTGTAATTCCTGCACCCAACAAACAGTGCTCCAGCTAAAAAACAAAGATATGTTCTAAAAATACTTATTTTGTTAAAAAAAAGAACCTGATAGTTCTGAAGATATTTTTTGCATAACAATTGTTGATAGATATGTTGGACATCCCATTGCCCTTGAGAAATTTTTTTTGGAAAAATATATTTCCTCTTATTCAATCACAAAAAAAACATAAAAAAATGTAAATGTCCATGTGTCATCAGATTCATTCGATACGATGAACACATAGACCCAAAAACCATTATAATAAAAATGATGCTTTACATCCCATACAGGGAGTTTGGATACACATTAAAGAAAAATGAAGAAACATGGGTTGAAGCATACTTTTCGCATAAACACATTATCGATGTCACAAAAAAAAAATCTTGTTTAGTCGCACCATGGGGTGATATTGAAATTGATTCGACTACAATTTCATCCCAAAGTGACAAGATATTTTGTAGGAATTTACAGGGTAAGTTCCTCAGACAGAACACCAAAGGAAACCACTCACAAACAGATCACAGATCAATACACCAATATTATTGACGTGGTTAAAACCCTAAAAGAGGGAAACAGTCCACGGCCTAAGCCAACGCAACCAATTCAAGCAATTTATTAATAAAAGAATGAAAATTTACATAAGCTTCTCTCATGAATGGTCACCCTAAAAATGACCCTCCATGCTCTTGAAATAGAGATCTTGGACAAATCGGGTGTTAAGCCACGAATCAAGTGTCAGTAATACTGAGGAGAGAATGAACCATCGGATCACTTCATGTCTAGAACATATCGTGATTGTCGATTTTAAGTTATAAAAGTACATAGTAAAGAAACACACTTTACCTAACTCTATACTAGACCAAGTTATACTTAACTATTTCCTATGTGTCGGAATATCCTCACATCCCCCCTTAAGAACAACTTGGGGTAGGATTGAAGGCTGTACAAATATGACACAATAGGAGAAGGAAGGAGGCATTAGAGCCTATCCCCCATTAGTGACAACTTCCTGAACTCCAACCATTAATCGAAGTTTAGTAAACCTCGCCTCTGTGAGAGCCTTTGTAAAGATGTCTACAACTTGATCATCTGTTGAACAATATTGCACTTCAAGAATATGGTTATGAATGGGCTTCCTGATGAAGTGCATGTGCATTTCAATGTGTTTGTTGCACTCTTGTTGGACTCGATATTTGCATAGTTGAATGGAACTTTGATTATCACACCAAAGTGTAGTCAGATGTTGCTGCTGAAAGCCAAAATCTGACAGGATCTGACGAAGCCACAAGGCTTCCTTACTAGCTTCTATGGCATCATGATACTCTGCTTCTACTGAAGAAAGAGAAATGGCACTTTGTTTCTTACAAGCCCAATGGCCCATGTAATAGGTACTAAACCAAGAGTGAACACATAACCTGCAATAGACTTCCAATCATCAGGGTCACCAACCCAATCAAAATCAGTGAAACCAACCAATAGAGGAGGTGCTTCTACACTATAATGAATCCGAAATTGAACTATACCTCGAACATGATGAAGTATTCTTTTAGCTACTTTCCAATGACTTTCATGTGGGTTTTTAATAAACCGAGCAATAAGGGCAACAACAAAGGAAAGGTCAGGACGAGTATGGGTCAGATATAAAAGTTTTACTACAAGTTGATGGTATAAGGTAGCATCAACTTCAGAGGATGTACAAGTGAATGAAAGGGAGAAGTGGTTGGCTTACAGTCTTCCATGTGAAAATGGTGTAGAATATCACACGCATACTTGGATTGGGAAAGGGAAATACCTTCCTTGGATTGCAAGACTTGAAGACCAAGAAAATAATGCAAGCGTCCTAAGTCTGTCATCTCAAACTTCTTTTTAAGTTTGGAATTCACATGGTTTATAAGGTTTGGATCACTACCAGTAAGGATAAGATCATCAACATAAAGAACAAGAATGATAAGAGACTTGCCCACTTTCTTGGTGTAGATAGTATTGTCAGAATGACACCTAGAAAAGCCAGTTTCTAAAATAAAGCTATCCATTTTGGCATACCAAGCCCGAGGGGCTTGCTTGAGACCATAAAGGGATTTATTAAGCCGAGATACAAGGCTGGAGTCTATTTGTATAAAGCCAATAGGTTGTTCCATATAGATTTCTTCATGCAAGTCCCTAATATAAGAAGGAAGATTAACATTCATCTAATGGACTTCCCATTTGAAAGAGGCAACAAGGGAAAGAACAAGGTGGGTAGAGTTCATTTTGGCAACAGGGGAGAAGGTTTCAATATATTCAATGCCTTCAACTTGTGAAAAACCCTTAGCAACAAGATGAGCTTTATGCTTATCAACTTTTCCATCTATTCCATACTTGGTTCTGCAAACCCATTTGCATCTAACAAGTTTTCAGCCCTTTGGAAGAGGAAAAAGATCCCATGTATCATTTTCCAATAATGAAGAATATTCTTCATTCATAGCTGCATCCCAATCTGGATGGCCTAAAGCTTCTGCAAAGGTTTCAATATCATAATTCGCTGAAGCTTGAGTGAGTAAAGAAGAAGCTCTATCGAACTGAGAACGTGTGCGTCATTGATATGTAGGATCACCAACAAGAGCACCTGCTGCATCCTGAGTAGCATAGACCCATTTTGGAAGCTGAGGAGTTGAAGGAGGATCCTGATAAGGTGGGGGAGGATTTTCATCATCACTGTCATCATCTGAAGAAGAAATATTTTCAAAAGTAGAAGGGATAGAGAGTGGTGACACATCCGCCGAACTAGGCTCGTAGGCCGATATGTTTTCAGCAAACTTTACATCTCTTCTAATGATAACATTTTTGGCTTAAGTGGAATAAGTCTATATCCTTTGGCGTCTTCAAAATATCCAACAAAAATACATTTTTCACTCTTAGTTTCTAAAGCTTTATGTTTCTCATCTCGAATATGGGCCCACACACGGCCCATGCTTCACTTCCAAAAACACGAAAGTGACTTACATTTGAATTAAGCTCCATGCTTCTTCTGGAGTGATATTCTTTAAAATCTTAGTAGGAGTGCGATTTACTATGTAATTTGCACAGTTAATTGCTTCTACCCAAAAATTAAGACTAAGTCCTTTAGATTGAGGCATACAATTAGCCATTTCCTTTAAGGTGTGATTCTTCATTTCAGCTACACCATTTTTTTGTGGAGTATATGGAACAATATGTTGCATTTCAATTCCATTCTCAGTGCAAACATTGATGAATTTGTTGTTAACATATTCTCTGCCATTATCAGATCTTAGATTAAGAATTTGATGTCCAGATTATTTTTAAACAAAGGCCTTAAAGGCCACGAACATGTTAAATACTTCATTCTTGAGTTTTAAGAAGTATACTGTTTCCGGGAAAACTAATGTCTTTTCCATCTACTAGTCCCACTAGGATTGGTAGCTATCCTAGAAACAAACAATCAAAGCAATTTTGTGATTTCCTTTATGTATGATAAATAAGAGAGGAGCAAAGGGACCAACCTAGATCTCTTGCTTGACTCCTTGCTTGATTTCTCTCTCCCTTGATAGAGCTTGCACCTCTTTTCCTACTTATCCTATTCAATGAATACCTGTAGAGACAAAGTAACAAAACACCATCAAAGCATCTCGATCTATTATATCATAAACAATACAGAATCAGAAATACATTGATCATACAATGGCATTCGCAAATAACAACATTCACAAATACACGATTGTATGAAGGAAAAATCAAAGAACATTATTAATAATAGAAGGGAGAATTATAACCCAGTTGTCTGATCCAGCATCATCCTCCCAGCATCAAAGCCCTCTTCACTTCATGAAAAGCAAGATCACCCAACAATACAATGTCTTTTCTCAAAGACAAACTATCAGCACTTCCTTACAAACTACTAAATTCCAGCCTCTAGATCTCTCAGATGAGGGATCCATTTATAGATGTCCGCAAGGGTGTGAGTCATCTTTGAGTTTTTTATTAGTGTCATTCCACTTGTTGTTCTTGGTTCCACTTGGAGATTTCTTGGATCTCTTACTCATCCCTGGGCGAATTCAGAGAGGCAAGTGTCATAGGAGAAGTTTCTGGAAGATTCCATGAGCATCCACTTAGAAAACTTTCTCAGAAATTTGTCCATCCTCGCTCATCACACCCCACAGAAGGCCTCTTCAATATGCATCGCACCTAACTAGTGTAGAAGTCAGTATGCATCGCACTTTGACAGTGGGGTAGTCAGTATGGTCTAGTTTTGGCCAGTTCTGAGTGGTTTTTTAGGTGGAACTGTTGGGGAATGATGTAATCAGCTGACCATGATCCTTTAGGGTATGAAACAACACTTTTATGGGTTAAATAGCCCTTGATTTACTGACATATAATATTTAGGTTGCAGTGCCCAAATATGTCTATAACAGTTGCCCCCTAAAGCATGAAGTCGTAAATCTTTTGATGTTGGGTGAAATGCTTTATCATGAGGATCCAAGGTCTTCAAACTGGAAGGTGACCTGTATAAGATACAATATAATACATCATCATCATATTATTTTCATGATCTAGTTGAGGCGGGCGTTCCCATGCTCAGCTTTATAAATTCATTTTCATGTACATAGGACAAATAATTGTTTGTTGTCACAACCTGGTTCTTCATATGAAGAGTCATCTTCCCTGGCTTAGATGACTATCTGTACAACTTCTGTGTACATTTGATGTCTCTATATCCTTGAATATATCACAGCCCAGATGGATGAAACTAGATACGAGGTCTTCAAACTCATTCAATCTTTGCTCGATGTACAAGTCGATCCACGTGAAAAGATGTCCTGAAGTCGAACATGGAAAGACAACGCCTGATTACCAACCAATAATGTAAGTTGTTAACAGGCGCGAGAGGAATCACCGATAATGATAATGATCCTCAAGGTACTACAATACAATTCGCGTGGTGTGAATATATAATCCGATGTTGAACACCACACAAAATCTTTCGGTCGAAGAACATTGATGTAAACCTGTCGCCGGAAGTGAGAAACTTGCCATTGAGGCATGCAAGCTTCAAAGTACTGAAAGGGTTGTTTCTAAGTCAAGTTCTGTGATAATGAGCTGATGTGGACAAGAAGTGACCCGTTGTAGGAGGGCTTTAATGCATCCCACATCTACCACACAAAACGAAGCAAATGATTTTCTGGAGGTGAAAACAATCTGTTGATACAAGGTTCAAGAATGGCGGTCATGAAAAATGGATGGTGAAGGTATTGCAGTGGATGAGGCATTGACTGGATGGTGAATTCTCTGAATGACTTCTCTTGAACATATCGGTGACAGTGAGATGGATTGGTAGTGTTAAACCCAAAATATGGATGGCATGGAGGACCAAAGGTGAAATGACCGATGAACGAAATAGTCCAACCCGACTCAATCATGGTGATGGAGTGAAAGTGTCATGTTCAAGAGCGACCTGCTACCAATAAAGTTCTTCAAGTTTTCTTCCCTTTTTCCCCAGTCATTGCTGACCAATACTTGTTTATTTTTGTCAAGCTTGAGGAGGATAACATATGTTTGTTCTATAATTTTCCCTTCGAGCAAACCTGTCGCTATGTTTTAGCGAGTTTAGCGATAATGAAACTCGTTCTTGTCTAGGTGGACAAGTTTGTCGTTATTGTTTTAACGAGTTTAACAACAAAGACAACTCGGTCATTTTCCTGTTTAGAGAGTTTGAAAAGGGACGAAAAGAGAACTCCAATGGTTCTTTTTTGTAGCATAATCCCTTAAGTTTGAAAAATATTAAAATAATACAAAAGGGATGGCTTTTTTATCACTTTAGCGAGCCGAAAAAGACAAACGCTCGAACGTTTTCATGAGATAATCCCTCCGGTCTGAAAAATTTAAAATATACAGGAGGGATGGCGCTTCCAATCACTTTAGCGAGATGGAGAGGCCAATTGCTTGACAATATTTTCATATTTAGCGAGTCTGAAAAGGGTTTAAAGTGGACTCATTTTTTGAGGAACAAGTGGTATTTGGGGTAGCAAACAGTTCCGAGTAATATTGGAACTTCTCAAAACATGGTGATGTGAAGAGGGTGGCTAACAAGACCCCTCATCATAGCTATTCCTCAAAATGGTAAACAATCAAGTGTAAGCGTATGACCGGCCAAACAGATGGAGGTGGAGAGAACACAACCAAGGTTCAAATAGCTGATATAATTGCGATCACAAGGGTTATTTATCAAAGGTGGGTTCATTTTTTAACGAGCTTGAACTCTGGGGGAACATATGCTTAGAAGGTAGGTTCATTTTTTACGGAGCTTGAACTCTGGGGGAACATATGCTCATTTGGCAGGTTTATTTTTTAATGATCTTGAACCTTGCGGAAACATTGCTCATTTGCCTTTTTACATAGGCTAGAAATGACCAAACTACAAAGCTAAAAAAACTATTAAAGCTAAGGAACTACTGAGGTTAGGTAGGACGGTTTCATCAACTCGTTTAGACAAAACCTTTCCTTTTCTTCGTCCTCAGAATATACGAAGGTGAATGGTGTGTCGAACCAATCACCTAACCTCGGGAGTTAAAAAACTAAAAAGCTAAAAAATGAAATTGGTCGTTTTTTTCTCACATAAAAAGGTTTGCATGCCCCCAGGCATCAAAAAGAGAGTCTCCAGGAAACTTACTGTGGTTAAGCAGGATGATTTTCTATCAGTGGTTAGACAAAACACTTCTTGCACTTTGTCCGCAGAATAGACAAAGGTGAAAGGTGTTAGAGACCAATCACATAACTCACAAGGAAACTTATTTTTCAGTTGGTTTGGTCCGCCAAATAGACAAGGGTTCATGCCCCCTAAGCTTTGTTTCATTCACCAGACTACTCGCGGTAATTAGGTGGGCGAAATGAAGGTTGAAGAGATACTCTTAATGCAAAAGGACCATTTAGAGATGATGTTTGACGTAAAGTTGTGTTTGAACCGAGGAACGAAAGCTGGTAAATAGTGACAATTTGGCCTTCATGCGGGAAACAAATCACTAGAAAGAGTGTTGAAACAATAGCTCCCGTGTTGTAAACATAGTCACATCCGAGGAGTAGATTGAAATCTAATAGTCCTTGGACTACCATCACGTTCAAGTGAACGATTTTCCTTCTCAAAGTTATCGGCAACTTGGGAAGGATCCCTAATGGTCGAGTGGTTCCTTTATTAAAGCCTGACAAATTCTATGTAACAGGCATAAGCGATGGAGAACCAAGCACTTTCCAAGCAGTTGAGGAAAGGATACTCACTGAAGCCCCTTCATCTATGATAGTGACAGACACGATCATTTTGTAAACTTGTACTATGATTCAGAATGGTACATTATAAGGAAGGCGAGATTTTGCTAGTCGATTCCAATCAAAGGAAGCGATTAGATTGCTTGTAGGGGGTACCAAATAAACAGGTTAAATAACCCCTTGAGTAGTGGGAATTGGGGGATTCTCTTCCTTTTGTGAAGGAATGGGTGGATTGCCCCCAAGTTCATCGGACTCTGAATTGACAAAAAGAATTTGAACAGTATCATTCTCACTCTCTTTGGGAATGATATCATCTAAAGGTGGATCTTCTGAAGGAAAAACTGGGTCGACTGCCATTTCGACCTGTTGACTTTGGTCCGATGTGGACTCAGAAGGTTCACTTTCAACGATAGGTGTTTCGACCAACGGTTCAGTTAAGTCAATCGAATTTTCAACTAGTAAAGGACTTGAGGTGAGTTTCTTGTATCTAGATGGAAGTAGCTGTGGTGAAGCAGGATGGTTATGCAAGACTCTTTTGGCCTCATCCAAAAAAGGACAACAGGGAAGATGATGGTCCCCTTCACATAATCCACATGGAGTTCTGACCTTTCCTTTCTGTCCAGGAATTTCATTTTCACTAGTTGATGGTGTGTTGTCAACATGATCACCAGAGGTTGATGACATCGGATAGTGCAAACAGGGCTACCATTCTCTCAATATTTGTGGAATGGAAGGACAATCTCGATGAAAATGGTTTCCTTCGCAAATTAGACAAGGATATTTTGGAGATTTAGTGAGATGATTTTCACCAGCTGATGCATCCAAATCTATGGTTGGTTGGTTTCCCCCTTGATTAACTGACTTCTTCTTCTTCTTCTTCCCTTTCTTCTTCTTCTCAGTTACCCATTTACTAGCATCGCTACTTTCACCAAGCTAAGAGGAAGAAGGGGAGGGAGAAACAAATGAAGAAGAAGGCGAGGGGTGAATTTTAACATCAACTAGCTGCTGATTCGATTGATGAGGAATCACGTTATTTTGAACCACAGAGGTTGAGAATAGCCATATTGGAAGGCCAATAGTAAGCCCTGAAAGGGACAAAGTGGCCATATGAGGTGCACCAATATTTCCCCAAGATGTAAAATGGCTAGGAATACCCTCCAAAGAGATTCCTTCATTGGTGGACTCCATTATCTCAATCTAAGACCAACGAAGGAATAGGGATGTTATTCCGAATTTAAATAAATTTTAATGATGCTTTGACACAACTTTTCTCTTTCAATTTTTAAGAATCTAGAAAAAGCTAAAGATGACTCTAGTCCCCTTCGATTTTTAATGAGCCTGAAGTGACAAGTGCTTGGATGGACCTTTTCTTTTAAGGAGTCGAAAAGGAACAAAAGTGACTACTTTGGAGATCTAGACAGAGGGATTACCAAACCAATCACAAAACTGCAAAATACACCTCGGTGATAAATTAAAGAGAAATTACCAAGGACTTATGTATGGTATTCAATCTTCCCAAATGTTGTGTTCAGTGCATTGTGATCGATAGGGCGGTAGACACGGCTTCTTATGGATAAAGGATATAAGCCTACTGTGGTCTCCCAATATATACTCAATGGTACGGGGAGCACAAGTCTGTGCTAGCACTTGTCGTATCTGTTAGCGCTTGAGATTTCACCCTAGGCTGAGGAAGGTAAACCTTCAAGGCAACATCAAACCATTTCACCTCGTAGCTAGCCCTACGGGGTATGAGAAGGCTCTCTCCGGTCAAACTCGGTAGATCTTTCAATAGGATGAGCTGACCCAATTAGGAACACTGATATTAGGCTAGTAAACTGATAAGGAGGGTTGATTTAAAGTTTTTGGGGTTTTTGGTGGCAATTGGAGGGAGTGCAATTCAGGGTGCGGGGATTGAGCTCAGGTTTTGCAGGTGGGTCTTTGGGGCAAGGAAGGAGTTTGTGTTGATGCCTTAAGCTGAGATGGATGATCAAGGAAGAAAGAGAGGGAGCTAAAGAGGGCAAACAATGACTTTGAATCCTCTTTAGACAGTGGAAAACATAAATATTAAACAAAATTGAAAGCTGAGCATGGCATGCATGAATTCAAACTTTATCACTTCTTTTGTTTAATTAGCAGCAATAGAATAAGAGATGGAACACATAAACACACTGACAATGACAAGTAGGAAACACACCATCAACACAATAATCCACAAGAATCCACAATGATGTCTGCAAAACCCTAGCCTTCCTTTTCCTCAAATTGCAGAGATACAAGTAAAATATACAATAGAGCTTCTCCCTCAAGAGTCCAACCATGAAAATGAGAAAGAGAAGGCATAATATAGATAATATAACTCATTTCCCCACCTCTAGGGGTCGAGCTCAGCTTCCTAGGAGCAGTTTGAACTAATTCTAAACTGAGCACTAGATAATAGGCAGTCAAAACAACTTGCCTCTAAAACTTAGGTAACCCATCCATGCATTTAATATTCACTATTTACATCAAGGAAACTTCTAGAAGTGTTAAAGGAGAGTAAATGTATCCATGTGCCATGAAAATTACCCAACAATCCATCATTTACATACATCAAAAGTCAACCAAAGTAAAAACAGTGTTTTGCAGGCCGAAATAGTCAAAATGGTGAAATTTCCCTGAGTGGTCGCGCCCCTCCCTTGGAGTGGTCGCGCACATTGGCAGCTGTGTTTGAAGGCCTTCCTGGTGTCAAAATCAGGTGCAAGATAGCTTGTTGGAAAGGTCTATGAGTCTACGTTCCAACCCCACTGGAATTTCGGAATTTGGAGTTGATTTGACCCCTCAAAAGTCATTTCTCCCAAGGAAGCTTTCTGCAACTCAAAAAAGGGGCAGAAAGTCAAAATTTGCATGTATTTTGAGCTTTTGGAAGTCCAAATCTCCATAAAATTTGAAGTCCATCCATAGAAAAGTGTATTTTTGCATGAAAATTCCAAAAATGTAGAGTTTTCCCCGTTCTGAGCTGTCCCCACGAGTGGTCGCGCGCGGGGTGAGACCACTCCAATGGCCAAAACCTGTAAAATTCTCAAAAATGCCAAAAATGCCTCAAAACTCTCAAAATTTCTTGAGTTTGCTGCCAGGAGGAGGCTAATGAGTATCATGGTGAGTAAGAGAGGCCTCAGCCAAGATACAGAGCGGGTTGTTCTTCTTCCTCCTCTTACGGGCCTCAGACAACTTCCTTTGGAGTATCTTCATTTTTGCCTTGCAAACATGCATTCTCGCCCAATAATGAGTTTTCATGTTCTGTAGCAGCCTTTTGTCTTGGTTGGCTTTCTCCAACAGTTTCTCCAAGCGAGCATTTGCCTGAATGAGCAAAGACTCCCAGTCAGCAGGCAATGGGTCCCCGGGCCTCCTACGGTTCAAACCTCGATTACCGCGGATCCTCCATAGCTCATCAAGTTCTTTCTCCGCCTCTAATTGTCTGTTGCGCTGCTCCAGATAAGTGATGGTCCATTGAGCCATTTCGAGCTTCTGCTACAACACGAGGTTCTCCTCCTCTCTCTGTCTGATGATCTCATGCAAATCTGAAGTGAGGGAGCGAGCATCAAGGTCAATGAAATCATGATGTGTATCGCCAACTCTCTCGTCCTCAACCATGGGTTGCTTGCCTTCCCGTACTGCCTCTGCTGATGAAGAATGCGAGGCCCCTTCCACCTGGTGTGGAGATAACACTCGCTGATCTGAAGAAGATGACGAGACCCCTTCCACCTGTTGTGGAGAAAATACTCGTCGAGCTGCTGCAAATAAGGTCCTAGGACCTCTCTGATAGGTGACCCGAGGTGAAGAAGCCACATGTCTCGGAATAATAATCTCGAGCTGGTGTGATGGACCTCCCGCCTCATGAATGACCTCTGGCTCTGGTTGTGGCTGTGGTGGCACTGTAAAGAACTCATGAGAAATGAAGTCTGCCCATGGAATGCCCTACTGACTCAACTGATGGGAAACAATGAGCTGGATGAGACCATGATGGCACAAACTCCTATACTGCTGAGCTGGGGACTGCCTCTGAAACACGGACACCATCCTCTGAATGTCCTGGAAGAAGTAAACTGGGATGTTCATCATCCTCACTCGGGTAAAGTGCATCAACAGGCGAATGTGACAAGCAAAGACTCGTGAAAACCTTCCCTCATATGTGAAGTAATGCATGATAAGCCGCATGATCGGAGCATACTCCTCTCGGAGGAATCTGAAAGGAAAGTTCCCTGACAAGTGATGTACGAATGCTGGCCTGACATATGGCTCAAAATAAACAAAATCCAGCCATTTGCGCTTTGGCCACACCTCACCCACATTGGGTATCTCGGTAGCCTCTGAAATCATCTCAGGAGAAAACACAAAATTCACCCCTGCAAGATTAACCTGCCCATCATGAAGGCGCAAAACAAATAGCCGGGCCAACTCCCTGTGGTGCTTAATCTGGGCAAGCCTCTCGCAAAACTGGAAACATGACATGTACTGGAAACAAGTCACTGCCAATGGGCAAGCCTGTAAATCTGCTAAAGATGTGGGCTCTTCTCTCCTATGATGACCACCTTTGCCACCCCTACGAGGCCTCTGCTGTGCCTCAACCTCCGTAGAAGAAGACCGGTCATCACCTTGCTCATTAGTTTCAGTGGTTGACATGGTGTTATTGAGCAAGGTGGAGAAAATAGACAAATTTGACTGCTGCCCTGCCTGCAAAATGTTGAGAAGTATGCTGTTTTCAAGGGGAAAAAATCATGAGGGAAATGTTAGGGGAGGGACTTTTTCATAAGGAATGGGAAAATATATAAAAACATGGAACTTTTAAGGAATAATTCACAAAATGTCAAACATGTTATCTCATCTCTCATCATCGGGAAATCATTTGCAAAGAAATATCTTTATTAGGGAAGACATGTAATAAGGTCACCAAGGGAAAGGACACTACATTTTTCAAGAGGGGGTAAGGGGTAGCATGTAATACAGGAGATGGGGCAGCACTTATTACTAGCATCAACAGATAGCTCTTAGATTTTGTCCTTTGACTGTACATTATTAGGCATACTCTGTTTTTCCAAGGGATTGATGTACTTTTGATGCTAAGGGGAAATAAGGAATTAATTTACATTTGTCATAAGGGAAGGAGGGCTTTACTTAACAAATTCAAAAGAGAAAGGAGATGCATTGCATCAAGGGTATTAGGGGGATAGAAGGGAAAAGGATGCGTAGGGTTTGGTTTTGGAGACACAGCAACATTCTTTTGCAAACAGTATTTCAGAGCAGCATGTCCTTTAATAATATGTACAGATGTATTTGCTTTATTTTTGCTTTGAATAACACAGCCTTCTTTTCACTGTATTTGTGAGGACTATGCACAGCAATAAGTTTCTTTTGTTCTTTGCAATAACTTGGCTACACATAGTAATCTTTTTCTCTGTTTTTTGTCTTTTTGTTTTATTATTGCAATTGCTCTTTCATTTTCACATCACTATTTGATCTTTGCTGTGGTTTTACATATTTTTATAATGATATTGCTGTGGGGAATGAATTAGGGTTTTGGGACAGATTTGTATAGAGGGTTTAGGGTTTAGGGATGCATATGAGAGGGATTAGGGTTTTAGGTGTAGGGAATGGGGAATTGAGATTCATTCTTTGCAAATGAGATGAGATTGAGACACATGATGACAAGTGTAAATCTAATAGGAGTAATGGAGGGAATAAAAAGGAATTAAAAACCTTGAAATCAAACATAACCCTAGCAAAATTGCCTACAAGAACAATCAATCACTTAACCTATTTCTCTTCATAATTTTGATGATAAAAATGCACAAACACAAGCTCATCATCCTTATTTTCAACATTCAAAACATTTGAGAGGCCTACCTCGAGCAATTTACAAGTCACAAGGCAATTTGAGTGAGTTTGGGCCGGTTCTGCAAGTTACAGCTCGAGTGGTCACGCGCAGGGTTGGAGTGGTCGCGCGCAGCTCGAGTGGTCGCGCCAGTGTAAAATTTGCACTGCGGAGGAGGGCTCGAGTGGTCGCGCACCGCCCAGGTGGTCGCGCACCCTGCCTGAGTGGTCGCGCACCAGAAATCTCCTTAATTTTTCTGCAATTCGCCCTCTTTCTCTCTTTCCGCCCTCTTGCTCTTCTTTGCTAGCTCATAGAGGCATAATGAAGATGTTTAGAGGGAAATTTACCTCTTGTAGGTTCAATTTGAAAAAATTAATTTACAAAACCCACTCTCTAATGTTCTATTTCGACATTCACTTTTAACACTGCTTTTTGAGTTGCTTTGTCCTGAATTTAGCTTTTGAGGCGCTTTAACTTCATTCTTTTTGCAGGCTGACCATCTGATGGACTCTGGCGAGGAGACCAGGGTTATTGCCGGCATTTTGAAGACTTTTGAAATTTTCCTTATTTTTTACAAATATTACATGACCTTGGGTTTAAAAACAGGGTTTTTAAATCCAAGGTATAAATGATCTGTACCTGATGAAAAATATCAATGGAACATATGTACATACCTCCTTCTGGCTTGCTGGGCACTCATGGACCTTTGACTCATGACCTTGCAGTGATTTTTGACCAAAACCCTAGACCTAAGACTTGGGACTTCAAGACAAAACAAAACAAATATGAGCCAACCTCATTTATGATATGACCTGATCCAGCAAAGCCAAGAAGGGAACAAGGACCAGCTCCTCCATCAGTTTTATGGCATGCCTAACGGGATGCAAAACTGACACTGATGAGACACCTACCTATGCATATGCAAAGAGCTTTTGATCACCGATGGAGGGCTCAAGACCGACACTAACAGTATCAAAGACAGGGAATCATCCAACCTTCGATGAAAACGATAGCTACTATATTTTACGATGCCGGAACACGTCTCTAGCCTAGACCTCTAGATGTATTGCGTTAATTCCAAAGCGTTGTTAAGTTCATTGAAACTTATTTTAGAGTTTATCTTGCTTATAAGTTTGTATTTCAAAGTTCACCACGTGATGTAGATGTAGAATTCCTAAATATGCAATCTAAAATGATAAACAATCGTTGTTTATTTTTAACAATGAAAATCCTAGCTACTAAGGAAAGAAGGTTACGATTCTTTCAAATAGAGAGCAAAGAGCACACACTAAATGCACTTTTCCTAAATAATTTTTTGCACACAGTCTAAATGCAAATGCAAATGCATGTATTTGTTTTTCGTTCCCTTTAATGTGAAGAATGCCAAAAGGAAAACTAAGTATAGATCTGAAATATTTTCTTCAAAGCAACATTTCGACAATTTCTCTTCAAAATGAAAGGAAGACTAAACGACACTTTTCGATTTCGAATAGAGAATGCTTTCGACACTTCAAGATATCAACAAATCAAATCAAATACATGACAAAAAGTTCAATCGACTATCCAAGGAAGGAAGACTCAACGACACTTCTCTTTTTTGATACAAAACGATAGTTACAACACTTTTTTGCACCAAAACGACAGTTCGATTTAAGCAACTTTTCGACAAAGGATTGTAAATGATGGACAAATACATAAAAACATTTACTAATCCTAATCAATGGAGGCTGGTCTATGTAATGCAAGGAGGCTTCAACAATGAGATATTGTTCATAAGTAGCAAAAAAACTAAAGAGAGCTGAAAACAAGGACAAAAAACCCAAATTTCAAGGAGAGAAATAGGACTACTCAGTCATCGCACCTGTGCTTCACAGAAATAGGGATGCATCTCACCTGCTACACTCGAGAAGTGCGATGCATACTGGCTTCCAGTGGCAGACAGTGCGATGGGCCAGGGAGCGCAACTAAGGTGGGTTTTGGCTCAAATTTGCAGCTGAATTCAGTGAGTTAAGCTGAGCTATTATGGACAATAAAGAACAAAGTACAAGGGTATAATCTTGGGAGGTTATTGAGCTACCAACAAGGCATCTAGAATGCTTGTAATTCAGATGTTCAAATCATAAACTAAACCAGAGATTGATTGAAGCAGCATTCATCTACTTTGCAATTATAGAGCAAAAGCAATTCAAAGGCTATATGGCTAACTTTAGGCTCCATCTATAGTTTATAAAACAAACAATCAACAACAAACAAACAAACTATTTGATCCCCAGTGGAGTCGCCATTTTTCTTCCAGGAAAACTAGTGTATTTTCGATCTGCTAGTCCCAATAGGATTGGTAGCTATCCTAGAAACAAACAATCAAAGCACTACAACAAAACCAGCGATTAGCGTCCCTTTTTACTTCTTTTTTTGCATCTAGAGCCCATTTTTGGTGCTATTTGCATCCATTTATCAAATATGGTGCAAAACTTGACACAAAATTTGCATCAAGTTTTGCACCAAATCTTACACCAAGTTTAGCACCAGGTATTGCAATAGGTTTTGCACCACGTTTTGCACCAAATTTTATGCCAAGTTTTATGTCATCCTTTGCACCAGGTTTTGTTCCAGGTTTTGCATCAATTTTGGCATCTATTTTTGTTTGACATACTTTTGCATCCACGTTTTGCACCTACACTTGCATCAACTTTTGCATCAACTTTTGCATCGACTTTTGCATCCTTTTTTGCATCCTTTTTTAAATCATTTTTTGCATCCATTTTTTCATCCATTTGTGCATCACTTTTGCGCCACATTTTACATCACGTTTTGTGTCTAGTTTTGCATATAATTTTGCATCTACTTTTGTTGCATCCACTTTTCCATCTTGTTTGGCATCCATATTTACATCCTCTTTTGCATCTATTATTGTACCCACTATTGCATCTAATATTTTTGTGCCACAATTGACGCCTAGTTTGGCACCTCCTTTTGCACCCACTTTTGATTATAATTTTGCATCCACGTTTGCATCCTCATTTGCATCTAGGTTTTCATCAACTACTACATCTATTTTTGCATCCCTTTTTTTATCCAATTTTGGACCAGAATTTGCATCAGGTTTTGTGTCTCGTTTTGCATCTACTTTTGCATCGACTTCTATTGCATACGATTTTGCATCCACTGTTACACCCATTTTAAATTTCACTTTTTGCATCCCTTTTTACATCTTCATTTGCATCATACTTTGATTCTTTTTTTTCATCTATCATTACATCCACTTTTGTTATGCCATAATTTTCACCTTGTTTTGCACTCACTATTGTATCCACGTTTGCTTCCAATTTTGCATCCATGTTCACATCCTCTTTTGCATCAAATATTGCATCTATTTTTGCATCCACTTTTGTGTCAGGTTTATGCATTGGGTTTTGCATCTCGTTTTGTATCTACTTTTGCATCTACTTCCATTGTATCCATTTTTTTCATCCAATTTTGTTTTTCCTGTTGCATCAATGTTTGCTTCCACTTTTACATCCATTTTTGCATCTTATTTTGCATATTTTTTGTCTATTGTTACATCCACTTTTGTTTCACCATATCTTGCGCCTACCATTGCAACCACATTTGCTTCCACGTTTGCATCCACATTTGCATCCTCTTTTGTGTTCAAGTTTGCATCAGATATTGTGTATGTTTTTGCATCCCCTATTGTATCCACTTTTGTTTCATCCATTTTTGCATCTAATTTTGTGTCCGTTGTTGCATCCACATTTGTTTCACCACAGTTTGTGCCAAGTTTTACACCTACCATTGGACCCATGTTTGCTTCCACTCTTGCCTTCATGTTTGCATCCAAGTTTGCATTGACAACTGCATCTACTTTTGCATCCACTTTTGTGTTAGGTTTTTCATGTTGTTGTGCATCTACTTATGTTGTATCCACTTTTCATCCAATTTTACTTCTATTGTTGTCCCCATTTCTATGTTCGCTTTTGCATCCCTTTTCCAACACTCATCATATTTTCTGCATTGATGATATTCCTTATGGCATTGACAATTATGAACAATTGATGACAATGTCAATAATATTGACAATGATGAAAATGAAGATGATGGCGATGATATGAATTGTGATTATGATGATAAAGACGATAGTGGTTACAATGACATTAATGATGATGATGGAAATGATTATGATGATGACGACGCTAATGACCTTGGCGAATCTTCCCAATTTTAGATGTTGTCATTGTCATAATCATAAGCATTATCTTTGGTGTCATCATCATCATTTTCATCTAGGTCATCATCAAAAACAATAATGGCATGAATGATGATGATGATTACAACAATGTTGATAGAAATTACATTAATGATGATGATGGGGATGATAAAAATGACAATGACGATGATAATGGTGGTGGTGATGATGATCATCGATCATCTCTCAAAAATAGAGTTGTTATTTCTCTTACGTATATCAATGTGTCCTAAACAACCCTTTTCTAGCATTGATCACATTTTTTGGGTTGATGATATTTCTTACAACGTCTATAATTATAAACAATTGCAAACAATGTCCATAATGATGATGATGATGGAGCTGATGATGATGGCATGAATGGTGATTATGATGATAATGTAATGATGGCAATAACGATGACAAGGATGATGGTGATGATGATGACAATGATTATGATAATGAGAATGAACAATTACTAGTTTCACTACCATCTTCTGGATACATATTACTATCATACTTTTTAAATTTTCTGTCTCTCTTGAGGTATCTTACTATAATGGTGTTGTCAACACTAGAAAGATATCTTTTTGTAATGGTGGTTCTAATGTTAGCACTAGCAAAGTTTTTGTTAAATTTTGGTTAAAAAAAATCGATTTATGCAATTATTTTGACAATCTATGTAAAAAAGTAAATAACATCCAATTATTTTGGCTGTAGTCCCATTGATTATCATGAATTCACCAGTCTGAAGACCATCTTCTACATACATATTATTATTAAACTTTTTGCATTATATCCCTCTTATATCTTGTTGTAATGGCAGTATTAGCACTAAAAAAATATCTTGTTGTAATGGTGATGTTAGTATTAGCACTAAAAAAATCACCAAATTTTGGTAAAAAAAAAGTTTATCATTTATTTATTTTTAATTTGGGAAATTTTTGTTTTTATTTTTTTTGTTTTTAATTCTATTTTTATGCAGTAATATTTTTTTTGGTTGAATTTTGGTAGTAACTAGTTTTTGGTCGAATCATATGTATTAACCATGTTCTTTATGCTACAAGTCTAATTGTTGGGACAAAATTGCTCTTTCAAATAAGTTGCAAAAGTTATTTTACATCCATTGTTGCACCCATGTTTACACCCACTTTTACATCCCTTTTTGCATCCTATTTTTCCTCTTCATTTGCTTCTTTTTTTGCATCTATCATTACATCTACTTTTGTTGTGACAAAATTTGTTCCATGTTTTGCACATACTATTGTACCCATGTTTGCTTCCAATTTTGCATCCATCTTCACATCCTCTTTTGCATAAAATATTTCATCTATTTTTGCATCCACTTTTGTGTTGGGTTTTGCATCTCATTTTGTATCTTCTTTTGCATGTACTTCCATTTCATCCATATTTTGCATCCAATTTTGTTTCTCATGTTGCACCCGTGTTTGCATCCACTTTTACATCCCTTATAGCATCTTGTCTTGCATCTAAGTTTGCATATTTTTTTGTGTCTATTATTACATCCACCTTTTTTGTGCTATTATTTGTGCCATATCTTATGCCTATCATTGCAACCCACATTTTCTTCCACTATTGCATCCATATTTGCATCCTCTTTTGTGTCCAAGTTTGCATCAAATATTGTTTATGTTTTTTGCATCCCATTTCGAATTTACTTTTACATCCACTTTTGATTTGTCTAGTTTTGCAACTAATTTTGTGTTCACTATTGCACCCATGTTTGGCCCATGTTTACATCCCTTTTTTCATCCAATTTTTCCTCCTTTTTGCATTCAAGTTTGTGTCCCTTTTTCTTTACATTCATTGGAGTATCCACATTTGTTTCACCACAATTCATGCTAAGTTTTATGCCTACTATTGTGCCCATGTTTTCTTCCACTTTTTCATCCATGTTTGAGTCCTATTTTGTGTTCAAGTTTGTATGAACTATTTCATCTACTTTTTCATCCACTTTTGTTCAATTTTTCTGTCTTGTTCTGCATCTACTTATGTTGTGTCCACTCTTCATCCAAATTTACGTCTATTTTTACCCCCATTTTTTTGTTTACTTTTGCATCCATTTTCCAACACACATCATATCTTTTGCATTGATTATATTTCTTATGACATTGAAATTTATGAACAACTAATGACAATGTCAATAATTATAACGATGATGATAATGAAGATGATGACGATGACATGAATTGTGATTGTTATGATAATGACAATGATGATAAAGACGATGGGAGTTACAATGACAATGATGATGATGCTAATGACCTTGGCCATTCCTCCCAATTTTTAAATGTTATCATGGTAAAAATCATAATAATTATCTTTGGCGTCATCTTCCAAGTCATCATCATCTGATCATCATTATCATTATTTTCATCTTGGTCATAATCAAGAACAATAATGGCATGAATGATGATTATGATGTTCATGATGAAGATGACAAAAATTATGATAAAACTTATATTAGTTATGATGATGGGGATGATGACAATTATAATGACGATGATAATGGTAGTGATGTTGATGATCATCAATCATTTCTAAAAAATAAAGTGGTTTTTTTCTTTCATATATCATGTGTCCTAAGGTTGGTGATATTTCTTACGATACCTATAATTATGAACAATTGACGACAATATACAAAATCATGATGATGATGATGATCATGAAGAAGACATGAATGGTGATTATGATGATAATGAAATGATGACAATAATGATCACATTGATGGTGGTGATGATGGCAATAATGAAGATGATGACCCTCCCTCTAAACTAGCGAGGTACTCATAATGAGACAAAAAAGTACTCTCAAGTTGAAATATTCATATAAGAAGGGATCTAGATTGATAAGCATCAATGATGATTTACATCATCATAGCCAAAATTTTCAAAATAGTAAGGCCTTGACTAACAAGTTTATCTCTCCATTAGATCAGAGCACAATGTTGGGAGGCATAAATTTGGACACCACTGCCTTTTAAGGCACTTACCCCACCAAGATGTTTACCAGGTATGTCCTCACATGATCATTTCCTGATCCACTATCATAATATTTGACACCAGAAAATGTCAATCCTCATGACTATTCTTATCTTGGATTAATGTACTTGACTTATGGCGATTAGTCCTAGTCAATGTCCAAATTCTCAAAGAATATTGGTCCCAGATGTTTATCCAATCCACCATTATCCCTACTAGTGCCTTTACTAGGCTTACGATTGTTAATCCTAGCCATAGTACATGACACATGGATAACATGGTGTCTACCCTCACTCCCTCTCAACCAGGGAGGAAACATCCACAAGCATAAGATTTTCTCAAGAATACCCATCATTTTCGTAGAGAATAACATCATTAATTTGTTTTCATCACATGACGACTTTATGATTAAGCATTCATAGATTTGTGGCAAAATATTTCCCCTTTTGTATTTGTGATGAAATACAATAAAAAATTGAAAGCCAAAATCATTAAACATACACTATATTGATTTATCTAACTCTAAACTCTAAGGTTGAAGTGAAAATTCATGTAAATCTTATATCTATGAGTTGTGCCAAACTTATGAAAACCTTATTCCCTAATTCCTATATATAAGAAAATGAAAAATAAAGAAAAATAAGGGCCAATAAATGGTAACTCATGTATTCACTCCCTCTTTGGAAAATATATGAATATATACACTCCTAGTCACACTTGATCACATGTATGTGATGGTTAAATCATGAATTCTTCTTTTCTCCTTGCATTTTCACTTCATCATTTAAGCACCTAATTGAGGATCTAAGGAATGTTTGTTTCCTAAGGCTTTCATGTCTACTCTTGGTTTACTTATGTCACACTATTGGCAATTTATGTGACAAAGTGAAATACATAAGTTTGTGGAGTTATTATAGAGGTGTATTGAGTTCGTAACCACACACACATGTATTACATCTCATTGATCCACATGTGTGGGTTGGAGACTCATTTCTTGACAACTTTAATGGAGACTACTTTGTGGCTTTAATGGTATAGCTTACAAAATATCTTGTTAAACATTTCGATTCATTCTTTCTTTTCCTCGAGACACTTATAATATTGAAGTCACTCCCAACAATCCATGGAGATGGGGAGTATAAATTACTTGTGCTAGAAATAGAATTGAGAAATAGAGGTTTTCCATTTGCGATATTGGAGTCATAGACATTGGAAACATGGTAGTAGTCCTCAATGTTAATTAACTAAAATTGTATTGTCATAATGCGAAAAGAGGTAAACATATTGGTAACATTGATGTCTTAATCATTTCAAATAATAACCATTCCACCCAAGTATCTCTAAGCATCAATCACTACTACTTGGAAATTCCTCCCCCATTTTCTAATTATATGAGGTTGAACCTCACTTAATATTTTTGCTTCTTATATCAACATTATTTATGGGTGCTTTGCATACCATTTTTCTTTTAGGAGTTTGTTTTCGCTTACTATTGACGCCCCTCATGTTCCAAGACTATTTTCATCAAAAATTTATATAGAAAGAAAGTATAAAGTGACTAAAAAGAAACATGTCTCAAGATTTAAGTGCTTGGACAATTCCACTTCATGACTCCTATATTTCCTTAACCTGGGACCAAATGGTGAACTTGATGGCCTTAAGGGAAATTAATCAATGAAAATCTAAAAAAGAGGTGATTTTTGACTTTATCACATACAATTTAATATACTAAAAAAAATATCCATAACAATTTCATCAATCAATGAATCATTAAAAAAAATATCCAAAACAATTTTATCAAGCAAAGAATCATTGCATTATAAAATACAATCTATAAACATTTTGGGAAAGTTTTGCTAAAACATGCTTAAAAATCAGCATATTTAATATTAATATTTAACAATAATATGGACAATAACACATTTTGATAAATTAAATAACATATTATCAAGCCTAAAAAATGTCACTAACTGAAAACTACAAAGCATGCAACTAATGGAAGTGACCACTCAAGGCCACCACAAGACAGTTAATCTATTAAGACCAAGATTAATGGGGACAAAGATCTATAAAGGACAAAGGAAAACCTATTTTAACTTTATTGTTTTATTAGCCTGGTTCAAGATGAACATTTCAAGATATCATGAAGAACATAATTAGTTTTATGGCATTAAGAAAACCCAAGCACATTCTATAACTTAGCAAGAAAGAGATGTATAACACCCATCTCAGCAACACGACACATGACATTAAGTTACTTTACTATATATAATTTAAACTCCTATCATAAAATCACAAATTTAGCATGAATGGAATGTTTAAAATCCATTTTTATAAAAACAAAATATAATTTTTGTTATAGAAAAATATACCAAAAACTAAATATATTTTTCTAGAAAAAAAAAATACTAAAACTAAATATATATTTAAAAAAAAAACTAAAACATAAGCAAACTAGAATTTGAATTTGACATTCTTGGTCACTTTCGGAAACATATGGTGGAATGTAATCTCTTTATCCTCATCTTTTCTTTTTCCTAAAAAATAAAAGCATACAAAAGTGGGAAAGAGCCATAAAGCATGGGGAAGCTTTTTCCTAAGCACAAAAGCATCTAAAAAGTGGAAAATTCCTTTTTTATATGAGGAAACATTATTCACCCAAAAGATTTTTCCCAAATTGAACTAATGAGGAATTTTGGAAATCTTCATAGCCTCCACTTTCCTATATGTTAGAGGCTTGGCCATTCAAAAAATGATGGGAATTTTGTATTGTCACGCTCTTGAGATCTGTCTTGAGAGAGAGAGTTTTGGAGCTATGAGTTGGGGGAGGTGATGTTGCAACTATATCTGATTGTTGTAACTTTCCTCCAACTCCTTTATTCATATAGATCAGTTGTTCTTCCTTCCATATGTTTCTATTCATTCTTTACTTCTTCTATTTAACTAATGTATGCATGGGTTTTTGGTTTATATTTATTTATTCAATAATATTTATATGTTTTTTATAGTTTTGATTATTAAGATATTATGTTGTGAAGGTTGCTTTATTCTCTCTCTTATGTGTAGGACCAAGTTTTGGAGCTAGCTAGGAGCGCTTCTTGGCTATACGAAAAACTCCAAGAAGACCTGCATGCGAGGACTCACAAGAATTCATTCTCTTTTTCTTAATCTATACTCTACATCTTGATCTACTAAGAATCCTAAGCCTTAGAACAACCTTTCTCTTAATTGGTTTGCCCTAGGTTTCTGAGATAAACTGAGAGGGTTTTGCTTTCATCTAACCATGCATTAAATCCTACAGCAAAATGATATTTAGAAAATTTAATATATTTCACTATGTAAATGAACTTAGTAAAATGAACCCATAGAGGTGGTCATAAATGGAAATAAAAGTAAAACTCTAAACAAGAAGCCAAAAGTGGATTTAACCATGGATGAAAAATGGGGAGTAGAATTGGATGTTAAACTAGCCATCAAAACAATATGCAAACAATGACACAAAAAGATTTTTAAAGTAAAATTAAAAAAGGGTGCAACACTAGACACAAAGAAGGGAACAAAATAGGGCATATGAAAGGATACCAAATTGGGTGCAAACAAGTATGCAAAAATGGACACCAAAATGAGGATGCAAAGCATGGTGTAAAATTAGGATGCAAAAAGGATGTAAGAAAAGACACAAAACAAGATGCAAAATGGGACTAAAAAATGGTGAAACCAAGGATGTCAAAGATGATGCATAACTAGATGAAAATTCCAACTAAAATCTAGGTGCAAAATGAGATGCAAATGTGGACACAAAATGTGGCAGAAAAAAGGATGCAAATTTGGAAGCCAAAAAGGATGAAAAACTAGATACCAAAAAGGATGAAAATTTGGACATAAAAAATGGTGCAAAATTGGACACAAAAGAAGAAAAAATGGTGCAAAAATGGTCATAAAAGTGGCTCAATTTGGGATGCAAATTGAGATGCAACATTGGATGTAAAATGATGCAGCAAATCATTCAAAACGTGGTGCAAAAACAAATGCAAAAGTAGACGAAAAAATGGCTCAAAAGTGAACGTAACAATAGACACAAAATGGGATGCAAAGGTGGATGCAATATATGGTTCAACATAGGATGCAAATTTAGATGCTCAAAAGGATGAAAAATTGGATGCAAGAAATGGTGTTAAAAATGATGCTAAATTGGATGCAACAAATGATGCAAAATTAAATACAAAATATGGTGCAAAATAGGATGCAAAAAAGGGAGATAAATAAAATGCAAAAGTGGATGCAAAAAATGGTGCAAAAATGCATGAGAAATTTGGCACTAAATCAGATTCAACATATGGTACAAAATTGGATGGAAAAGATGGTGTAAAAAAAGGCACAAAAATTGGCACAAAAATAGATGTAAAAATAAGTACAAAATTAGAAGCAAAAGATGGCATAAGACCAAATGCAAAAATTGGCACAAATTGGATGTAAAAAAGGCCGCTAAATAAGATGTCAAAGATGGTGTAAAAATCGATGCAAATTATGACACAAAAATAGAAGCAAAGAATTCCACAAAAGAGGAAGCAAAAAATGATGCAAAAATAGATGCAAAAAAAGGTACAAAACTAGAAGCAAAACCTGTTGTAAAACCAAATGAAAATCTTGGTGCAAAATATGATGCAGAAAATGATGGAAAATTTGGCGTAAAAAAGATGCAAAATTTGGTGCAAAAAAAGACGTTTTAAAAATTGTACAATAGAGCCAGATTTAATGCCAGGTTGCTCATCCCAATTGAGAAAAAAATGCACTAGAATCTGGTGCTAAATCTGGCGCAAATTGCCTGTTTTGTTGTAGTGAAGCAATTTGTGATTTCCTTTATGTATGATAGATAAGAGAGGAGCAAAGGGACCAACCTGGATATTCCGCTTGACTCCTTGCTTGATTTCTCTCTCCCTTGATAGAGCTTGCACCTCTTCTCCTACTTATCCCGCTCAATGAATGCTTGTAGAGACAAAGTAACAAAACACCATCAAAGCATCTCGATTTATTATATCATAAAAAATGCAAAATCAGAAATACATTGATCATACAATGGCATTCACAAATAACAACATTCACAAATACACGATTGTATGAAGGAAAACTCAAATAACTTTACTAATAATAGAAGGGAGAATTACAACCCAGCTGTCTGATCCAGCATCATCCTCCCAGCATCAAAGCCCTCTTCACCTCATGAAAAGCAAGATCACCCAACAATACAATGTCTTTTCTCAAAGACAAACTATCAGCACTTCCTTACAAATTACTAAATTCCAGCCTCTAGATCTCTCATATGAGGGATCCATTTATAGATGTCCGCAAGGGTGTGAGTCATCTCTGGGTTTTTTATTAGTGTCATTCCACTTGTTGTTCTTAGTTCCACTTGGAGATTTCTTGGATCTCTTACTCATCCCTGGGCAAATTCAGAGAGGCAAGTGTCATAGGAGAAGTTTCTAGAAGATTCCATGAGCATCCACTTAGAAAACTTTCTCAGACATTTGTCCATCCTTTCTCATCGCACCCCTCAAAAGGCCTCTTCAGTATGCATCACACTTGGCTAGTGTAGAAGTCAATATGCATCGCACTTTGATAGTGGGGTAGTCAGTATGGTCTAGTTTTGGGAAGTTCTGAGTGGTTTTTCAAGTGGAACGTTTGGGGAATGATGTAATCAGTTAACCATGATCCTTTAGGGTATGAAACAACACTTTTAGGGGTTAAAGAGCCCTTGGTTTATCAACATATAATATTGGGTTTGCAGTGCCCAAATATGTCTATAACATATACCCAAGTGCGTTTGGAGAAATCATCAATTAAAGTTAAGAAATACTTGTAGCGAGAGAATGAAACAACTGGAGGTGAACCACATAAATCACTATGCACAAGCTGTAAAGGGGCTGAGTTGTGCCAAGAGGAATGTTTTTCAAAACAATCCCAATGATGTTTTCTGAGTACACATCTTGAACAAACACCATCTTTGCAAGATACCATTAGAATACCTCTCACCATATTTTCTTTGCATAGATTTTGAAGGGAGCGATAGTTTAAGTGACCAAATCACTCATGCCAAAGTTTGCTCACTTCATCATTATGAGCAACAAATACCGAGGGAAGATTTGATGACCCAAAGTTGTTAAACTTATACAACCTTGTAGAATCATCAGCAATGCGAGTAGCTAAAATCTGTCTAGGATCTCCTAAGTCCTTAATTACAACATCGTGAGGTCAAAATTCAATGATTTTACCTTCACTTGAATGAGTTATCTATTATAGAGATAGAAGGTTGCAGGTTAAGGTTAGAACACAAAATACATCATTAAATTGACCATTGTCTAGATGAATAGTTCCAGTCCCTTCAACACTAAGAGATCTATCATCGCCAACATATATATTTTTGGTGTTACAATCATTTAAAGAAGAAAACATGGCTTTGTTTTTGGCCATGTGATAAGAATCTCTAGAATCAATGAGCCACTCATGAGAATGAGAAGAAGAAGATACATTTAGTGCATAACCAGACCAAGATGCTTGACAGCCACATGCAGAAAGTGTTATTGCTGAAGATGAAGTTGAAGTTGAAGAGTACTCCAAATGGATGTTATGCTTCTTCATTGCTACTTCTAAGGCTTCCATCTTCATAAAGCATTTGGATTCTAAGTGGCCATCTCGATTACAAAAGTGGGAATGTCTATCAGTCTTCTTCCCTTTGTTTTTATTTTCCTTATCATTTTGTTGAAACGATTTTTCATTTTGAGACTGAAATTTCTTAGGACCCATGTTTGGTTTAGGACCATGCTTTTTAGGATACTTCTTCTTAGGATTCTTTGAATTTGGTTTTTCCTGGGCAACTAAGGCTTTCTTAGAAGAGTTTCCAAGATTAAGAAGACCAAAATATAAGAGCTTTTCTTGTTCTCTTATTAAAGAATCACAAAATACATCAAAATAGGGGGACTTGTAGTCTTGTCCTTGAGAAATAAAGGCTTCTCTAGTAGAATGGAAGGTGGAAACAAACATAGAGTAGGCTGGCCCCAACTTAGTAATAATGGAATAGATAAGGATACAATCTTCTTTCATAACTTGAACACCTTCCAAGAGAAGTCTAAGGGTCTTGAACTTGGACAAAAAATCTTCAATGGAAGAAAAATTATTGGGTGCAATGTAAGAAACTCATTTTCGAGTTGATGGGCTCTAATTTCATTTTTAATTCAAAAAACTTTAGTGAGTTGTTTCAATGCTTCATTAGGAGTATCAAGTTCTGCGATATGGAATCTAAGGTCTGGAGAAATAGACATCCCTAACAACCCACGTGCTTGATCTTGCCTATTTTCCCATTTGGCTGCCTTATCTTCATCTTGAGGTTTGGTTTCTTCGCTTGAGGCTATTCTGTAAAGACCTTTACTTCTAAGTAAATCCAGAATGTAGGACCACCATTGGAAGTAGTTGGTCCTGTCAAGAACAACTTGGCATGTACTTTCCATTTTAATATAAATTGAAGTTATAGATGCTGAAACTAAGTGTTCCAATGGAAAGATCTCGAAAAATTAGGCTGATTAAAAAAAAATGACTCTGAAAATTACTTCCGGATGAAGAAGCTATGGATTTTTGAAGGAACGTTGTTGAATATGCCCATGAAGTGTGTGAATGTGTGGAAATGAATGATAATGTTATATTTAAAAAAACATCCCCCCCCCCCCCCACTTTCCAAACATAATCTAATTATCTCACATTAAAAAGAAAAAAAAAAAATATGTGACTCACTTTTATAAATAAGTGAAAGTCACTTTTACAATGGTACTTTATGAGCTACCCACTAAATTGTAACTTAAATAAACGATAAAGAGACTTTAGAATTATAATTGACTCACTTTTTATAATGGGTGAGAAAACTTTTACATAAAGTAACTTTAAAACATAAGTTACATGTGCTTTTTGGAAAAGTAACTCAACAAAAAGAAAGACTTGAGCTCAAGACCTCTATTTTCATAAAGTAACTTTGGACCAAGTGAGCTAGTTTAAAAGGTTAGTAATTTTTGGAAAAGAGGAAGGTTTTTTTTTTTGGTAACTAAAGCTTTGGGGTGCATGCTTACTTGAAAAGTCTCTTTTTTTCCTACAAAACAAAAACCACAAATCCCAACACGGACATACAAAAAAAACAAACCTTACGAATTGAAGTTAGCTTTAGCCGAAACTAAATATTTTCCTCAGTGTTTCTCATTTTCCAAGATCACACTAAGGCCCGTTGTCATTTGACATTGCTGAAATGTGATTGCCGATCAAATCTTGACCGTCGATATGGACTCGATCGAACAATTTTCACCTATCTTGATCAATCAACTTGCGCGACAATCCTCCACCATCGGTTTGCGCTTAGTGGATCTGACGGTCCACATCGATTTCGGGTGGACAAATAGCACGAGGATTAACCGCCCGATAAAGCGGTTTCCTCTCTCCTCCTCACTATTACGTGTCAATCACTAAGTGGAATCGGGTGACTAACCTTCAATACCACTTATGGTTTTGAGGCCGCCCGAAATACCACTTCCTGTTGCGAAACCACTTCTTCATGAATTAACGCCCTCACATCTCTGCCATGCAATGAACATTGATATATGAGATCCAACAAATCTCATGCATTCTCTCATTCGTCCGTCATTTGATGGATTATGCGCTTAAAACACAGTCTGCATCCAAACTCTGTCTACACATGACACACCATACAATCATTGGATCGTCATCGATCCTTACAGTGATCGATGGTCGATCAAACCTACAACATGGAATATTCAAACTATCTATGAACAACACACAAACGCACAATTCAACACTTAAACACACTTTATATTATACATGGCATAGTTATAGATCTAAGGCATTTCAGCCTTAGGAGCAAGTTCTCCTTCGACTACATTGTATCCCACACTTTGTTTTCACAGTTTTTCTATCTATTGCTCTATGTATCTATCCCCTATTTGTCTCACAATATATATATATATAGAACACGTAGGTTCATCGTTACAGTAATATTGGATCGGATCACTGAAAGGATCTGATCATTCTTTTCCTTGATGTCATCAACAACCCCTAAATCTCTCTGTTCGTATACATATGGCAGATTAGATTTAATTAAGTCTTCTAGAGACTTATTGCTTCCATCAAACTAGCTCTATTTATAACAAAATTTCCCTAGTTTTCTCTGATGGTCCACGTCGTTCTCCTTGCTCCGCTTTGGATTCCGTCTTTCATGAAGAGTGTCGAATGCTCCTGCATCAGACTCCTGAGGCACAAGATTTATGACCTCTTGGTCATATGCTTCTTGTTGTCCTTAGCAATTCTACCCACTTCTTAGTGGAACTGCCTTCATGATCTTTTGTGAGCTACAACCAACCTCTGCAGTAATAGTCTTCCTCTGCTACATGATACCTCACCAAGCTTTCTCCTCTGATCTTTAGTCTTTTGGCATCCTTCTGGTTCTCTTCTCTGGAACCAATTGGGCACTCCTTGCTCTAAGTTGCTACAAATATTCTCACCTTCTGCTACCGCTATCTGCACGACAGTAAGACCACAAACTCTCCAGCTTTGAACAACTGTACCTCCTTCTCCTTATGCTTGCACTCTTTCTTCCTTCTCGTAGGAAAAACTTTTCCCTTAAACCTGTTCCTGCTCTGATACCAAATGATGAAAGGAGATTTTGGGGTATACCAATTTCCCGTTTCTTTATAAATTTCGATCCTGAGGCTTATGGGTTATAGCCCACAAACCTATCGGAAGCATTTATCTTTTGCTTAAGCCTCAAGACTAGGGACCATTCAACTATTGGAATACACAAGAAGGGAAACACAGGAACAAGCACCCGAACACATAAGGCCGAACTTCAAATATTTATACAACCCGCATTCATAAATCGTCAGGTCTACCTCTCGCTCTGACGCCTTTCTGTTGTCCTTTGTTATCTCCAATCTCTGACCGGTCAGTGCTTCATCGCACTATCTCAATATCGCACATCACCATTCCATTGCCTACGGTCATTTGACTTTGTCGAAATGTGATCGTCGATAAAATCTTAACCGTCAATCTGGACTTGATCCGATGGTTGTCACTTAGCTTGATCAATCAACTTGCGCGATAATCCTCCATTGTCGATCTACGCTTAGTGGATCCAACGGTCCACATCGATTTCAGGTGGACAAATAGCACGAAGATTAACCGCACGATAAAGAGGTTTCCTCTCTCCTCCTCGTTGCTACATGTCAATCACTAAGTGGGCCACCCAAAATACCACTTCCTATTGTGAAACCACTTCTTCGCCAATTAACACCCTCACATCTCTGCCATGCAATGACTGTTGATATATGAGATCCAATGGATCTCATGCATTCTCTCATTCGTTCGCCATTTGATTGATTCGGTGCTTAAAACACAGTTCCGCCACCAAACCATGTCTACACACGACACACCATACAATCATTGGATCATCATCGATCCTTACAGTGATCGATGGTCGATCAAACCTACAACATGGAATATTCAGACTATCTATGAACAACACACAAATGCACAATTCAACACTTAAACACATTTTATATTATACACATCATAGTTACAGATCTAAGGCATTTCAGCCTTAAGAACAAGTTCTCCTTCGACTACAATGTATCCCACACTCTGTTTTCACAGTTTTTCTGTCCATTGCTCTATCTATCTATCCCCTATCTGTCTCACGATATATATATAGAAAATGCAGGTTCATCGTTTCAGGAATATTGGATCCGATCACTGAAAGGATCTGATCAATCCTTCCCTTGATTTCCTCAACAACCCCTAAATCTCTCTATTCGTATACATATGGCAGATTACATTTAATTAAGTCTTCTAGAGACTTATCGCTTCCATCAAACTAGCTCTATTTATAACAGAATTTCCCTGGTTTGCTCTGATGGTCCACGTCGTCCTCCCTGCTCCGCTTTGGATTCCTTGTTTAATGAAGAGTGTCGGATGCTCCTGCATTAGTGCATAAATTATACATCGATCACAAGGGGTAACAATGGAAAGATTGGATTTTGACCGAGAAGGAGTTAGGAAACATGGACTTGTTTATACCACACTTTGTCGTGTCTAAGATATTAAGACGTTGTATTTATTAAACAAATTGGAACATAGTAACTTTTACTTCAACGAAAAAGTTGTTATTTACATAAGTAGACTTAGAAAAAATGCATCCTATGAGCTTGAATATAACATATATCAAAATAAAACAATCGACAATTTGACAATATGTTCATTGAACACAAATAGTTGTCCTTTAATTTTGAAGATATCATTGTTAACTATGATCTAATGAGTGTTGAAATTAGTTGTTTCCAAGAAAAAAAAGGAAAATAACCTCCATTGAATCCATTATTGTCAAGCAAATATGACTACATTCATTTATACCATTTACATGTAATTCTCACATACTACAGAAAAAATAGTGTGGTTGAGAATCATTCCACTTATACAAAATACCGAATTGAATCAACAATTGCAACATTCCATGTTGAAAAAAAAAACATTATAGTTGCAAATGTATATATTGCACCAAATGCAAACATTGAAGAAATAATTAATTTCATCAAATTCATTTTAGAGCACACATGCAACAACTGCCCAATTATGCTTGTTGGTGCTTTCAATTTGGACATGTTGCTAACTATCCATCAACAAAAAAACAACTTTCATTTATGCAAAATAATGGCTTGAATTTTCATACAAAAGAACCAACAATTGACTATAGCTTAATACTAGATCACTTTTGGATAAACCGTTTAGCTAGTACTATTTATTTCCATGTATTCTATTCTTATTGGAAAGATCACCATACAATATGTCTTATCATATCTTTTTTGTCGCCTTGAGTCATTTTTCCAATTTTCATATTCTACAATTTCATTGTTGACTTGTCACAATATTTGTCACATTTCCAAATGTGCACCTTTGCATATGCCTTGAATTGTAAACATTGAAAAACAAATAACATTTTCACAACAAAAAACAAGAAAACAACAAAAACATGAAAATAACAAAGTTTTGTAAGTCTTCGAACCATGAACATTAATTTGTTCAGTTTGTCTTGTATAACTATAAATTTTTATGTCATGCTTGGCATGCAATTTACACATTTTCGTTCTCACTTTGTTGAATTTTGCTCCATATAATGGATAGTATTATTTACTTTAGCTTCTAGTTCATATTTCCTTATTTCTTGTGCAACTACTTTTGATAATAAAAAATGTGTCCATAGTAATTCCTAATAACACATTTCCATAAATGAACTATATGTACATTTGTCAATGAAATGTATAAAACATTTTCTTTGTTATAACTTATGCACATTTACTACATAACCACCAAAAAAGGCTAATAGTAGTATAAAAACATAGTACAAGTATATATAATGTATTACTGTAGAGAATACATTGTTTTAAGTGTTTTTCATACACTTTTCTCGGACTTGATGACTTGCATTTTCATTTTCTAGCAACGATTGGTCCAATCATTTGGAACAATATCATTGAAACATCTAGCCCTAGCAAACAATTATTGGAAGAACAAATGGTGGAAGTTGAGAATCCAAAAAGATTAGGTTTTTGTTGCACTGAATGTTTCTATAGTCAAATGACATGTTTGCATTAAATCAATGTCAATGTTTTTTGAAGCATATTGTTTTGACATTGAATATAAACAGAGCAAAAATAATGGAAGCAACATCCTCGTCAATCATTGAAATATGCTCAAGAGGATATGAAAAGACTTTTGAAGGTTATATATTGGTTATTTATGGGCCAACACAATCTAAAAGTCCTAACTCTCCTGCAAAGGCGCAGCTGCTCCATGCTGATTTGGTTGATAGCCATGGCCAACTGACTATCACAGTGAAAGTGAGCAAAAATATTATAGAGTGTTTTGAAAACATTTTTTATTTCTAGAAACAATGTTCAAATTACAGATTTTGTGATAAGAAACAAGGGTATTTATGAACGAGGAGAATTCACGCAATTTTGCATAGTGTTATAGGACAAAACCATGGTTGAATCAATTGCATAGGTTTGAAAAAAACATAGACTATCTGTAGATAAGCCAATACACAGTCTTGTTATCTCAAGTTATACATATGGAGTTTGTTCAATAGGAGCAATAGTAATATACTACCACCAAAATAACAAGCAACTTGAACTTAATATAAAGGATGGTGAAGATACTAGAGTACGGAGGTGAGATTGCTACGGCCGCTGCTACCGAAACTAGGGTTTCTGTGAAACCTGCAACGGCAGGCCTGTCAAACTCGGTTCATACGGTAGTTTCAGGCGGACTGGTGATCAGGGCCACGCGGCCATAAGGGACAAAGTAGAATGCAACTTCCTCAGGGGGAGGGCCAGGAGCCTCCCCCCAATACGGACGGGCGGAAACAAGCACACGGAAGACAGGGAAAATGACAATGAACTGAGCGGCGGTACTCTGGAAATGAATCAGCGGAAGGGTAAGGACATAGAAACAGAGGAAAGAAGCAGGGCAAGTTCTTCAACTTGTAAGCCAGTAGCTACCCACAGACCAAGGGTGGAGTTCCCAAGTCACCGTATCAATGCTAGGATACAGTACATGAGAGATCACGCGTTGATCGGTAATTTCATAGGAATATGGCTGACGGAGAAAGCGTTGAGAAGTTGGATTAGCGCTAAATGGCATCCAAAGGGGCACATCTCTTTGCACCTGGGAGCAAAGGGGTTCTTTACTGCTATTTTTAACTGCCTGGAAGATCGCAACAGGATATTGGATGGGGGTCCCTATTTCTTCAACTCCGTAGGATTATATCTCAAAGCGTGGGTTGAAAGGTTCAACCCAAATAAGGAGGACTTGAGCTATGCGCCAGTGTGGATAAGGCTTTATTCACTGTCGTGGGAGTACTAGGAAGAAAAATCTCTACAAGAGATTCGAAATTCCCTTGGCGAGTTCGTAAAGATAGCAGAAGAAACAAAATCATGTAGATACATGTCCTATGCTCGGATCTGTGTCTATATGGATCTCAAGCAAGCGTTGCCAGACACGGTAAGTTTCTTTCATGAAGACTCTGAATGGATTCAAGTTATAGACTATGAGCATGTACCATTTAGGTGCAGGAAATGCCATGATATAGGGCATCTCTATAGAGACTGTCCACAAAATAAGAAACCCTCATCCCAAGATAGTTCAGATAATCAAACAACAGACGGCTTCACTAGGGTAACAAATCGAAGGAGAGGGAACAAGAAAGCAACAGGTAATCCCAAGGCAAATCCAGCTAATAAGACAATGCCCACAACTAGCAATAGTTTCGAGGCACTGGCCAAAAATGATGAGCAAGATCTGGAGAAGGACAAGCAGAAGGACAAAGAAGTCGATCCAGAACAATCAGGAGAAGCCTCAGAGCAAATAGGAAAGAAGATTCAGAAACAATCAAACATGCAATCTCAACCTACATCCACTTCATGGCATTCACAAGGAATGGATGTTGAATACACGGTGCCAAATGAAAAATTATCAAAGGAACGAGCAGATACCTCCCAAGAACCTCAAAGTATGGAAGAAGATCCAGAGTCTTTAGACATAGGGGAGTTGGACATACTAGGCCTGGAACTAGCATGCAAAACAAGGAATTTTGAAAAAATACCAGAACGGCAAGTGGATAACCTAGTAGAAGTCTTGAACAAATCACAGAAGAAATACTCTCTAGGAGTCCAAATAGGAAGTCCATGGATGGTAAATTTATCAACAAGGACAATAAGAAGAGAGGGAGGAAAACGAGATTAGAGAGAACTATCAAGATTGGAGAAATTTTAGTGGAGTCAGGGAGGTATGCCAAACTGACCAAGTATTTCAACGCAAACCCCCAAATTTCTCAATGAAGTTGATATCATGGAACATCAGAGGGCTCAATAGCCCCAGGAAAGGTAGATTATTAAAAAATATGTTGATGCAAGAAAAACCAAGTATACTCTTTCTGCAGGAGACGAAATGCAGTTCAACATTTTTGGAAAAAATAGCAGTGAAAGCTTGGCCAGGAGGGCACGTAGTAGCTGTTGATGCTCAGGGAGCTTCGGGAGGACTTGCAATCCTTTGGGATGCGCGAGTCATCCAATTAAATAATATACAAGCTAATAAAAGTTTCATTCAGGCAACCTTCCATCTCTTAGGTACTAATATCTATGGGCTGATAACAAATGTATACTTTCCTCAAGATATAGCTCAAAAAGCTCAAATCCTGAATACATTGTCAGATCTCAGCTCAGACAGGCCACATCCACTTTGGATCTCGGGAGGTGACTACAACATGACAACAAGCATAGAAGAAAAACAAGGAGGCAGAAGCAGAGCAAATAGTGATGGCAATCTACTAAAAAAATTTATTCACAACAACTCGCTGGTGGATGTTCCCACAAGCAATGGCCTCTTCACTTGGAGTAATAAAAGAGAAGGGGCGCAGCAGATTGCTTCGCGTCTTGACAGGTTCCTCATCCCAGATAATGCAATTCACTTAGGAGGGGAATTTACAGCATCTATACTTCCTATCTGAGGTTCAGATCATTGGCCTATCGAACTGCAATGGAACAGGCCAGGTAACAATCTCAAACATCCCTTTCTCTTTGAAGAATTCTGGTTAACTCACCCGGACTTTGAGAGGCTAGTAAGATCAACTTGGCTCCACTTCAATCCCACTGAAGGTAGCAGAATGTCCAGGTTTCAGCAAAAACTCAATCATCTTAAAGGGTTAATCAAAAGATAAAATCATAATACATTTGGCAACATCTTTACGGCACAAGCCACCCTCAACATAGAAATGAAGAAAATCTAGCAAACCATCATCACTGAAGGGCACACGGAGGAATTAACCAAGCAGGAGCAAGTCATAGAATCTAGAACTATAGAAAGCGCTAAACAGGAGGAAATATTATGGAGATAGAAATCAAGGATTAGATGGCTAAAAAATGGAGAAAAGAACACTAATTTTTTTCATAAAACAACGGTGCAGCGTAGAATGATAAATTACATTTCTCACATTAAAAATGAACAGGGGGATAAAATTGAAACTCATGAAGGCATTGAAGAGGAATTCCTAAGTTACTTTAAGAAAGCGCATCAGGAGCCCAATATAAATAGAATGCCGGCTATCAACAAGCTAATAAAGAACATACAAAGGATAATAACAGAGGAACATAACAGTCTTCTCCTCAGGCCCATTAACTTAGAAGAAGTTGAATAATCTGTGCGAAATCTGAAGGAAGGCAAAGCGCCGGGTCCGGATGGTTTCACATCAAATTTTTTTCATAAGTTCTGGGACTTGATAAAGGATGAAGTCTGGCAGGTAGTGGAGGAATCTAGAGCACTCAGATGGATGTATCCAGGGTTAAATGCCACCTTCATAGCCTTAATTCCTAAAGGGGAAGACTCCAATACTCCAGACAAATACAGACCAATTGCGTTGTGTAATATCATCTATAAATTTACTTCAAAAGTAATAGCAACAAGACTAAATTGCTGCTCCCTCTGATTATATCGCCCGAGCAATCGGGTTATGTCGAAGGGCGTCAAATAACGAACGGGATTATTCTAACGCATGAGATAATCCACTCCTTAAAGCAGACCAAGAAGCCAGGTATGTTGCTTAAGTTAGATCTATCCAAAGCTTTTGATAGTCTCAGTTGGCCATATATTCAAAAAATCCTTATAGCTTTTGGTTTTGCACACTCATGGGTCAGATGGATTTTTAACCTCCTATATTTAGCTTTTTTCTCTGTTTTAATTAATGGTATTCCCTCAGCTACATACCGTCCCTCCAGAGGTATAAGGCAAGGAGACCCCTTGTCTCCCTTCCTTTTTGTAATTATGGTAGAGGGATTGGGTAGAAGTATCACCTCGGCTAGGCTAGCCCAGCAAATACGAGGCCTTTCTTTCAATCATTCCCCTGCCTACTCCCACCAGCAATTTGTAGATGATAATATGCTTTTTGGCCATCCTTCAGTGCAAGAAGCTCGCCTCCTCAAATCTATTCTGTCAATCTTCTCTGATGCTTCTGGAGCCCTCATTAATCGAGTTAAATCCCAAATCTTTTTCTTCAATACCCCTATGCCTACCCAAAGAGCTATTGGACGAATTCTGGGATTCACTATTGCCTCCTTGCCCTCCAAGTATCTAGGCGCCCCTTTAATGGCCTCAGCTCTCAAGCACTCTTCCTGGAAGCAATTGTTGGAAAAACTTGAGACTCGACTCACCCTCTGGACCAATCGAGCTCTGAATATGGCTAGCAGAATTGTTCTCATCAAAGCGGTCCTTCAGTCCATGCCCCTGTATCTATTCTCCATTCTGGCCGCCCCAAAATGGGTTCTCAAAGAAATCAAGAATCTTCAACGCAATTTTCTATGGGGAAGCTCAGGTCAAAATCGAAAATGGGCTTTGGTGAAATGGGATAAAGTATGTCTTCCTAAAAAAGCAGGAGGTATTGGGCTAAGGGACCCTGAGCATAGTAATAAAGCAATGGGTGCAAAAATTTGGTGGAGATGGCTAACCCATCCCAACACTCCATGGGCCTCTCTCTGGATAGCCAAATATGCAAGCAACTGTCCCATGGAAGAACGAATACGAATGACAGAGATAAGCACGAGATCGATGTTCTGGAATTTGGCCATACAACACAGAAGCCTCATACAAGAACACAGCTTTTGGGAAATTAAAAATGGAACCACTACACAATTTTGGGAAGACTCATGGCAGCAGTTACCAAGATTAAGAGACATTCTACAAGATCATCAAATTCCAGAGTGGGAGATGAATCAATATGCCAAGGTCAGCCAATTCTGGAGAACAGCTACAACTCAAGAGCATAGGCAATGGAAAAATGCAAATCAATTTTTATTAAACTGCTCTGAACAAACGAAGCAATATCTCAATACAGAATTACAAAAGAGGCAAATCACTATCTCAGAAGGAATGGACACTCTCAGATGGGGTTATGAAGAGAAAGGAACTTTTACCACAAAGGAAGCGTATAAAATAATAATCCAAGATCGGCTAAACAAAGATAAACTTTGGGATGAAATTTGGCACACATCCAACTGGCCGAAGGTCTCCACATTCTTATGGCTTCTTTGTCACAATAGAATTCTAACTTGGGATAATCTTAGAAAAAGAGGCTTCTCAGGTCCATCTATATGTCTAATATGTAGGAAGGAGGAGGAAACAACCATACATCTTATGCAGACATGCCAAACTGGAAGAAAACTTTGGGAGAAGGTCGCTTTTCGCTGTCAAAAAGAGGGCAGAGTACAAGGAGATCTTAAAGCCACTATATGCAACTGGAGTCAAAAGCCATTTCAAAGCAATTTCCTTAATACTCTGTGGCATCTTATACCTGGCCTATTAATGTGGAACATATGGAAAGAGCGTAATAGAAGAATTTTCAAAAATCAATCTATGTCTCTAGAGCAAATCTGGAATAAACTTCATCAGAACATCATGGAGACTCTCTCAATTAGAGAATGGCACTCAGAAGACCTCCCCACTTCACCTCAGGAAAAAACAATATGGGACAATTGGGGGATTCAGATAAACCAAATGTTCACCAGTATAAAGAACCCCACAATGCAGGGACAGGAATTAAGCAATTGGATTCCGCCACCCATCAACATGTTCCAGCTTAACTTTGATGGCGCCTCAAAGGGAAATCCAGGGAAAGCAGGATATGGAGGAGTTTTCAGAGATCATAATGGTAATCCTCAATGCATTTTCATGGGCTCGATAGGCTGGGACACCAATAACTCAGCAGAATTGGAGGGATTATGGAGAGGTCTCAAATTAGCCCAGGAAAAAGGTTTCTTTCCTCTCATTATAGAAGGGGATTCGCAAATCATAATCAGAATGATCATAAAACTTATGCACGGTTCACCCATTCACAAAGTAAGCAACAGTTGGAGAATGGCCCAGAGGCTGGAGCTGATCAACAACTGGCTTTCTCAGCATCAAGCAATCTCTTGTAAACACACCAGAAGGGAAGGAAATAAGCTCGCTGACTTTCTTGCCAATCTTGGAGTGGAAGCTAAGGGTGGCTACTTTGAAGGTACTATTGCCAGCCTAGTTTCTGAGGACCAGATTGCCAAAGTCCAGGAAATTGTCACTCGGGACAAGTCTCAGATCAAGAATACTCACCCGGATGCGGGTGACTCTTCCAGCAATCAATGAGGAATTATGCCAAACAGACAGCTGACCTAATGGATGGCAGGTCGGAGGACTGCATGGTACATGCCGCAGGTGGATTTAACAAGTTAAAGGTAGGAGATTTAATTCCTGCGCAGCCTCGAAGTTGGCTCGAATTCATTTCGAGCATGGCTGCTCTGCTAACACTCCTGCTCAGTGCCATGGATCCGCGCAACGCAATTAATGTCTTAGGGTATTATGAAGCTAAGCCGCCTCAGTTCTACTGTATTGTCATTTGGGTATGGATGTTTTATTGGTGCTGGGGATGCCCTGAGGTTTTTAGCACTCTCATTTCTTTTGGTCTGCTCTATCTCAATTGTTCTCCCTGTTTCTCTGCCCTTGTAATCATGCCGCGTAGATGAGGAATCCCGCGCAGGGGAAGTCACTCTAGAAATAGAGGAAGCCTTTCACAACCTGCGCCTCAGATTGTCGCTCCTATTGCCTTAGCTCCACCCTCGTCTCCGTCGTTGGATCAGGATAGGTTTCCTCCGAACAATTCTTATCAGACCTCCAGGTTTTCTTTCCAGAGTCAGCTCAATAGGCCTATAGTGACAGTCAATTTTACAATATTTATCTCTGAAGATGAAGGCAATCAGTCTAGTTCAATTCCTTCTGTTTCCTCACCTTCTTAGGATGACAGTATTCTGCTCGGGGACCTATCGGGACGAGTTTATCATGCAGAACATATGCAAGAGGACGCCCCCGCTCTGGAAGCGCCTCAGCAGCCGGTTCCATTTCAGGAAGATGCTTTAGTCTGCGGGCCATCTCAACGAGATCTTGGAGTTCTGCACTTGGTTACTCATCCGAATGGCGAGCCGGTTCTGGACGCAGATGGTCTCATGACCTGGCTAGCCTCTACTAGCTAGGAAAAGGAGGACATGCCAACTTTGCCAAGACATGTCGATTGAACACAACTCCTTCTTGTCGGGTGGCTCTCTAGCTCATATGTTTTGTAATTTTGTTTTTATGTTTTTGAGTCTGAAGTTAGAGGTCGATATCTGGTTTATTCTCAAGCTTCAGGCAGTGATAACTGCAAATCCAGGCTTCACTTTTTGTCTTACAAATGATTATGCCAGGGGCTTTTTTGTGCTTTTAGTCAATGCAGGCCATGAAGATTGTAGGTCTGGTAATTTTAGTCAGTATGTCGGGAACCAAAGCAAAACCTTTGAATTCTGCATTGTAATTCTGGATGTAGGGCTGAAACGTAATATCCCTGTTTTTTTTGCTGAGGAGTGGCTTCAGCCTCTTCTGAGGTCTTGACCTCATTGTACATATTTTTTCACTTTTTTAATAGAATTAGCATTTACGGAGAAAAAATATATATATAAAGGATGGTGAAGCTGCAGAGGAAAATGGAATTGTAAGTTTGTTGATAAAATAACTATACCTACATTTTGAACAAAAAACTAATAGTTTCTTTGAAACTATGTTGTTGTATCTTTGTTTTATATTGTTATCAAGGTAGCAATTATCTCATTATTTTTTGAGCAGACTGCTTAACCAAAAATACGTTTCTTGATTCACTACATCTACTGTTGAATAATAGTCATTGAGAGCATTGTTTTCAAAATATAGTATGAATTGGAATCAAAGATGTCTCCACTAAATTTGTTCAAAAACATTGTCATAAATGATGTGAAAGGGAGTCAACAATTATGCTTTGGATCAACAAATTTTCTTCAGCCATTCAATAATGAATTTTCAAGAGCGCATTAATTATCTTTTGTAATGTCAAGAACACAACTTTATTTATTAATACCTTCTTTGTTCAAGTAACAATAGTTTTAATTTGTTGTATAGAATCTAGGATTTTGATGATACATGTTGGAGCTAACAATTCAATTTTCCTAGAAAACAAACACAGATGAAAGTGTTGAAGGCCCAAAATGTTTTATCTCCTCCTTTTCATCGAATTTGTAGTAAATTCAAACAACTCGTTCATCCAACCATAGATAAATGCACAATCTATAAAGATGGAACAACATTTAACAATGAGCACAGTGTTGAATGCACACTAGAAACAGAAAATTGCAAAATTGATTGTGTGTTACATATGCCATTGCTAAAAGAACATTGCCTAGTTATTGTTGAGACAATATTTCAGGAATACATGCAAATCATATCATCTACTATTTTCAATTTAAGAAATATTTGTATTTGAGGCATTTCTATTTTAACAACTAACACCATTATTGTTGAGATAAAAGAGTTGTGACCAACACACATAAATCTTCTTGCATACATCAATTTCATACATTTTGATAGTTAAGTTATTCTTTCTCTTTCCATTTTTTATTTTATTTATTTTGCCAATTCATAATTCACAAATATTTCCAGAAATAATAATATATATTTTTTCTTTTATTGCAAGTGTCCGAATTATAGAACACAAAAAAAAATTAGTTGAGTTCTTTCTAGATATTTGCTAGAATACCTCAATCAAGAATACTTTCTTTTCCTCCTTTTTTGCGATAACGAGTTCTTGTTTCTCTTTTTCGTTTAAGTTTCCCCGATCCATATGAAAACAGAGAGGAAAATTCACATTATGAAACATGAAATTTCAGTTATATCAAAAGTTCTATGACACTATGGTCCCATTTTTTGTTAATAAGGACATTATATCTTAGTTGCAAAGTAACATAATATAACTCCATAATAGTTAGTATGCCATATTATATATATGACAATATTTTTCTCTCCACTATTGAAATATTAGCTTGGATTCTCATTTGTTGTAAATTCTATAATTGTGTTCTATTAAGGAAAAAAAAAAAAAAGGAAAGAAAGAAAAAAGTTTCATGTGTATCAATGTGTTCATTTATGTATATGCCCAATTAAATGCTTTGTCTTAAAAGAAGGCACCAAAGGAGAATTGAAATAGTTGTGTTTTCGTTTTCTTTTTCCATAGATCAAATTGTCCTTATTTTCCTATTTGCATCATTGCTTTTCATGTAGTGTTCATTTTATAATTAGATTTTTTTTTCTTGTTCTCTGAGCTATATAGTGTTGTGATGGAATTATATACAACTGCAAATTTATTGTGCAATGAATTAAGAGATTTTGTGTCTCATTTTTTTTTTGCCTTTCCTTAAAATGCATTTCAACATAGGAAAAAAAATGAAATTCGAGATTTAAATATAATATAGGCAGATTGTGGTTTCATCGATACTAGCTACTTGGACTATGCTACTCAATTCATTTTTACTTATTTTTCCTGACGCAAAAATGGAAACCAATGTGCATAGTTACTAGAGAAACTTCTTCTTTCGAAAATTTCTTCCAACCCAATGCGGCATTTTGTTAATAGGACCATAATATCTTAGTTTCAAAACAACATTTTATAGCTACAAAAAATACTTTATACCATATTATACACATATCCATGTTTTTCTTTCCAATGTTACAATATTAACTTGCATTCTCATTTTTTCTAAATTGTGAAATTGTTTTGTCTAAAGGAAAAACAAAAACATAACAAAATTTGCAAGTATCTAGATTACTTGATTTTTGTATATGTTCAATGAAATGTTTTGCGTCAAAAAAAAATATATTCGACAAGGGTATCAAGACATTTGTGTTCTCTCCTTTTTTTTCACATATATCAAATCTTCTATAAATTTTATTTTTCTATTTGTCCAAGTGCTTTTCGTAGGTTGTTTTCTTCTGTCAATTGGCTTTCTTGCACAAAGTTTTTTATTTTCTAAGCTATATAGTGTTGGATTTCAATTATATATAATTTTGAATTTATTATCTAATGAATTAACAAAATTTGCATCTTATTTATGTTTTCTAATATTCTTTGTTTATTCTTTGTTTCCTCTTGTAATGCATATCAACTTGCAAAAAATTACAATTTTAGCTATAGTATAGGGAAAATGTGGTTCTTATAATCCTAAGTGCTATAACAATGGTGTCGAATAATTTTTTTGCTCTTTGTCACTAGCAATACATGGTGATGAGAATGCATCATTTCTTTAGCCACTTGTTTTTCGATTTCAACCTAATAGCTTATTATTTACCATAGCACATGTTAATAGTTTCCATTGTTTGGTCTATGATAATGATTCTTTGATGAATGGTGAATGATATATGTACTATTTCAAATAAGCGATCCCTTTTTTGTAGCACATCGACATTTCTATGAATAATAAATATATTAGTTATTTTGAACTGTGAGATCTTATGATAAAATTTTCATTGACCTATGTAATCAATCTTACTTGGAGATTATGACGGATTTTAGTCTCTCACTACCATAGTTTTTTTTGTAACAATATTGTCTTAGGTATTTTGTGTATTTATTATTTAACATGTACAATTTAGTATTCTATATATATTATAAACAAGAGATTGAGAAATTTGTAAAATAATCTTTGAATCATTGGTAACTTGATTTATTATTTTCAAACTCTCATGTCACTCTAGACTGTGTGCTTTCACTATAACAAGATGAGAATCATGATGATTGATAAAAATATCACTAAACTTGTATGTTTGGACACAACTACTTCCGAAATGTTGAAATTAGTTTTTCAATCGTTGAATCAAGTTCTTTTATCCCTTTATTCATTAAGAGTAATAGAACTATGTTCAATGTTAATATGGTTTCATTTAGCCTGGAATTCGAGGTGGAAACTGCTACTTCCACCAATACACCAATCAAAAACATATTTCATATGATAATTTTAAAACAGAGTTGCAGAGTATAACAAAAAATGTGTCTACAATTGCTCTCTAACCACTTGTTTTTATTGTTCCAATATTATCAATGAATCAATGAACTAAGGTCAATGGTGATCCAAAAAACGTGTCACACACTTCAAGCAATGGAGGTACTAAGGGAGCAGAAAAGCATAAATGTATGGATAAAGAGTTATGCATTTTTTAGACACTTATTACCTATTATTTAATATTGTTGCGAATTTTTGTGGAATACACGTTGAGTACACTCATCTGCCATTTGATGTACTTAGTATAGCAGTATTATGAATCCACAGAATCATGATACAGTTAATATGCACTCATTTCTAAAGCTAAAACTAGTCTACATGTATTGCAAATTTTAATATTTTAATGTTAATATGATAATTAATCTCATAATGGATCATTTTCCCTATAATTTTGTGATTATAAATCTTAGTATTTGTTTTATCATGTGATTTTGAAAATAAATTATTTTTTGCCCTTTATTATGAGTTCCCTATTATATTGTTCTTCTGCATGCAGAATGGTACAAGTTGCTACACTAGCTCATTGAATTTAGAAACTACAAAAATAGGAATAATGTGAAACTCATTTCTATGTAAACCAAGAAGTCATAAGTAGCATGTTTTACTCTTGTCCCTTTTTTAACTTCCTTCTTTACATTCATACCAAGGTATTTTTTTCACAAGACGAGTTACGATATATTTATTTTTGTACTAGGCCCCTACAAGGTCTCCCTGTGTGCCTCGGCTTGATATTTATATCTAGTGAAATATAGCTATTGTTGTTGTAATAAAACAATAAAAAAGGAAAACATGCTTTCATGTACAAGGGAAAAAATGCTCTTTGTTAGGTCCCTATAATACTAGTGATTACCCCATTACTATTGTAGTTGTATTCCTTATTAATATTGTTGAGCCCCTATTGTCCCCATATTTTTATTATTGTGCCCCATAGAATCCCTCTATTGTTATTTTTGTGGCTTTATATTATTATTGTTAGGTTGGTTGGGTTATATTGTGACTCCATAGACTCCTATATATAGAAAGGAGGTTTTGTCATTTGAATCATCCAAGAATTGTTCATTTTTGTAATGTAAAGGAGGTTGCCCCCTCAAAGAGGCTGAACTCTAAGGCATTGATCTCTCTTTTCTATCTTTTCGTGAGCTGGTTTCATAACATTTGGTGTCAGACTTTGGATTCTAGGGTTTTGCTGCTCCAAATAGGTCATCGTGGCATTTTCACTATAACTTTTTTTTTGTGACATTTCAGAAGAAGAAAAAAAAAACCCATTTGAGACGAAATCGCACTGAACCTCGGATCCGAATTTCAGAGCTTTTCGCGCTATATTTGCAGAGATACTATTTGAGGAAGTCGGTCTTTCTGTAGACTCCTAAATCACATTCCAAACAGGTAACTGAGGGAAAATCGTCATAACTTTCTCTCTGAGCATCGGATTGAAATTTTGTAAGAAGGTACAAAAATAGGATGGACTGTAATTTCTTGTATATTTTTTTCAGTGCCATAGGTTGAAATAGTGACAGTGGCACTTCATACAAGTTCGCTCTTCTGGAAAGGTCGATAATCAGGTCATCTTGGGAGATTGTGCATAACTCTTTCTTGGAGAATCCAATTGGGATCAGACTGGTGGCACTGGAAAGAGGACTCAGAGGGCTACTACAAGTCGCAATTTCAGAACTGGATGATCCGAAATTATAAAGATACATCAGATTCAATATCAAGCTCCTACAAAGTGAAAAATGGTGTGTAGCTTTTTTTTTTAATTTTTGCTTAAGCTTGGTTTGAAAAATTAGTTTGAATAAATTCAAAGGGCACAGTAAAGTATTATTATCGGTAATTGATGCCCCGAGGAAAGAAAATGCAAACACCTATTAAGCAACCTAAAAGCTCTAGCATGACTCATGAATAAGAGGAAGAAATGCAACATGATATATCAAAATTACGAGACCAAGTGTAACAAGTGTCACTTGCACAAAAAGTAACAGAATCTAAGATGAAAGATGTAGAAGCTAAGATGGATGGTTTAAAGAAAGGTGTAGAAGCTAAGATGGATTGTTTAATGAAAGGTGTAGAAGCTAAGATGGATGGCATGGAAGCTAAGATGAATGGAATGGATGCTAAAATGGATGGCATGGATGATAATATGGAAGAATTGAAGATAAATATGAATAAATTGCTAAAAGAAATGGTCACTAATGGTGAAATGGTAGTAAAGGAAACTCATGATGAGAACAAAAAAAATGTTAATCATGATTCCATAGACTCTAATGTTGGATCGAAGACCCACCATATTCCAAAAATCAATATGAGGAAGTTTGAGGGCAAGGATCCCACAACATGGATATTATAGATGGAGCAATTTTTCGATCTCAGTAATGTGCAAAACACACAAAAGGTACATATTGCAACTTTATATTTGGAACCAAATCAGTTTGTATGGTATCAATGGCTGTGCTCTCGTGAACAAATTATCACTTGGGCAATTTTTACGGAAGAATTGACAGCACACTATGAGGATAAAAAAAGCAACACTTTTTTTAGCCAATTGATAAGTCTCAAACAAAAGGGTTCAATAATGGAGCATATTGAGGAGTTCCAAAAATTGAAGATAAGGGTAAAAAATATTCCAGAGGAGCATAGGATTGATGTGTTCATAGGGACTTTAAAGGATAATATCCAACATGATGTTCACCTTTGGGAACCTGATTCATTAGAGAAGGCATTCAGGTTAGCAAGAAAAATGGAAAGAAAAATTATGGCAACCAGGAAGCATACCAGTCACAACCATAAAGATGGAAGTGTTGTTACCCCTAGCCTTCCACAACCTATAAAGTTGACACCACAACAATTGGAAGAAAAAAGAGCAAAAGGGCTTTGTTACAGTTGTGATAGCAAATACACTAAAGGTCATAAGTGTGCTGAGAAGAAATTATTCTACATAGATTGTGAAGAGGAAGAAGAAAAGGAGCAAGAAAGGTCAAAGGAAGAGGATATACTCCAGGAACAAAGCCTAGATAAAGAAGAAATGAATCCGACCATATCTTGTAATGCATTGGCTAGAATTACCACTCCTCAAACCATCAAGATAGAAGGACAAATCAAGAAGAAAAAGGTAATAGTGTTGATTGATTCAGGAAGTACCCACAATTTTATTCATTTTAAGGTAGCAAAAGAATTGAATTGCTTCCTATATCTAGCACCAAAGTGTCAAGTGATGGTTTTAAATGGAGGAACGATAAATTGCTCTGGAAAGTGCCATAATATCAAGCTATTCATGGGAGAATATGTATTGACTAGCCCACTGCTTTCCATTCCAATGGGAGGTGTTGATGTTGTACTAGGAGTCCAATGGCTACAATCCTTGGGTACAATAGCTTTTAATTTTCAAGAACTTCTCATGAAACTTTCCACCGAAGGAAAGGAATTTGAATTAAGGGGTACTGCAGGGAAACCGGGAAAGATAATCAGCTCTAACGGTATGACAAAGCTTCTAAAAAAGGAACAAAGAGGTGTAATTGCTCAATTATGTTCTCTAGATGTTTCCACATCAGAATAATCTATTTCTCGAGATCTCAAAAAAGTCTTGGACAATAATTCAAAGGTATTTGAGACTCCCAAAGGTCTCCCACCTATTCGTGATCATGATCATGCTATTCATCTGATTCCAGGAAGTGTTCCTCCAAACATCAGGCCGTACAAATATCCCTATGCCCAAAAGAGTGAAATTGAACGTATGGTTGCAGAAATGCTAGAGTCTGGTATAATTCAACCGATTCAAAGTTCTTTCTCTGCTCTAGTAGTATTGGTGCACAAGAAGGATGGATCATGGCGCATGTGTCCGGATTATAGGGGGCTCAACAAGCTCACTATTAAAGATAACTTTCCCATTCCTGTCATTGATGAATTACTAGATGAATTGCATGGATCAATTTACTTCACCAACTTGGATATTTGTTCAGGATATCATCAAATCAAAATGAAGACTGAAGACATTCCAAAAACAACATTTAGAACTCATGAGGGTCATTATGAATTTTTGGTCATGCCTTTTGGCCTTACCAATGCACCTTCTACATTTCAAGGTTTGATGAATTCCATTTTCAAACCCTTCGTTAGAAAATTTGTGTTAGTATTTTTTGATGATATACTAATCTACAGCAATTCTTGGAAGGATCATGTTGAACATGTTGACAGGGTGCTACAACTATTGGAGGAGAAACAATTATATGCAAAAAGATCCAAATGTTTCTTTGGAGTACAAGAGGTGGAATTTCTGGGTCATATTGTATCTCATGAAGGAGTTAAGGTAGACCCTAGCAAAATTAAAGCCATTAAGGAATGGAAAATCCCACATCCATAAAGCATCTGCGAGGATTTCTCGGGTTGATAGGGTATTATCGCAAGCTTGTTAAGAATTATGGGAGAATAGCAGCACCTCTAACAACATTATTGAAGAAAGATGCATTTTCATGGACTCCAGAAGCAACAAAGGCCTTCGAAAATCTTAAAGAGGCAATGTGCCAAGCACCGGTCTTAGCTACACCGGACTTCACAAAAACCTTTATTGTGGAATGTGATGCTTCAGGAAATGGAATTGGTACTGTTTTAATGCAAGATGAAAGACCCATTGCTTTTGAAAGTCGTCCAATCAAGGGAAAGTTTTTACATAAAGCTATTTATGAGAAGGAAATGTTGGCAATACTACATGCACTTAAGAAATGGAAACACTACCTAATGGGAAGACACTTCAAGGTAAAAACAGATCATGATAGCCTTAAATAATTTTTAGAACAAAGATTATCCTCTAAAGAGCAACAAAAGTGGGTCACAAAGATGTTGGGTTATGACTTTGAAATCATCTACAAAAAATGGAAGTAAAATGTGGTGGCAGATGCACTCTCAAGAAAGGATGAGGATGTGGAAGCATTTTTGTGCGCCATTTCTATTATCCAACCAGATTGGATAAACGAAGCAAGGGAGGAATGGAAGAATGATGAAGAAGTGTGGGCACTTATTCGAAAGTTACAACAAGATTCTAGTACATCTGATACATTTAGCTGGAAAAATGATTTTTTATGGTACAAAGATTGCTTATACCTCTGTAAGAATTCGCAACTCAAACAAAAAATTCTTATGGAATTGCACACTTCTTCCTTAGGAGGGCACTCAGGATTTTTAAAAACTTACCACAGGGTTAAGAAGGAATTTTTTTTGGATGGCCTTAAATCAGATATTCAAAAGTTTGTGGCAGAATGTTTGGTTTGCTAACAAAATAAAGTTGAAACAATTAAGACCTCGGGTCTATTACAACCTTTATCAATTCCAAGCCAACATTGGGAGGAGGTTTCAATGGATTTTATCATAGGTTTTCCCAAATCTGAGGGAAAGAGTGTCATCATGGTGGTAGTTGACAAACTTACCAAGTATGCACACTTTTGTGCATTATCACATCCATTTAAAGCTAGTACAATTTCTACTGCATTTATGGAAACAATTCAAAAGCTACATGGAAACCCAAAGATTATTGTAAGTGACAGAGATCCCATTTTCACTGGAAATTTTTGGACAGAATTATTTTCTTGTCTTGGTACTCAGTTAGCTCATAGCTCATCTTATCATCCTCAATCTAATGGGCAAACTGAGATAGTAAACAAATGTTTGGAAGGATATCTTCATTGCTTTGTATCTGATAAACAAACACAATGGGTCAAATGGTTGCCTCTGGCTGAATGGTGGTATAACACTTCCTTCCATAAAGCAACAAAAATGACCCCATTTATGGCACTTTATGGATATCAACCACCATCCATCAAATCATATTTAAGAGAAAATTCTAAGTTTCAAGCAGTGGAGAATCACATTGAACATCAAAAACAAGTCCTCCAACTCTTAAAGGATAACCTCGTGTTGGCACAGAATAGAATGAAACAACAGGCAGATCAACATCGCAGCGAAAGAAGTTTTGATGTAGGTGATTGGGTATTCCTACGGCTACAACCATATAAACAAATGTCCCTCAAGCAAGCTAAGAAGGATAATAAATTATCACCAAAGTATTATGGTCTGTACAAGGTGTTGCAAAAGATTGGTACTATGGCATACAAATTGGAGCTTCTTGCAGTGTCTCTAGTGCACCCAGTTTTCCATGTTTCATGTTTAAAGAAGGTTATAGGCGACAAGCTCCCAGTTCAAACAATATTGCCAGAACTTGACGAGGAAGGAAAAATTATATTGGAACTGGAAGCAGTCACAGAAACAAGAACTCGACAGCTAAAAAATCAATCAATTTCGGAGTATCTCATCAAGTGGAACAACTTATCCGCTGAAGATTCCACATGGGAGGATGAGAATTTTATACAGAAGCATCCATAACTACTTAAGCATTGAGGACAACACTTTTTTGAAGGAGAGAGGCATGTTAGGTCCCTATGATACTAGTGATTACCCCATTACTATTCTGGTTGTATCCCTTATTAATATTGTTGAGCCCCTATTGTCCCCATATTTTTATTACTGTGCCCCATAGAATCCCTCTATTGTTATTTTTGTGGCTTTATATTATTATTGTTAGGTCGACTGGGTTATATTATGACTCCATAGACTCCTATATAGAAAGGAGGTTTTGTCATTTAATCATCAAAGAATTGTTCATTTGTGTAATGTAAAGGAGATTTCCCCCTCAAAGAGGCTGAATTCTAAGGCGTTGATCTCTCTTTTATATCTTTTTGTGAGCTGGTTTCATAACACTCTTTGTCACATATTAAGAAATATATATATGGTTATGTTTGATGTGTTAAAGCTTATATTGTTTTAGTTGCCAACCTTGCAGGAAATTTCATGGATTTTGAACATTAGAACCACCATGTGTTCTGGATACTCTTCTATTTGCCTCATTGTTAGCGTCACAAAATTTGCAAGTTTGCCTTCTTTTTCATATCTCTCTTTTTATTTTCTCATCCAATTTAACTAGATATATAGAAATAGTATTTCGAGAGTAACCTATGAATAAGAAAAACATTGATTAACATTAAGTCAATCTAAGGATCCCTCGAAATAGAAAGCATCTCTATGAAACCCTAATCAATTTTCTTATTAATAGGTTTTCGTTAACAAAGGACACAATGTATATCTTCTCATCATTGAAAAATGTTCCATTTTCCTACTCCTTTTCAAGGTTTCTGACTTAAATAAAGACAAATGTTATCATTGATATTCCCTTTCATGTACTGGTCAATGTTCATAGATTTCCTCTAGCCGACTTTGCACTTATGGATTGTGCACGATAATCCCAAATTTGTGCCATTGGAGAGAAACTGAGTGAAAAACGTGATAACTATGATATCCCTGGAGATCTTAGGTATACTCTCCTTTGTTCAGAGACTCAGAATCCAAAAAGTTCATTACTCATTTTCCACTGCTATTTTTATATGGTTCTTATTCATTTCTTTCATTGAAATATCGCTACACATGATACAACTGTCTTCAAAGATTTTTATCCCAAAAATATATTTGATTTCTTAGGAAAAAAATTAAAACAACCTTGTATTTTACTTGGAGGAATAGTTCTATTTATAACACGTATATAATATGCTTCTGGCTGCCTAAACAATTTTCTTGGTGATTATCAAACACGGTCTACATTAGTAACTTTAACTATCAGACATGTAAACAATTATTTAGAAATTACTGAATCTAGTCTTGATTATTATTTTCAAATAACTACAATCCAAAAGTTTCTTTAGACATTGACAAATCTAGTCTTTATTGCTAATATTAAGTAAGTAGTACACAAGAGCTAAATGTAGAATTGTATATGTGAGTCATGTTTCATTCTCATATGTAGTTAAGACATGAGCATAAATTAAATGAACAGAAAAGCGATAGAAAGCCTTTGTGTTACTACTAATGCTCTTTGTGATTCAAAATAAAATATCAATACTCACTCATTCCATGACCGATGTTCTATAAAAAAAAATATATGAAAGATATAATTTAAAAATTCAAGAAATAATTTGCATTCCTGTTATCGGGTTTACAAGAAGCCCTTTTTTTTCTTTTCAGCATCACAAAATAAAAATAAAAATAAAAAGTGTTAAACAATTCTTTTCTTTTTTGAAGACTTAAGTCGCAGTATGGATGAAGAAACATTTTGTAAAAATAATTAACCTCGAGACTAGCCGACCTCCCGACCACGTGACTTCCAAGCCGGGATGACTAGAAATTTTATTATAAATAATCTGGTGACATCCCGACCTCAGCATTGCCCAACCTTCAAACTAGCTAGCCTAATGAAACCACTCAACTATGTTATAGTCGGGGTCAGGATAAAATAAGTGAATCACAAAAAAAAATTCCCTATTGTTGGACCTCCTGACTGTGCAATCAACAAAATAAAAAAATAAAATAAAAACCGTCTTGATTTGTGTGCAATGTGCATTTTTATATCTGAATTGAAAATTTCACATTTCACATGCAATTGATTCTTTGTTAAAACAATAAAAATTTCCTCATGCTTTCTCGATTCAGAAAATGAAAAAAGTCGAGATGATCACGAGCATTCAATGAACACATTTAGTTGCGTTATTTTCATATTTTAAACAAAAGTTTAAGAGTTTAGAGTGCCTTTTCTGCATGTTATTTTCTTAAACCTAGTTTGAAGAAACGTTGAATTAAGAAAACATAGTACCAGTTTCAAAAAACATGTGTAACTAGACTATCATTTTACGAATTCCTCCATTCAATTTCAAATTTTAAATAAGGAAAACACACACACACACATATACTATGTTATTGTTCATAGATGATCAAATGTGGAAAAGCCACTCGAACCTCCGATTGTGCAACCAACCGATTTCCCGACTACTTGACCTATCAACAAAAGTTGAGTATGGTATAGTTGGAATTGAGATATAAAACATTAATAAGAAAATGCCCAACTGGCTGACCGCCCAACATCTGAACCATCTGATCATTTGAATAAAATACTATTTTTGTTGCTTTCTGTGCAGTGCACTTTTTAATAAAGATTTTCAAATTTTCTTGTTTAACGTTCAATTTATTATTTGTTAAATCAATAATAAATTTTATAATGTTTTCTAGATTCCTGAAAACAAAAACAATTCATATGTTTACAAGAAATTAATGCACACGTTTGTTTGTGATTGTCATGTTTTTCTAAACAATATTTTAAGATTTTAGGCTATTCTGCCTACATGTTATTTTCTTAAGTGTTGTTCAAAGAAAATTTGAATTAAGTGAATAGGGTACCAGTTTCAAAAAACTCTCTCTAAGCATAACATCATTTACTTAGATTTTTCTCAGTTTAATTTCAAATTTTAAATTAGAAAAACTTATGTATGTGGTATTGGCATTTACAAGTCATAAAATGCCAAAAAAAAGAAACTCTCTAATGGAAAATTTAATATGTTACATTTTTTTCCTACATGTTGTTCTCTTAACTCTTGTTTGAAGAAGAATTGAATTGAGGCAACACAATACCAGTTTCAAAAAAAATTGTTTAAGCATAATGTTATTTCATTTTGCAAATTATTGAATTCAATTCCAAATTTTGAATAATCGAAACTTATATATGCTTTTTTAATTTTTACAACTCATAAAATGTCAAAAAAGGAAAAATATCCAATGGAAAATTTAAGATTTCAAGGTGTTCTAGTTGCATGCTCTTTTCTTAATTCCTATTGCAAGAAGTAATGAATTAAGGAAACACAGTACTAGTTTCAAAAAAATATGTGTAAGCATAATGTTACTTCATTTAGAAATTCTTGAATTCAATTTCAAATTTTAAATAAGAAAAATTTGTATATCCTATGTCACTGTTTACATGTTGTATAATGGTAAAAAAAAGGAAAATTTGCAGCAGAAAAGAAACAAATAGAGCATATTAAAGAAAATATTAAGGGGATGGATGTTGCACCAACACAACAAGTGAACTTCAGTGCATTATTCATGTCAAATTCAACCTACAAGACACAAAAAGTAGGTACGAAGAGCTAGGAGGAGATATTTGAATTATTTGATTAAAGAGAATGGTTAAAAAACACAAGAGCTATTCAAATAGAGAACCATCGATTTGAAACAATCAGAGGAACAAAGTTACATAAAGTAGCTACTAGGGCCATAATATTTCCCTATTATGACATGATTTCGTGTATTCTCTCTCGCGCTGATATTAAAAACCGAACAATATCTAACCATCAATATATTGTGATAGCCTCCTAGAAATATGAAGTCTTATCAACCATATATAAGCTCATTCCTTCATAAGTTTCGAGGTATTGTCTTGAAGAAATTTTAAGAGAATTATGATATAGTAATTGAAGACTAGTTGAGAGAAGAAGCAGAAGGTTTTAAGCTCGAAGGAAAAAAGGAGTATCCAATAGCTATTTTTAAGAATCATGTTAGATTTCTTATTAAAATGCTAAGCATATTATATGGGGAACAAGATCCTGAGCATTGAAAATTAAATGGATCTCAATAATCCATAGCATTTTGAATGAGGGGAAACACCTAAATTGGTTTGACTTCTTATCACAAAATATCACATATTTAGTGAAATTGTCATTGGCATCTCCCCTTGGGTTCAATTATAGTTTTGGTATGTCTTCCTATTTCATAGATGTTGTTATTGCCTTGGTCCCATTTCCCCTCATGAAATGTAATTACTGATATGACTAGCAACTACTGATTCAAAATTATGCTCCTATTCTATGGAAGTCTAATTTTAAATACTATTTTTATGATATTTGCCACTATGCTTTGATTGCTTTGCATGAAGTCATGTTTGGAACAATACCTCATAGAATAAGTGATAATTTGAAAGAATGCCTAGAATCAATAGGTCACTGGTTTGTTGAAGGCCTATTTTCCTACGTCATATTTTTTTGAAGTGAAGTTGGTCCCCATCTTCTGCCCCAATATATTTGAGAAAGACTTGCTTTGAGACAAGTGGATAATCAAGCTATTTTGAATGGGCAAGCCAAAACATTGAGTAAGATTCAAAAGAAACTAAGGCCAAATTTTCCAATACAGTTTGGTGACATTAATATCTAAGACAAAGGGCACGGAATCAAAGAAGCCAGAGAGCTTGAGGAAATTTGGTTATTTACTTTGCCCCATTATGACTATGGTCCTCAAGGTCTCATTAACACTCATTATATAACAGTCAATTATATTACAAAATTTATTCATTGGGAACCATCTTTCGATGTGGTTTTTATAAACATTGATGAATTTCAGCAAGATGTACAAAGAGACAAACTCTTGCACAGTGAATCAAGAGGGAAATTGTAAGAATTTAGAGAGGAACTGTTTGAACATTTCCTAAAGGAAAAGGCTCTGCACCTCAACATTTCATTCAAAGAGTTAAATTCTATTGAATTTATGCAATTTAATTTCAATTAACTCACTTCAGACCCTTATATTGTTTCTGAAAAGGGAACAACAATAGAAATTTAAAAATTAGAAGGTTTTGTTGTCATAGGTAAAGAAGTTGAATCCAAAATGGTACAAAATATGAAAGAGGAATAGGAAGGTATAGGAGGATAAAATACTCCAAATAAAGAAGAAACATATGGACAAGATATTTTTGTCATTAATTATCTGGAGAAAACAGAGCAAGAGAAACTAGAAAGTGCAAAAGTGAAAGAAATCAAAGTACCTATGTAGAAAGGAAAACAGGCATCTACTGAAACCAGTACCAAGGAAAATGAGAAAAAAATGGAATCACATAACAGATTGGATACTATATCTATTGTATCTCCTCATTCATCAATAACACTAATTTCTACTAAGATTCCATGAGAATCACTCTTGTTTAAACTGATTTCTGAATTAGATCAAATTGCAGATACTATTCCTTCTTTGAAAGATTATTATTTTAATACTCAAAGGAAATCATTTGTCTGAAGAAAAAAGAAAAGAAAACATGACACTCTGGAAATTATATCTGAATTTAGCTGACAATCTCAAGGAGAAATAAAATAAAAAGATGAGGAACTTTCCCAAGGTTTAGGAGCTTTTGTCAATTACAATAAGCGTCATTTCCATGAGCTTGCAGCTTCGTATGATGACAATTTACATAAAATTAAAGTTTTGGAGGAAAAATTGAAGAAAAATGAATTGTTTATTGAAAAAAACTAGCAACGGAATTCTGCTACTTTAATTCAAGGATTTGTTGTAGAAAGAGAAAACCTGCAGAAGAATTTTCAGAAACAATTGGAACAAGCAAATGAAAAACATGAACATGAGATTCAAGAATTGAGAAAATTACATGAAGATCAAACTCATATCTATAAGGAAGAAGTAGAAAACAATTATGCCAATATTGTCACAGCTTTTAAATAGGAAATTGAATCTATTAAATATCAAGCGAATGGGAATCAATAGCTAACACAAAGTCTCGACATTTTCAAAGATCAATATTTACGAATTTGTCTATTTCTAAGGAAGAATCAATCAAACTTCTATAAGAAAAAGGGATAAAATCTCAATATTTTATCAATAAATTAAATATTTAAGTGAAAGAATTGATTCATTGGTAGAAGAATACAAATAAAATAAAAACAAGTTTATGTCTATACTTTTCTGGGAAAACAAATTTCGATAGAATGGAATTCCAAGAGTTTCTAAGAGATAAAATATTGATTCTTGCTTCACTAAGTTGTAGGGAGAAAGAGAAAAAAGAAATCAAAGCATGCATACAAATGACATATGAGAAATTTTTATTAATTTGGGAAAAAGGAACAATGTTTTATAGAAGAATTTGACTTGTTAGGTAGCAAGTTATTAAAAGAAGAAGTTCCAAGAGAATTAAAACAACCCATAGAAGATTTTTTTGCCAAGGACTAGGTAGAAATAAAAAAACATTACAATTTCAAGACAACAAGTTTTCCAAAATTTTCTGCAACTTCCTTTTGAGCAAATCAACCTTATTGCCCAGTTTGAGGTCAAATATCAGAATAAGAAGAAAAAGGTACAAGGATTAATTTTGCAACTTCAAGATCAACATCAATCAACTTCCTTCCATTTATTTCTCTGTGCTATATAAGTTATATTCACAATGGGAATCTTATATCCAAGTACATGCACCTCGCCTGCTACTTAGTATCAATTATGAAGACTCTGAAGATGAGGAGAAGATATATGCTTTCCTGCCAAATTTCAATTGAACATACAAAATTTTAGAATTCATTTTACTTTCAGAAAATACATTGCTTTTCATGTTCCAAGGCCTATTTTATTTTATTATATTTTAGTATCTATAGACCTTTGTGCATTTGTGAAAAGGGTCCAGAATCATCAAAGAATGGAGACTTGGATGTTTTTAATAAATTTTGAAATCCCAACTCTTTTCAATACCATTTTCAATGCTCATGTGTGATGCCTTGTGTCATTTAATGGAGTGCATGATTTTGACTACTTGATAAATTCCTCTCATTTTACTCTATGACTTGTGTTGTTTGATCTTGAATGAATATTTGATCATTCTGTTTAAGATTCCTTGTGACAATTTTTCAATTCACATCATTTCATAATCAAAAATTAAAAAATTTGTAGATCTACTTATTTCTAGTTGGTCATCGCAATGTAGTACTCAAAATGTAGACAAATGTGCTCTCCTCTATGACATAGAAATTGTTATTTTTTTACTTCAAATTACGAATGTATAGATATTCCAGAAAATACTAAAAAAGATGGATATATAGTATCAAAACCCGAAAATATTTTGAAGTTTTTATTTAAATATTCAGCCAAAATGTCTCTGTTCAATCTTGTGAATTCAATTCCAATTAGGAATTTAAATGTCATGATATTATGTGTGGTGTTATGTCCATTTAAATCCTTTAATTATTGGAATTTAGATTGATTAAATCATTGGTTAATTGTGCATCTGTTGTGGATATTGGTACATGCATAATGTATAGGACTTTGGAGCAAGTGTTTGATGAATAGAATCTTGCGAAAATATCTTTTGTTTTTGTGTTGCAGATATATATGTTAACATCAAATAGTTCACAAATTCATTATACTGCAAAACATTTTTCCTCTGTATGTCTATATGTATATGGCAGTAATGCATTTATAGTATAATCTTGTGAATCATTGATAAATTACTCTTGTTCAATGTTTCTAATATCCAGGTGTCATTAAGAAATTGGTAGTATTATTTTCATTGCAAATGAAACAATTATAAAAAAATTGTACATTTTTTTTCTCATATTAGACATATCAAAACATGGTGCAAGTGTGCAAATAGACTCAAACAAATAGTCATCATAGTCATTGATATTTTGTCCGGAATTCTACAAGCCTTTTTCAAGTAATAATTGCTCAATTGACAATATGTCAAAGTGTCCAAGTGAGAATTTCTATGCGCATTTGCGTGGGCCAATTGCTTCAGTTATTGAAGCTAGAATATCTATTGTGCTATGTGACAGGAGTCGCCCAAAATTTCCACATACAAAAAATTGATTATCTTGCAAAATATTATATTCATTTCCATCAATGGTTGGATTGAATTGTAGATATTAGTTTAATTTTAGTTTTATATAGACAGTGGGACCATTGTTACAGGTGGTATACAGCCATACCAAATGAAAAAAAAAATGGAACTTTGATTGACCAGATACTGACTTGTTGCAAGAGGACTTTTGTCACATTTCAACAATTCCTTATGTAAATTAGATGCAAACATATCAATTCTTGCAGTCATAATCATGCCTTGATCCCTATTCACATTGGTAATTCTTATAATATAAAAGAATCATCTATTTCTTGTTAAAGTGTTTAGCATTTTATATGGCACATAAAAGTTACTATTATTTTGAGCATTGTTGTACAAGTTTCCTAAACATGATATGGTCCACTAGTTTTTGTTGCATTGTTTTTTTTTGTTATGTATGTGTGTGATTATGTCCATGCAAGAGTTATGCCTATAATATGAAGCACAACGTGACAACATATTCCATGTTGAATCTCGGTTTCACATTAAGTGTGCCCAAAGTTCCAGCAGAAGAGTTATTATACACAAAGCTAGCAGAAGGAGTTGGCCAAATACTTTCACATTTTGTCAAAAACTTCTTTGTCAATTACTATGCTCTTGTATTCATTTGTATCAAGTATTTATCTCTCAATACAACTGAAACTAGAGAAATTAGAGTTATCAGGTTTTTTTTCTAACAAAATAGGTATTTTTAGAACATGTGTTTCTTCTCCAACTCGAGTAGTGTTCATAAAAAATACTTTTCCAGAAGTTGAATACAAAGACAAAAACAAAACAATATGCATTTATTTTCCACTTGACATTTATTATATATTTAGCAATGTGTTTCCAAGTTTGTGAATAGCTTCAATTTTGTTGTCTCGACAAGATATACTATTTTTATCTAATTTGTTTAAATGCAATTGTAATGGAGCAATACATTTTTGTCATATAAGAGTTGCAATATGTTGTTGCACCATAGAGATCTAAAATAGATTGATCATTTTTGTTTCCTTTCCACACTATGTTCTTGTATTCAACTGTCTCAAGTGTTTTTCTCTGAATACAATTGTAACTAGATATAAATGTAGACACAAATAGACATGAAATATAAGCTTTGAGAATTAGTTACTACAATTATAGAAAGCCTTTATAGTGTCAAATCGCATATATACTTATGATATAATTAACTAAGATGAGAGTCAAGAAAAGAATTGCCAGTGTGCACACAGTGAAGTCTTTTCACAACCTATTGGACAGAGGAAAATCTAGTCTTCTATATTTCTTTGTTCTGTAATTTTTTGGTATGAAACTTATAATCTAAATATTCACCGAATAATTTTCATTCTTGTTGTCATGTTTACAACAAGAAATTTTTTCTTTTGTGCATCACAAAATCAATAAAAGAAAAAGCCTTAAACAATTTTTTTCTTTTTTAAAGAGTTAAGTCACAGGTCAGATCCAAAAATATTTTGTAAAAAAAAGTCAAGCTCCCGACTACTAGACCCTCCAACCACATGACTAGCAACTCGATATGACTACAATTTTTTTTATAAATAATTGGGTCAACCTCTTGACCTCAACATTGTCGGACTGTCAAACTACCTGACCTGATGAATTCAGCCGACTATGGTATATTCTAGGTCAGGATATAATAAATTAATCATAAAACAAACAAAACAAGTTTGATTATCCGACCTCCCGACTGTACGATCAACTCACAAAAAAATCCCGTGAGCATCCCTACAGTAATATTGTACTCTTCACACTTACAGAATCTTTTGGTGAAAGTTTAGTCTCTTTTATTTTTTTTTCTATAATTTTTTCTTTTGTGCATCACAAAATGAAAAAAATGAAAGTCTTAAACAATTTTTTCCTTTAAAATAATCAGCCCGATCACTCGGCTAGAAACACAAAGTGAATACAAATTTTTTCTATAAATAATCGGTTCAACCTCCCAAACTCAACATTAGCCAACTATCAAACTACCCGACCTCCCTACTTTAGTAATGCCCGACTATGAAACTACCCGCGCTAATGAAACTACCCAACTATGGTATAATCGTGATCAGAATAGAATAAATGAATCGTAAAACAGAAAAAATGCCCAATTGTTTAACCTTTGTACTACATGATCGTCCCAATTAAAAAAATATAAATAAAAAATACCCTCTTGTAATTTTTGTACATTGAGAATCAGTTGCTTAAAGTCTATACTTATTTATTTGTTTGTTTTGTAATTTTTTTATCAAGCATATAATTTAAAAATTCATAGAATAATTTGCATTCCTGCTAACAAATTTACAAGAAGTTTTTTTTCTTTTGTGCATCAAAAAATGAATAAAAACAGAAGTCTTAAACATTTTTTTTTCCTTTCGAAAATTGAGTCGAAGGTTGGATTGAGAAACATTTTGTAAAAACGAAATACAACCTTCTTACTAGACTTGCAACACAAAGTGACTATGATTTTTTATAAATAATCGGCTTGACCTCCTAACCTCATCATTGCATGACTGTCAAACTACCCTGCCTCCCGACCTCCGCATTGTCCGACTATCAAAGTACTTGACCTCCCGAAATCCGCATTGTCTGATTGTCAAACTACCTGACCTAATGAAACCACCCAACTATGGTATACTCAGGATCACTATATAATAAATGTCATAAAACAAAAAACACCCAACTATCTGACCTCCCGACTTTACAATCGGTCCAACGTTAAAAATAAATAAATAAAATTCTCACTGTCCCAACAATATTTTTGTATTTTTTGTGCTTTGAGAATGAGTTACTGAAAATATAGTCTTCATTTATTTGTTTTATAATTTTTTGATATGAAACATATAATTTAAAAATTCAAGGAATAATTTACATTCCTGTTATTAGGTTTACAAGAAGGCTTTATTTCTTTTGTGAATCACAAAATGTATAGAAAAAAAAGTCTTAAACATTTTATTTTTATTTTTTCAACAATTAAGTGGGAGATCAGATCTTGAAAGATTTTGTAAAAAAACATCTAACCTCCCAACTACCTGACCTTCCCACCACGTGACTACCAACTTGAGGTGATTACAAACTCATATGGCCAAACCTTGGACTAAATCCCTTTCGGCACTACTTTTGTTATCCTATTACGCAACTATTATCCATCCTTCCAACTCTTCGTTACCCACCTCGTTGCTTGAACCCTATATATAATCCATGTATAATGTCAAATCGTACAACAGGATAATCCCACTACTCCAATCACAAGCTATCTCGCCCACGATCGTAATCTCATCAGGATAAGCCTTATCTAATTCTTTTTATAGATTCAACATTTTCCCCTTTTCTCCACACTGGACATCCTTTCTTTTTTTAAGAATGACTGTGTCATGGCCCTTTGGCTCTACGCCACGCATAGTATTTACTCGACATTTCTACATTGTCCTCAAAGAACAGGTGTGTTGTTGCATGAACTACCTTGAGTTAATCCTCTCAGTTGTGGCCTGCGATATATATCTAAATGAGTAGCCCACCACCTTGTTGAAGTCATACTAAGACTTTCCCTTCTGATCTTGGGTGATAGATGCATTAAGGAATTACTATCCCGTGGCACTTCTCTGCCTTCAGGTAGGGAATTCCTCACATTGTGGCATAGGCATTCCTGCAGTTCTTATCTAATAGAATCCTCGCGGCACCTTACATCGGGCTTCCACCTCACCTGCCACACAAAAACTATTATAGAATGCTCAGGAACTCTCTCAGCATCTCCTCGAGACTACTCATGGGTACTCGAGGCATTTGGTTATTGACAGGGGCTTGTGATCCTCATTGCCAAGCTCCCTATGACGAGAGTGGAGGCTCATGCACAACAAAGGCTAAAGCCTACAGAATTACCACAACAAGACATAATCACCCCGAGAACATTCGTTTGATCTTTCACATACTGTATTCATGGGTAGTATTTTGTAAACATATATCTTAATGTACACATTGACCATCTACGTCAAACGGGGCATATTTGTTATAGATTTGTAGATTAATACAAAGAGTCTCAGAGCCCAATTCTTCTAATTGCTCTTGTTTTGCAATTCAAATAGGTCTAAGGTCCTTAACTTCATTTATTGAATTATTTATGATATCATTAAGCATTTAGGAAAAACTGTTATGGGACTCTTCTTCAGTCTGAACTTCAAACACTCTGTAATTACTATTATTTACTATATTAACTTATTTACTTTTTCATGCAAGCATAGGACACATGTGCCCATGCATAATCATAACAACAATTAATATAAAAATTAGGAAAATATCGGTTCACAGTTGCATCAAAGATATATTCAAAACAACACATATTGCACTTGTTATTTATCCTTGTTGATTACAACGACAATGCAACATAACCCATTAATTGGAAATAGTAATCATACAATATTTATCTTTTTTATCTATAGTTAAATTAAATCTAGCCCTCTATCCACATCCTCTCTTCCAAATGTGTCTCTTTCTTTTGGAGCAAGTTTATTGTCGCTCCATTACCACTGTATCCTTTCTCTTACAATCAGTGCATAAATTATGTTCCCTTTTGCTCTTTATATTATCTCAAACAAGCATGGGCCTGAATATTTTGTTGAACCCATTTAATTTCATGAACCATACCCTTTACTTCATGGATCACTCAACCTTTAATGCCTATCGTCAAGTTCAGGTCTCTTATTTGCACAATAAATTGTATCATCCGTACCATAAATTCTCCATTTCTAAATCTACAATCCATATCCTGAGACTCAGTCACATTTTTCTTTTGTTATTCCAAATATTACAATATATGTACATTCTTTTTACAATGCAGCTCATACTAGAACCTTGGGTGCAACTGTCACATAGACAATAAACTCCTGAAAACTAATAAAAACTAATAACCAACAAAACCCTTTTTCCATTGTCTACTCTTTTCAGTTGATCTGGTTCAAAGTGAAGCAAATGTCAAACTGCACTAACTATTTACTTATTTGTTTTAAGAAACAAATTATCTATCAAACTAATAACTGTAAATATAAGTACACAACTAAATAAAAAAACCAACAACACAAATGTCATTTTGCAAAAATATTAAAAGTAATTCTGGAAAAAAAATAAATAAATAAATAAAAACTTGTTTTCCCATTCCATGTAAATAAATAACAATAAAAATAGAAGGAGCTCAGAAAAAAAATAAAAAATAAAAAATAATAATTTGATATTTTCAAAACATCATGTTTTTCTTCAATTAAGAATAATTAGAAATTAAAATTCAATATTTTGAAATTAGACATTGAAATGGAATAGTTTGGACTTAGTTTCAAAATACTTGGCCTTATTTTATCTTTGTTTTTAGCAATTAGTTACACATAAATTTTCCTCTTTCCTTGTATATATGAACTTGAGCTATAAATTCATATTCTTCTTCACACATAACATTTTAACTAAATAAACTAAAAACTACATACATACTAATCATGTATACCAATACACAATGACATGTATACACCGAGAGGCTCTTGTTAATATAGTGCATGGATTTAGCTCATATAAATTTATATAAAAGGATAAAAGAATAAATGTATAATGACAAATATGGTAAACAAAAGTACAAAGGGATCGTCTACTCACTACTCTTAGTTTTTAGCGTAAATACCTTCCTTTTTATTGAATATACTATTTCTTTTGGTCACCGCGTCTCCCTTTGCATTATTTTTAACTCTATGGTATGCTTATATGCTTCATTAGTATTTGTAAATAACTATAAAATCAAAATTATATGCTTCATTAGTATTTGTAAATAACTATAAAATCAAAATCATATTGTTGTGTTTGCCAGCGATATATCTCACATCTTAATGTCTTGCTGCCATGACTTGGAATAAATAGCTGAGAAAGATTGCTTTGTCTACAGAGGAATTTGCGAAATGGAACACGCCATCACTGACGAAATCAAAAAGATTGGGTGATATTTTTTCATGTTATGGGATGATAATGAAATCTCAGCGCAACATTCAGAGCAGGCTTGAATTTTATTATTTGAACATAATTATCTTTGATGGGTATCTTGAATGTTCCCTCATATAATGTCTCACGAATGCTGTGACAACGAAAGGGAACCTCAAGGAAAAGTGCACACACATTGTTGATTACCTAAGTTAAATCTCATTTCATATGTGCACAAATTGAGATTTAGATTCTATGTGTGAGGCCATATGATTGTTTTAAGGTTATGATCTGTTACGAGCATTACAATTTATATTCGAAGATCCCAATTATTTTTGAAGATATGCATAAGATGTCTTGGTTTCATTTAGAGTACAATGACAAATTAATAGCTTCTCCTCTGAAGTCAATGTAATGATATAAGAGTTTGAACATCGCAGAGTTGAATGATAAGGTATATTTCTCTACAAACATCAAAGAGTTGTATAATAGATGTATCTTTCTCTACATTCATTCTCATGGTCAATTTTGACATTGGATTTTGGAGTGATAACTAAAAAAAAGGCATTTCCATCTAGTGTTTTCTAGAATTCAAATCACTCTATAATGGAGGAAATCTGTTATTAACCCTATTCCAACTATCTTCCAATAAAATAAAGATCGAGTGAAAGGTTTATGTCAATATAATTGAATTTCATTTTTTTATGATTTAAATATTTATTTTTTAATGAATATTAAAGATCCACTAAAAGGTTTGTGTCCATATAATTGAATTTTGTTTTTTATATAGTTTAAAAATTTACATTTCTTAATGAATATTTGAATATTTGTTTATATAATTGATAATGTGAACTAATGTTGAATTATATCAGCCTTGAATGCGCACTTCTATAACCGTTGTAGTAATTTAAATGCTACAAAGAATTTGAAACTTTCCTACCCTAAGACCCCACTAAATGGTTCTTGTATTTCAGTCATAATTCAATTGGCTTTGAATTTCCATGTTGAAAACGTACGTATTATTCCTAACATAATTGCGTTTTCCTTTTGCTGTGCCAAATTGCAAACACATCCACCGGATTCCTTTCTAAAAGGTCTAGATGAATCAAAAGTAAATTAAAGGTTGATTTGCTTTCCTGTCTATTGAAAGAAATTTAAAAGGGGTTTTTCACCTTTATAGTTTTAAATTCAATATAAGGTCTAAGTTATTTTGGAAAAACTAATATGCATTTTAACAACGGAAAATAAGACATTTATGATGGATGGGGGTGTTAGAGGTGAGACATGTGGGGAGAATGTTGTCGTATAATGAGTAGGGGAGGAGGAATATGTGAATTACAAAGTTATAATCACTCTATTAATATTTTATTCATATGAGAATTGTTTTTTTTGTAAACTTGGTGGTACCTATCTATTAATTTTCGTAAATAAAGCAGGGTACATCCATATGTCTAAGAGTTAGGTGGCTTCAACATGCCTAGATCGAAACGAGATCTATTGGCCATTTAACCACAAAATACGCCATCCATAAACAAAAAATGATAAGTCTAACGAGCCATGCTATATAAACTTGAGAGTCTTTGTACTTCCTATTTTCTAAATAACTATAAACATATCTACTAGTAAGCCTAAAACTTTTGGAGTCAATCATGCAAAATGAAAAAACAAGTATACACTACCACTACTCATCATCAATTGAATCCACCAGAGCAGGATCGGTCACAATGGAACCCGACAACTCTGTGTGGGGTATTAAAAGTATATGCTACTCAATTTGGTTCAGCGAACCATTATACTACTATAATTGAAACCTTTTTTTAAATTCTTTAGTGTAATCTGAATGACCCCTCGGGGCTACATGCATGCCAGGGGGGGAATTTTCTAGAGATTTCACTAGAATTCTCTTCATCATCCAGAACAGATTGACATGAATGGGAATGTTAGTGTTTGCTATGCTATATTCCAATTCAGAATAGTAAACAAAGTGCTTGAAGATTATGAGGTAACTTGCAAGTTAACCATAAGTTTTTATGTCTTTATATGTAATTCATGAGCTTAAAACATGAATTAAAAAAACACTCAACAATAACATAATAGTAATACACTCAGCAATTGATAAAGGAGTTCACCCCTCCTCAGCTATGTCTCCTTCGTCCAACTTCCAATGGCTTGACCAAATCTCATTATCCTCAAAATCCTTCAGTGATGAAGAACACAGAAAGTGTGCTGACAAAAAGAGTGGCTAGTTTCCCCTTCAAGGAAACATTCTCCTACAAAGAACTCTCACTCTAAAAACATGACAACCTACAGTCAATGATGAAACAATCAGCAAGAAAATGGTTCTCAAGTCAAGACCCGATACTCCATCTAACAATGAGCACAACAAGTACAACAATTCACTTGAAGTATTAAAAGAAACATTTCCTCAAAGACATAATGAGAAAAGAGAAACATGAGCTAGACCATAGATGTCTCAGCTCCTATAGAAAACATATGAAGGCTAGAAAACCCCTACAATGTCCTCTCCACTCTCAAAATTCTTCAAAAACTAATTCAACCCACTGGTTGATCCTAGCAACCATAGACTCAAACATACAAAATCTCTCTTCAGAAGTGCTCCAATGGCTTTGAAACGTGTTCCCTTGGCTTCAGAAGACCAAAAAATGCATGTCTAGCCTCTTCCCGCTCTTGAAAAGACCAAAAATTGAAGACGATATGAGTTACCCTAGCCTTTTTGCTAGTCGCTCTACAATTTCACCAAAATTCAGTATCGGTTGTACAATTTCACCCCAAAATCCGCTAATGGGGCGCTAATTCTGCCAAATTTTGGGCGAAATTGTCGGAGCATTTAAATGACCTTCATGACCTTAACTTTGAAAGTCATGGCCATATTTCTGCCACACATCCTGGTGCTAGCCCCGATGGCCGGGCCCTTAACTCCTTTGCTCGGTGGTTAATGTTAGCAGTCTCGACCCCTGCTCACATGGTGGCAGATAAGATGGAGGTTAGGCTGGCAGTTGGAAGTGTGTGGTTAGGTTGGCAGTCACAGTTTGGTCTGGTCGCATAACATGGTTTTCGATGGAGGTTAAGTTGCTATTTAAATGGCATTGTCAGTTTTCACGGTGGTCTCCAAACTTGTTCACATGGCAACAGTCATATGGGATGGCGGTTATGGTTTAATTTTACCGCCATAGGGTTAACGCTGGCGGTAACACAACATGTCACATGGCATGGTTTATGCGCCGACAGTTAAACGATGTTTGGGGGCGTGGTTAGGCCCTAACCATGGTCTATGGACCAGGGTTGGGGGTTAACCATGGTCCCCCACCCCCCAAATTATGCGTCAAACACGTTAAATAAAATGTCTCTACCACCATATAACAAGTCCCATATGTAGTTGGTTGGTAAGTTGTTTGGCTAGTTTGGTGGAGGTCCTGTGTTTGACTCCAGCGGAGGTGTAATTCAACTTCAACACAATTTTGGTGGTCCTCGAGCTGCCACATGGCCACTCCTTGTCATGCCACGTGGTAGCCCCTTGTCATGCCACGTGACGGCCTGTAATTAGCCACCCCAAACCCAAAAAACACGTCATATAGGCACCTGCCATGTGTCCAGTTGTCATTCGTCATAGGTCAAATTTGCATAGTCACCTTGCCATGCCAGCCTGCCACGTAGGCAGCACAGTCAGCCTGCCACATTAGTAGTACACACTGCTGACTGTGTAGTGCTGCTAATTTTTTCGCCAAATTCACCTATTTGATAAAACGGACAAAACATGTTTCTGGGAGCATATGATGTTCGGTTCATGTGAAACAAGTTGCACCAAATTCATGACAGTGAGCACTACACAGTCATTCAAGTTCCACACCGATCTGACAACTTTGCATTTTGAGCAAAATTTCCATCTCTGGATCACTCCTCCCCACTAGGATATTTTGGATCCCAAAAGATCACTTTCAATTGTTCAACAGTTGAGGGTATAGTTCCTCACCTTTGTAATATTGATCCATTTGGCCTTGCTCGGATTGGTTCCTTTGATCCCTACACAAAGGTAGTCCACACTTCCTCATTTCAAAGTCCTTGTTCTACTATCAAGAATAGTGTCTTGTTGTAGTTATTCAAGGTACTGAGGAGAGAAATCCTTAATGGACTTCTTGGCTTTGTCTATGTCTCTATAGCCATCAATAGCAACATCCTTCCCAAAAATGAAATCCAATGGCGATCTTCTGCAAAATCTTTACCAAGGATCAATTCCAAAAATAATTTGTAAAATAACCCAAACAAGCTTCACATGGAAATACTTATATAAATGAGTGCTTGACACATTTGTAACATACTGAATGTGTTGCAACTGCTCATACCAAAGTTTAGGATTCTTACTAAAATGTCCACAAATGGAAATGCATCTTACAATATGGAATAAGTTTGACTCCCAAGTTCCCATACATATTGACTCATCATGAAGCCAAAATAGCATAGCAGTGCCAAAGAAATCAATATTGTATATAAGTGATTTATTCAAAAACATCACTTTTACAAAATGCCCAACTATGGGGACATGGAACAAGTGAAATACAAAATAAATACAGTCTTTAATTATAGAAATAGTCGAACCATTTCTTAAACAACCATGTTAGGGAATTTTCTTTCTGCACTTCACTTCTTGCCAGAACTGCTTCTGGAATGGTTATGTCATGCTTTGTACATTCCTCTACATTCTCCTTCTCAGGTGATTCCATTACCTGTTTGTCCTTCTTTGGATGAAGATGTGGATGCAACTTCCAACACTTTTCAATCCAATGCCCACTTATGTTGGAATGAGTGCAAAAGTTTTTGTGAGATTTTATTGGCATAAATGTCTTTAAACTTGGATGAGAGTTTCCCTTCTTGGTCTTAATTCCAATTGACATATTCATCTGCTTGACTAATGCTTTCCTTTTCTGGCACTTAGCTACACAATGGTTAGGTGCATGACAAAAAGTGCAAGAAAAAACAATCCACAACATGCTATTCAAATCATCATGTTGTTTGTAATCATCAAAAGCCTTTGAATAATTAGGATCCTTATACCTCTTATGGTTGTCCTTTGGCTTATGAACCTAGCAAGGAGAACTTGAATGGTGAGAATAACTTCTCTCAGTCTCTTCTTCAAGTTCCTCATCTCTCTTTGGAGAGGTCTTGCATTTCATGTCCTCCTTTTGCTTTAGAAACCAAGCTAGTACAAATTCCAGATGAAAATCCCAACAATTTTCCTCCTCATTCTCTCTCTTATGACAAAAGGAACAACATACCCAAGAGCTATCACTGGAATACCATTCTTCCTTTTCAACATAGCCCAAACCTTCATATCGAGGTCTCTCCTTTGCCTTAATTGGATGGATAATGCCCTGATTATTCACTCCAAGGCCTCCTCCCTTGTAATCCATCTTAGACAAGAGCTTTGTTCCTATTTCTTTACTATGCTTCTCAAAGGTTGTAAAAGAGATTAAACCAACATTTTAATGTAAAGAAATTGCATGTAAATGCTTACCATTTTCCTCATTTTTCGACTAAGGGATAAAGATGCTCTTAAACTCTTTCCTAGTTCTTGAGGTGTCTTCTTGGACTCTTGGCCTTTCTTCTTTCAGCTCCTTTAAATTTGGCACTGATAGAACCTCATCCTCATCATCATGTGGACAAAAGGTGCAGACTTGGCCATCTTCCTTCTCTGAGGGGATTTCTGCACTAGCCTCTTGTGGGTACTCATCCAACAATTCCTCCTTCTTCTCTACCCTAGATGAAGTGGTGGAGGATGCTTCAAGGAAACCTCCTTGTGTCCCTGGTACATAGGAGGCATCCTCCATTTGACAAGAGCCATAGGTTGCATTCTTTCCATGTCCACAAGCTTGCTTAGTATTGGAGGGACTCTTTGTTTCTTTGGTAGAACAACATTCATCAGTTTGTTCCTCCACAACATTCTGCAACATGAGGCACATCTTTTGCTTCTCTTCCTCTGAAGCTTCAAGTAGTCTTTTGAGCTCCATGTTATCTTTTTAGGTAAATGCAATAATGTCCTTTTAATATTGGAGACTATCATGCTTTGAACTCATTCCTAAGCTTACTGAAGCCTCAACTGCAATTTTAGGTAGAACTGGTGGTGGCGATCGTAGCAATCTTGCTCCCATTCCCAAACCTTCTCCTCCATTGAGCTTCAGACTTGCAAGCTTCACATTCACTTGCAAACAGTTAAATCCTCCTTGCATAAAGAAAACCAAGAGCTATGATACCAAACTTGAGTGCAAAATTCCAATTCAGAATAGTAAACAAAGTGCTTGAGGATTATGAGGTAAATTGCAAGTTAACCATGATTTTTTATGTCTTTATATGTAATTCATGAACTTAAAACATGAATTAAACAAAAAAATAATAGTAATACACTCAACAATTGATAAAGGAGTTCACCCCTCTTGGGCTACGTCTCCTTAGTCCAACTTCCAATGGCTTGACCCAATCTCATTATGCTCAAAATACCTTAGTGATGAAGAGTACATAAAGTGTGCTGACAAAAAGAGTGGCTAGTCTACCCTTCAAGGAGACATTCTCCTACAAAGAACTTTCACTCTAAAAACATGACAACCTACAGTGAGTCATGAAACAATGAGCAAGAAAATGGTTCTCAAATCAAGACCCCATACACCAACTGACAATGAGCAGAACAAGTACAACAATTCACTTGAAGTATTGAAAGAAACCTTTCCTCAAAGGCATAATGAGAAAAGAGAAATGTGAGCTATACCATAGATGACTCAGCTTCTATATAAAACATATGAAGGCTAAAAAACCCCTACAAGGTCCTCTCCACTCTCACAATTCTTCAACAACTGATTCAACCCACTAGTTGATCCTAGCAACCATAGACTCAAACCTGCAAAAAGTCTTTTCAGAAGTGCTCCAATGGCTTTGAAACTTTTTCCATTGGCTTCAGAAGACCCAAAAAAGCATGTCTAGCCTCTTCCTGCTCCTGAAAAGACCAAAAACTGAAGAAGATATGAGCTTCCCTAGCGTTTCTGCTAGTTTCTCTACAATTTCACCAAAATTCAGTACTGGTCCTACAATTTCACCCCAAAATCTACTAACGGGGTTCCAATTTCACCAACTTTTGGGTGAAATTGTCAGAGCATTTAAATGACCTCCATGACCTTAAATCTGAAAATCATGGCCATATTTCTGCCGCACATCATGGGGCTAGCCCCAATGGCTGGCCCTTTAACTCCTCCGCTCGGCGGTTAATGTCAGTGGTCTTGACCCCTGCTCACATGGTGGCGGATAAGAGATGGAGGTTAGGCTAGAAGTTGGAGGTATGCAGTTAGGCTGGCGGCCAAAGTTTGGGTTGGTCACATAACATGGTTTTGGATGGAGGTTGGGTTGTGTTTTAAATGGCATTGTCAGTTTGCACAACGGTCTCCAAACTTGTTCACATGGAAACAGCCATATGGGATGGCGATTACGATTTAATCTTACCACCATGGGGTTAACGCCGACCGTAACGCAACATGTCACATGGCATGGTGTATGCGTGATGGTTAAACAATCTTCGAGGATGTGGTTAGCCCCTAACCATGGTTCATGGACTGGGGTCGGGGGTTAACCATGGTCCCCCACCCCTCAGCTTATGCGCCAAACACATTGAATAAAATGCCTCCACCACCATATAACAAGTCCCATATGTAGTTGGTCGGTAAATTGTTCGGCTAGTTTGGTGGAGGTCCTGTGTTCAACTCTAGTGGAGGTGTAGTTCAACTTTAAAACAATTTTGAGGTCCTCAAGCTTCCACGTGGCGGCCTATGATTGGCCACCCAAAACCCAATCAAAACACGCCATCTAAGCACCTGCCACATGTCCGGTTTTTATTCGTCGGAGGTCAAATCAACACGTCACCCTGAAACATTAGCCTGCGACATAGGGAGCCCAGTCAGCCTACCATGTCAGCAGTATGGACTACTAACTGTGCAGTGCTACTCATTTTTTGCCAATTTTTCCTGTTTGAGAAAATGGAAAGAATGTGTTTCTAGGAGCATACGTTGTTTGTTTCACGTGAAGCAAGTTGCATCGGATTCAAGGCAACGAGCACTATGCAGTTGTTCAAGTTCCACACCGATCCGAGAACTTTTAATTTTGAGCAAATTTTTGAGCTACGAATCATAGATGTGTTGTCTACTTGTATTGAGATGATCTGCCACAAGTGTGGCCTAGGTCTGGGATCATTGCTTGCCACTCATCCATATCCAATCTGAAATCCTCCTCATTTTGTCTGATCTCAGCCTCCCAATCTGCAATCAATTGCTTGACCGGGTTGGAGTTGCTATCATGGTAAGCTTGAGCCACTTCCTGAATTATACGAGAGGTCGTCTTGCACCCACGACCTGCCCTAGTTTCCCCTCTAGAAGAGTTGGGTTGATGTTTTGGTGATGAAGTGAACTTCCTCTGTTTTCCTCCAACTCGCCCCCCATGACTATTCATTCTTGTACCAATTGCCGAAGCCATATTTTCCTTCTTCCTGACAAAGACTATTCTTTTCCCAACTCTGGGTACCAACCAGAACAGGGTCGCAGATTGGGTGCCCAATGCTGCCAAGGGTCATGCCCACACTATAGACCTGTTAAATCAAATTCAAACGAAACCATCAAAGTAAGGAACGCACTCCAAATTTTTCTATCAACTCACTGCCAAGAAAAGATAAGGGTTCCATTATTTTCATTCATCTTCCTTTGCCCATTGCAGATCCTGAATGGACTGGCCATGCTAACCACATTCAAAACCTTAGAATTATACCAGAACATCCCACTACTTATCAACTTCACAAACTGAACATTATAACAGGAATTAAAAAGAAAGTTGATCCAACAGCTACACTAAGTCCCATCCCACCAAACCCCTTCTAATAAGACTCCATACAAGGAACCCGAGCAACTGAAATCAAACTCCCATGTTCAGAAACTAGCTTATGTGGACAAACATCAATCCATAACTAGCTACGAAACTAGAATTGACCTCTAGCTAAACATAAGTTCCCAACCCAATAGACTCTATTCCATAGGACCAGACTGACCTAGAAACGGGCCAATATGATTCTTCTACCTTCGCCCCTCTGCCACCAGAGAACATAGCTGGTGTTATATCAACACGCAACTTGACTTCGAGCTTGCCCAAAACCAAAATACCGTGGAACCAAACAAAATTCTTCACGAACCCCAACCCCTTCCAACTCTTTCTTGCCCGAGTATGGGGGACCTCCACATCCTAAACCCTTTACCACCTAGACCATGCAAGCACCCATATGAGACAACCAAATTCCACACTCAACAAACACTAGGATGAACAAGACAATGGACTCAAACCCAACCAGAAACCCAACAAGGCCATGCCTCTGACACATCCAATTTGCACCCCCCAAGGCACAAACTCATACATTTCATCGGTCAAAGGTCAAATAGACTACTCCATAAAAACAAAAGTTGCGAAGTTAAGACCAGAAACATACTAGTGAATGCTACCAGAACCCAAAGACGACGGCGACCATCACCTGCCCAGAATCACCCTCTCAAGCGACACCCATAGGAGCATGATTTCACAAAATACCTTACTCAATAAGCCGGATAGAGTTCTCACAACTCCAAATATCCTTACACCTCTGTCGCCTCCGAGCTGGGGCATTAAACACCGCATGGACACCGCCGCCTCTCCAAGTATTGCATTCACATAGAGGGTGGCCGGAACGATATGTTGGATTCGCAGTAATAGTTGGGTCAGGACAAGCCCAATAGGGCCAACTCACACACCGATTGGGGGAAATTTGCATGAGAATTGTGAAAAATGAATTTCGAATGGAATTTCACACTAGTTCATGCATTTAGTTAATACTTGTAGTGTAATGGATGTTTATGAAGTTCATTATGGGTTAGAATAATAGTAGTCGAAGTATCCACTCTTAGCCAACTCCCCATAAAAAACCACCATTACAAGTGGACCTAGTTATTCTTATTTCCTAGAGGAGAAAGAAGACATGCATGAAAGGGTTCTTTGTAGTGCCAACACAAGATATGTGGCATATCATTAAGTCTCATGACACTCCTTTTATCAATCCTCAAGCTATGTGGAATATCATTAACTCTTATGGAATGGCTTTGCTCAAGCCTCCTTGTCTTGAATATGTAGCCTCCTCTGTTTGTTCTTTAGTGCACTTTTTGTTGGAAATTTTCCTTTATAGCATACTTCTTTCTTTGGCTCATCCTATAGGATCTATTGTTTTATTTCAACACCCTTCTTGCTAGCATCCCCTTTTGAGTTCTAGTTTAGGCTTTGAATATTATCACACAGACAATTTCAATTTGATTATGATTTTCTTCTCTCTTGCTTACTGTGTAGATCCCTTTCCTTCTAACCTTAGACACTTCTCTATCTCTCACTCTAGGTTTTCTATCTATTGGAAACTTGAGGAGGTTCATATAACTTTATAGTCACCTAGTTACTTTCTCTTTGTTCAAGTCTATACACTTGTTGGCCAATCTACTCTTACCACACTAAGCTAAATGGCCTACAACAAGAGAAGCTTAGCCTTTTCAAGAGAGCATGGAACCTCACATTCTCAATTGAGAGTGGGGAGCTCAACTTAGTGCTCCAGGATTGATATTTCATAATCTATTCAAGAAGAAATCACTGAAACTATGAGGGAAATAGCTATAGAACAAAATTTCTTCACAAATTTGGAGGCACTAGTAGAGATGGTTGATTATGAAGTTGATACAACGCAGACCTAAAGACATTACAATAAGAAAATGTATATATTGGATATATATTTCCACTTGAAGCTCCTACTTGGACAAGTTTTGTTGGATCAAGATAAAGTAGAGGAGGAAATTCTTCATATGTTGGATATGTTGTAGTTAATATCGAGGAACTTGGATCATAGGCTTTCTTATATTGAAGCGCTTATGGGCATTCCCTTATACCTAGGATGATCCCCTGGGAGAAACAACGAGCATATAGTGATGAATTTCTTTAACTCTTCTAAGTCTTACTGATTGGTTATTCTTCAATGAGTGATCTTAGTTACTTTTCTCACTTTTTGTTTTTTTTGTTAGATTGTAGCCCAAGTGGCTATGCTATCTAGTTTAGTATCTTGTTTTCTTTGTTAAACAATATTAAACTTTATGAATAGATGTTGGTAAAATAGTGCTTTTATCTCTAATGATCTCCCTAGTGGTACACTATTAATTATCTGAATGTGTATATTTGAATTATAAAATATAAATTCTTGGTTATCTTGAAAAAAGATAAAGAAAAAGAAACAAAAAAAAACCAAAACAAAGCAAAAAAATACCAAAAAAGAACTACACATTTAAAATATTTTGATTATGATTGGGTAATTTACTTGCATTTGCTCCTATAGTGTGGAAATTGGCAGATTATTTGTTAGTCCTTCGATTATGGGATTAAGGATCGATGCTCCATCCATTTTCTTGTTTCACAGTTCGTGGTTCTTGTAGTTTTTTCTCTGCTCTCATAACACAGATATCATGCCTCCTCATCAAAGAATGATGAGAAAGAGGGGTGGTGTTGGTAATGTTTGATTCAAAATATTTCAACAAGAAAATTGAAGCTTATAATGCATTTTCTGGGTTGGAGGATATGAAACACATGTTACCAAATCAAATATTTTGTCTAGATAATATAGATTCTAGACTAGCTTGGGTAGAAATCTTTATGGTGTTAGATTCAGCCTCTCGTGATCTCACAGATCACCATGGAGACCCTACTGATCCACCAGTTGACAGCGCTCAAGACCTCACTATCATTTAATCTTACCAGGACTAGAATTTGATCTCAACTGTTTTTGTATCCATTTTGAACATCTTGTTTCAATGTGGTAGAAGGTTTTTTCTTAGCTCTCACAACATCTGATTATTTGGGTATGTAGTGGTTTTTGTGGCCTTCCTAGATATTAATATTTTTGGTGTGAGCAGAATTTGCATATCATCTATGTTATTAGTTGGTGTTATACAACAGATCTTTATAATTCAAATTATATGGTTTGTATATGTTTTCACACCACTGCGTTTTATTCTTAAGATTTAATGTGCTATTCATTCTATAATGGATTTGTTTCATTATGCTTTTCAGTAATTGGAGCCTAGTGTATGCACTTCTTTTCTATGGGATGGTTGTGCTGCTTGTGGATGGTGCAAATCTGGTACATCATCTTGCACCTTTTATTTTTGGTGGGTGATAATTTGGTCATTTGAGTCTTCATTTAAGTGGTACTTTCCCTAGATGTTTGTTGGTAATACTTCTAACTGCCAATTACTCATGACTATATGACTGTTATGTTGTCTTGGAGATGACTCTGGCTCTCAGCTGTAAGGGATATGTTTGTTGGTAACACCTATATCCACTTAATGGTTACTAGAAAAAATGAATGTTATGATGTATTGGAGTTTCCTATAGCTCTCGGTTGTACGGAATATGGTTTTAACAATGTAGTTCTTTATGGTGTTGTCTCGGCTTGCAGAAAATGATTCATTGTTATATGTTGTAGTATGGAGAACTCAACTCTTGTGTCAACTCCATTCTGCTATCTCTTTCCTTCTCAAGATTGTATAGTCTAGATGTGATCACAATGTAATCTTTTTTTACTAATGAATATCAAATTGCAAACAATTCACATAAGAATAGTTTCATATCAATTTATTATGGAAATATTCACATAATAGTTTCATATCAATTTATTAAGGTATCAAAAAAATTACGTTTCATAAAAATTATTAAAATAAAAATAGGTGAGAGAAAATTTATGAAAAAAGGAAAGGAAAGAAAGCAGTCTAATTTCTCATCTGGAAACCTGGAAACCTGATAAATTCAAAGAATATTAATTTAGTCTAATTAATATTTTATTTAAAATCAAATATTTCAATTAAATTGAAATATTAGGAATAGATAGGGATGATGTGTATTGTAAGTTAGTGAGTGAAGGTTATTAGAAATTTGGAAATTTTGTAGGTAAAATTTCAATAATATTAAGGGTTAATGTGGCTTGGACTGGGTATAATTCCTTATTAATTTTGAAAATTGAAAGACCCATAAATAGAGATTTTTCAAACTAAAAATTAAACATATAATAACATAAACAACTTGACAAACAAAACAAATATTAAAAATAAGTGATTCAAAAACACTTTAGACCTACAAATATTAAAAATAGGTGATTAAAAAACACTTTAGACCTGTCCAAATTCCAATTCAAAGTGAAGATTAGAATTCCCCATTAGCGAAACTGTGATCGTCCCATCTCTTGCAAAATAGGAAAGCCAGATTGTAAATGTGAGATTTCCGTTCACGGCTTTGAGCATAATAGGCATGTAAGTTCAACCTCCCGTAATGAAGGATGTTTTGTATTTTACCTGTTTAAAAATAAACGTTCAACCTCCCGTACATGAGTAGGAGAGAGGCAACGTTGTAGACCATTTCTACGATCACTGACAAAACAGGGTTGGAGATTCGAATCTGTTGGCATTATGATTCTGGTATGGCTTTATGATACATATGTTGTACTTGTTGGCAACCCACTCATCTCAGATAATAAATTATAGTGTAGAGAAAAGTTCACGCACTTTTATACAGAGAAAAGTTTATTTCATGTAGAGAAAATTTCACGCACTTTTATGCAGAGAAAAGTTTATTTCATGAAGAGAAAAAGTTCACGCACTTTCATGCAAGGAAAAGTGCATATATGTTGGAGAACTTGCCTTTGGTCCATGGTAGTTAGTCCTTGGTATTTGAACCTATGAGGAAAAGCGCGTATATGTTGGAGAACTTACCTTTGGTCCATGGTAGTTAGTCCTTGGTATTTGAACCTATGGTTTTGGACCATGGTACACACTTTCATGCAAGGAAAAGCGCGTATATGTTGGAGAACTTACCTTTGGTCCATGGTGGTTTGTCCTTGGTATTATTGAGTCCCATGTTTTTGGGCCCCTTGTATTGGTTATCTATGGTATTGATCCATGATTTTAGGAAGAAGCTTGCCTATATAAAGCAAATGAGATCACTTGGCTAATTCATCCTTGCAATTGAATATCTTAAGATCTGAAATATTGGGTTATTGTTTTGAAAGTTTGATCTATGAAAGTGAAGTTGAAAGTGAATCTGTGAAGGGTGATCTCTCGAGCGCTGCAGCTGCGGAAGTGCGGAGGCGCCACAGAAGGCGCAGTGCGGAGACGCCACAGAGGCGCCACAGAAGGCGCAGTGCGGAGACGCCACAGAGGCGCCACAGAAGGCGCAGTGCGGAGACGCCACAGAGGCGCTATAGAAGGCGCAGTGTGGAGGTGCCACAGAAGGCACAGTGCGGAGACGCCACAGAGGCGCCACAGAAGGCGCAGTGCGGAGGCGCCATAGAAGGCACAGTGCGAAGGCGCCACAGAAGGCGCAGTGCAGAGGCGCCACAGAAGGTGCAGTGCGGAGGCGCCGCAGAAGGCGCAGTGCAAAGGCGCCACAGAAGGCGCAGTGCGGAGGCGCCACAGAAGGCGCAGTGCGGAGGCGCCACAGAAGGCGCAGGTGCGGTGGTCGCAGCGCCACAGAAGGCGCAGGTGCGGAGGTATTACAGATATCCGCAGATCTATACCAATGAAGTTGCGATCCCTGCTTAAAATTTGTTTTAACTGCCTTTGACTATTCTACAGGGTTTTGGGTGCATAACTGATGTTTGGTTACTGGTATTGAGTTCAGATAACAGCATGATTAATGACTTATCTTTATGTACTAGATCTGGTTGATAACTCTCATAATATCATTGTATATGTATGGATCTGGTGATTGGGTGATTCAGAAGGTTGTTTGATTATGAGCTTCAATGTTGTTGTTGGGTCCAGTATGAAAATTGGATGAAAAGTGGCCTTTCAGATTATGTTTTGTGCTTCAGTGTATCTAGTCTGAAAATTGATGAAACGTGGTACAGCGCCTATGTACTAGTATCTAAGCTAGTACAAAAGCTAAGGGAGATCTTTGGAGCATTGTAGCAGGTAGCAGCCTGCGTACTAGTAAATGGATCGGCTAGTACAAGAGCAAAGGGGGTTGTAGCTCCCGTACTGGTATAAGACTGCACCAGTACAAATATTGTAAAAGGATTTTCTTATTAAGAAGAAGATTGAGATGACTTGCAGCAGGTGGTTTTTCTCCCGCATTGGGTTTCCACCTTATATCATGGTGTTCATGTGTGTGCCTTATGTGTGATGATCTATTCTCTATTACGGCATCTGTTATATGATAATATGGTTGATAATGTTCTAATGCACTCATTGAAGATCAATTAACTTAATCATAAGAAGTTGTGGAAGTAGCATATATGAATCTGATTATGGAAATGAAAAAGTATTATTAATGTGATAATACTGATTCACCCCCCCCCCCTCTCAGTATTATTTCCAACAGAATCATATATAAAAGATAATGTGAGCCCTTTGAGTCTTATCCACGATAATTAATCTATTTTCGTATCTCCACTCGGTATATTATACCACCATCTAAATCAATCTGCCACTAGCCTCTTTTTCCGTTTATTCAATTGATACTCACCACCACTGGTGCAAGGTCATTTGACAAACACTTCAACACAGGTACGATTTTTATACAAGTGAAGAGCTTGATAGACGAACAGTGGCATCACTGAGATTCTCTCACGTGAAAAAGTTGTACTTCCACACACGACAAGGCACTGTACATTGCCTCGGGAATATGGGAAGGGTGTTGTTTACTTATTTTTGTTTGAATTCAGCCCAATAATTTTTGGTTAAGTTGTAATTAATGCGTTTTTGACAGTATATATTGATTTAGTATATATAGATTTAGCATTGTGAAAAATTTATGGGACACTTGAATTGCAGAAATTTCAAAAATGTTTTGCCAAATTATGAGTAATTTCAACTAAAATAAAAACCTTCAAAACTTCTAAACAATTTGTAGTTTTGACTAAATGGAGTTGTGGTTTTGACCAATTGGAGTTTTGTAGTTTAAAATTTTAGAGTTTTTGGCTGGAATCAATCTAAAATCTAAGTCTAAATTTAAAATCAATCTTTGTTGGATTTTCAGCAATTTCAAGTGAAAAATATGTGGGAAAAACCTTCAAAAAAGTCTAAACAATTTGTAGTTTTAAGGTCACTAAAGATATCATTCGCCAAGACTGTGCAGTTGTCCTTAGAAAGGCAAAGCCCCCTAAGAACAACATCAGCAAACCTGAGTTTGATGCTCTCAAATCGTTAAATAGGAATCAGAATGTTGTTGTTCTCAAAGTCGACAAAGGTGGTGTTATGGTTATTCTTGATAAAGATGATTACCGTTGGAAGATGTTGGACCACCTCCATAATAGCGGGAACTCAGGAAACTCAACAGGATCCCCTGAAGAAGATTTACAAAAGTGTGGCTCTTTCTATAAAGGATAGCAGCTCGGTCAGCTCGTTGAGTCATAAGCTTATTGAAAATTGCCCTCTTACACCTAGGATCTATGGTCTATCAAAGATTCATAAGGAAGGGGCTCCTCTGAGACCTATTGTCAAGATGATAAGAGGTCCAACTTATCTTCTTGCTAAATATTTAGCCTAGAAGCTTAATCCCCTTGTTGGCATACAGAATCCTTTGTCAAAGACTCGGCATCATTTGTTAATGAGTTAAAGAGTTTCAAGCTTGATCCATATGACAAACTTGTGAGCTTCAATGTGGTCTCCCTCTACAATAATATCCCTATCAACGAGGCCATCAAAGTCATCAAGCACATCACGGATCCTGATACGGATTATTTAGTTGGTATTTGTCTTACTTCTACTTTCTTTTCATTCGATGGGAAATTCTATGAGAAAACTTGCGATGTCGCCATGGGTTCCCCTCTCTCCCCTATGGTAGATAATCTATTCATGGAGGATTTTGAATCAAAGGCCTTAGCATCTTCTCATCTTCTGTCTAAGATGTTGTTACACTAAAATTTGTCACCATGACTATTTGCAGTCAGTATGGCTCCATCAATTGTCATATTGTCCTCCTTGGCAAGTCTTATACCTCTGCTCCTCATGTCAAACTCCAAGAAAGAGAGAAAGTCCTTAAAAGTCAATATAACTCTGGTTACGCAGTTTCTCTTACTCTTACCTGCGTGTACGCACCTCAATTATATAATACCTGCGTACTTTTACGCTCAGTCTGTAAAGGGGTGGGTGCGTACTCCTGTAAAGGTCAAAAGGCGCAAGTTTTACTTCAAAAGTTACTTGTGGTCGAATCTAGAGCATTCTAGAAGATGGTTTGACGTGGATTGAGCACCTCCAAATGGTTCATGCATCCCAAAGAAAGAGGAACTTATCCCATCAAGAGGGGAGATATCCCTTTGAAAGAGGAGCTTATCCCATTGATGGTGGACCTGATTAACTTCCTCCAAAGCATTATAAATACAAGCATTGGGCCAGAGAGAGGGGAGGTTGAAAGCTGAACATTCCTAAGGGTAGATGCTATTGAAATTAGGACTCCCTTATAGAGCTTGAGAGGAGAGATCCCAATCCTTTCTTAGCTTCATTTGGAAGTGGGTGAGCTGATCAAAGTAGAGGAGAACTATTGCTGGACCCTGGGAGGGACCTGCACAACACCAAGGCACTGGTTGTAAGGTTTCTTTTGTTTCCAATTAATACAATTAAGTTCATTTTTCTCAACAAGTTGTTATATATAATTTGTTTCATAAACTCCTTGGTCTTTATGATGAATATGTTTTATTATATGAGTTATTCAGGTGCTATGTAATCGTTTGCTTGTTAGTGAATGCAGGCTTCAAGGAGAAGGAGCTCATCTGGGACGAAGAGGCTTGGCTGCTACAAACAGCGTTGGACTAAAGGTAAGCCTTAAACACCTGGTTGCTTTTATTTTTAATGCATATTTAGGGAAAGATAGTGCTTGATTGTTTTGTTTGTCACTAGAAAAGCCTTGTTTTCTAGGGAGGTCGGTTTTGTCCGCAAAATTGACTCTTTCCGCATGACAAAATGGTGACTCCGCTGGGGAATCCATGGATTTGATTCATTTCTCTTTTGATTGATACTTTGATTTGAGAAAAGTTGATTTCTTTCTGGTTTTTGACTGATTGACTTTGAATTTGGGTGGAATAGCTTAGGGTTGAGTTAGGTTTTATTTTTCTTATTTTTGAGAGCAGTACGCACCCTTTGCGTTAAGCACAGTGTGTACCTGTACGCACTCCTGCTTTGTACACAGAGCGTGGCCGCACCTGTGCAAACAGGCTGCCTGCGTACCCTGTCAAAAGTTTAGAAAATTTCCATTTTTTCCATTTTTACCTTTTATAGCGTGTTTCTTGCTACCAAGATCCACTGGTTACCTGTCAGAAGTTCTCATCTAATCTTGTTTCTTTAGCATCAAGGGTTTTAGTGAAGTTCATAGAAATTCTAGCCCTAGGTTTGATTTTTGTATTGGTCTTGTAGTGACTTTGGCTTTAGAAGTTGTAAAAACCTTGGATATCCCTGGTCTTTTCAGTCTTCTTAGGAGTCGGACCTTTCGTAAAATCCACCTTTGTGAGAAACCTACCTTTGTGTTGTCTCTTTGCGGAATTTCGAGAAGGCTTGCTTGTTAAAGCCGTGAATTTCATTCTTAAGAAAAAGAACAAAAGATTTTTATTTTTGTTTTTGACTGGTTTATGATTCTGCATGAATTAGTCCTTGGTTGAATTGTAACCGAGTAAAACAACCTGGAATTATATTTTGTAGGCTTTTACCTCATTAGATTTGCTTTTAGGTAAATTTCTCTTAGATTTGCTTTTAGATAGATTTAAAAAAAAAAAAAAAAATGGTTTGGAATTGATTTGCATTAGTTTTTCTTGATGAAATTAGTGCATTAGAGAATTTGTTATATTTTCTCTTAGTGATCAATTTTTTGCATTGTTGGAAGTGAATGGAAACTCTCTCCTTACTTTAGTTAGGATTCATCGAATTGAAAAGATTACATTATCATATTCGATTGCATTTAGTTGAGTCGGGTCATAAGACCATTGGTTTCGTATCCATTTACCCATTTGAGTAATAACAGCCTTAATAACACAACGCTTAATTAAAATTCATCTAGTAATTTTTACATTTCTAGGGCTCTGATACACCAACATAACTTAGGCTAGTGTCTTGGAGTAGGAGAGTAATTAACTCTCCAAGACAGAAAAACCAAACAAGTAGCTCATCTTGTGGTAGGATAAATCCAATAGTTACATTTATGCTCTGGGAAAGCTCCTCTTAAAGGAGAAGCACGAGATCGTGTCCGAACCAGTGAGGGAATCAATCCTCCTTCATTGGGAACGACGCCATATATGCACGTACGACAAACGGTAAACCTTGGATTAACCATTGTCGAGGAGCCTCGGGTCACTTGTCGGTAAACCTTGGATTATTGTTAAGGAGCCGACAAGGGGATTGAGCTTGTTACTCTACCCTTGCGTGCGTATCGGATCGTAGACTGTTCCCCCAGGTATATCTGTTGTTGGTGGTGACCTTAGTGGCTATTATCTTTAGGGTTCTACCCAAGGTGACGGTGGAGGGAAGATCCCACTGTACCTAGAGCAGACGTCGGCTAGACTCACTTGGATTTTCTGGGGGGTTCACTTCACTCGAGACGGTTAAAGTGGAGGAACTTGGTCCAGTCTATTCATTAAGCAGGTTGCCGGGTTAACTGTTCCACCCGCCACTTCTGTACTGAATTCTGCGATGTTGGATTTCATCACCAACTAGTGTTTTCGGTCTAGAAGGTTACTGTTTGTGTGTGGTTTGACTCCTAGATTTGATAGCGCGTGTTAATTTGTTTGTTTTTACTTTTAAGAGACCATAGGTGTGAATTGTGAATTTTAATTGTTAGGTGTGAATTGTGAATTGTTAATTTTAGTTTTAAATTGTTAATAAAATTCACTGAAGTTGAATATAATGGCAAATGTTCCGGAATTTACCAACCTAGGAACCCCTCCTAACGAGAATCCTAGTACTTTTCCTTACTTTGGAAATGTTGGTCCTCCTTATATGGCTACTTTGTCATTACCTGGATTTACAATAGGTTTACCAATATGGTTATTTTCAACTTCGTTGGCCCCAAATACTCCAAGTGTTCCACCTCAACCGAATGCTTCACCTCAACAGAGTTCACCATCTCAACATCACCAACCTTCTGTTGACCCTTTACCATCTTCGCCTAATTTTTCTTCCTCCATTTCTTCCTCTTCGCTTGGTAGAAGCGTTGACGCTAGTAACCAGGTGTCTAAGAAGAATAAGAAAGGGAAGAAGAAGAAAAAGAAGAAGAAGCAAGATAAGAAAGAAGTCAACCAACCAACCGTGGCTGTAAGTGTTAGTTGTGTTGAGGAAACCTCCAACACGCATCGTAAACCCAAATACCCTTGCAGGCTTTGTAAGGGTGACCAATTCCTTGTCAATTGTCCTGGTATTCCAAAGGTCTTGGAAGTATGGTCAGAAAAATCTTATCAACTTTCCATTGATCCATCAACCAGTGATAGACAGGTTCCTCGGAAAAAGGGTAAAGTTAGGTTTCCTTGTAAGTTATGCAAAGGGAGTCATCAAACTCACATTTGCCCTCACATGGATGAAGCCTCAAAATTGTTGGAAAACCTTACTGTTCCACGGCAAGAATTTCCAACTGGTTACCGTAAACTTTCTCCCAACCTACCGTAAACTGACGGAGTGATTGATCTAATTTCAAGTATCGTCGATCACACTCTTCCATTGGAGAGTGAAACTCATGTCACTCAGGTTGATGATCCGTTAGTTGATCAAGTGGTCGATTCAATTTCACATTCGATCGATCCCACTTTCCCTTTAGAGAGTGAATTTCATACCGCTCATGTTCTTCTTGTTACATCAGATTCTTCTATGCCGGGGGGCATTTCACCTATTTCTACAGAACCCCCTCCAAGCACTGAGGTCTTTTCCTTTGATTGGAATAGACTGACAGAACCTCGTCTTCCTTCCTCCACCCCTTTCCAAATAATTGTCAAGGCTGGTGGTAGGGACATACATCGTACTCAGGTAGATGAAGGTGCTTCTGTTAGTATTTTATCATCAACTGTTTGGAAAGCTTTGGGTTCCCCTCAGCTTGCGCCTATTACGCAGAATCTGAAAGCTTTTAACAGAACCATTAGTGAACCTTTAGGGATCCTTCCTAAGTTTTCTATTATCTTGGAAGGTAAAACTGTCTGTATTGATCTTATGGTAGTTCGAGGTCCCTTGGATTTCAATTTACTCCTTGGGCGAGACTATGTTTATGCAATGAAAGCTGTCGTATCGACACTCTTTCGTGTGATGTCTTTCCCTCACAATGGCAGTATTGTGACTGTAGACCAACTTTTGTTCCCTAGTCTTGTTTAAACTACCAACAATATGACAGTCTTAAATGTTCCTAATTCTCAAGTGGTATCTATCCCGCCACGGGTTAATTATGTGGCAACTGGTCCCATGTTTTCAGTTACCGATGTAAGTGAGCCTCTCACTGTTTGCTCATCTTCCTTTGATTTAGATTCGATAATTGACATGGAAAACTCTATGGGATTACTTGAACACGATGTTCTTATCCCTTTTGAGTCCCTTGACATGTGTTCCTTCCAGAGAACTATTCTTCCTTCTGATGAAGATCTCTTGGAAGCCATGATCAAGGTGTGTCCATTGACATGTCTTTCTTCCAGTTGGCAGCCATGATTAGTGGTACGAGGATAGTTTGTTCCTCTCTCAACCTCGTTAAAAAATGAAATTGGATGTTACGAGGAAAGTTCCTTTTACTGTCGACCTCGTTAAAAAATGAATCAGTGAGTGCGAGGATAACTTTTCCCTGTATCAACCTCGTTAAAAAATGAAACAGGCTGCCATGAGGACAGTTCTTTTCCTGTGTCAACCTCGTTAAAAAATGAATCAGGTCAGAGGATAGTTCCTGTTACTGAGTCAACCTCGCTAAAAAATGAATCAAGTCAGAGGATAGTTCTTGTTACTGAGTCAACCTCGCTAAAAAATGAATCAGGTTTGAGGATAGTTCCTGTTACTGAGTCAACCTCATTAAAAAATGAATCAGGTAGATTTTAGGTTATATAGGGAGATTGTAGAGAGTAGTTATGAGCATAGTTCCTTATCTTGTGTCAAGCTCGTTTAAAAAATGAAACAAGGGTTTTGAGGATAGTTCTTTTCCTGTGTCAACCTCACTAAAAAATGAAACAACTCCCACGAGTCTTTCCAAGATTTCGAAAGTAAATCTTCATTTCATCCACCTGGTTGAATGAAATGAAGCTTGGGGTGCATGTACCTTGATTGGCGTCATTGTGCTGGGGGCATGCGAACTTATAACAAGCATAGTTTTTGTTTCAAGCTTGCGTAAACATGAAACTGGATCCGAGCATAGTTCTTTTCTTGTGTCAAGCTCGTTAAAAAATGAAACAAATCCTCCTCTACTTGAGTCGAGAGTTTGACTAGATCTCATAAATGTTAAGTTGTATATTTAGGTTAGTTATTTCAGTATTTTGCATAATTTTCTTACAGTTTTAGGTCGAGTCTTTCAAATGATCTTGTACATGAACCTTCATTCCATCCAGCTTGTACTTAGTTGAATGAAATGAAGCTGGGGGGCATGCGCTCTAGCAATTATGCTTAAGGGGCATCAAGCACAGTTTTCTCTCTGTTTCAAGCTTGTGTAAAAATGAAACAATCAAGCACAATTTTCTCTCTGTTTCAAGCTTGTGTAAAAATGAAACTACTTTGAAGCATAGTTTTTCTCTGTTTCAAGCTTTTGTAAAAATGAAACCTATCTCGAGTCAATTTCGGTTATTTTCAAGACTTGTTAAACTCATGAAAATCCCGAGATTATTTTTCTATCTTTCATTCTCGTAAAACAAATGAAAATGTCGAGTTCTTTCCGTCTTTTCCTGCTCGTAAATTAAATTGAAATTCGGCCATATGAGTACATTTTTATCATTTTTTCGAACTCATTAAAACTTACGAAAAAATGAAAACCATGAGTACATTTTTATCATTTTTTCGAACTCATTAAAACTTACGAAAAAGTGAAACCTTAGAGTCACCTTTAAGCTCTTTTCTGACTCCTAAAACATGAAAAGATCGCCGAGTTTTTTCTTTTTAAACTCGTTAAAACGGAACTAAAAAGACGGTCCTCTTACAGCTCTTTTCTGACCGTAAAAACATGAAAAGATTGCCGGATTTTTGTCGTTTCAAATTCGATATTGGAAATAAAACGACGTGTCCTTGATCTCTTTTTACTTTTCAGGTCAAAGACACTAATCATGAAAGTACTCCTTGGTCGTAAAGATCAAGCAGTTCTCTCAAGTATTATTTTATACTTTTTCGGGCTTGGGAGACACAAATTTACGAAAAAGGTCAACCCTGGAGTCTTCTTAAGTTTTTTCAGACTCTCTAAAATTGAAAAACGCCGAGTTTCTCCTATACTGGACTCGTTAAAATTTCACAGTAAAGGACCTGTTCGATTACAAACAAGAACGGACCACTCCTTCTTAGGATTTGAATCTAAACTAAGTTGGACTCATCCGAAGGATGAGCTTATAATCAAGCAAATGTTATCCTCCTCAAGCTTGTAAAAAATAAAGAGGTACTTGCCAGAAATGGTGGGGGAAAAGAGAGGAAAATGAGCCTATTTGTTATACTTTGTAACCACTCTTGAACACAACACTTTTCATTCACCTGGGTTGGGAAATCCTTTGCCTAACAGTTGATCAAACCACATTGAAAGTCTTCAGCCGGTTTCTGGGTATTAACTTTGGGTCAATTGTCACCAAGCCATCTGTTGTGTCATTATGTGTTCAAGAGGTCCCTGCAAATAAACCATTCATCTACAAAATACCTGTTATCCATCTTGACCATCCCTGAGTCAGTCCTTACAGCTACATTTCTTCAACTTTATTTATGATTTCGTGTTGTGGGCTTGCCTACAACGGATCGCTTTCTATCGACATCATCACATTATCTAGAAAGATGACCTAGAAATCGTCAGTACCTTGAGATATGCATGCCTCAATGGCAGGTTTCTCGCCTTTGACGACAGTTTACATCATTGACTTTCGATCAAAGGATTCCGTGACATGTTCGACATCAACACATTCATTCACATCTCATGGATTGTACTGGGTACTTTGAGAACCATTGACATCAATCTCACACTTGTTAACAGTTTACATCATCGACTAGTAATCAAGTGGTTTCTACCATGTTCGACATCAACTCATTTATTCGCATGGATAGAATCGTACTATTTCGGGAAGTAGAAATGAAGGCCCTGGATCTAGTTTCCACCATCTAGGCTGCGAGGAGTTTTGTATTCATTATACAGTAGACTAATAATAAACAGATGGCTGCGTCCATACTGTGTCTACATGAGTCTATGATTATGATGTACTGCGAAATCATTCCTATATCAGAGCAGTAGTTAGTTTGTTAGTTAAAGTTTTCAATCTGAGTATGGGAATGCCTACCTCAGCGATGATATGATCTTATATATGTATTTTGTGTTGAATATTTACAGGTTCCGACTGGGCTCTCCACAATATAATCCTTGAAATGATAAAGTGCTTCACCCTTCCTAGATGATATGAAACCCTAATCTACTACAGGCTTCGCACTTTAGGGGGAAATCTGTTACACTAAAATTTGTCACCATGACTATTTGCAGTCAGTATGGCTCCATCAATTGTCATACTGTCCTCCTTGGCAAGTCTTATACCTCTGCTCCTCATGTCAAACTCCAAGAAAGAGAGAAAGTCCTTAAAAGTCAATATAACTCTGGTTATGCAGTTTCTCTTACTCTTACCTGCGTGTACGCACCTCAAGTATATAATACATGCGTACTTGTACACTCTGTCTGTAAAGGGGTGGGTGCGTACTCCTGTAAAGGTCAAAAGGTGCAAGTTTTACTTCAAAAAGTTACTTGTGGTCGAATCTAGAGCATTCTAGAAGATGGTTTGACGTGGATTGAGCGCCTCCAGATGGTTCATGCATCCCAAAGAAAGAGGAACTTATCCCATCAAGAGGGGAGCTATCCCTTTGAAAGAGGAGCTTATCCCATTGATGGTGGACCTGATTAACTTCCTCCAAAGCATTATAAATACAGGCATTGGGCCAGAGGGAGGGGAGGTTGAAAGCTGAACATTCCTAAGGGTAGATGCTGCTGAAATTAGGACTCCCTTATAGAGCTTGAGAGGAGAGATCCCAATCCTTTCTTAGCTTCATTTGGAAGTGGGTGAGCTGATCAAAGTAGAGGAGAACTCTTGTTGGACCCTGGGATGGACCTGCACAACACCAAGGCACTGGTTGTAAGGTTTCTTTTGTTACCAATTAATACAATTAAGTTCATTTTTCTCAACAAGTTGTTATATATAATTTGTTTCATAAACTCCTTGGTCTTTATGATGAATATGTTTTATTATATGAGTTATTCAGGTGCTATGTAATCGTTTGCTTGCTAGTGAATGCAGGCTTCAAGGAGAAGGAGCTCATCTGGATCGAAGAGGCTTGGTTGCTACAAACAGCGTTGGACTAAAGGTAAGCCTTAAACACCTGGTTGCTTTTATTTTAAATGCATATTTAGGGAAAGATAGTGCTTGATTGTTTTGTTTGTCACTAGAAAAGCCTTGTTTTCTAGGGAGGTCGGTTTTGTCCGCAAAATTGACTCTTTCCGCATGACAGATGTGGAAGAGATTTGTGGATGACACTTGTGTCATCTGGTCCCATGGTAAAGAAGATTTGGAATTGTTTTTCCTCGATCTTAACAATCAATCTAGTTTCATAAAGTTCACTATGGAATTTGAATGTAATGGTAGTCTACCCTTCCTTGACGTCCTCTTCTCAAGGAATGATGATGGCTCTTTTTCTCATCAGGTATTTCGTAAGAAAACTCATACGGAACAATATATTCATGCTATTTCTCATCATTTCTCAGCTCAAAAGCTTGGTGTTCTCAACACCTTAGCGACTAGAGATTTAAGATATTCTGATGAAAACCATCTCAATGAAGAGAAAGAACATCTCCTAAGTGTTTTCTTTAATAATGAGTATAGTAGACACCAATGTACTAAGGCTTTCCTCAGAGCTGAAAAAGGTCCTAGTGCTAAGAAAGATACCAAGGATTGATTTTTTGGTGTTCATCTTCCTTTTATCGAAGGGACCACTTACAAGATTGCGAGGATCCTAAGGAAGCATAACGTGGCTTCAACCTTTAGGCCTTTAAATACCATCCGAAGTTCCCTTAGATCTGTAAAAGACCTAGTGGACCCCAAGAATATGAAGGGTGTTTACGTTATCCCATGCTCTTTGGGGACTCTCTACATTGGTGAGGCTAGTTGCTCGATTAATCAAAGGATTCGTAACCATGTCGCTGACATCAATCATGGCAAGACCCGCTCCTTTACTTTAGAAGAGCATCCAGATAAATCTAAGCATCACATTTGCATTGAGGAGGCCTAAGTCGTTGGTAGGGTTAGTCATTTCCATCATCGTAAATTCAGGGAGGCCCTAGAAATTGTAAAAAGACCCAGTAATTTGAATAGAGATGATGGTTGGAATATTAGTTGTTGGTAGGGTTAGTCATTTCCATCATCGTAAATTCAGGGAGGCCCTAGAAATTGTAAAAAGACCCAGTAATTTGAATAGAGATGATGGTTGGAATATTAGTAGAAGTTGTGTCCCTGTTTTGTCCTCGTAGTTTTTTAGGCTTCTTTTTTGGGATTTATTTTATTTGCTTGTTTATCTATGTAGGTATTGGCTTCCTTTTTCTAGTTTTTGTTGTTGATTTCTTCTTCATTAGGGTTTATTTTCTTGATCATTCACCTTTTATGTATTTTATCATCTTATTCGTTCTTAACTCCTTTTAGTATTTTTGTTATTTGTTTAATGTCCATCAGCGCCATATTTTATTGTTGACCCTATTTTATTTATTGATTAATTTCTTTGACTTGTGTATATTTTTGTTTTATTTTATTTATTTTTCCATTAATTATTTTATTTATTAAATGATCTTGTCTCGATTAGGGTCTTGACTCCTTTTAATAATTTTTGACTTTCCTCATTGTTTAGAGTTTGACCTTTTTTTTAATAAATTAATTTAAATATTATTTTTCAATAACTAGATGTTTAATATAGTGGTTATTTATTAATATTTGTTTTTAATAAATTAATAAACCAATATCATAATTTAAATATTATTTTTCAAAAACTAGCCTTTTAATATAATTGTTACTTATTAATATTTTTTAATAAATTAATGAACTAATATCATTATTTAAATATTATTTTTCAAAAACTAGCAGTTTAATATAGCCATTAATTATTAATATTTTTTAATAAATTAATAAACTAATATCATTATTTAAATATTATTTTTCAAAAACTAGCCGTTTAATATAGTCTTTACCTATTAATATTTTTTAATAAATTAATAAAATAATATCATAATTTAAATATTATTTTTCAAAAACTAGTCGTCTAATATAGTCGTTACTTCATAATATTTGTTTTTAATCTATTAATAAATTAGTATCATAACTTAAATATTATTGTTCAAATATAGTCGTTACTTAAAATTATGTCTCTACATTGCTCTATTTAAGCCTTTGACAGGGCCTGTCTCTTCATTTGGTCCGGATGATGAACCACACTTGTTTGTTCAAAACACGTCAGCCAAAAATTTCTCTTATGTGTTTTCTACCAAAAGACTTTGCTTAATTCATTATGGGTCACAAAAGCCTGAATACAAAAATTTGTAGGTTTGACCAAATGGAGTTTTGTAGTTTTTGGCAAGAATCAATCTACAATCTACATCTAAACTATTAGATGTTTAAGAGGTTTCAGCCAGAATGTGTTGAAACAATTTTTGGTCAAATTGTGACTTTTTCTTATTTGAAATATCTTTTAAATTGCATATATATTGATTGAGCATCGTTAAAAGCCCATAGAACATTCGAAAAGTATTTTATATAATCATCACAATAACAAACTATAATATATAGATAACAAATTATAATATATAAATAATATTTTATTTTGTTATTTCATTAGTATCAATTAGTGTCTATGTCTCTATGGCCATCAACAACAACATCCTTCCCAAAAATGAAATCCAATGGCGATCTTCTACAAAATCTTTACCAAGGATCAATTCTAAAAAGATTTTGGCAAATAACCCAAACAAGCTTCATATGGAAATACTTGTATAAATGAGCGCTTGACACATTTGTAACATACTGAATGTGTTGCAACTACTCATCCCAAATTTTAGGATTCTTACTAAAATTTCCACAAATTGAAATGTATCTTACAATATGGAATAAGTTTGACTCCCAAGTACCCATAAAAATTGACTCATCATGAAACCAAAATAGCATAACAATGCCAAAGAAATCACTGTTTTATATAAGTGATTTATTCAAAATGCCACTTCTACAAAATGCCCAACTATGGGGATATGCAACAAGTGAAATGCAAAATAAATGCAGTCTTTAGTCTAACCATTTCTTACACAACCATGCTAGGGAATTTTCTTTCTACACTTCACTTCTTGCCAGAACTGCTTCTTGAATGGTTATGGCGTGCCTTGCACATTCCTCTACCTTCTCCTTCTCATGTGATTCCATTACCTGTTTGTCATTCTTTGGATGAAGATGTGGATGCAACTTCCAACACTTTTCAATCCAATGCCCACTTATGTTGCAATGAGTGCAAAAATTTTTGTGAGCTTTTCTTCGCACAAATGTCTTTAAACTTGGGTGAGAGTTTTCTTTCTTGGTCTTAATTCCAATTGACATATTCATTTGCTTGACTAATGCTTTCATTTTCTGGAACTTAGTGACACAATGGTTAGGTGCATGAAAAAAAGTGCAAGGAAAAATAATCCACCACATGTTATTCAAATCATCATGTTGTTTGTAATCATTAAAATCCTTTGAATAATTAGGATACTTATACCTCTTATGGTTGTCCTTTGGCTTATGAACCTAGTGATGAGAACTTGAATGGTGAGAAGAACTTGTCTCAGTCTCTTCTTCAAGTTTCTCATCTCTCTTTGGAGAGGTCTCGAATTTCATGTCCTCCTTTTTCTTTAGAAACCAAGCTAGTACAAATTCCAAATGAAAATCCCAACAATTTTCCTGCTCATTCCCTCTCTTATGACAAAAAGAACAACATACCCAAGAGCTATCACTGCAATACCATTCTTCCTTTTCAACATAGCCCAAACCTTCATATCGAGGTCTCTTCTTAATGCCCTGATTGTTCACTCCAAGGCTTTCTCCCTTGTAATCCATATTAGACAAGATATTTGTTCCTATGTCTTTGTTGTGCTTCTCAAAAGTTGTAAAAGAGATTAAACCAACATTTGCATGTAAAGAAACTGCATGTACATGCTTACCATTTTCCTCATCATGCTCTTAAAATCTTTCATAGTTCTTGAGGTGTCTTCTTGGACTCTTGGTGTTTCTTCTTCCAGCTCCTTTAACTTTGGCACTGATAGAATTTCATCCTCATCATCATGTGGAAAAAAGGTGCATACTTGGCCATATTTCTTCTCTGAGGGGATTTCTTCACTAGCCTCTTTTGGGTAGTCATCCAACAATTCATGCTTCTTCTCTACCCTAGATGAAGTGGTGGAGGATGCTTCAAGGAAACCTCATTCTATCCTTGGTACATAGCAGGCATCCTCCATTTGACAAGAGCCATAGGTTGAATTCTTTCCATGCCGACAAGCTTGATTAGTATTAGAGCGACTCTTTGTTTCTTTCATAGAACAACATTCGTCAGTTTGTTCCTCCATAACATTCTGCAACATGAAGCACATATTTTGCTTCTCTTCCTCAGAAGCTTCAAGTAGTATTTTGAGCTCCATGTTCTCTTTTTAGAGAAATGCGATAATTTCCTTTGAATCTTGGAGACTATCATGCTTTGAACTCATTCCCATGCTTACTGAAGCGTCAACTACAATTTGAGGTAGAACTGGTGGTGGGGATCGAGCAATCTTGCTCCCATTCCCAAACCTTCTCCTTCCTTGAGCTTCAAACTTGCAAGCTTCACATTCACTTGCAAACAGTTAAATCATCCTTGCACAAATAAAACCAAGAGCTATGATACCAAACTTGAGTGTAAAATTCCAATTCAGAATAGTAAACATAGTGCTGGAGGATTATGAGGTCAATTGCAAGCTAACCATGAGTTTTTATGTCTTTATATGTAATTCATGAGCTTAAAACATGAATAAATAAATAAATGAACAAAAAAATAATAGTAATACACTCAACAATTGATAAAGGAGTTCACCCCTCTTGGACTACGTCTCCTTAGTCCAACTTCCAATGGCTTGACCCAATCTCATTATGCTCAAAATACTTCAGTGATGAAGAGTACATAGAGTGTGCTGACAAAAAGAGTGGCTAGTCTCCCCTTCAAGGAAACATTTTCTTACAAAGAGCTCTCACTCTAAAAACGTGACAACCTACAGTCAGTCATGAAACAATCAGCAAGAAAATGGTTCTCAAATCAAGACCCTATACTCCAATTGACAATGAGCACAACAAGTACAACAATTCACCTGAAGTATTAAAAGAAACCTTTCCTCAAAGACATAATGAGAAAAGAGAAACATGAGCTAGACCATAGATGACTCAACTTCTATAGAAAACATATGAAGCCTAGAAAACCCCTACAAGGTCCTCTCGAATCTCAAAATTCTTCAACAACTGATTCAACCCACTGATTGATCCTAGCAACCATAGACTCAAACCTGCAAAAAGTCTCTTCAGAAGTGCTCTAATGGCCTTGAAATGTTTTCCATTGGCTTCAGAAGACCCAAAAATGCATGCCTAGCCTCTTCCTTCTCCTGAAAATACCAAAAACTGAAGAAGGTATGAGCTTCCCTAGCCTTTCTGCTAATCGCTCAACAATTTCACCAAAATTCAGTACCAGTCCTACAATTTCACCCCAAAATCTGCTAACAGGGTGCCAATTCCGCCATCTTCTGGGTGAAATTGTTGGAGCATTTTAATGACCTCCGTGACCTTAACTGTGAAAATTGTGGCCATATTTCTGCCACACATCCTGGGGCCAGCCCCGGTGGCTGGCCCCTTAGCTCCTCTGCTCGACGATTAATGTTAGCGGTCTTAACCCCTTCTCAGATGGTGGCAGATAAGAGACAAAGATTAGGCTGGCAGTTGGAGGTATGCAGTTAGGCTGGTGGCCAAAGTTTGTTCTGGTCAGATAACATGGTTTTGGATGGAGGTTAGGTTGTGTTTTAAATGGCATTGTCAGTTTGCACAGTGGTCTCCCAACTTGTTCACATGGCAACAGTGATATGGGATGGCGGTTATAGTTTAATGTTACCACCATGGGGTTAACGCTGGTGGTAACGCAACATGTCACATGGCATGGTGTATGCACGATGGTTTAACAATCTTCAAGGCTGTGGTTAGCCCCTAACAATGGTTCGTGGACCGCGGTCAAGGGTTAACCATGGTCCCCCACACCCCAACTTATGTGCCAAACACATTAAATAAAATGTCTCCGCCACCATATAACAAGTCCCATATGTGGTTGTTTGGTAAATGGTTTGGCTAGTTTGGTGGAGGTCCAGTGTTCAACTCCAGCGGAGGTGTAGTTCAACTTTAAAACAATTTTGGTGGTCCTCATGCTGCCACGTGGCGGCCTATGATTGGCCACCTAAAACCCAATCAAAACACGCCATCTAGGCACCTGCCACATGTCCGTATTTTATTCGTTTGAGGTAAAACCAACACAGTCACCTTGCAACATTAGCTTATGACGTAGGGAGCCCAATGAGTCTACCGTGTTAGCAGTATGGACTACTGACTATACAGTGCTAGTCATTTTTTCACCAAATTCGCCTATTTGAGAAAATGGATAGAATGTGTTTCTGGAAGCATACGTTGTCTATTTCACGTGAAACAAGTTGTGTCGGATTCAAAGCAACGAGCACTACGCGGTTTTTCAGGTTCCACACTAATCCGAAAACTTTTAATTTTGAGCAAATTTTTGAGCTCCGGATCACAAATGTGTTGTCTACTTGTATTGAGATGATTTTCCACAAGTGTGGCCTAGATCCAAGATCATTGGTTGCCACTCATCCATATCTAATCTGAAATCCTCCTCGAATTGTCAGATCTCACCCTCCCAATCTGTAATCAATTTCTTGCCCAGCTTGGCGCTGCTAGCATGGTAAGCTTGAGCCACTTCCTGAATTATGCGATAGGTCGTCTTGCACCCATGACCTACCCTAGTTTCCCCTCTAGAAGAGTTGGGTTGACGTTTCAGTGATGAAATGAACTTCCTCTATTTTCCTCGACCTCGCCCTCCGCGACTATTCATTCTTGTACCAATTGCCCTAGCCATATTTTCCTACTTCCTGGCAAAGACTATTCTTTTCCCAACTCTGGGTACCAACCAGAAAAAGGTCACAGATTGGGTGCCCGATTCTGCCAAGGGTCGTGCCCACACTATAGACCTGTTAAATCAAATTCAAATGAAACCATCCAAGTAAGGAACCCGCTCCACATTTTTTTATGAACTCACTACCAACAAAAGATAAGGGTTCCACTATTTTCATTCATCTTCCTTTCCCAATTGCAGATCCTAAATGGACTGGCCATGCCAACCACGTTTAGAACCTCAGAATTATACTGGCACATCCCACTACTTATCAACTTCAGAAATCGAACATTATACCAAGAATTAAAAAGACAGTCGGTCCAACATCTACACTAAGCCCCATCCTACCAAACCCCTTCTAATAAGACTCCATATAGAGAACCTGAGAAATTGAAATCAAACTCCCATGCTTAGCAACTGGCTTATGGGGACAAACATCAAGCCATAACCAACTTCGAAACCATAATTGACCTCTAGCTATAAACATAAGTTCCCAACCCAATAGACTCTATTCCACAGGACCAGATTGACCTAGAAATGGGTCAGCAGGATTCTTCTACCTTCACCCCTCTGCCACCAGAGGACATAGCTGGAGTTATATCAACCCACGACTCAACTTCGAGCTCGCTCAAACTAAAATACCCTGGATCCAAAAAAAATTCTTCACAGACCCCAACCCCTTCCGACTCTTTCTTGCCTGAGTATGGGGGTGACACATCTTAAACCCTTTACCACCTAGACCATGCAAGCACCCATATGAGATAACCAAATTCCATGCTCAAAAATAACTGGGATGAACAAGATAATGGACTCAAACCCAACCAGAAACCCAGCGAGGCCATGCCTCTGACACTTCCAATTTCCACCCCCCCAAAGCACAAACTCATACATTTCATTGATCAAAAGTCAAATAGACTGCTCCATACAAACAAAAGTTATGAAGTTAAGACCAGAAACATACCAATGAATGCTACCAGAACCTGGAGATGACGGTGACCACCACCTGCCCAGAATCACCCTCTTAAACTAGACCCATAGGAGTGTGAGTTCATAGAATACCTTACTCAATAAGCTAGATAAAGTTCTGACAACTCCAAATATCCTTATACCTCTTTCGCCTTCGAGATGGGGCATTAAACGCTGCATGCACACTGCCACCACTCCAAGTGTTGCATTCATGTATAGGGTGGCCAGAACGATATGTTGGATTCGTAGTAATAGTCGGGTCAGGACAAGCCCAATGGGGCCAAATCATACACTGATTGGGGGAAATTTTCATGAGAATTGTGAAAAATGAATTTCGAATGGAATTTCACACTAGTTCATGCATTTAGTTAATACTTGTACTATAATGGATGTTTATGAAGTTCACTATGGGTTATAATAGTAGTAGTCGAAGTATCCATTCTTAGCCAACTCCCCATAAAAAACCACCATTACAAGTGGACCTAGTTATTCTTTTTTCCTAGAGGAGAAAGAACACATGCATGTAAGGATTCTTTGTAGTGCCAACATAAGATATGTGGAATATAATTAAGTCTCATGGGACTCCTTTTATCAATCCTCAAGATATGTGGAATATCATTAACTCTCATGTCATTGCTTTGCTCAAGCCTCCTTGTCTTGCATATGTAGCCTCCTAGGTTTCTTATTTAGTGCCTTTTTTTTCCAATTTTCCTTTGTAGCATGCTTCTTTCTTTGGCTCATCCTACAGGATCTATTGTTTTATTTTAGCACCCTTCTTGCTAGAATCTCCTTTTGAGTTCTAGTTTATGCTTCGCATATTATCACACAGACAATTTCAATTTGATTATGTTTTTCTTCTCTCTTTCTTACTATGTAAATCTCTTTCCTTTTGACGTCAGACACTTCTCTATCTCTCACTCTAGGTTTTCTATCTATGGGAAACTTGAGGAGGTTAATATAACTTTATAGTCACCTAGTTACTTTCTCTTTGGTCAAGTCTATACACTTGTTGGCCAATCCACTCTTACCATGCTAAGCTAAATGGCATACAACAAGAGAAGCTTAGCCTTTTCAAGATAGCATGGAACCTCCCATTCTTAATTGAGAGTGGGGAGCTCAATTTAGTGCTCCAGGATCGATATCTCATCATCTATTCAAGAAGAAATCACTTAAACTATGAGGGAAATAGCTATAGAATGAGACTTCTTCATAAATTTGGAGGCACTAGTAGAAATTGTTGATTATGAAGTTGATACGACGCAGGCCTAAAGACATTACTATCAGAAAATGTATATATTAGATATACATTGTCACTTGAAGCTCCTACTTGGACAAGTTTTGTTGGATCAAAGATAAAGTAGAGGAGGAAATTCTTCATATGTTGGATGACTTGTAGTTAATATTGAGGAACTTGGATCATAGGCTTGGTCATATTGAAGTGCTTATGAACATTCCCTTTTACCTAGGATGCTCCCCTGGGAGAAACAACGAGCATATAGTGATGAATGCCTTTAACTCTTTCAAGTCTTAATGACTGGTTATTCTTCAATGAGTGATCTTAGTTACTTTTCTCACTTTTTGATTTTTTTGTTAGATTGCAACCCAAGTGGCTATGCTATCTAGTTTAGTATTTTGTTTTCTTTATTAAACAATATTAAACTCTATGAATAGATGTTGGTAAAATAGTGGTCTTATCTCTAATGATCTCCCTAATGATACACTAGTAATTATTTGAATGCGTATATTTTAATTATAAAATATAAATTCTTGGTTATCTTGAAAAAATATAAAGAAACAAAAACAAAAACAAAAAAAAAACAAAACAAAACAAAAAAAAAAAAAACCAAAAAAGAACTAAACATTTAAAATATTTTGATTATGATCAGGTAATTTACTTGCATTTGCTCCTTTAGTGTGGAAATTGGGAGATTATTTGTTAGTCCTTCAGTCAGGGGATTAAGGGTCGATGCTCCAGTTATCACCCCAAGAAACTCTCCTAGGTTGTATCTCAGAGATGCTCGGGAACATTACAAACTCAACAAAAATGTTGGAAAATGGTGGATGAATGAAAGAAATGCTGCATATTCAAGCCAGATAACCACTTCTACTATGCTTAACCCCAGACATGGGTGAACACCCCCAGACTACAAGGCTTTAGACCACCAATTACTCACAGTTTAAGGAAAATGTGATGATGGAGAATATTGATCACACCAGCAGATGCACAGGACCCTGTGATGGCCAGCTGCAACCAGTTAAAAGGTCTATAAATCTATTTCCTAATGCACAGACAGGATGACAGCTCTCTAGAATTAAAACAACAGAAACTTGCCTACACATTCAATAATACCAACTAGATTCTGACACAGAGGTGGGATGACAGCCCCTCTAATGCTAAACATCAAGATAAAATGAAAAAATGCATAACGGGCACAACCTAGAACAAAGAAGAAGTGGAAAGTGAGCAATTGACAACAAAAGAAGCTTGCATTAACTGAAAATGAAGACCAGAAGCTACATGTATCATAGTAGTTACAGTCTCCAAAAGTTGAATTTTACATCAAAATAACATTTATCAACCATCAATCTTCTGTCTTTTAGATATATATAGAGGTTGATTACAAAAACACTATGTTGTGTTACACGAGAAGGGGTCAGAATGGAACACCTAACACATTAGTTCTCAGATATGGGGCTCTACTACACTCTGCCTGCTTTAATGGATGATTTAGACATTCCCTGGCGTTCTGTGGTCCTTCTCGGGCAGATGAAGTACCGACTGATACAAGCTCCATGACTAATGACTGCGTTTATCTGCTTGAGCTCTGTACTCTCCCTCCTCGGCAACTCTGCTATTTGAATGCAGGTAGTTGAAGCTTTATTACGCAGGGTACAGGTAGCTGATGGCTTCGTCCTTCGGGAGCTCAAGACAGTCAAAGGAGTAAAGACAGTATGGCGGAGGCGTGCATAGGACGAGAACAACTAGTGGCCGTCGGATCCCATAGATGAGCGGCGGAGATCAAAACAGAAGGAGCTATCGGGAGGAAAAATGGATGGAGAAACGAAGGCCGTTGGATCTAGACGCAATAGATCTGATGGCTGACGGAAGTAGAAGACGCATGGAGATTAACGCGCGAGAGAATGGTTTTGAGAGGTGGGTGGTATTCCCCGCACCGCTTTCGGTGTTAGGCGGTTTCCGTATAACCCCTTGCGATCCAATAGAATTGTGACACATGGCAACGGGAAACCACTGCGATCACGCGTTATCGGGCGGGCAGGTCGCGCGATCGGGGCTTGCGACTACCGTCTGATCGTGCGACGGACGGTCAAATGGCGAGGAATATGCACGATGTTTAACGTGCGGGAAAAAGGGTTGCGACCGTTGGATCGCGACGATCAACGGCTACGAACGAAGGATGCTATATGGGCGGGGTTTCATGGGTTAAGCGCTCAGTCTTTAGGAAATGTAGGTTTATGGAATAAAAATGAATTCGCACTGAGTTTTGAAAGAAATCAGGGCTAGCGGGAAAGAAGAAGTTTGTAGGAGAATGGAGGAAAGCAGGGAATGAAGATTTTTATAGAAGAAACAAAGACAGCGGAGGTTAAGAGGGTGTGAGGAAACCGAAGGAGAAGGAGGAGAACAACCACTACAAGCACCTTTCTCGGCACAAACCAACCCCCAGACCTGAATTTGACCTGTAAACACTGAAGTTTAAAGCAGAGCTAACACTAGCTCCTTCTAGGGATGAGATCCCTCCTATGAGGTCTCAAGAACCTGCAGACCATTGCCTTTGTACAAAAACAGCTTAAAAACATTTGCCTAGTATCCATTGGGAATGGAGTCAAATTAGGTCTACACTAAAACCTGCAAAAGAAAATGCTTACAATCATTAAGGCCAGAGGACCTTAAACAACATAAAAACTCAAAAACTGGCCATATGCTGGGCCATTAAAACTGTTTCTCCTCTTCTCATCTAGTTCATCAAAAAGTAGCAAAACTGGATTTATTTGATCCTCTACCTCAAAAAGTTTAGGACATTTGAGCTTAATAGGTAGATATGGATCAAATTCCATCCCCTTTTTGTGTGCTCTCCTACTTGGATGTTCTTCATGGGAGCCTTTATATACTTGCTGAACAATCATGGCTGTGTACTTGTCCATGTCTTCTGTGGCCTGCACAATTAATATGAAAGGTGTACCATTGTGTTCATGTGTGGAAGACACAAAGATATGATCTGCTCCTGCATCTTTCTTAGAACAATCCTCATCCAGGGAGGAGTCCCAAAATTGTACACCCTCTTCCTCTATCATCTGGCAAGCTGCCTTTTCAATCTGTGTGGATACCTCCTAGGTAGTCATCAGAATATCAAGACTGAGATGATCAGTTTCAGCCTTGAATAATGAATTTTGTTCTACCTCAGTGTTCAAGGGGCAACTTTGAGGGAATTTCACTTGAGTAGACAGAGAAATAAAAGATGATGGGGAGCTTTCTTCTCCCTCTTTGATCACTGGGCAGGGGACAAAAGCAGGTAGGTGAATTTGCAGATCTGCATAATCATGGGAAGATGGGCTGGCTTTAGGCTTAGATTCTTCAAGGATGAAGGGATCTGCTGCTACTTGATTTTGCTAATGAGCTTGTTGTTCTGCAGCTACAACAAACTCTTGAGCAGTGCCTATGGATAATGCTTGTTCATAAGTAGCCCTGGTTAAGAAAGGAGCGCCTTCCAAACCATAAACTTCCTCCTCCTCATTAGTATGCTCTTCTTCCATGATTATATTCTGACAAAGGGTCTTCACCCTTTGATCTTCATTTGTATCTCTGCTTCTTTTCAAAATCTGCAACTGCTCCTGTGCTCCTCTATATGGATTTGGAGTTGGAAGAGAAAAGACACAAGGAGCTCCTGCCTCGTCAGAATAATGCTCAGCTTTTAGTTTGGAAACTTCAGAGGCTAAAAAATCTATCATATTGGCTAATTCATCGACCTTAAGCTCATAGGATGATAAGGATTCACCTCCTGGTCTTCTACTTTCAGCATCACCTTCGAGTCTTTCTGCAGCAATAATGTTTGCTTCTACTTCAAAGGCTGTAGTTTGCATATCAGCCAAAGAAGCACATCTTCTTTCTCTTAACAGCAGACAGAATTGAGAATCGAAAGCATTAGCATAAGTGAGCATGGCAGAAGCAGGGGTAGGTCTTACTTCAGCTGGAATTCTATTGTACATATGATTGAATCTGATGTTAAATTCGGACAACAGCTCACCATCTTCTCTCTGCAAGTTCCCAAATTCAGTATGATACAAGAGAAAATCTTTATTATTCCCCCAGTGCTTTAGGAACGCATCATCTAGGGCCTCAATGTCTGCAATAGACCTAGGGGTAATTCTCTAAACCACTTTCTAGCCTCCCCATCTAGGCTTTGGAGAAAAACCCTCATCCAGACATCCTCTTCATTGATATCCAGGTTATCAGCATAGGTATAAAAAGCCTCTAAATTCTCTTCAGCTGGTACTCCTTCTTCACCAGTAAACTTAGGCATAAATTCTTGATAATCTCCTGCAGGCATGGCATTCAAAGGGACAGGCAAGATGAGGGATCCATACCTAGAAGCAACTATTCTTTCTATCTTTGTGAGAGCTTGTTGGCCTGCCATGACTGAGGTAAGTGGAAGGATACTGATAGACAGAGTGGAATGAGTCAATGAAAAGAATGACAAAAACTGAGGAATATGATGGACAGCATGGATGCTTCTTTTAACTGAGGTCCGAAAGGGAAATGAATGACTAAGGAGCTAAATGAATCTCTGAAGGTGACATTCACTAACAGGGATACATGGAACGTTTAAGGCTTACCTAATCCTGGTGCTCCTTACTGCGATATTTTTTTCTGTTGAACGATCTTCTAAGGATCAGGCACTGGTTCAGCTGGTGATTTCTAAAGATATCTCGGAACATACCTCACAAACTGAGCCAGAACTGCAAAGTGGAGTCACTAGATATATGATTACAACCAGAATATGTGCCCAGACCTTGTCTATCATCAAAATCTGGAAATGTGTCGTTCTCCCAGGGAAGCTGAGCTTCAATTCTCCTCTCCCTGGCAACGGCGCTAATTAATGTTATCACCCCAAGAAACTCTCCTAGCTTGTATCTCAGGGATGCTCGGGAACATTACAAACTCAACAAAAAAGTTGGAAACTGGTGGATGAATGAAAGAAATGCTGCATATTCAAGCCAGATAACCACTTCTACTATGCTTAACCCCAGACATGGGTGAACACCCCCAGACTACAAGGCTTTAGACCACCAATTACTCACAGTTTAAGGAAAATGTGATGATGGAGAATACTGATCACACCAGCAGATGCACAGGACCCTATGATGGCCAGCTGCAACCAGTTAAAAGGTCTGTAAATCTATTTCCTAATGCACAGACATGATGATAGCTCTCTTGCACTAAAACAACAGAAACCTGCATACACATTCAATAATACCAACTAGATTCTAACACAGAGGTGGGATGACAGCCCCTCTAATGCTAAACATCAAGAGCAAATGAAAAAACGCATAACAGGCACAGCCTGGAACAAAGAAGAAGTGGAAAGTGAGAAATTGACAACAAAAGAAGCTTGCATTAGCCAAAAATGAAGACCAGAAGCTACAGATATCACAGTAGTTATAGTCTCCAGAAGTTGAATTTTACATCAAAATAACATTCATCAACCATCAACCTTCTGTCTTCTGGATATATAGAGAGGTTGATTACAAAAACACTCTGTTGTGTTACACGAGAAGGGGTCATAATGGACCACCTAACACATTAGTTCTCAGATATGGGGTTCTGCTACACTCTGCCTGCTTTAATGGATGATTTAGACATTCCCTGGCGTTCTGTGGTCCTTCTCGGGCAGATGAAGTACCGACTGATACAAGCTCCATGACTAATGATTGCATTTATCTGCTCAAGCTCTGTACTCTCCCTCCTTGGCAACTCTACTATTTGAATGCAGGTAGTTGAAGCTTTATCACGCAAGGTACAGGTAGCTGATGGCTTCGTCCTTCGGGAGCTCAAGATAGTCAAAGGAGTAAAGATAGTATGGTGGAGGCATGCACAGGACGAGAACAACTAGTGGCCGTCGGATCCCATAGATGAGTGATGGAGATCAAAACAGAAGGAGCTATCGGGAGGAAAAATGGATGGAGAAACGAAGGTCGTTGGATCTAGACACAGCAGATCTGATGGCTGATGGAAGTAGAAGACGCACGGAGATTAACGCGCGGGAGAATGGTTTTGAGAGGCGGGCGGTATTCCCCGCACCGCTTTCGGCGTCGGGCGGTTTCCGTATAACCCCTCGTGATCCAATAGAATTGTAACACATGGCAGCGGGAAACCATCGCAATCACGCGTTATCGGGCGGGTAGGTCGCGCAATTGGGGCTTGCGACTACCGTCCAATCGTGCAACAGACGGTCAAATGGCGAGGAACATGCACAATGTTTAACGTGTGGGGAAAAGGGTTGCGACCGTTGGATCGCGACGATCAACGACTACGACGAAGGATGCTATATGGGCGGGGTTTCGTGGGTTAAGCGCTCTGTCTTTAGGAAATGTAGGTTTATGTAATAAAAATAAATTCGCATTGAGTTTTGAAATAAATCAGGGCTAGTGGGGAAAGAAGAAGTTTGTAAGAGAATGGAGGAAAGCGGGGAATGAAGATTTTTATAGAAGAAACAGAGACAGCGGAGGTTAAGAGGGTGTGAGGAAACCCAAGAGAAGGAGGAGAACGACCACTGCGAGCACCTTTCTCGGCACAAACCAACCACCAGACCTGAATTTGACCTGTAAACACTAAAGTTTAAAGCAGAGCTAACAACTCCATCCATTTTCTTGTTTCACAGTTCGTGGTCCTTGTAGTTGTTTCTGTACTCTCCTAACACATATATCATGCCTCCTCATCAAAGAATGATGAGAAAGAGGAGTGGTGTTGGTAATGTTTGATTCAAAAGATTTCACAAGAAAATTGAAGCTTGTAATGCATTTTCTGGGTTTGAGGATATGAAACACAAGTTACCAAATCAAATATTCTGTCTGGATAATGTAGATTCTAGACTAGCTTGGGTATAAATCTTTATGTTGTCAGATTCAGCCTCTCGTGATCTCACAGACCACCGTGGAGACCCTACTAATCTGCCAGTTAACAATGCTCAATACCTCACTATCATTTAATCTTACCAGGATTAGAATTTGATCTCAAGTGTTTTTGTTGCCATTTTGAAAATCTTGTTTCAATGTCGTAGAAGGTTTTTTCTTATTTCTCACAACATCTGATTTTTTGGGTATGTAGTGGTTTTTGTGGCCTTCCTGGATATTAATATTTTTGGTGTCAGCAGAATTTGCATATCATCTATGTTATTAGTTGGTGTTATACAACAGATCTTTATAATTCAAATTATATGGTGTGTATATGTTTTCACACCACTGTGTTTTATTCTTAGGATTTAATGTGTTATGCATCCTATAATGGATTTTGTTTCATTATGCTTTTCAGTAATTGGAGCCTAGCGTATGCACTTCTTTTTTATGGGAGGGTTGTGTTGCTTGTGGATGGTGCAAATATGGTATATCATCTTGCACCTTTTATTTTTGGTGGGTGACAATTTGGTCATTTTAGTCTTCATTTATGTGGTACTTTCCCTAGATGTTTGTTGGTAATACTTCTAACTGCCAATTAGTCATGACTATATGACTATTATGGTGTCTTGGAGATAGCTATGGCTCTAAGCTGTAAGGGATGTGTTTGTTGGTAACACCTATATCCACTTAATGGTTACTAGAAAAAATGAATGTTATGATGTATTGGAGTTTCCTATAACTCTCGGTTGTAAGGGATATGGTTTTAACATTGTAGTTCTTTATGATGTTGTCTCGGCTTGCAGAAAATGATTCATTGTTATATATTGTAGTATGGAGAACTCAACTCTTGTGTCAACTCCATCCTGCTATCTCTTTCCTTCTCAAGAGTGTATTGTCTAGATGTGATCACAATGCAATCTTTTTTAGTAATGAATGTCAAGTTGCAAACAATTCACATAAAAATGCTTTGATTATGAAATAGATATCTCTTACTTACCCACAAACAAACAAAAATACAAATTTAATGAATTGCATAACCCAGAAAAACATAAAATTCACATATAATACTTAAAAGTAATAAATTAAAATGAAATCAATGTAAATCATAAGCAAAAGCATTGCAATATTCACCTAATAGTTTCATATCAATTTATATTATCAATTTATTATGGCAATATTCACATAATAGTTTCATATCAATTTATATTATCAATTTATTATGGTATCAAAAAAGTATTTTAAACCATTTTCTTTTACATTTAATCATAAAAGTTGATATTTAATATTTGAACAATAATAATTAAAAGATATTATGAATAAAATATTTTAATAATTGATATTTATTATTTAAATAATAATAATTAAAAGAAATTATGAATAAAATATTTTAATATTCAATTTTAATCCAAGAAAATTTTAAGGATGAAAATCTATTATAAAACATAAAATTGTTAATTCTTACTACTATTTAATACGCAAAATATAAATTATTTGGTAATTTTTTTTAACTATTCAATTTTATAATGATTTTATAATGTCTACCTAAAATGTTAGTCAGTTTTTAGATAAAATAATTTTATTTTAGGAAATTTAGATAAATCATTTTTATAAAAATAAAAAATAAAAGATGGAAAATTATCCGGCTCTGAAAATTTCCGCACTTGTACTCTAATATTGTCATTTCATATTATATATAAATAGATAGTCATGAACTAATATCTACATTTTTAATATAAAAAATGTATAACTTCTGTAATGAATAACAAAAAATTAATAATCTGGCAACATATCTTGATTTTATGCCTCTTGTTTTTGGATTGGAGTGATTTTGACAATGCTATCCTGCCATTCCTTTAGGTCATGACTCACTGGTGACGCTGGTTGCCAATGATCTATGGAATGTTTTTGTTATTGTAGGTTAATGAATTTAGAAACATGTATTTGATGAATGTCTTTATTTTTTCTTTTGTGGGCATTCAAGATGTGTTTAGTTTTTTATGTTATGTTTAGATAATTTGGAAATAAAAATATGTATTTTTTTTAATAATGAACATAAAGTATTGTAATTTAAAAGAGAATATATATATATATATATATATTATTTCAAAAATTATTAAATATAAAATAAATCACACTGATTGGTTCGAAACGCGTGGACAAAAGATTGATTATGTGATTTTGTCGAAGATTATTTAAATAATTTTTTTTATTTTTATTTTTTGTAAGTTTGGTAGGACTCTCTAATTTTCGAATTTTACATGTCTATTATTCACCCAAAGGGTAGCACAAAGTTCGAACCCAAAATCCCGTGTTCAGTAAAACTTCATTCCAAAACCATCACCACTTGAGCTACATGAGATAAACATTTTCATTTTTATTTTGAATAAAATATTTTATTTTTTTTATACACCAAATATTTTAATACCATTTTAAAAATAAAAAAACTAAAATATAAAATTAAAAAAAATTATGAACATTTCTCATACTTAAAAAAAATATAAGTCCATTCTCTTAAAACCCCTCTTAAATTAAAATTAAAATTACGTTTCAGAAAAATTATTAAAATAAAAATAGGTGAGAGAAAATTTATGAAAAAAAGTAAAGGAAAGAAAGCAGTCTGATTTCTCATCTAGAAATATGATGGATTCAAAGAATATAAATTTGCTCTAATAAAAATTTTATTTATAATGAAAGATTTCAATTAAATTGAAATATTAAGAATAGATAGTGATGATGTGTATTGTAAGTCAGTGAGTGAAGGTTATCAGAAATTTAGAAATTTTGTAGGTAAAATTTAATGATATTAAATAGAAATTTAAAAACTTTGTAGGTAAAATTTAATGATATTAAGGCTCAGTATGGTCCAGACTCCTTATAATTTTCTAGTAATTTAAATGGTCCAGACCCCTTATAATTTTCTAGTAATTTTGACAGATCTATAAGTCCAAATTTTTCAAACTAAGAATTAAATATATAATAACATAAACAACTTAACAAACAAAATAAATATTAAAAATAAATGATTCAAAAAACTAAACAAATATTAAAAATAAATTATTCAAAAACACTTTAGACTTGTCCAGATTGCAATTCAGAGTGAATTTTAGAATTCCCCATTAGCGAAACTGTGATCGTGACCATCTCTTGGAAGATAGGAAAGCCAGATTGTAAATGTGAGATTTCCGTTCACGGCTTTGAGCATAATAGGCATGTAAGTTCAACCTCCCGTAATGAAGGATGTTTTGTTTTTTTCCTGTTTAAAAATAAACGTTCAACCTCCCGTACATGAGTAGGAAAGAGGCAGCGTGGTAGACCATTTCTACGATCACTGACAAAACAGGGCTGGAGATTCGAATGATATATAAAAGATAATGTGAGCCCTTTCAGTCTTATCCACGACAATCAGTCTATTTTCGTATCTCCACTCGGTAGCCTCTTTTTCCATTGATACTCACCACCACCGGTGCAAGGTCATTTGAAAGACACTTCAACACAGGTACGATTTTTTCCATTTATTTATTCAATTGATACTCACCACCACCGGTGCAAGGTCATTTGAAAGACACTTCAACACAGGTACGATTTTTTCCATTTATTTATTCAATTGATACTCACCACCACCGGTGCAAGGTCATTTGAAAGACACTTCAACACAGGTACGATTTTTATACAAGTGAAGAGCTTGATGGAAGAACAATGGCATCACTCACGTGAAAAAGCTGTACACGCGACAAGGCACTGTACATTGCCTCGGGAATATGGGAAGGGATTAATTTTTTTTTAATTCAGCCAAATAATTTGGCTAAGTTGTAATTTATTTTGTTATTTGAAATGTGTTTTGGACAGTATATATCGATTTAGCATTGTGAAAAATTTATGGGGCACTTGAATTGTAGAAATTTCAAAAAACTTTGACAAATTATGAGCAATTTCAACTGAAATAAAAACCTTCAAAACTTCTAAACAATTTGTAATTTTGACTAAATGGAGTTGTGGTTTTGACCAAATGGAATTTTGTAGTTTAAAATTTTACAGTTTTTTTGCTGGAATCAATCTAAAATCTAAGTCTAAATTCAAAATCAATCTTTGTTGGATTCTCAGCAATTTCAAGTGAAAAATATGTGGGAAAAGCCTTCAAAAAAGTCTAAACAATTTGTAGTTTTAAGGTCACTAAAGATATCATTCGCCAAGACTATGCGGTTGTCTTTAGAAAGACAAGGCCCCCCAAGAACAACATCAACAAACCTGAGTTTGATGCTCTCAAATCGTTAAACAAGAATAAGAATGTTGTTGTTCTCAAAGCTGAAAAAGGTGGTGTTATGGTTATTCTTGATAAAGATGATTACCGTCGGAAGATGTTGGACCACCTCCATAATAGCGGGAGCTACAGGGAACTCAACAAGGATCCCCTGAAGAAGATTTACAAAAGTGTGGCTCTTGCTATAAAAGCTAGTAGCTCCGTCAACTCGTTCAGTCATAAGCTTATTGAAAATTGCCCTCTTACCTCCAGGATTTATGGTCTGCCAAAGATTCATAAGGAAGGGGCTCCTCTGAGACCCATTGTCAAGACGATAGGAGGTCCAACTTATCTTCTTGCTAAATATTTAGCCTTGAAGCTTAATCCCCTTGTTGGCCATACAGAATCCTTTGTCAAAGACTATGCATAGTTTGTTAATAAGTTAAAGAGTTTCAAGCTTGATCCATATGAAAAACTTGTGAGCTTCGATGTGGTCTTCCTCTACAATAATATCCCTATCAACGAGGCCATCGAAGTCATGAAGCACATCACGGATCCTGATATGGCTTATTTAGTTGGTATTTGTCTTACTTCTACTTTCTTTTCATTCGATGGGCAATTCTATGAGAAAACTTGTGATGTCGCCATGGCTTCCCCCCTCTCCCTTGTGGTAGATAATCTATTCATGGAGGATTTTGAATCAAAGGCCTTAGCTTCTTCTCATCTTCTGTCTAAGATGTGGAAGAGATTTGTGGATGACACTTGTGTCATCTAGTCCCATGGTAAAGAAGATTTGGAATTGTTTTTCCTCGATCTTAACAATCAATCTAGTTTCATAAAGTTCACCATGGAATTTGAATGTAATGGTAGTCTACCCTTCCTTAACGTCTTCTTCTCAAGGAATGATGATGGCTCTTTTTCTCATCAGGTATTTCGTAAGGAAACTCATACGAAACAATATATTCATGCTATTTCTCATCATTTCCCAGCTTAAAAGCTTAGTGTTCTCAACACCTTAGCAACTAGAGATTTAAGAGATTCTAATGAAAACCATCTCAATGAAGAGAAAAAACATCTCCTAAGTGTTTTCTTTAATAATGGTTATAGTAGACATCAATGTACTAAGGCTTTCCTCAGAGCTGAAAAAGGTCCTAGTGCTAAGAAAGATACCACGGATTGATTTTTTGGTGTTCATCTTCCTTTTATCAAAGGGACCACTTACAAGATTGCGAGAATCCTAAGGAAGCATAAGGTGGATTCAACCTTTAGGCCTTTAAATAACATCTGGAGCTCCCTTAGATCTGTAAAAGACCTAGTGGACCCCAAGAATATGAAGGGTGTTTACATTATCCCATGCTCTTGTGGGACTCCCTACATTGGTGAGACTAGTTGCTCGATTAATCAAAGGATTCGTGAGCATGCCGCTGACATCAATCATGGCAGGACCTGCTCCTTTGCTTTAGCAGAGCATGCAGATAAATCTAAGTATCACAATTGCATTGAGGAGGCCTAAGTCGTTGGTAGGGTTAGTCATTTCCATCATCGTAAATTGAGGGAGGCCCTAGAAATTGTAAAAAAACCCAATAATTTGAATAGAGATGTTGGTTGGAATATTAGTAGAAGTTGGGTCCCTGTTTTGTCCTCGTAGTTTTTTAGGCTTCTTTTTGGGGATTTATTTTGTTTGTTTGTTTATCTATGTAGGTATTGGCTTCCTTTTTATAGTTTTTGTTGTTGGTTTCTTCCTCATTAGGGTTTATTTTCTTGATCCTTCACTTTTTATGTATTTTATCACCCTATTTGTTCTTAACTCCTTTTAATATTTTTGTTATTTGTTTAATGTGCATTAGCCCCATATTTTATTGTTAACCCAATTTTATTTATTGATTAATTTTCTTTGAATATATATATATATATATATATATATATATATATATCTTGACTTGTGTATATTTTTGTTTTATTTTATTTATTTTTCCATTAATTATTTTTAATTTAGTTTATTTTATTCACATTAATTATTTTATTTATTAAATGATCTTATCTCGATTAGGTTCTACTCCTTCTTATAATTTTTGACTTCCCTCATTGTTTAGAGTTTGACTTTTTTTATATATATAAATTAATTTAAATATTATTTTTCAAAAACTAGCAATTTAATATAGCCATTACTTATTAATATTTTTTAATAAATTAATATCATTATTTAAATATTTTTTTTACCTATTAATATTTTTTAATAAATTAATAAAATAATATCATAATTTAAATATTATTTTTCAAAAACTAGTCGTTTAATATAACCGTTACTTAATATTTGTTTTTAATCATTTAATAAATTAGTATCATAACTTAAATATTATTGTTTAAATATAGTCGTTACTTGAAATTATGTCTCTACATTGCTCTGTATTTAAGCCTTTGCCATGGTTTGCCTCTTCATTTGGTCTAGATGATGAACCACACTTGTTTGTTCGAAACGCATCAGCCAAAAATTTCTCTTATATGATTTCTACCAAAAGACTTTGCTTAATTCATTATGGATCACAGAAGCTTGAATACAAAAATTTGTAGTTTTGACCAAATGGAGTTTTGCAATTTAAAGTTTTGGAGTTTTTGGCAAAAATCAATCTACAATCTACATCTAAACGATTAGATGCTTTACATGTTTTAACCAGAATGTGTTGAAACAATTTTTGGTAAAATTGTGACTTTTTCTTATTTGAAATATCTTTTAAATTTCATATATATTGATTCAGCATCGTGAAAAGCCCAAGAAACATTCGAAAAATATTTGATATAATCATCACAATAACTAATTATAATATATAGATAATAAATTATAATATATAAATACTTTTTTATTTTTTCAAGTTCCTTTCAAGTTATTTCATTAGTATCAATTATAATATAAGGTTAATGAAAATATTTCCAATTTCAAATTAATATAAGTTTCAATTATTTCAATTATTTATTAAATTAGTTTTTGTTAAACTTTTTTGTTGATAAATATGCATACTTTATTTTAAAATTGAAAAAAAAAATCAAATTAAATAATAGAAATACAAATAAATCATTTTCTAATAAAAAATAAATTATTAATAAAAATAAATAAACCAGACTTAACTACACTTCTTCCCTGTTTAAAAATAATCCAACTAAAATGAAATCTATATTGCTAACCACTTAGGTGACTCATGACTCAGATATTAGACTCAAAACCCAATTGAAAAAAAACTACAATTAGACTCAAAACCCAATTGAAAAAAACAACCATTTGGTGACATTATCAACTATTTAATTTATATTAATTATTTAACTTATATGAACCATTTAACTTATAATTATATATGGGTGCTCTATTTTTAACATAAATGAAATTGGAAACAACTTTTGAATGTAAAAATGTATTCAATAATTTGTTTGGAAAGGATCTATGTCCATGGAAAGGTCCGGAGTGTTTACTTTTAATTTCAAGATCAGAAATTCGTGTTCACGGCGATTTGGGGTTTTCGCCTATGAATTTTGAATTCCAGAAAGTCATAACCATGAAAGTTGGATTTCCTATTTTGATACCAGCGAGTAACTTTTACGATTTTTTTTTTGCCAAATCCTTCAGATGGTAGCCTTCGCTGTAATACTTTAAAGTTTATATTACTACCGTTTCAATAATGATTCGCGACCGTCTTCCAAGACGGGAAAGTTCCTTTAGAATTATTTAATGTTAAATATTTTACACCCACACACCATGTTCCTTTTGGGTCAACAAACTAAAGCTGGTCTGGCCGGTGCACACGAAATTTATATGATCAAATTAAAGTTGGTCCGGCCGGTTTGCACGAAATTGGTGTGATGGTGAATTTTGACGGTGAATGCTGTCAGTAGGATAAGCATGACAATACTTTATATCTGAACATTGTCAGTTATGATTTTTAATAAAACGAAAATGCATATGGATAACTAGCATACCCCAAAGTGTGGAAGGGACTATCACATCTGAGTGGGAAACGAACTATCATATCTCCGAAGTGGAAGAAGGTAATGTTAAACATAATGTAAAGTATAAAGTATATACATTTTAAAAGGAAACTTTGCTTTTTTAAGTCGAAGTGTTATTATTCACGTGCTTTTTGAGGGTTCTGATTTAAAGTGGATTTCTTTTTTAAAGTGGATAAAAGGTAAGGATGTTATTTTCAATTTATAGTTTTTTTATTTTAAAATAATAATATTTAAATTTGTTTTGATGATGAATTTTAGTTGAGGGTTGGAGGGGTTTGGGGAATCGAATGTTTGGAGTTTTCGAGAGGGGATCTTGGTTCTTCTGTTTCCCCTGTTTCTCTTTCTCCTTCATGGATATTACTAGAATTCCTTTCTTGTAAAGAAATTGGGCGAGAATTCTCAATTTTTTGAAAATCTTGTTTAATTTCTTCTGTTTTGTTGTGCACCTCAACAAAGGCTATAGATGGTGAGTCTGTGGCCCGAAGGGAGCCAATAGGTGGTCTAGAAGGTTGATCGACCAAGGGTCACTGGTCCCTTAGCTTTGTTGGGGTTGGTTAGTGGTTTTGGATTATTCTCAAGTTTTTTCTTCTTAGTCATACACACAACTCAAATATTTATTTCTACCCTAAGTTCTTTAACAATCTTGCTGGAAAGCGGGCAAGGAGCAGGGCTTTTACATGCTCCATACACAGGTTCTTACCTTCCATTTTTAATACCCAACTCTTTCCTAATAGGCACACATCAGAGTCACACTACTCTTTAGAAATGGCTACACTCTCCCCGACAACGGCGCCAAAATGTTGAGGTATAAAAGGTGTCTTTTTAACTCCTAATTATCTTCACATTAGTTATCAATCCGGGCAAGATTTTTTATTTCAAGAGTGTACACAGTTTGTGGTGGCTATTTACTCAAGAGTAATGTTTCTAAATTGCAGTACAATGCTTTCAAATACCAGAGTAAACAGATGCTTTAAATAAAACTCGCTTGCAATTAAAGGAAACTCAATGCTCTGAAACTAAATCATTTATTCAACAAAGTAACAGCAATTAGCAGTCAAGGATACAGTAGAAATAACTCATTCCTTGTTTAACTGATGTAAACTAAATCAAGCATAAATAAGATCGTCAATCTGAGATCTTTGACAGTAATAGCCAATGTTTTTTACAGTTGTTGATCTCACACACACCATGCTAAATAACCAATTGGAAATGGCAATGAATTAAATCAATAATGCTACTGCAACTCATCGAAATGAGATAATTATGCTAACTGTAAGAATGCTAAAAGGCAAAACTAAATGATTGCAGAAAGTAAATGAGCAGCAATGCTATATAATAGAAATGAACATCAAAACTTATGTAACTTCAATGATCAGCAAAGCTAAGTTACTGAAATGAACAGCGAAGCTCTGTAAGTAAAATGAACAGCACAACAATATACTTGCAAAAAGCAGTGATCTTGTTATGAGGGAAATGAACAGCAACACAATTCAATTACAACATATAAAACAGATCAATTCATTAAGTATGGAAATATGAAACAGTAAAGCGATGTGATTACAATAGATAGAAATGAAACCAAACCATCACACGACAGAAATCATAAAGGAATGATACAAGAACAGCAAGTGAATCCACCAGGGTCGGGCCCTTAGCCGCTAGTGAACACCGTCGGATTACTTCAATATGAAAGAAGGAACAACAACTGTATTATATATTAATCATATGCAAAATGGTTACAGCCAGTTCGTACTCTGTTTCAACAACGAGAGTCGATGATCAAAGTAAAAATACAAAATTAATTTCTGAATAATCTCCCCTTGTTCTTTAAAATCATTGTCCCTTTTATAATGGCCAGGCAGATAAAATAGTAACAGCGGATAGAATAGTAACAGCGATCCCTAAGGATGAAGAGATCCTAAGAGATCCGCTCAATCTTCCATCTTCAGTTATCTCTTTGTCTTTTGCGCTGATGTTGTGATCTTCTCTGTCCTTATCCATACTGCGCGCTCCATCCTTGGCTTGCTTCATGTATGCTGCTTCCTGGTCAAGGAAGAGCAATTACTCCACTTTGTCTTTTTCCTTCTCTCAAGTAGGGAATGGTAGCTTTCCCATTTCATCTTTTTCCTACATGAGAAAAGACAATAATTAGCTAAATTGTAATAATAAATAGTTCCTTAGTTTTTACTATAATCCCTTGATATATGAATATCTTTAGAATATAAAGGGGATATAATTAAAGGAAAGGATGATGAAATAAATGGAAAATTCATACCTTTTCCATAGCTCAACAAGCGGGAGCCAAAAGAACCTCATTTCCACAGACGTTATGAAGTAGTTGGGCTTACCAATCACAACACATCCAAAACCGTACACCATCGGATGGCTTCACCAAGGATGGGATCTTCGCGTGAGCCAACAGTGTCACCTTCCATACAACATCAAGCCCTTCACGGATGAGGTATTGTGTGACGTTGCTCCCCTTGATGTTTGTGATGTATTATTATGCCAACTATACTTGTGGAATTGACATGATGTGTGTGAGTCAAGGCCTCGTGCTACCGAAGGTAGCACTGCCTACCGTCATCTCTTTGGTTACTGCAAATAATGCAGTAAGCTCATTTCCAAAACTGGGAAATTTGTTTTCCTAATGATTCACCCTCAAGGAAAGAAGAAGACGGTGGCCACGACCTCTAGACAGGACCCCTCCGCATGACAATTTCAGATGGAAAAGGCGTGGAGGAGTACGAGGACATCTTCAACTCGCCCGTAGGGGTTCCTTTGCACTGTCAGTTCAAGCACTCCATCGATCTGACCCCAGGTGTGTCACTGCCCAATGGACCAATCTATCAGCACTCTGTTATGGAGAACGATAAAATCAAGAGGTAGATTCAGGAGCTACTGCAAAAAGGTCACATACGACCGAGTTCATCACCCTCTGGGAGCCCGGTCGTGTTGGTACAGAAGAAGGATGGGACTTGAAGACTCGATATTGACTATCATGTGCTGAGCAAGATCACTGTCTAGAATAGGTACCTGATCCCACAGATTGATGACCTTCTAGACCAACTAAAGGGGGCAAAATATTTTAGCAAGATCAATTTGAAGTCAAGGCATCACCAGGTACCAATTGAACCCTCTGATGTGTGGAAAATTGCCTTCAAAGCCAAGGAAGGCCTTTTCGAATGGTTGGTTATGCCTTTCAGGTTGACGAATGCTCCTGCAACCTTCATGAGGCTAATGGATGACATCTTGCGGCCATTCACCAACTCATTTGTAGTGGTATACTTGGATGACATCATGATCTTCAGCTAGAGTTGGGAAGAGCACCTCCACCAGATCTAACAAGTTCTCTAAACACTGCGACACATTATGTGCCAATTTGGATAAATACACTTTTGGCATGACCCAAGTTCAGTATCTGGGATACATTATTGATGAACGAGGGGTGCATGTGGATCCAACCAAGATCCAATTCATTCAGGATTGGCCATCTCCAACCACTCTGACAGAGCTCCGCAACTTTCTCAGTCTTGCCAACTTCTATCACAGTTTTATGTTGGGATTTTTTCATATCACTTGGCCCTTGAGTCAAGTCACCAAGGGAGGAGTGAAAGCAAAATTCTTTTGGTCTGAATCTCAACAGAAGGCATTCACAGACTTGAAACATCACCTCTTCTCAGCACCAGTGCTCGCATTACTAGACTTGCAACAGCCATTTGAGATCGAGATAGATGCCTCTAACTATGCTATTGTAGTAGTCCTTACTCAACACGGGCATTGAGTGGCATATCACAGTGAGACACTTTCAGACACAGTCCAGAAGTATCCCACTTATGAAAAAGAGATGTATTCCATTGTGCAAGCCTACAGGCAATGGAAGCATTACATTTTGGGGAAGGAAATAGTTATCCACATAGACCACCACCCCCTGCAGTTCATACAGACCCAAGGGAAGTTGCAGAATGATCTCCATCAGAAGTGGTCCACATACCTACAATAGTTCCATTTGAATATCAAGTATAAGAAGGGAAACACCAATAATGTTGCAGATTGCTTCGTCGATCACTGATCATGGCATTAACCACTGTGCTGAACTCTTATGGGCACGAGACTTCTGATTGGCCACTTCTCTATAAAAGCAACCCAAAATTCATCCACACATACCAGACACTCTTGGAGGGTCAGCATGTTCTAGAATTTCACTTCTAGGATGCCCTGTTATGCCACCTGGGTCACCTTTGTGCTCCTTCAAGCGAGCATGTCAATATGATTTGGAAAGCACACTACAATAAGGTTGTTGGGCATTTTGGGGTCGAGAAAATGGTGGCAGTACTACAGAAGTATTTCTATTGGCCAAATCTTTGATAGGATGTCGGGAAGTACATTAGATCGTGTACTGCTTGCGCCATTGCTAAATCAACCATCAAGAAGCAAGGCCTCTATACTCCACTACCTACCCATAGTCGACCTTGGGAATCCATCTCCATGGATTACATGTTGGGCCTTCCTTCTACTAAGCATGGAAACGACAATGTTTTTGTGGTCGTTGACAGGTTCTCAAAGATGGCCATTATGGCATTCTGCAAGAAGAATATCAAAGCGAAAGCCACTACTAAATGCTTCTTTGAACAAGTGTGGGTACACTTTGGGATCCCACAATCTATCATCTCAGATCGGGATAGTAGGTTCCTCAGTACATTTTGGTCTAGTGTCTGGTCGATGTTGGACACCAAACTCACTAAGTCCACAGCCTTCCATCCCAAAACTGATTGCCAGACACGGGTTGTCAATAGGATGATCGTACATATTTTGTGCATGTACAACTCAAATCATCCACGCACATGGGATGAGAGCCTCCCCTATGTTCAGCAAAACTATAATCGGGCTCTCCACAGCTCTACTGGCCACAACCCTTTTCAAGTGGTCTTGGGATTCCAACCACTATGTCCCATTATGTGGCCATGCCATTCGCAGCTACTCAGGCAGATTTGGCTCATGTCTAGTCTGAAATAGATAAGGAAAACAACTTCATTGAGCACATCCAACATATCTGCCATTAGGTCCATGAAATTTTGGAGAAATCAAATGCCAGGTACAAGCAACGACATGATCAACATCGGGTGCCACATAAGTTTCAGGTGGGTGACAAAGTCTAGTTGCATTTGCAAAAGGAACACCTTATGGAGCCGATAGGAAACTCAGACCACTCTAATATGGTCCTTACACCATTACCAAGTCTGTGGGAGACAATGCATTTGAGCTCAGCATTCCCCAATTCCTTGGCTTGCACCCAGTGTTCAATGTGGACTGCCTTCGGCCATACTTTCCACCATTACTAGACACATCTGACATTGCAGAACAACTCACACCAACATAGTTAAATCCAGATTGAATGGAACAAGTTGCAACTTATCAAATCATGGACACGCATATCAAGCACACTCGCTAGCAGAAGATCCAATTGTATTGAGTTGTTAAAGCATGCCAACTCCTTTAGTAGGGCAAGTGGCTCACCAGGGACCAAGTTCAGCAGAAGTTTCCTCATCTCATGGAGGAACTCAATGCAATGGGAACCATTGCTTCCTAAGGGGGGAGGAATGATCCAGGTCGATATTCGTGTCCACCCACCAATTCCACTTGGACCCCCATCATTGTTTCTTTCAGTTTTTCAGTTTCCCTAATTGTAGCACAATTTACTATTTTTAGTAGTTTTTCGGGTCCTAAACTTCCGGAGCCATTTTGAGGCCGTAAATGACGTTTCTGGGGAAAACTTGGAGCAACATGGGTCCATGGATTAATGTTGCCCATCCCAAAGTTGTATTCCTCGAATAGATCTTTCTAATGAGGTATTGTGCGCATCAAACGAAGATTGTATGCCAAAGTTACGACCCTGGGAAGTTGATGTACCAATTTACCCAAAATGGGGCACATAGTTTGGTGCTTCATCTCCTAGGGTTAGGTTTTTGGATGTTTAGGGTTTTCCATTGTTTCTCAACAATAAATAGGCCTTCGAGCCTCATTGTAATACGGTTCAGAGGCATGTAGCCTTCACATCTCTCCTCAGAGATAAGCTACCATCGCCCGAGTTATTTTATTTCCATTTCTGTTTGTAAGCATTTTTCAGTATTTTACATTAATGAAATGAAGTAGTATTTTTTCTGCATCTCTGTATTTATGGTTATCTCTGTAAATTGTTGTGTTCTTGTTTAAATCTGGATCATCCTAAGAGAATTTATCTTGTAAACATGATTGGGTGTCTGTCTAAACTTTGACGATTCTTTTACCCAGTGCTTGACTATATCTCTCGTGTTCACCTAGTTGTGGGTGGCATAGAATAGTGTTTCCATGTGCCTCACCGGCTGCACGCTGGGTTAGCTAAATGATACATCTGATGAAATTTCTCCTCCATGAAGGTGGCAAGCTCTATCCCTCTAGCACTAAGACAATCCAGCTGATAATGTTTTCACATGGGAAGGTTGGGTACCTGCATGCAACCTTGTATAATCCTGACTATTGGATACTTATATAAATATGTTGGTCCTCTAAGTCTTCCTTGAAGTCCTCTGCAAAAGTATCCTTGATTTGCTACCATGTCAACTTTGTGCCCTTCTCACTGAACAATGGATTGTCTACATAAACTGGTAGATTAACTGACATTTGCTCAACTGCTTCATCAGTTTCCTTTGATGCAACTCTCTTGAGGACCATGTTAACTGTAACTCCTAGAGAGATGGTCAACAATTGTTGTAATTGGTGACAGAGAGGACACTCATGGCATGAAAACATTAGCTTAAAAAATAAATTAATTTCAAGACAAGATAAAGCAACAAACCGTTGCACAATTTTGGTTTACGTAGGTGACTGGTTGCTTGCTAAAACTGTGCATTGCGTAGTCCCAGTATTAAGTGGGGAACGCTTGCTGGCTAGAACTGTGCAATGCACAGTTTAGTCTCGGCACAGGCCAGGAGATATTGCACATTGTGTGGTTGTAATGGCCAAGCCTGGGAGGTTGGCTCCTGGACCTGCACAGTGTGCAGTTGGAGCCAGGCCAGGGCAATCTCTGCATAGTTCCAGCAGCCAAGGCAGAAACCTTGAGATCCTAGAATGCGCAGTGCATGCAAGGGAAAGCGAGATCCGGGAAAGGGGAGCCTAGATCTACCCAAGGGGAGTGTGAAATCGAGCAGATATGAAGGATGGTGTGATGTTGAGTGCAGATTTGACTAAGTGATGATGCATGCAAGTGAAACAAGTGCAGGAATCAATCAAACCGAAGGAAAACGAAGCATGTGGAGAGAGTCACCGCAATAACGACCATAAGTGAAAAATGGGGTAATGCATGCGACACTTAAGAAAGGCAATGAAAAACTTGAAACAACACTTCTACAAGCTAAAACAAGTTAAAACGTCATTAGTCCTTCAACGAAACAAGTGAAACAACACTCTCACAAGCTAAACAAGAAAAAGCGACAGAAAAAGCAGCAAAAGACTAGAAAGAAAACCTTACTCGAAAAATCGATGATGATCACACTGAAGGTTCCTCAATCTCCTCAGGAATGCCATAGCTCCAAGATCGAATGTGCAAATGAGCTCTCGCAACGTCGATTAATTACATTTGGTCAATTTATGGTTTATGAATCGAAGGCCAAAACCAAGGAAAAAGCGACACTTGGCGGAAATTTCCAAAATAACTCAAGTACCTCCTTCGGACTGCTAAAACTAGCTCCCTATTTTCTAGGTATGCTTTTTCACTTTTTTCTTTTTCGGAAAAAATTCCATGCATTGCCCGGAGAGATTGCAAAGATTTGGGAAGGACTAAGCAACTAAGTGGTTGATGCACTGAGCAACTTTTGAGCAAGGGGATTCTCCGCAATTTCTAGGTTGAGTGGCTTTGGGCTATATCTCATGCTCTACGCAATTTCCTAGCTAAAGGTTGGCTATCAACTAGCTCTATGCAAATTTGGAGCTGAAGGCTCACTGTCAGCTTAGACTGTGCAATTCCCGAAAGTAAGGCTAGTTGCCCTCAAGGATTGCGCAGTTCTCTAAGGCAAGCGCGGAATTGGATGAAAACCAAGTCAAGGGATCGTCTTGCAGGTTAGATAGTAAATCAAGCAAGCAAACACAAGCCATGATGCAAAGGATGAGGCTCAATCAAAGAACAACTACCTAGATCAGTGCGCAACGAGTTGCTGTGATTTAGAAGGGAGGTTCCAAAATGAAGCATAGGCAAAATTTTGGAGGGTGGTTGTGGGAGTTACAATAACTACATAGGGTTAAAAGGAGGATATACAAAAAAATGGAGTGCTTGGAAGGGAGGTTGGCGCACATGGAAAAGCACGTACATTGTGATTTCAAACCCCCGACATCTTTTGACAATGGAATGGAGGATCCAACTGCAGTCAACTCTTTAGATCCTTAATAGTTATGGGATGTATTCTCATTTTGGACATGTTTTGGTTTCATTGGTCTTTCCGGTTTTGGATACTTTGTTCTTATGGCCATTTTGCTATTTGTTTCTGTTATTCCTTTTTGGCCAACAAAACCAATAAAAGTAAGACTGAAAGAATTTTGAACATCTAATTACAACAACATAGTTTTTTTTCAAATTAATAAAATTCCTTAAAATTACAACAACAAAAAAAAAAAAAAAATTACGAGTGAGAATGAGTGAATATCTTAAAGATCACAAGTTCTTTTCTTGTCATGAAACCGAGGAAACCAAAATTGGCAAGCAGAAGTAAAGCAAGGGAAAAAGGCCTAGTTCTTCTTCCTTTTTTGATCAACATATTTATTGTTTCCCTTTTTTTTCCCATGGTCCCTTAAAGGTAGATTAGTTCGGAGGTGGTCAAATTTTCATTGATGAGGGTGAAAGGAAAAGTACAGACACTCAAATTTCCGCTTAAATCTCTATTGGTACGTTTGGTAGGCGGAGTTAAAGGTGGGTTTATCAAGTATCCACATATGCATTAGGTTGTATGTCTACTTCGAATTAGGGCAGGTTACCATGCTTTCCTTCAATCAAGTTAGATGCCGTAATTCAGGTAAGGTATTGACCTCGGTGCCTTTAATACTTTCAGGTGGGGTCTCCGTGTAGGTTCCTGAACGTTTCGTTTGAATCACGATTATGAGTTAATCAAGGAAAAATTTTATGGCTGGTAACTCTGCACTTAATTTATACTACATGGTTGTCTTTTAATTTGAATATGTATAAGAGGATAGGGGTGAGGAAATATGGGATAATACATGTCAAAGAAAGCATGCACAAATTCTGTGAAATGTATGCTCTTCCCGCATTCATTGAATATACCTAATATCATCTCATGGGAAACGATTATCCCCTGTTATTAAAGATTAGTTGCAGCAGTCTCATCCCTGTTATTAAAGATTAGTTGCAGCAGTCTCATCCACAGATATTCAAATCATCAACTAATATCATGCTCGGATGACATCATGCTCCATTGGTGCTTTGTTTCTACGTAACCAATTTTCTCCAAAAATGAACTGAGTTGGACTCTTGTCTGGTTCTGCGTCAACACCCTCACATCAGACTAATACATTTATAACTTTGCTTTGAATCTTTGAATAGAATGTAACCTATGTTTTGGTTTTGTTATGAGATATTATTTATAAGTGGAATTAAATTGTAATTTTTAGAATATTTTAGAAATTCAATTTGGCTTCAGTCAGGCTGTTAGGGTCCCACCCTAACCCCCTTATTTATGTCATGGGATCACGTCATAGTCAAGAGTCAATAAAGACCATATTAATATTTGTAAGTGGTTAACCCGCAATTAATGACGGGACCACAGTTAGTTGCAAATGGGCAGTAGTATTAGATAGATGGTAAATGGGCGGTAGTATTAGATAGCTGGTATTAATAAAACCCACGGTATTGGCCCGTGGTATTGCATGTATGAGTCATATATAAAGGATAGAGACTCCCTGCGAGGAGTATCGTGTCTTGTTTTGTAATCGAGCTCTGCTCTATTGCAGGTTGCCCCCTCGAAGAGGCCTGTGAACATTTCTCTCTAAATAATAAAATCATTGCTATTCTGTGCTCTGGGTATATTTTCTTCGCATATTTTGTGTTCTCAGTATCTTTTCTTCGCAAATTCTATGTTTGGGTATTACTTTGCAGGTTAAGAGCATAACAAGTGGTATCAGAGCACTTTCCAGGGCTCGGTGGGATATCCAAATTTTAGCAATTTTTTTTTTTTTGGCTAGAGACGTGTTCCGGCGTCTTTAAACCACGGGATCTGTCGTTAAGCGCATAAACCTGCGGATTTGGGGAGGCATGCACGCAAGAAATACAAGAGGTGGTCACGTCTGTTGGACTCCCTTGTAACCCCTGTGGGTACCCCTTCGAGTAGTAGCGCATTAGACAGAACCGCGCACGGACTGTCTTCCACGTACCCTCTGGGTATATAGGAAGCCCCCTAGCTCCCTTGAAACCTCGCCATAGATAAACCTTCAGCCATCTTGTGGCTACAGTACACCGAAAACAACACTCGGAGAGATTACTCGCCCGTACGATAGGGTAGTCGGTTGTACGGCTAAGGGTACGGTCGATCCTCCTTAGTTAGAGCCCTGAAACATTGGGCTGAGTACTACTGTCAGACCCTTATGTATATTGCGATCTGTAGCACCTGACACTCCTCAAGACCATAGTTCCCTTTCTATCGGGGGATCACACATCACCTATTCCAGATCAGCAAGTGCAGCAGCAGCCGACATCAGTCCTGCAGCTCCATCAGATCAGCAGCAGCAGTTGTTCCACCATTCAGATCTCTCAGATCCACCAGATCGGAGTAGTTGTGAAGGGTTCTTGTCCCTGGATATAATTTTCGCAGGACTTTTGGCGGCATTGACATTCTGACGATTTGGCGACTGCAGTATTGATCAGGAAGGAGTAAAACTCCGTTAGGAGTTTTCCAAAAAAAAAACAAGTCTGAGATCTTTTGGGGGGCTTATTGGTGACCTAGCCCATCATAATCAGGACGACGAGCTGAGCAAGGTGGTACCATTCAATTTCTTAGTAAAAATTTTTTAGGCGGTCCCAATTTTTCATCAGGTTAGTGTATGGTAGAAAATCGCGCTCAAGCGATGGCCAATGAAAGGATCGACAAAATTGAAGACCATGTGAACTCCCTCCAAACTGCGGTGAAGAATATCGAACTTGAGCTTAAAGGAATAAGTCACCAGATACATGATGCACTCCCAAAGGGCAAGGAGCCAGCCCACGAGGAGGCGTATAATGGCCATGAATACCATGAGGGTGAGTCTAGCCACTCTCATCACGTCTGGCACACCCATCCACCACCCAGTCAGCGACCTCCCAAGTTGGATATGCATAAATTTGACGGTTCTCACACGTCCGCATGGCTAGCACAAATGGAGCAGTATTTCCAATTGAATCATATCATAGATTAGGGGACTAAGCTTATGGTGGGCACCATGTACTTGGACAATGAACGATGGCAATGGAAGGAATGGCATCAGCGTTGCAATGGACATTTTCAGAATTGGGCCCAATTTGCCAAAACTCTTCACAGTCGCTTTGAACAGGAAGACTCTTTTTTGGGGCATCTCACTAAGCTCTGACAGACGGGTACAGTGGAGGAATATATTACTGCTTTTGAAGCCTTAGCCTTCCGCACTAGGGGTCTCACAGATGAGTTCTACATGGAATTCTTTATCAGCGGTCTTAAAGAAGCCATCAAAGCTCAGGTTCTACTCCACCACCCTCCCACATGGACAGAGGCTTGCCAGGTAGCCCGTAAGGTGGAACGTGCATTAACAACCCAATCCAGCCGCCCCAACTTCCCCGCTAAAGGTCGTCCCTCACAGGCTCCCAATACGACTCAGACACTTAAGATTCAAAAGGTGTCACCTGCGGAAATGGCCGAAAGAAGGAAGCAAGGAATATGTTACTATTGTGATGAAAAATATTCCCTGGGTCATAAATGCAAAGAGCACAAGTTTTTTCAAATAGATGCCACTGACTACAGCTCCACTGAGGAAGATCCACCACTTGAGGAACCGGAGGCGATCGAAGAAGATAACCAAAAGGAGATTGTCTCTGATGAACCAATTATTTCGCTAAATGCATTGGCAGGAATTTCTTCCCCTCAAACTCTCAAAATCAGGGGTTTTCTTAAACATCGCCCAGTAGTAGTCTTGATTGATAGTGGAAGTACCCATAATTTCATCGATCAAAAGATCGCTGAAGCAGCACATTGTTTCGTCCGGGCAGTTTCTAACTTCCAAGTCCAGATTGCAGATGGGGGCACAATTAAATGTGAAGGTCGCTGTGAAAATGTCAAAATCAAATGGGGGATTATCAATTGAAAACCCACATGTTTGCAATACACATGGGGGGTTGTTACATTGTCCTAGGCGCGGAATGGCTCCGCACTCTTGGGCCAATCACAATGGATTTCCAGGAGTTATATATGAGTTTTAAGCAGAACAACTCCACACATACCCTCCGTGGACTACAGGCGGGAGCCCCCTCTATCATCAGCTCGCATAGGATGGAAAAAATGTTAAAAAAGGGCCATCATGGAGTGGTAGCTCAATTTAATGCCATCCAGGTAGTAGACACCATGTCTCTGCCAATTCATCCTGAGATGCAACAGATTTTAAATAAACATTAGACGGTCTTTGACAAGCCTCATGAGCTTCCACCCTCGCGAGGGGAACATGATCATAGCATCACATTGGTTCCAGGGGCCCAACCCCCAAATGTGCGGCCATACAGATATCCGTTCACCAAAAAGAATGAAATAGAAAAAATCATCAAGTAATTGTTGGAAGCAGGTGTCATTCGTCCCAGCATTAGTCCTTATTCATCCCCAGTAGTCATGGTCCTCAAGAAAGATGGGGAGTGGCGGATGTGTCCCGACTTCAGGGCCCTCAATAAGTTAACAGTCAAAGATAAATTTCCCATCCCGGTGGTTGACGATTTGTTGGACGAACTCAATGGGGCTCAATTCTTCACTAAGTTGGATCTTCGCTCAAGCTACCACCAAATTCGCATGAAGGAAGTCGACATTCCCAAGACAGCTTTCAGAACTCATGAAGGCCATTATGAGTTCCTGGTCATGCCATTTGGTCTCTGTAATGCCCCCTCTACTTTTCAGAGCCTTATGAATCACCTCCTCAAACCATATCTCAGAAAATTTGTCCTTGTCTTCTTCGATGACATCCTCATCTATAGTGGCACTTGGGCGGCACATCTTCAGCATGTAGATCTACTCTTGCAATTGCTCCGCACGCATAAATTATTTGTCAAGATGTCTAAGTGTTCGTTTGGCATGGAAGAAGTTGAGTATTTGGGCCACATTGTGGGGCGTGAAGGTGTCAAGGTGGACCCCAAAAAGATCCAGGCAATGCAAGAATGGCCTCAACCTAAGACCTTGAAAAGCTTGAGAGGATTTTTGGGTCTCACAGGCTATTATCGTAAATTTGTCCGCAACTATGGCCGCATAGCGAAGCCCCTAACGCAACTCCTAAAGAAAAATTCCTTCTTCTGGAACGAGGAAGCAGAACAGGCATTTACCGCTCTCAAAACCGCCATGTGTTCCACTCCCATCTTAGCAATACCGGACTTCACCAAATCATTTGTCATTGAATGTGATGCTTCGGGAACAGGTATTGGAGCGGTCTTAATGCAGGAAGGGCGACCATTGGCCTTCACCAGCCAACAACTAAGTGGGAGGAATCTGGGCCAATCTACCTACGAGAAGGAAATGATGGCCATCTTACATGCAGTCGAGACCTGGCGACCTTACTTGTTGGGGCGACGTTTCCAAATCCGCACAGATCATCACAGTCTTAAATATTTTTTGGAGCTACGCCTATCTTCCCCACAACAAAATAAATGGTTAGCCAAAATGCTGGGATATGATTATGAGATCATTTACAAGAAAGGGAAAGACAACAGGGTAGCAGATGCATTGTCACGCCAATTTGAGGAGGAAATTACTCTGCTCGCAATTTCCCTCCCCATTCCAGACTGGATTGAAGAGGCTCGCAGGGAATGGTTTTCAGATCCCGGGCTCTCCCAACTCATTTCTCAATTGCAGGTAGATCCTAATTCCAGCAAGGGCTACTTGTGTCAGAATGATATTCTTCGCTACAAGGACAGAGTCGTAATATCACCAACATCCACCCTCAAAAGTCGCATTTTGGCAGAATTGCACTCATCTCCCATCGCAGGACATTCGGGCTTTCAGAAGACATATGCTCGCACCAGAAGATCATTTTTTTGGGCCGGCATGAAACAGGACATCCTTACTTTCGTAGCAGAATGTGACGTCTGTCAACGCCACAAAGGGGAAACCGTCAACACACCAGGCACATTACAACCATTGCCCATTCCGGCGTCAATTTGGACGGAGGTCTCCATGGATTTCATTACAGGTCTTCCAAAGTTTGGGAACAAGTCAGTCATCATGGTGGTTGTGGACCGACTGTCGAAGCATGCTCATTTCTGCGCCCTACCCCAACCATTTACACCAACTTTGGTTGCTCAAACTTTCATGGATCAGATCTTCAAATTGCATGGCATGCCCACTTCTATTGTGTCCGACCGCGACCCAATCTTCACCAGTAATTTTTGGCAGGAGCTCTTCAGAATACAAGGCACTCAACTCAAACTCAGTACTTCATATCATCCGCAAACAGATGGTCAAACCGAAGCCGTCAACAAATGTCTAGAAACCTACCTTAGGTGTTTCACTTCAGAAAAGCAACACCTTTGGGTACAGTGGTTACCTCTGGCGGAATGGTGGTATAACACCAACTATCATGCCACCACCAAAATGACTCCCTATGAAGCAGTCTATGGACAACTTCCGCCTTCCCCTACTTCTTATCTCATGGGGTGCTCCAAAGTACAAGTCGTGGATCAACTCCTACAACACCGCGCAACCATGCTTGCCCATCTGCGCGAGAATCTTCATCCAGCTCAGAACCGTATGAAGCAACAGGCTGACCAACATCGCTCAGAGCGCCAATTTCAAGAAGGGGATCAGGTCTTTTTGAGGCTGCAACCATATAAGCAAACATCACTCAAAGACAAGGGTTGTCAAAAGCTCTCTCCAAAATTCTACGGACCATACCAAGTACTTCAGCGCATTGGAGAAGTGGCTTACAAGTTGGATTTGCCACCTACAACAAAAATCCACCCAGTTTTCCATGTATCGTGCCTCAAGAAAGTGATTGGGAACAATTGCCGAGTTCAAACCAGTCTACCTGAATTGGACGAAGAAGGGTCAATCTGGCTTCAACCTGAACAGGTTCTAGACACACGAGACAAGCACCTGTGCGGCCGCATGATTAAGGAGGTCCTCGTCAAATGGAAAGACACCTCTCCGGAAGATGCAACTTGGGAACCAACCACTATTCTTCAGCAGTTTCCGCAGCTTCAGCCTTGAGGACAAAGCTAGTCTTAAGGGGGAGGGCATGTTAGGGTCCCACCCTAACCCCCTTATTTATGTCATGGGATCACGTCATAGTCAAGAGTCAATAAAGCCCATATTAATATTTGTAAGTGGTTAACCCGCAATTAATGACGGGACCACAGTTAGTTGCAAATGGGCGGTAGTATTAGATAGATGGTATTAATAAAACCCACGGTATTGGCCCGTGGTATTGCATGTATGAGTCATATATAAAGGATAGAGACTCCCTGCGAGGAGTATCATGTCTTGTTTTGTAATCGAGCTCTGCTCTATTGGAGGTTGCCCCCTCGAAGAGGTCTGTGAACATTTCTCTTTGAATAATAAAATCATTGCTATTCTGTGCTCTGGGTATATTTTCTTCGCATATTCTGTGTTCTCGGTATCTTTTCTTCGCAAATTCTATGTTTGGGTATTACTTTGCAGGTTAAGAGCATAACACAGGCCATCGGTCCCTTCATGAAGTTGTTCGCAGGTTGCGACTACAGCGGCATATTCAATTAAGCATACATACAACATACGGCCAAATATATATTGGGCTAATCACAATTACAAATTTAAATTATAAATTTAGTATTTTAAAAAATAATTATCATTAAAATCACACTTACAAGTTTAAATAATAAATTCAATATTTAATATATATATATATATATAGATATAGATATATAGTTAAATCTATAGAGTAAAAAACTATACGAATTTACTCAAAAACATCTAGTAGTTAAGGAAAACCAATTTAGAACCCAACACCTAAATTTCAACCATACATTTCTATTTAATAATACTTTTATTTTGCTGGTTTATACTCAATGACACGTTTAATCAAATGGGTGCTCACTGGTATTGGAATTGGAAAATAAATTTATTAAAAATGATTGATTTCTAATTAAAAAACACTAATCAAACGGATTTAAATGTGAAACTTGTTTTTTCAAAGAATAATGAAAACTTCTTTATATTGATTATTAGATCGTAATTTTTGATTATTAGATCGTAATTTTTATATATTTATCACTGTTAATATATTTTTGAAAATATAATTTGTTAATAAATTTTATATATTTTTGTATTCAAATTGATATAATTTATAATCTATAATAAATTAAACAAAGTTTTTTGATAAAAATTATATGAGAATTTTTTTTTAACATAAACTAAATAATTTTTATTTTATAATTTTTATTTAAAAAAACTAAATCACCAACCCCGTCACCACATAAATTTAACTAAATGGCCAACGCCTTGATTTATGTCACCACATAAATTTAGAACTATTACGAGTAGTTTAATTAGGAGATGTTCTTTATTTTTGATAATATTTTTTAAGTTTATTTTGTTTTCTATAATGATAAATTTCACTTCTATACCTAAACTTAGGTAAACTTGTGTGCATACCATAGCCCACATAGTATGAGTTCCATGATCTACTAGCTATAGGAAGTTTATGTACTGCTCTGATTAGTATGTTTGTCATCGGTTCTATACCATTACCCATTAATGCTACGTAGTTAAAATTTACCCATTAATGGTACATAGTTAGTCTTACTCTTACATATAGGCTTAGAACTATTACGAGTAGTTCAATTAGGAGATGTTTTTTAATAATATTTTTTAAATTTATTTTGTTTTTTAAAATGATAAATTTAAATTCTATAATTTGTACATTTTAATAAATATTTTTTAAAATATTAAATTTTATTAAAAATAAATAAATAACAAAAATACGCAATCTTAATCTTCAAGTTCTTGTAAAAAAAAGTCTCGAACCTATTATCAAACCAAATAAAAGCAATAAAACATTACAAAATACAAAAACAATAATTATCTACATACGTACAGCGGAAAGGTTTTTGTACTTATGTTTAGGTTTGGAGTGGAGCTTATCCATATACTGGGCAGCTTCTCATGTACAGAGAAGGCAGATAACGGCGCTGTGTTTAGCTGCTTGATGCTGGAAGACGGTCCTAATTGTTCTCCACTGAACCAGTTGAAGTACCACTCGAATGCCTGATTTTCTCAAGCTGAGCAACAACTTCCTCCATATCCGGTCTGTCATCCCTCTCTGACGCCAGGCATCTGAACGCCAATTCTGCAACTGCTCTTACCATTACCTTCACCTCATGATTTACTTGAATCTCCAGCTGCGGATCCACTAGTTCATGCAAAGCCCCTTCCTGAATCTTCGTTATCGCCAAGTTAGCAAGGTTGATTTCCTTTCTGTTCCGATTTATGTCCATCGCTATTTTGGCAGAGATGATCTCCACCAAAACGACCCCGAAGCTGTAGACATCGGATTTCTCAGTCAGCTGATAGCACTGATAGTACTCTGGGTCAACATACCCTGGTGTGCCTTGTGGGATAGTAGTGACATGTGAGGCATCCACAGGCAGAAGCCTGCAAAGCCCAAAATCAGCCAATTTGATATCCAAATTCTCGTCCAGGAGAATATTAGAGGATTTCACATCTCTGTGTAATATGGGCGACTCAAGGCTGTGAAGGAAAGCCAAGGCTTGAGCAGTTTGAATAGCAATGTTCAAGCGAGTATTCCATGGTAATACCTTGGGGTTTTTGCGATCGCCATGAAGATGATCGGCCAGGGTCCCATTTGGGACATATTCGTACACAAGCAGCAGCTCTGGACTGTCTGCAGGGGTGCAGCCATAAAGACGAACGACATGTGGATGGTTCAAGGTCGAAAATATCTTCACCTCATTGATGAACTGCTCGATTCTCCTAGAGTTATCCTGATAAAGTCTCTTTACGGCCACAATTCGTCCGTCCCAAAGTTTACCCAGATACACCGACCCGAACCCTCCAACCCCAAGTTCGTTCTCCTCGTGGAAGCAATTTGTAGACTCGCGAAGTGCTTCGTAAGAGAATATTGGCAAATTGCCCATCTTGCGCCCTGAAAAATATCTAGAAACACGCCTGCTAGGAGGAGGTTTTCTGTTCTTCAGGTGATAAGTTAAGAACAGTACCGCTAGCAGCGCAGCTCCTCCAACAGAGCAACCTGCGTTGGAATGAAGAGATTAATATCAATGTGATCTTCGTCCAACCCCGAATAGAATAATGGAAACAGACTCACGATAGGGTTGAAGCGGAGAAACAGAATACGAAGAAATCATGAATTTACCTATTATAAATGTTGTTCGGCGACCTGTAACGCGGCCATAACAACGACTATCATGAGTAACGGGAAGGATTCACATATACATATAAAAAAAACATCATCATGTTTTAGATGTTTTGAATTCAGTTGAAGTATTGATATTACTGTTCCAATCTTCAAATGAGAGTGATGAAGATTGGCCATATACATGTACCTATGACAACCCCATTTCATGGGTATCAAGGTAAATTCAAAACTAGCAGTTCCATGTAGTTTTGCGAAAATTTAAAATAGAGCATACCGTGGCCAGGGCATTTGTATGTATGAGGTCCATCCTTGCAATAGCAGATGAACGGTGCGGTTGAATTCGAAGTATTATTGTAACGGTAACCACATATCCCATGACTTGCTTCACATGATCTACAGCGCTTTTCTCTCTTTGTGTCATTGTAAACCAGTTGCATCAATCTCACATCAACTGTTACTTGTGCCTTAGAACATCCCAGAATCAAATTCCCATTGTCGTACAAACCGTAAGAGACACTAGAATTACATTTCCCGCTAAACAATATTGAGTGGTCCAGTTGACCCTCTTTATTACACTTGTACACGTTCAGGGTCCTGTTCTCTTTAGCAATTCTCATAGCGATATCTGTACGTGCTGGAGGAGGTATCTGCATGTCAATGGGATCATCTAAGAATTTGCACTGCTCGCCCCTCACAATTATAACGAAGATCTTATAATGGTCGGGAAAATCTAGTATTGTGTAATTCTGGCCCTGAATTGAGATTACTGGAGCTAAGTTCTGCACACAGTCAATTTGAAAGCTAGGGAGACCACATCCGCGATTCCCAACACCGAAAGGATACGGTATATTCAGATTTCCACATCTCCTAGTATTTTGGCAATACTGGTATTGCACGTCTAGGCATAAGGAGCAGGGGAATAGAGAGGCACAGCAGGCAATAAGGATGGTGAAGAACAGGGTTCGATGCAGGGAAGGAAGAAGGCGATGAACATATAATTCCATCGGGCATAGAACCAGGGTTGGGAAGAGAAAAATGACCCTCTCAGCAACGGCATGCACGACAATGAAGTGTAGGTAGTCTTAAATAACTCAAGAAAGTCTATTAAATTCTTTAATTATTTATTTTTTAACATAAACCACCAATAATTTATTTAGATCCATCCCTTCCGTTTCCTCTCCCGGTTTCCAAATAAAAGAATTTCGTTTCGTCAGTATTCCATAGATTAATCATTTCAAGAGATAAGTTTGAAAGAAAAAACTGTAAAAAGATGCCGTGAAAAACAAGTACTAGGATTTTGTGTCGCAATAGATTCTGTGATATCCACGAGAAGGTACATGTTTGCGGAATTCTACCACGAAGATGATGGTTATTGAATATAAAATTATGGCAAAGTCTTTGAGGTCAACAATTGCAACTTTCACTGTACGGATAGCTTGGAACCAATTTACTTCCGGGTGAAGTAATAAAAGTATAACGGTGGGATTACTGTTAATAGATTTTAAACATCAAAATTCTAAAGTTAGAGTTGGTGATAGACTTGGTTACATATAGTTAGAAGTTCTAAAGTTAGAGTTGGTGATAGACTTGATTACATATTGCTAGAAGGGTAGAATTACTCTTAATAAATTCAAGTTAGAGTTGATGATGAAGCTTAGTTTCATATTGCTTATATCCCTTTACACTATCTCTATATAGGTGACCTCTTTAACTAATCTACCAGCTATCATTGATCATGTAATGGTCATTCCATATACATTGTAGATTTAAAAATATTCCCTCTCCAGAGCAACAATTTAAAATATTCCTTAAATTTCACAATCTTCATTTTCTCGCAAAATCTTCAATCCCAAACGATCATTTCCTCACGAAATCGCGAGAGAATCGTATTTACAGGGATTTTCTCCCACCAAAATCAACAGAACACTTTTGCTTTAGTGAATAGCATGTAGAAATCTATATGCCGATTCCACCAAAATCAACAGAACACTTTTGCTTTAGTCAATAGCATGTAGAAATCTATGTACCGTTTAAATTTTCTAGGTTCACAAAGACCGAAAGGCTTTGAAAGCTCAAACACCGAAATATTCGCTCAAAATAAAAATTAAAACAAACCAAATAAACGAAATAATGCAGAATAGAACGGAAGACATGAGTCTTTGGTGGGAAAAAAGAGAAAAAGACCTCCTGTATTCGTAAAATCTATGATGATTTACCATAAAAACGATATCGGATTATCACTGAAATGGTCAACTTTTTGAATAAACCGACTGAAATGGCCAGGCTGCGATTCCGTATAAGATTGGCCGATTGTTTGATGGTGTGGAAGCAGGGTGTATTTTCTATTAATTTTTAATATTTTTGTTTAGGTAGAGAAAAGTAAAGTATGTTTAATAGTTAATTTGTAATAAGTTATAGGGTTTTTGTTTTTTATTCAGTTTTTTAATCATATCGCTAAAATAAGGACAAATATTTCATGTATAGAATTACAATTACAACATAGAAGAATTCAAGATGTTGTGTCCACACATGGTAGGGGTGAGGTTGGGTATTGTAATTATGAGAGTGACAAAGCATGTAAGCATGTCTCTTTTTTCTTTCATAGTGAGACATAAGCAACTTCCTTCATCTTTTCATAACGTTCAAAGGAGAACAATGGTGCTATCCACATTCCTTCTAGAGTAGTAGTGTGTGACATCACTTTGAAGGTCAAGCCCACGTTCAGTGTTGCCAATGTCAATGGTAGTCCTTGTCAAGGTCAGTCCTTGTGATTTATGTATAGTCGGCACACAAGCATATTAAGGATGATTTGTTTCTTGTTAATTTGTTGTATGGGTGGAATTGCTACATACTTTGGTTGTGTTTGGTCCCATGGAGAGGCAATGTATTTATCAATTGCCACAACAACATATGCTGGTAAACTTGGAGGGCTATGTTCCGGTGCATATGTAATTTGCATGACTACTCTGAAAGCACCATTGACTAATCATGCTTGGACCCATAAATTGCAAGATAGCATAACTCGTTCGCTTACACATAGAAATATTTGTTTTCCAATTGGTCATCATCTTGTTGGTGTGCTTCTAAACCATTTGTGTATTATGCAATACTCCATGCAATTGGCATATGCAATGATTCAATCGTGGATTTGTTATAGTTATCAACAAGAATGTTTGTTGCAAATAGGTGGATTGAAGTGTCAAATATTTGTCATTCTTTGATGGTCTAGTATGCTCTAGTCCCATGAAGGTGTGCTTTGAAACACATGCCATGGTTTGGTAGGATTTTTGCAGTAAATTCTCTAAGACGAGAATGAAAATATTCAATTGTGGTTGGTATATTACACTCTTGCCTTCAATTGACAAATAAGGTAGTTGTTGCTTGACTTCGATGGCACATAATCAAATTATAGAGGTGATATCTAAATCTAGGATGGCTACCGAACCTATTGTTGTTGTATATCATTAAGTGTACTACATAACTATCAAGCAATATGTTCTTCATGCGTGGTTGGTGAGGAAGGGCATCCCCAGTGAGGAAAACAATAGAAAATTCCTTATCAAATGGACCCTTTGTGTTGTACTCATTGATTGGTGATAGGCCAATTATCATATTTGGTGGAGCATTGTTTGTAGTATGAACAAATGCATTTGTTTTTTTTATTTCGAGTTGGGTATTAGGAAATCTAAACGCAAAGGAAGACAACAGTTTCTCCTCATGGCCAAGATCATGGTGTGTTATATCTGTAGTATTTGGCTAGGCGGTGGAAGAAATGTAAGTTTCTACAGACACAAAGCTGAGGTGAGAGGAGAAATTGGTGAAAGTGTCACGAAGAGATGCAATCAAGTTTGGATCTAATTAGACATCATTGTAATATTTTTCATGTTGCATGTTACATAACAATGCATTCATGATATGAGATTTTGTGAAATAACAATCATAACATTTCCCCTTTCCTCCAAGCCTCTTGAAAACTAATATGTTGAGATCTGAAAGAAGGCATTGAAGGTAAGATGTTATTTGAAAATTTTGTTGTGGGAAAGTGGTAGTATGGCCACTATATTTGTATTGACCACATCGAGCATGCCTAACTTGCAATATGGGGCTAACTCAAGCAATGAGCATTTCCTCAACTTGAGTAAGTATTTAAAGGATGGCGGGTTGGTCACCAAGATCCATATTATTCTATTTGGAGAATCGATTTTTCTCTATGAAGTTGATTACAGTTATGTCCATCAGGAGATGGGTAACAATGAATTCCACGGTATGATTCCATACATATAATATATGTATGTATGTTAGACAAAGCATCAATATGTTTTCAAAATATTTGGAAGCATTTTTATGGCCATAATGTTTGAAAACATGTGTTGGCAAATCCATATGAGGTGGTTCTTGTTGTATGTGTGAAGTCTATCTAAGTCTCTTAAGTCTGCTTTTTTTCTCAACATATTTTATCCTACAGTTTCAATTTTTTGGCTCCTTGATGAAGAGTAGTAGAAATTGTGTCAACGTTTTTGCTAGTGGGAGTGTGATGGTTGCATTTAGCTCTTCTATTTTGGTTTATTTATATAGAATGGATTATAAATGACAATGATAGTTGTATATCTTTCTTTCAGGAAATGTAATTTGTGAAGAAGGTGCGTGCGAAATAGTTGATGTCATGCCTTGTTGAAAGAGGACATACTTCTGTAATAATATTGAGATTCCTTTGCTTGTGGTATTTGTTGTTTCTATTTGGAAGACGGGGCCATTTTTGGCCCTTTGAAAAGAATTGATTTAAAATTTGTTGGGTGATGTAGAGTATCTTCATTTCCATCATATACTTGTACTTTATTTGCTTGAATTTTGTAATCCTTGTTTTGGCTTACACTAGATGACATTTTCTATAAGAGAAATAAGGAACAAGTTATAATTAGAACAAAACAATATTGGTAGCACATTTCATAGTTTTGATAACATGTTTTTGTATGTGTATGTCTAAAATATATTGAAAATTGTTATATTTAATTTTAGAATATGTATAAATGAATGTGGAAGTTGGGATTCTTTCCATAGAAGTGATACAATGGAGGAAAAAGTCTCAAAACATAAGCACTTTATGTAATATGTATAAGGAAAAATGTACATAATTAAAAAATGTTGTTTCGAAGGAAAAACCACACCACTTTGAATTCACTATCTAATTTCTTCCATAGATATGCTAGAATGGAGGAAAAATACTTAAAACATAAACACTTTATATAATATGTATATTGAAAAGAGTAAAAAAATTACAAAATGTTGTTTGGAAGAAACAATCAAACCACTTTGTATTCATTATTTCGCCAACGATTCAGGGATGGGGATTTGATCTTTTGGCCTTAGTAAGTGTTCCATTTTATTACATGAAATCACAGTGCATTTGAATTGTTTTTTATTAGAAAATGTTTCTTCGTGTACTACTAGTTTGAACAAGTAACTATTAAAGAACAAATTGGAAAAAATTATGTGATCTTTTGGGTGCTCCCCTCATAGCCATATTCATATAACTTCTCGGCAAGAACGCCTATAAGTTGTTCTGCAAGTTCTTGAAATGCATTAACATTGATTTTTCTTGTTTGGTCTTCAATGTTGAACTGGAAAATGTACCTATACTCACATTCAAATACATGTTGATTACACCTCTGGTAATTCCAAACACCATCCCCAATAGGTGTGAGTTTTCTTTTGCACGTCAAATCTTTAAAGGTAAGAGCACATGTAGTGTACCAACAATTATCTGCAACTACAGAATCAATAGTTTCCTCGATCAAAATGAATGTATGGTTTGGAGCTCTTCCAATGCCCTCATTTTCTATGTCAACCAAGTGCTTTCGAGTGAATGGATGCCCACTTAAAGATCCATGTGCGGATAATGAGTGACAAGTAGGATTTGTTAATGGGTTCTTGAACCAGGTTCTCAAATCTTATGTTTTTTTGAGAATAGGATTGATGGAAAGTTGGGATGTGAAAGTTGTAGTAATTGATATACTATTAAATTCAGTTACTTTTCCAGCATTAAGAGAAATAATTGGAACTGTATTTGAGACAAAATATTGGTTAATGTTAATTTTTTTACACAATATTCCCCATAATGTGAGCTTTATACTATAACATGACATGTCCTTTACTTGGAGGGTTCTATTAAGTTTCTATTTTCCATTCTTTCTCATGACGATTAAAAAGGGCTAATGGAAATAGAAACTCCAATAATATCAATTATAGAATTGTTGGATAAAGTTGGTACTTCATTAATAGGAGTGAACATAAACTTGTAGATTGGTATTGAATGCTCATCCTCTAAACAAGCTTCAATGGTCTAGGTAATATCTACAATTATTTCCCAATCTTTTTTTAAATTATTAAATTCTTTGTTTGCAAACTTGATGTACCCCTTTGAGATGATGTACACTTTCCCAATGTCTGTGGAAGGATGGAAGTATTTCTCTTGGCCGTTGAAGCATGTAATACGTATCTTACCACCTTCTACATCAATAACATCAAAGATAAATACATGGTCAATTCCCTTCGCATTAATGAATGTTCACATATTAGTTTTTGAGAGAACTCTAACTATCAATGCCCATTCCTTTAGGTTTGAGTGAAAATATGCAATAGATGTAAATTTTGGAGGCCTTTTAGTGGTTTTCAATGGTTTTTCTCTAGAAGCACATACATCTTAGTTCAATGTAGGGTCACAAATAATATTTTCTTTCAAATTATGTACTTTCATTTCAAGTACTATGAAAACCATGAAAAAAAAGGAAAAAAACATGTACAATTAGTACTTCAATTAGTGGTCACATAGTAGGTAATTTTAAATGTGGGTAATGTTTGTGTTCCTAGTGAGAATGAATGGGAGCTATAGGAAGAAAATCAAGAGAATTATTTTATAAATTGTAATTGAAGTTAAGTTATGTGAAGTGTTGAAAAGTGTGCAACAATAAATGCTTGTTGAGAATGCAACAAGATGAGGGAGCTTAGTGGAATGGAGTCGCCTTCACTAAGTGGTCCCACATGCTATTTTTGGCGAAAAGTCTATTTTTAGACATATGGATCATGTCTATGAGTGGCAGGATGTTGTTTATGGATGATTGGTCATGTTGGCAAAAATAGATGGACTTCTATTTTTGGATCACAGCAGGAGTGATCAGAGTCTATTTTTAGACTGCTAGTTAGAAATAGAAAATTCAAATATTATTGTCTCATAATAATATTTAGACTATAAACTATATCTTATCCTCTTGGAGCACTTCAGTTTGAGCTACAAATGTGGCACATGCAGCTGACATAAGGAAATATGCTTTTCTTATGTGTTAGTTGAGCTATTGCATGCAGGACATCAGTTAGAACGCATGTGGTTGAGTTCTGTGGAGTTAGATGAGCAGTTAATGGAGTTGTTTTAAGTTTGACTTTGTTAAAATAGTTGTATTTAGTCTAACTGGCCAATAGAGCAAGTGATGAGTTGTGTGAATTAGTTATCAATTAATTCACTAATTATTAACTCATAATGCAACTGAAGGATACATCAGTTAACTCAGTGCATGTACAGTTCAGTGGAGACAAGTGTTAGAGGTTGAGATTGCTATCAGTTGTGACTATAGTTGTGCATGAGACTTTGCACAAGCAATGTATTGAGTATGCCCATGAGAATGCCCAGTAATATAGCCTGTGCTCACGTGATTTCCAATGTGAGTGATTTTCCAAGGTAAATAGAACTTGGAACGAGTTTGGATTCATTCATTCTCTTGTAGGATTGTGCAGTGGAGGTAGGCAAGCAGCGGAGGAGATTTGGAGATCAGATCTGAGCTGTATTGTGTGTAACAGGTGGAGTTAGTACTGATTACTTGTGAGGAGTATTGTACTATGTAATGTTACATGTTCTCAATCATTAATATACAGATCGTGTGGGGTTTTCAGCTGTAAGCTTTCCCCGGGTTACATATTGTGTTAATGTGTGCATGCGATTGATGTTTCATTATTTTTGATGCTGCTAAATTGATGATCAACGTAGAGGAGGTTATGTATTATGCATGTATTCCGCAATAGTGTATAATTGGGATAATCTCTGTGAATAAGTGTCATATTATTCAAAATTTCTACATGGTATCAGAGCTGTTGATCATCAGATCTACTATTCAGGAAGTGTTTACATCTTATTTCTTTAGGTAGAGTCTGTAATTAGGCTAGGCAACCTCTGGATTCATCCTTCTTTTGGAAGGTGAGATATCCGGTAAAATCCCATATAGTCAATCTTTGTACGAGAAATACTTTGTTCTCATGAATTCTAGAACAGAGGCGGTTGAGTTTGGAGTTGGTGGAATTCGAATTTGCAGCAGTGTTTTCTTTGTGTCAAAGTTGAAATGTATTTCAACGGATTGCGATTGGAGTATGCTCTTGAAGGCAGCTCGAACTATATTTCATGGAAAGACAGGATGGAGGCGGTGTTAGATGATAATGGATTGAAGGATTTCATAGAGGCTGAGGTCCCAAAACCTACTGATGCTGTTGAAGCTGTGGTTTGGCAAAAGAAGATAGCAAAGTGTTGAAGGATTCTGTTGGAGGGCATGAAGGATCACACTGTGTCCAGCCTGCATGGTAAGACTTCTCCATATTTAATGTGTAAAACGTTGACAGAATTATTCCAAAGCAAGAGCAACAAGAGGAAGTTGGCGCTCAAGGATAAACTCAGAAACATTAGGTGTGAGAATGGAGACAGTATGCCCCAGTATCTCACGAAGTTCACCCAATGCCAGGATGAGCTGGGAAGTGTGAGGGTAACTGTTGAGGATGAGGCTATGGTGAGTCTAGCACTCCTTGGCCTTCCTAAGAGTTGGCATAGCTACCAGGACTCGGTGAATGGAAGGGAGAAATTTTCAGGATGGGAGAGACTTTGGTCAGATCTTGTGCGAGAGGAGATTAGACGGCACACCAAAGACAATTCTTCATCTATGCATGATGAGGAGAACTGTGCCTTAGCGAGTAAGGCGAAGAAGGGGAAGGGGAAGGTTTCTCTTTCTGAATCCAGTTCTTCCAATGATGGGAAGAAGGTTGACAAGTCGAAGGTGAGATGCTTTCGTTGTCATGAGTTGGGCCATTATGCTACTAATTGCCCAAAGAAGAAGTCCAAGAAGGGATCCGGGGAAGGATCTGAAGGTGAGGCACTTACTTCACAATTTGAGTTGGATTTCACACTCTTCGCATGCATGGTTTCATCCATGGTGGGAAGTGGTTGGTTTCTTGACAGTGGAGCTTCTTTCCACATGACCGATGACAAGAGTTTGTTTAGTGCTTTGGAGGAGAAAGATCTCAAGATACACATAGCGGTGGGTAATGATGAGAAGTATAGTGTCTCAGGTGTAGGTACGGTTATTTTTCAGAGGGAGCATGGAGCTCGCCTTACCTTGACCGATGTCAAGTATGTACCAGGACTGAAGAGAAACTTGGTGTCGATCGCGATGCTGGAAGACAGAGGCTATGATGTAGTCTTCAGTAAGGGAAAGGTTTTCCTTAGACACATCATCACTAGACAGGTGAAGCAGATTGGTTCATGGGTCAAGAACCTATATGCTCTTGAGGTTCAAGATGCATGCAAAGCCTTGAGCAGCGAGGCAACTGATGGAGACTTGGTCGTTGAGAGGGAGCATATATTACCTCTCAACATGCAGAGCCAGAAGAAGTCTCAGACGATTGTGGAGGAGCCACGATTGGTGCAGCAGCTTCAGGAGATTGTGGAGCAGCCATAACAAGCGAAGCTGAGAGGAGATTGAGTAGAGACATCTACTCATGCAGAGACCTCCAGTAGGGGGAAACTTCGAGCTAGGTGGGCTGAGGGATCGCATGCATCCATACCTCCAGGTAGGAGGTGGGGTGATATAGAGTGATCGTCCCAAGGAGGAGGGGTAGGATCCTTGAGGTACCCAACCTCTTGGATGAGACCTTGCTACGGGAGCCCCGATGTGTAGTAGCAGGAACTAACTGATTGGGTAGAGACAGATGCAGATGGGGCGGTAGAGAGAGCGACAATGCAGGGAATCCCAGGACAGCGCATAGCATGCAGGCTGCAGCAATGTGAGAGGCACAAGTGTTTTTCACAGTGCTAGGTGGCACAGAGAGGTGTGCAATGGTCTGAGATGCATGGAGATGTTGCAGTAGCGCAAATGTCAGAGAGGGAGCACTTGTCAACAACAAGTAGAGCTTCAGCATCAGAGTATGTTCCTAGCCCAACGGAGTGGTCAGTTGGGAGTGTTTTTTGTTCCAAGTGTTGTTGGAGCAAGTGGACCGGGCAGATGTGTTGCATGTAGAACATTGCAGAGTTACAGGATCGGGTTTGAGAGGAAGCCTTTCTTGTTGAGAGGGAGTGTTAAAAATTTTGCAACAAGAAATGCTTGTTGAGAATGCAACAAGATGATGGAGCTTAGTGGAAAAGAGTCGCCTTCACTAAGTGGTCCCGTGGGCTATTTTTGGCGCAAAGTCTATTTTTAGACATATGGATCATGTCTATGAGTTGTAGGATGTTGTTTATGGATGATTGGTCATGTTGGGAAAAATAGATGGACTTCTATTTTTGGATCACAACAGGAGTGATTAGAGTCTATTTTTATACTGTTAGTCAAAAATAGAAAAGTCAAATATTATTGTCTCATAATAATATTTAGACTATAAACTTTATCTTATCCTCTTGGAGCACTTCAGTTTGAGCTATAGATGTGGCACATGTAGCTGACAGAAGGAAATACACTTTTCTTATGTGTTAGTTGAGCTATTGAATGCAGGAAATCAGTTAGAACTCATGTGGTTGAGTTCTGTGGAGTTAGATGAGCAGTTAATGGAGTTGTGTTCAGTTTGACTTTGTTAAACTAGTTGTATTTAGTCTAACTAGCCAATAGACTAAGTGATGAGTTGTGTGAATTATTTATTAATTAATTCACTAATTATTAACTCATAATGCAACTGAAGAATACATCAGTTAACTCAGTGCATGTACAGCTCAGTGGAGACAGGTGTTAGAGGTTGAGATTGCTATCAGTTGTGACTATAGTTGTGAATGGGACTTTGCACAAGCAATGTATTGAGTATGCCCATGAGAATGCCCAGTAATATAGCATGTGATCACGTGATTTCCAATGTGAGTGATTTTCCAAGGTAAATAGAACTTGGAATGAGTTTGGATTCATTCATTCTCTTGCAGGATTGTGCAGTGGAGGCAGGCAAGCAGCGGAGGAGATTTGGAGATCAGATCTGAGCTGTATTGTGTGTAACGGGTGGAGCTAGTACGTATTACTTGTGAGGAGCATTGTACTATGTAATGTTACATGTTATCAATCATTAATATACAGATAGTGTGGGGTTTTCAGCTGTAAGCTTTCCCCGGGTTACATACTGTGTTAATGTGTGCATGCGATTGATGTTTCATTATTTTTGATGCTGCTAAATTGATGATCAACATAGAGGAGGTTATGTATTATGCATGTATTCCGCAATAGTGTATGATAATCTCTGTGAAAAAGTGTCATATTATTCAAAATTTCTACATGAAGAAGGTAACTCAAGTATGTACTTGTTATCAAAAAGGTAACTCAAGTACGTACAAGAGGAATAAGAAACATCAAAAGAGGATGATCTACACCAAAAACCAATCCCAGAGAAAGAATAAATGAATCTGGCCATATGTTTTAATGCATTGTAAGGAATTACCACTCCTCAAACTCTCAATGTAGAAGTATATAGCAAGTAGAAAAAGGTAATAGTGTTCATTGATTGTAATATAGGGAAAGAAATGAATTAATTCCTATATCAAGCACCAAAGTGTCAAGTGATGGCTGCAAATAGAGGAACTAGAAATTGCTCTGGAAAGTGCCATAATATCAAGCTAACCATGTGGGAATATGTATTGAATATTTCAATGCTTTCCATTCCAATGGGTGGTGTTTATGTTGTACTAGGAGTCCAATGGTTACAATCTTTGGGGACAATAACTTTTAATTTTCAAGAAAGTTTCTTCAAATATTTTTGGGAAGGAAAGGAAGTTGAATTAAGGAGTATCGTAGGGAAACCAGGAAAGATAATTAGCTCTAATGGCATGAAAAAAATTCTAAAGAAAGAACAATGGGGTGTAATTGCACAATTATGCTCACTAGGGGTTCAAACATTGAAACCATCTATTTCTCCAAATCTCCAAAAAGTCTTGGACAATCATTCCAAGGTATTTGATACTCTCAAAGGCCTCCCACCTATTTGTGATCATGATCATGCTATTCATTTGATTCCAAGCAGTGTTCCTCCAAACATCAGACCTTACATATTTCCCTATGCCCAAAAGAGTGAAATCAAACATATGGTTACATAAATGTTAAAGGCTGGTATAATTCAACCTAGTCAAAGTTCTTTCTCTGCTCTAGTAGTATTGGTGTACAAGAAGGATGGATCATTGCATATGTGTCTGAATTATAGGGATATCAACAAGCTCACTATTAAAGACAAATTTCCCATTCCAGTCATTGACGAATTGTTGGATGAATTCCATAGAGCAATTTAATTCACCAAGTTGCATCCAAGGAAAAATTTAAGGAATGAATTTCTTCTTAATGTTTAGAAACCTTGGTGAATCTTACTAGTCCGTAATTTGCAAAGTGTAAAATATATGGATATATTTTTTAAAAAATATTCAAATTTCTAATGATTTCATATCATTCTCTATAACATTTTAGCGATTTTTAAGGTAAAATAATTTTATCCTATAAAATTTGCGCGAATAAAATCTAGAGAAAATAGAAATATGGTGAATCAATTTTTGGGAACAAGCATGAGAAATTAGCCCATCTACGAATATTACCCCTAAAATTTTCCATGGTTTCATCTTCGTTTAGGATATCATCAAATTAGAATGAAGAACGAAGACATTCCAAAAAGAACGTTCGAAATTCATGAGGGTCATTATGAATTTTTTGTCATGCCTTTTGGCCTTACTGATGCACCTTCCACATTTCAAGGTTTTATGATTTCCATTTTTTAACCCTTCCTTCGAAAATTTGGGTTAGTATTTTTTGATGATATACTAATCTATAACAAGTCTTGGAACGATCATATTGAACATGTTGATAGGGTGCTCAAACTATTTGAGGGGAAACAATTATATGCAAAAACCTTAAAGGTTTCTTTAGAGTATAGGAGGTGGAATATTTGGGTCATATTGTATCCGATGAGGGTGTTAACGTAGACCTTAACAAAATTAAAGCCATTAAGGAATGGAAAATCCCCACAACCATAAAGCATCTTCGATGATTTCTTAGGTTGACAGGATATTATTACAATTTTTTTAATAATTATGGGAGAATAGTAGCACCTCTAACAATATTACTCAAGAAATATGCATTTTATTAAAATTTAGAAGCAACTAAGGCCTTTCAACATCTTAAAGAGGGAATGTACCAAGCACCATTCTTAGCTACGTCAGACTTCACAAAAACCTTAATTGTGGAATTTGATGCCTCAGGAAATGGAATTGGTGTTATTTTAAGACAAGGAAGAAGGCCCATTTCTTTTGAAATTCATCCAATCAAAGGAAAGTATTTACACAAACCTATTTATGAGAAGGAAACATTGACAATATTACATGCACTAAAGCAATGGTAACTTTACATAACGGGAAGACACTTTAAATAAAAAATAGTTCATGGTAGTCTTATATACTTTATGGAACAAAGATTATCTACTCCACTCTCTTTAATTTGTTGCATTCATGTTTAAGTCTGGATCAGTGGTATCAGAGCGGTTTGCTTATTCTCTGTTTTTCTTTGCATGTCCCCAACAAGGTCGGGATATAAGGAGTTGGGGCTTGAACTGGTCGAACCTTTGCAAGACCAGCCTCGCAAATCCTGATGGCCTCCCATGGCGGGTGAGAAGAAAGACGAGGGGGCAGGAGATCCTATCAAAATCTTGCTCGAAGAAGCTCTCGAGCGACAACGAAACGCGATGACAGACAACTTTTCCCAAATCCTTCAGCGGCTACCTAGAAGTGACGCATCGGCTTCCAGCAGCTACTCTGGAAACGCCACCCCCTTTAAGGTACAAGTTAATTTTGAAATCCCCATATTCGAGTGTCAGATAGATGCAGATGCCGTAGATAAATGGTTAAATCTGCTAGAGGGTTATTTTTCTGTTCATGAATTTTCGAGTCAGGAAAAGATTGTTTTGACTCTTCTCAAAGTAGCCCCCCACATCAAGGATTGGTGGAAAACCTACTGAGAGCCGAAGGATGAAAGTACTGGCTCACTATTTTCAGCTGCACCCACTTGGAATTCATTCCAGGATGCCATCAAGGAGTAGTACTACCCTGTCGAAAGCTATGAGGATGAATACATAAAGTGGACCACGCTGTGGTAGGGAAGGGACCAAGACGTGTTGGAGTTCACCAATCTTTTCCATACCCTTCGCACAAAGTTGGGTATGAAGGATTCATAGTAGCATTTGATACTCAAATACCGCGGCTGCCTGCACAAGTACATCCAGGAAGAAATACAATTCCTGAACATCTCCTCGCTCGGTACAACATACCGATATGCCATCAAGGTCAAGAAGAATTTTAAACAAAAGAAGCGAGACTTTGGATTTGAGAATCCAAAGCAGGGGAAAGGTTCCCCTAAACCATAGAACAAAGGACAAAGCCAAGGCGGGGCAGCCCAAGACAACCCGCCGAAGCTGCAAGCAAAGAACAGTGCCGCGAAGCTGAAAAAGGACACAGGAAAATGGTGTGAGTTCCATAAGAGCTCCACTCACAACATAAGTGAGTGTCGGGAAAAGCAGTCACTGGTGGTTGAGCTAAAGGTTTCAGAATCAAATGCATGTTCTGACTCTAAGTCAGAACTCGACAAGGGGAATGACAAAGGGAAGCAGATCATTGGTGCGGATCCCAACTCCACTGTTGCTACCGCCAAGATCCAGAAAAATGAACCTGAAGATCCAGAGGAGGAGGAATGTCTCTTCCACTCCCAGATGTGGGTAAAGGGCTCCCCGCTACAGTTCATTGTTGATAGCGGGAGCCAAAAGAACCTCATTTCGGCAGAGGTCGTGAAGCGGTTGGGCTTACCGACCACAGCACATCCAAAACCATACACCATCGGGTGGCTTCACCAAGGACGAGATCTTCGCATGAGCCAGCAGTATCGCCTTCCATACACATCAAGCCCTTCACAGATGAGGTATTGTATGACATTGCTCCCCTTGAAGTTTGTGATGTATTATTAGGACAACCATACTTGTGGAAGCGACATGCTGTGTATGAATCAAGGCCCCATGCTATTATTATTACATTGGGAAATAAGTTGTACAGGATACCAGAGGTAGCACCAACTAGTGCCATCTCTTTGATTACTGCAAAAAAATGCAGTAAGCTCATTTCCAAATCCGGGAAATTTGTTTTCCTGATGATACGCCCTCAATGAAAGAAGAAGACGGTGGTCATGGCCTCCAGACAGGGCCCCTCCGCATGACAACTACAGATGGACAAGGTCGTGGAGGAGTACGAGGAAATCTTCACCTCCCCCATAGGGGTTCCTATGCACTGTCAGGTCAAGCACTCTATCGATCTAACCCCAGGTGCGCCGCTACCCAATGGACCAATTTATCGGCGCTCCATTCTGGGGAACGATGAAATCAAGAGGCAGATTCAGGAGCTCCTGCAGAAAGGTCACATCCGTCCGAGTTCATCGCCTTGTTGGAGCCTAATCGTGTTGGTACAGAAGAAGGATGGGACGTGGAGACTTTGTATTGACTATCGAGCACTGGACAAGATCACTGTCTGTAATAGGTACCCGATCCCGCGGATTGATGACCTCCTGGACCAACTAAAGGGGGTGAAATATTTCAGCAAGATCGATCTGAAGTCAAGATATCACCAGGTACTAATCGAACCATCTGATGTGTGGAAGACTGCCTTCAAATCACGGGAGGGCCTTTTTGAATGGTTGGTTATGCCTTTCGGATTGATGAATCCTCCTACAACCTTCGTGAGGCTAATGGATGACATCTTGTGGCCATTCACCAACTCATTTGTAGTAGTATACTTGGATGACATTCTGATCTTCAGCCATAGTTGGGAAGAGCACCTCCACCACATCCGATAGGTTCTCCAAACACTGCGGCAACACACGTTATGTGCCAATTTGGAGAAATTCACTTTTGGCAGGAGCCAGGTTCATTATCTGGGATACATCATTGATGAACAAGGGGTGCATATGGATCCAGCCAAGATCCAAGTCATTCAGGATTGGCCATCTCCAACCACTCTAACAGAGCTCCGCAGCTTTCTAGGTCTTGCCAACTTCTACCGTAGGTTCGTGTTGGGGTTTTCTCATATTACTTGGCCCTTGAGTCAAGTCACCAAGGGAGGAGCGAAAGAAAAATTCTTTTGGTCTGAATCTCAACAGAAGGCATTCATAGAGTTGAAGGATCGCCTCTGCACAGCACCAGTGCTCGCGTTACCAGATTTACAACAACCATTTGAGGTCAAGACAGATGCCTCTGACTATGCTATTGGGGTAGTCCTTACTCAACATGGACATCCAATGGCATATCACAGTGAAACACTTTCAGACACAGTCCGGAAGTACCCCACTTATGATAAAGAGATGTATTCCATTGTGCATGCCTGCCGACAATAGAAGCATTACATTTTGGGGAAGGAAACGGTCATCCACACATACCACGAGCCCCTGCAGTTCATGCAGACCCAAGGGAAATTGCAGAATGATCACCATCATAAGTGGTCTACATACCTGCAACAATTCCACTTGAATATCAAGTATAAGAGGGCAGCACCAATAATGTTGCATATTGCCTCAGTCGACCACCGATCATGGCGTTGACCACCGTACTCAACTCTTGTGGGAGCGAGACTTCTGATTGGCCACTTCTTTACCAAAGCGACCCAGAATTCGGCCACACATACCAGACACTCTTGGAGGGTCGACATGTTCCAGATTTTCACCTCCAAGATGCCCTGTTATGCCACCTGGGTCACCTTTGTGTTCCTTCAAGTGAGCATGCCAAGATGATTTGGGAAGCACACTACAGTCAGGTTGTTGGGCATTTCGGGGTCGACAAAACAGTGGCAGTACTGCAAAATTATTTCTATTGGCCGAATCTTCGACAAGATGTTGGGAAGTACATCAGATCATGTATTGCTTGTGCCATTGCCAAACCGACCATCAAGAAGATCGACCGTTGTACCCCATTGCCTACCCCTAGTCGACCTTGGGAATCCATCTCCATGGATTACATGTTGGGCTTTCCTTCTACTAAGCATGGAAATGACTGTGTCTTTGTGGCTGTCGACAGGTTCTCGAAGATGGCCATTATGGCGGCCTACATGAAGAATATCACAGCAGAAGCCACTGCTAAACTCTTCTTTAAACGAGTGTGGGTGCATTTTGGGATCCCACAGTCTATCATCTTAGATCGGGACAGTCAGTTCCTTAGCACATTTTGGTCCAGTCTCTGGTCAATGCTAGACACCAAACTCACGAAGTCCATAGCCTTCCATCCTCAAACTGATGGCCAGACAGAGGTTGTCAATAGGATGATTGTGCGCATTTTGTGCATGTATAACTCAAAGCATCCACGCAGATGGGACGAGAGCCTCCCCTATGTTCAGCATAGCTACAACCGAGCTCTTCACAGCTCCACTGGCAATAGCCCTTTTCAGGTGGGTTTGGGATTCCAGCCACTATGCCCCATTGATGTGGCCATGCCACTTGCAGCAACTCACGTAAATTCAGCTCATGTCCAGTCCGAAATAGATAAGGCCACCAGCTTCATTGAGCGCATCTAATATATTCACCAGCAGGTCCATGAAATTCTGGAGAAATCAAATGCCAAGTAAAAGAAACGACATGATCAACATCGGGTGCCACACAAGTTTCAGGTGGGCGACAAAGTCTGGTTGCATTTGCAAAAGGAACGCCTTACTGGAGCCTATCAGAAACTGAGACCACTATGATATGGTCCTTACACCATTACTAAGGCTGTGGGAGACAATTCATTTGAGCTCAGCATTCCCCCATTCTTTGGCCTGCACCCAGTGTTCGATGTGGACTGCCTTCGGCCATACTTTCCACCATTGCTAGACACATCCGACATTGCAGAACAGCTCACACCCACAAAATTAAATCCAGATTGCATGGAACAAGCTGCAACTGATCGGATCATGGACAAACAAATCAAGAACAATCGCCAACAGAATATCCAACTGTATCGAGTTGTCAAAGCAGGCCAACTCCTTCACCAGGGCAAGTGGCTCACCAGGGAACAAGTTCAGCAAAAGTTTCCTCATCTCATGTAGGAAGTCAACACAATGGGGACCATTGCTTCCTGGGGGGGAGGAATGATCCAGGTGGATATTGGTGGCCACCTGCCAAGTCCACCTGGACCCCCACCATTGTTTCTCTCAGCATTTTCAGTTTCCTTAATTGTAGCACAACTTACTATTTTTAGCAGTTTTTTGGGTCCTGAACTTTCGGAGCCGTTTTGAGGCCCTAAACGACAGTTTTTGGGAAATTTGTGGCAACATGGGTCCAAGTGGTACTTCTCAGATAGATATTTCTAACGAGCTATTGTACGCGTCAAACGAAGATCGTATGCCAAAGTTACGACCCCGGGAAGTTGGTGTACCAATTTACCCAAACGGGGCCCACAATTTGGCGTTTCATCTTCTAGGGTTAGGTTTTGGAATGTTAAGGGATTTCCATTGTTTCTCAACAATAAATAGGCCTTCGAGCCTCATTGTAACACAGTTCAGAGGCATGTAGCCACCACATCTCTTCTAAGAGATAAGCTACCATCGCCCTAGCTAGTTTATTTCCATTACTGTTTGTAAGAATATTTCAGTATTTTACATAAATGAAATGAAGTATTATTTCTGCTGCATATTTGTGTTTATGGTTATCTCTGTAATTTGTTGCATTCCTGTTTAAGTCCGGATCAAGGGGAGCCTAGATTTTCCCAAGGGGAGTGTGAAATCGAGCAAATGTGAAGGACAGTGTGATGTTGAGTGCAGATTTGACTAAGTGATGATGCCTGCAAGTGAAATAAGTGCAGGAATCAATCAAACTGAAGGAAAACAAAGCATGTGGAGAGAGTCATCGTAACAACGACTGTTAGTGCAAAATGGGGTAATGCATGTGACACTTAAGAAATGCAATGCAAAACTTGAAACAACACTTCTACAAGCTAAAACAAGTTAAAACGTCATTAGTCCTTCAACGAAACAAGTGAAACAACACTCTCACAAGCTAAACAAGACAAAGTGACAGAAAAAACGACAAAAGACTAGAAAGAAAAACTTACTCATAAAAGCAATGATGATCACACCGAAGGTTCGTTGATCTCCTCAGGAATGCCATAACTCCAAGATCAAATGTGCAAATGAGCTCTGGGAATGTCAATTAATTAGATTTGGTCAATTTAGGGTATGAAGCGAAGGCCAAAATCAAGGAAAAAGTGACACTTGGCAACAATTTCCAAAATAACTCAAGTGCCTCCTTCGGACTGCTAAAACTAGCTCCCTATTTTCTAGGGATGCTTTTTTCTTTTTTCTTTTTTGGGAAAAACTGCCATGCATTGCCCGGAGAGATTGCGCAGCTCTGGGAAGGACTACGCAACTAAGTGGCTGATGCACTGAACAACTTTTGAGCAAGAGGCTTCTACGCAATTTCTAGGTTGAGTGGCTTTGGGTTGTGTCTCATGCTCTATGCAATTTCCTATCTGAAGGTTGGCTATCAACTAGCTCTGTGCAATTTTGGAGCTGAAGGCTCACTGTAAGCTTAGATCATGAAATTCCCAAGAGCAAGGCTAGTTGCCCTCAAGGATTGCGCAATTCTCTAAGGCATGCGTGGAATTGGATGAAAACCAAGTCAAGAGGTTGTCTTGCGGGTTAGATAGTAAATCAAGTAAGCAAACACAAGCCATGATGCAAAGGAAGAGGCTCAATCAAAGAACAACTACCTGGATCAGTGCGCGACGAGTTGTTGTGATTTAGAAGGGAGGTTCCAAAACGAAGCATAGCCAAAATTTTGGAGGGTGGTTGTGCCATTTACAATAACTACATAGGGGTAAAAGGAGGATATACAAAAAATGGAGCGATTGGAAGGGAGGCTGGTGCACATGGAAAAACACGTACATTGTGATTTCAAACCCCCGACATCTTCTGATAATGGAATGGAGGATCCAACTCGAGTCAACTCTTCAAATCCTTAATAGTTATGGGATGTATTCTCATTTTGGACATGTTTTGGTTTCATTGGTCTTTCCAGTTTTGGATACTTTGTTCTTACGACCATTTTGCTATTTATTTATGTTATTCTTTTTTGGCCAACAAAACCGATAGAGTGAGACTAGAAGAATTTTGAACATCTAATTCTAGCAACATAATTTTTTTCCAAATTAATAAAATTCCTTAAAATTACTACAACAAGAAGAAAAAGAATTACGAGTGAGAATGAGTAAAAATCTTAAGGATCACAAGTTCTTTTCTTGTCATGAAACCGACGAAACCAAAATTGGCAAGCAGAAGTAAAGCAAGGGAAAAAGGCCTAGTTCTTCTTCCTTTTTTGGTCAACACATTTCTTTTTTCCCCTTTTTTTTCCATGGTCCCTTAAATGTAGATTAGTTCGGAGGTGGTCAAATTTTCATTGATGAGGGCGAAAAGAGAATTACAGACACTCAAATTTCCGCTTAAATCTCTATTGGTACGTTTGGTAGGCGGAGTTAAAGGTGGATCTGTGAAGTACCCACATATCCATTAGGTTGTATGTCTACTTCGAATTAGGGCAGGTTACCATGCTTTCCTTCCATCAAGTTAGATGCCGTAATTCAGGTAATGTATTGACCCCGGTGCCTGAAATACGTTCAGGTGGGGTCTCCGTGTAGGTTCCTGAACGTTTCGTTTTAATCACGAGTATGGGTTAATCAAGGAAAAAATTTGATGGCTTGTAACTCTGCACTTAATTTATGCTACATGGTTGTCTTTTAATTTGAATATGTATAAGAGGATAGGGGTGAGGAAATATGGCATACTACATGTCAAAGAAAGCATGCACAAATTCTGCGAAATGTATGCTCTTCCCGCATTCATTGAATATACCTAATATCATCTCATGGGAAACGATTATCCCCTGTTATTAAAGATTAGTTTCAGCAGTCTCATCCACAGATATTCAAATCATCAACTAATATATATATATAATGTTAAATCTATAGAGTAAAAAGCTATACGAATTTACTCAAAAACATCTAGTAGTTAAGGAAAACCAATTTAGAACCCAACACCTAAATTTCAACCATATATTTCTATTTAATAATACTTTTATTTTGCTGGTTTATACTCAATGACACGTTTAATCAAATGGGTGCTCACTAGTATTGGAATTGGAAAATAAATTTATTAAAAATGATTGATTTCTAATTTAAAAACACTAATCAAACGGATTTAAATGTGAAACTTGTTTTTTCAAAGAATAATGAAAAACTTCTTTATATTGATTATTAGATCGTAACTTTTACATATGTACAACTGTTAATATATTTTTGAAAGTGGAATTTTTCAATAAATTTTATATATTTTTGTATTCAACTTGGTATAATCGATAATGAATTAAACAATTTTTTTTGATAAAGATTACATGAGAAATTTTTTTCGACCTTAACTAAATAATTTATATTTTTTATTTTTTATTAAAAAAACTAAATCACCAACCCCTTAAGTGATGTCAGCACATAAATTTAACTAAATCGCCAACGCCTTTATTTATGTAACCACATAAATTTAGAACTATTACGAGTAGTTTAATTAGGAGATGTTCTTTATTTTTGGATAGTATTTTTTAAGTTTATTTTGTTTTCTAAAATGATAAATTTCAGTTCTATACCTAATAATCTTAGTAAACTTGTGTGCATAACATAGCCCACATAGTCTGAGTTCCATGATCTACTAGCTATAGGAAGTTTATGTACTGCTCTGATTAGTATGTTTGTCATCGGTTCTATACCATTACCAATTAATGGTACATAGTTAGTCTTACTCTTACATATAGGCTTAGAAATATTAGGAGTAGTTCAATTAGGAGATGTTTTTTTATAATATTCTTTTAATTTATTTTGTTTTTTAAAATGATAAATTTAAATTCTATAATTTGTACATTTTAATAAATATTTTTTAAAATATTAAATAAATAAATAACAAAAATACACAATCTTAATCTTCAAGTTCTTGTAAAAAAAAGTCTCGAACCTATTATTAAACCAAATAAAAGAAATAAAACATTACAAAATACAAAAACAATAATTATCTACCTACGTAAAGCGGAAAGGTTTATGTACTTATGTTTAGGTTTGGAGTGGAGCTTATCCATATACTGGGCAGCTTCTCATGTACAGAGAAGGGAGATAACGGCGCTGTGTTTAGCTGCTTGATGCTGGAAGACGGTCCTAATTGTTCTCCACTGAACCAGTTGAAGTATCACTCCAATGCCTGTTTTTCTCAAGTTGAGCAACAACTTCCTTCATATCCGGTCTCTCATCCCTCTCTGACGCCATGCATCTCAACGCCAATTCTGCAACTGCACTTACCATTACCTTCACCTCGTGATTTACTTGAAACTCCAACTGCGGATCCACTAGTTCATGCAAAGTCCCTTCCTGAATCTTTCTTATCGCCAGGTTAGCAAGGTTGATTTCCTTTCTGTTTCGATTTATGTCCATCGCTATTTTGGCAGAGATTATCTCTACCAAAACGACCCCGAAGCTGTAGACATCGGATTTCTCATTCAGCTGATAGCACTGATGGTACTCTGGGTCAACATACCCTGGAGATCCTTGTGGGATAGTAGTGACATGTGAGGCATCCACAGGCAGAAGCCTGCAAAGCCCAAAATCAGCCAATTTGATATCCAAATTCTCGTCCAGGAGAATATTAGAGGATTTCACATCTCTGTGTAATATGGGCGACTCAAGGCTGTGAAGGAAAGCCAAGGCCTGAGCAGTTTGAATAGCAATGTTCAAGCGAGTATTCCATGGTAATCCCTTGGGGTTTCTTCGATCGCCATGAAGATGATCGGCCAGGGTCGCATTTGGGACATATTCGTACACAAGCAACAGCTCTGGACTTTCTGCAGGGGTGCAGCCATAAAGACGAAGGAGATGTGGATGGTTCAAGGTCGAAAATATCTTCACCTCATTGATGAACTGCTCGATGTCCTAGAGTTATCCTGATAAAGTCTCTTTACGGCCACAACCCGTCCGTCCCAGAGTTTACCCAGATACACCGACCCGAACCCTCCAACCCCAAGTTCGTTCTCCTCGTGGAAGCAATTTGTAGACTCGCGAAGTGCTTCGTAAGAGAATATTCGCAAATTGCCCATCTTGCGCCCTGAAAAATATCTAGAAACACGACTGCTAGGAGGAGGTTTTCTGTTCTTCAAGTGAGAAGCTAAGAATAGTACCGCTAGCAGCGCAGCTCCTCCAACATAGCAACCTGCGTTGGAATGAAGAGATTAATATCCATGTGATCTTCATCCAACCCCGAATAGAATAATGGAAACAGACTCACGATAGGGTTGAAGCGGAGAAACAGAATACGAAGAAATCATGAATTTACCTATTATAATAGCTGTTCGGCGACCTGTAACGCGGCCATAACAACGACTATCATAAGTAACGGGAAGGATTCACATATACATATAAAAAAAACGTCATCATGTTTTAGATGTTTTGAATTCAGTTGAAGTATTGATATTACTGTTCCAATCTTCAAATGAGAGTGATGAAGATTGGCCATATACATGTACCTATGACAACCCCATTTCATGGGTATCAATGTAAATTCAAAACTAGCAGTTCCATGTAGTTTTGCGAAAATTTAAAATAGAGCATACCGTGGCCAGGGCATTTGTATGTATGAGGTCCATCCTTGCAATAGCAGATGAACGGTGCGGTTGAATTCGAAGTATTATTGTAACGGTAACCACATATCCCATGACTTGCTTCACATGATCTACAGCGCTTTTCTCTCTTTGTGTCATTGTAAACCAGTTGCATCAATCCCACATCAACTGTTACTTGTGCCTTAGAACATCCCAGAATCAAATTCCCATTGTCGTACAAACCGTAAGAGACACTAGAATTACATTTCCCGCTAAACAATATTGAGTGGTCCAGTTGACCCTCTTTATTACACTTGTACACGTTCAGGGTCCTGTTCTCTTTAGCAATTCTCATAGCGATATCTGTACGTGCTGGAGGAGGTATCTGCATGTCAATGGGATCATCTAAGAATTTGCACTGCTCGCCCCTCACAATTATAACGAAGATCTTATAATGGTCGGGAAAATCTAGTATTGTGTAATTCTGGCCCTGAAATGAGATTACTGGAGCTAAGTTCTGCACACAGTCAATTTGAAAGCTAGGGAGACCACATCCGCGATTCCCAACACCGAAAGGATACGGTATATTCAGATTCCCACATCTCCTAGTATTTTGGCAATACTGATATTGCACGTCTAGGCATAAGGAGCAGGGGAATAGAGAGGCACAGCAGGCAATAAGGATGATGAAGAACAGGGTTCGATGCAGGGAAGGAAGAAGGCGATGAACATATAATTCCATCGGGCATAGAACCAGGGCTGGGAAGAGAAAAATGACCCTCTCAGCCGTTGAAATTATAATTTCAACTGCAGTGAACAGAACAACAGCAGCTACTTTATTCATTTGTCGTGATCCGGCGCCCCACATTTTCTCCCGATCTTTTATGTCACCGCCATTACCATCTTTTCACTCTTTAATTATTTTTGAGTTCCCGAAGGATGAAGATCAGATACAACACTACATCATTACTTCTCAACAACTATATTAATGAGCTGAACGGCTGAAAGAGAAAAGAACCAGCCTCGAGCCGACATAGCATTTATCAACCATAGATTTCATCACCACCGACTCAAGAAATACAACAAAAGATCAAATCTGTTAATCATGAGCAGCATAAACTTTATCAGCAAGTTAAAGCGGTGAAGACCCTTTCCCGCACTATAAATAGAAACAGAAACAGAAGTAGAAAATAGAGAGGAAATAGATTGAAAGTCCTTTTGTAACACACAACAGTGTAGAACAAGAGAGTTTTTTTTGTATTGCACAGCAGTGCTGAAATTTTTTGAGATAGTTGTTTTTGTGGAACTGAAGAGTTCCTGTTGTAATCCCTCTGTCAAGAGGAAGATGCTCTTTAGCATAATATTTTGTGAAGATCCCTCTACGTGAGGAAGACTTAGTTTTATCTGTTGGTTTATTTTCATAAACAGAAGTTTCTTTCTGTGCGTTGCTGTTACACCAAAAGTTATTTTGTCAAAAATTTCCTGTTGCTGTTACACCGTAAGTCGAAAAATACTTGACGTCAAAATTTACGTTGCTGCAACACCACGAACAGCAACTGAAAAAATTTACGTTGCTGCAACACCACGAACAGCGTTGCTGCAACACAAGTTACAGCAACTGAAAAAAAACTGTGTTGCTGCAACACCGTTTCCAGAGAACGAATTTTTCTGTTTTTCTGAGTTAAAAACAAAGTATTTTTCTGTGTCAAAGACAAAGTATTATTTTGATCAGTTTTTGATCCTGAGGCAAAGTAGAGTATTATTTTATGCTCTATTCTTGTGTTTTTGAATTATCAGAAAACAGAGTATTGCTCTCTGTTCATATTTTTGTTGTTTCAGAATTTATCAGAAAATTTTCAATAGTGGAAACAGAGGATTTTTCCACTGTATTTTGTTTGGAATAACCAGAAATTCCCGACATGGTATCAGAGCTTGTCCAGGCTCTTTGAAGACATCAAAGAAGCTGAAAGAAGATTTGTTGCTGCAGCAGATTATCCAGCAGAGCGAAAACGCTGTCAAGGTATTTTTCAGATTAGTTTTTTGTGTAGCTGCTGAAGACAATTAAGTGATTTTTTTTTACAGTCAAGTATTGCAAGAATGGCCAGCACCAGCGTGGGTATGTTTAATACCCAGCTCCCACAGTTCAATGGGAAAAATTATGACTACTGGGCAATAACCATGAGAGCCGTGTTTGCCTCACATGATTTATGGGAACTTGTTGAATATGGATTTGAAGAGCCAGCAAATGAAGAAGAGTTTATTGGATTAACTCAGGCAGAGAAAGAGTTGTTGAAGAGCAATAAGAAGAAGGACTCAAAAGCCCTTGTATTCTTATATCAAGCAGTGCATGAGAGTGTGTTTCCGAGGATAGCAGCAGCCAATACATCCAGAGAAGCATGGAAAACTCTCAAGACAGCCTATCAAGGCATGGAGAAAGTGAAGACAGCAAAACTACAGTTGCTGAGGAAAGATTTTGAGAACCTGCGTATGAAGGAGTCAGACAATATTGACTCATTCTTCACACAAGCAATTGGTTTGGTCACACAGATAAGGTCTCATGGAGAAACTCTTGAAGAAAGGAGGATTGTGGAGAAACTATTGAGGTGCCTACCCTCAAAGTTTGATGTGATTGTCACCACCATAGAAGAGACAAAGGATCTCTCAAATTTTTCAGTTGATGAACTTCATGCATCACTGATAACACATGAGCAGAGGTTGAGTAGAAATGAAAACTCATCTCTAGAGCAAGCCTTCAAGACCCAGATGTCATTTGGAAGAGGAAGAGGTCAAGGCAGAGGAAACAAGAGAGGAAGAGGCAGAACCCAATACAGAGGCGGAAGAAACAGTCCAGCAAACGTTCAAGGAAGAGGCAGCAATCCAAATCAGAACCAAGGCCATGGCAGCAACCAACAAAGTGGACAACATCATGCTCAAGGACAAAGGTATGAAAAATCCAATGTCCAATGTTATTATTGTAAAAAATATGGGCACTATGCAAATGAATGTAAGAAAAAGCAGCATGATATGAGTAATAGATCTAGTGCAAATATCACTAGAGAAAATATCAGTCAAGATAATGTGTTGTTAGTTTGTAATATGGCTGAAACAAACAGTGAAGATATATGGTTTCTAGATTCTGGTTGCAGCAACCATATGACAGGAAACATAGCCCTGTTTTCTGCTTTAGATCAGAGTGTGCAGTCACAAGTCACACTTGGGACTGGTAGTAAAATTTCTGTTATGGGAAAAGGAGAAGTTAAAATATTTACAAAGAAAGGTGAAAAGAAAACCATAGCAGATGTCTATTATGTTCCTGGAATGAAGTGTAATCTCTTGAGTATTGGACAGCTTGTTCAGAAGGGTTACAATGTTTTCTTTGAGAATGATGTATGCACCATCATGGACAGATTACCCAGCAAACGCTGTATTGCTGAAGTGAAGATGACAAGGAACAGGATGTTCCCTCTCAGAATAAGGGCAGATCTGAAAAATAAAGAAGTAATTGCAGCAGTGACACAAGAGGCTCTTCAAAGCGTACCAAAGGATGAAAATTGGTTGTGGCATTTGAGATTTGGACATCTCAACTTTGGAGGTCTTAATTTGTTGAGTAGAAAAGGAATGGTAAGAGGATTACCATTGATAGAAAAGCCAGACAGCCTTTGTGAAGGTTGTATATTGGGGAAACAACACAGAGAAAGTTTTCCAACTGGGAAAAGCATAAGGGCAAAAGCACCCTTAGAAATTGTCCACTCAGATTTATGTGGACCGATGCAAGCTCCATCACTTGCAGGCAGCCAATATTTTCTAAAATTTATTGATGACTTTACCAGAAAGACTTGGGTTTATTTTCTGAAGAATAAGAGTGAAGTGTTTGAAAAATTCCAAAATTTCAAAGCACTTGTAGAAAATCAAAGTGGGCTGTGTATCAAGGTTTTGAGAACTGACAGAGGAGGTGAGTATATCTCCAAATAATTTTTACGTTTTTGCAGAGAAAATGGAATTCATAAGCAATTTACAGCAAGGTACACCCCGCAGCAAAATGGAGTTGCTGAAAGGAAAAACAGAACAATCATGGATATGGCGAGGAGCATGTTGAAGGCAAAGCATTTGCCAAATGATTATTGGGCTGAAGCTGTACACTGTGCAGTATATATTTTGAATAGATGTCCTACAAAAGCAGTGATGAACAAAGTGCCAGAAGAAGCATGGAGTAGGAGAAAGCAAGGAGTCACCCACATGAAAGTTTTTGGTTGTGTGGCTTATGCACACATTCCAGATCAGCTAAGGAAGAAATTGGACAGCAAAGGGGAGAAATGTATTTTCATTGGATACAGTGAAGAATCCAAAGCTTACAGGTTATATATCCTATCCACCAAGAAGTTTTTTGTGAGCAGAGATGTTCAATTTATTGAAGAGGAAGCTTGGGATGGAAGCATAGAGAAAACAGTTAATGTTAAAAACTGTTTGTCTCATGATGATGATGATGAGGAGTTGGCTGAAACACATCCCCAAACAGCAGCGCCAACAACAGAACATCAAAAGACACCCTTGAGGAGCAATGAGAATGCTTCTCCAAGCACACCACAAGGAGGAAATTCAAGTGCATCTACAAGCACTTGCACACCGAATGAAAAAGGTAAGAAATTCAGAAATTTAAGTGATATTTATGATGAAGGAATGAATTCTTTGTTTGCCTTGTATTGTCATGTTGATGACCCTGTTCATTTCGAAGATGCAATTAAAGATAAGAAATGGATAGAAGCTATGGATGAGGAGATGAATGCCATAGAAAGAAATAAGACATGGGATTTAGTTGATCTACCAAAAGGTAGAGAAGTCATTGGAGTTAAATGGGTCTACAAGACCAAGAGTAATGCTGAAGGCAAGATAGAAAGGCATAAGGCAAGACTTGTTGTCAAGGGATACAAGCAGCAGTATGGGAGAGATTATGAGGAGACTTTCGCACCGGTTCCAAGAATGGAAACAGTAAGAGCAGTGTTGTCCATAGCAGCACAAAACAAATGGAAAGTTTACCAAATGGACGTGAAGTCAGCATTCTTGAATGGAGTATTAATGGAAGAGGTTTACATCGAGCAACCTCTAGGCTATGAGAAGAAAGGCCAAGAGCACAAAGTCTGCAGATTGAAGAAAGCTCTTTATGGGCTGAAGCAAGCACCAAGAGCGTGGTACAGTAGGATAGATTCCTATCTACTGGAGAATGGATTTGAGAAGTGTGAGGGAGAACCCACTGTTTACATCAAAGAAAAGGACTGTAAAATTTTAATTGTTGTGTTATATGTTGATGATGTGATTTTTACAGGTAATGATGACTACCTCATTGAAAATTTCAAATCAGTCATGAAAGAAGAATTTGAGATGACTGACATGGGTTTGCTGAGATACTTCTTAGGAATAGAAGTAGATCAAAATAAAAATGGAATTTTTATTTCACAGGAAAAATATGTAAATGAAGTGTTGAGCAGATTTAACATGCAGGACAGCAAGGCAGCAATCACTCCCACAGTGATGGGATTAAAACTCAGCAAAGAGGACAGCAACAAAGATTTTGACCCTAGTGTGTACAAGAGCATAGTTGGCAGCCTCATGTATTTGACTGCAACTAGGCCAGACATAATGTATGCTGTTAGTTTAATTTCCAGATTCATGGAGAAGCCAAAAGAAACACATTGGCAGGCAGCAAAGAGAATTCTGAGGTATGTTAAAGGTACAAAAAGGTATGGCATATTTTATACTGTTTCAGAATGTTCAGATTTAGTTGGATACACAGATAGTGATTGGGCTGGAAGTGTAGATGACCGGAAAAGCACATCTGGTTACATTTTTCACATAGGTTCAGGAGCCATTTCATGGGCTTCCAAGAAACAGCCAATTGTGGCATTGTCTACAGCAGAAGCAGAGTGTGTGGCAGCTACAGCAGCAGCATGTCAAGCGGTTTGGATGAGGAGAATGTTGAGAAGTCTATGCCAGGAGCAGGCAACAACAACAATTATTTTTTGTGACAATAGCTCAGCTATTGCATTATCCAAGAACTCTGTATTCCACAAGAGAACAAAACACATAGACACAAAGTTTCACTACATCAGAGAATTGGTGAACAATGGAGAAATCATTTTACAACATTGCAGGACTCAGGAACAGGTTGCAGATATTCTGACAAATCCATTGGATCAGAAAAGTTTTGAGTTTTTAAGGAAACTTCTGGGTATGATTGATAACCCAGCAGTTGAAATTAAAGGGGAGTGTTGAAATTATAATTTCAACTGCAGTGAACAGAACAACATCAGCTACTTTATTCATTTGTCGTGATCCAGCGCCCCACATTTTCTCCCGATCTTTTATGTCACTGCCATTACCATCTTTTCACTCTTTAATTATTTTTGAGTTCCTGAAGGATGAAGATCAGATACAACACTACATCATTACTTCTCAACAACTATATTAATGAGCAGAACGGCTGAAAGAGAAAAGAACCAGCCTCGAGCCGACATAGCATTTATCAACCATAGATTTCATCACCACCGACTCAAGAAATACAACAAAAGATCAAATCTGTTAATCATGAGCAGCATAAACTTTATCAGCAAGTTAAAGCGGTGAAGACCCTTTCCCGCACTATAAATAGAAACAGAAACAGAAGTAGAAAATAGAGAGGAAATAGATTGAAAGTCCTTTTGTAACACACAGCAGTGTAGAACAAGAGAGTTTTTTTTATATTGCACAGCAGTGCTGAAATTTTCTGAGATAGTTGTTTTTGTGGAACTGAAGCGTTCCTGTTGTAATCCCTCTGTCAAGAGGAAGATGCTCTTTAGCATAATATTTTGTGAAGATCCCTCTACGTGAGGAAGACTTAGTTTTATCTGTTGGTTTATTTTCATAAATAGAAGTTTCTTTCTGTGCGTTGCTGTTACACCAAAAGTTATTTTGTCAAAAATTTCTTGTTGCTGTTACACCGTAAGTCGAAAAATACTTGACGTCAAAATTTACGTTGCTGCAACACCACGAACAACAACTGAAAAAATTTACGTTGCTGCAACACCACGAACAACGTTGCTGCAACACAAGTTACAACAACTGAAAAAAACTGTGTTGCTGCAACACCGTTTCCAGAGAACGAATTTTTCTGTTTTTCTGAGTTAAAAACAGAGTATTTTTCTGTGTCAAAGACAAAGTATTATTTTGATCAGTTTTTGATCCTGAGGCAAAGTAGAGTATTATTTTATGCTCTGTTCTTGTGTTTTTGAATTATCAGAAAACAGAGTATTACTCTCTGTTCATATTTTTGTTGTTTCAGAATTTATCAGAAAATTTTCAACAGTGGAAACAGAGGATTTTTCCACTGTATTTTGTTTGGAATAACCAGAAATTCCCGACATCAGCAACGACATGCACGACAATGAAGTGTAGGTAGTGTTAAATAACTCAAGAAAGTCGATTAAATTTCGGGAAATTCACTTTAATTATTTATTTTTTAACATAAACCACCAATAATTTATTTAGATCCATCCCTTCCCTTTCCTCTCCCGGTTTCCACAAATAATGAATTTCGTTTCGTCAGTATTCCATAAATTAATCATTTCAAGAGATAAGTTTGAAAGAAAAAACTGTAAAAAGATGCCGTGAAAAACAAGTACTAGGATTTTGTGTCGCAATAGATTCTGTGATATCCACGAGAAGGTACATGTTTGCGGAATTCTACCATGAAGATGATGGTTATTGAATATAAAATTATGGCGAAGTCTTTGAGGTCAACAATTGCAACTTTCACTGTACGGATAGCTTGGAACCAATTTACTTCCGGGTGAAGTAATAAAAGTATAACCGGTGGGATAACTGTTAATAGATTTTAAACACCAGAATTCTAAAGTTAGAGTTGGTGATAGACTTGGTTACATATAGTTAGAAGTTCTAAAGTTAGAGTTGGTGATAGACTTGGTTACATATTGCTAGAAGGGTGGAACTACTCTTAATAGATTTTAAACACCAAAATTTTAACATTAAAATTTTAAAAGTTAGAATTGGTGACGAAGCTTAGTTTCATATTGCTTATATCTTTTTATACTATCTCTATAGAGATGACCTCTTTAACTAATCTACTAGCTATCATTGATTATGTAATAGTCATTCTATATAAATTTAAAAATATTCCCTCTCTCGAAACCAACAATTTAAAATATTCCCTAAATTTACAATCCACATACATTCACAATCATCATTTTCACACAAAATCTTCAATCCGAAACGATCATTTCCTCACGAAATCATGAGAGAATCGTATTTACAGGGATTTTCTCCCACCAAAATCAACAGAACACTTTTGCTTTAGTGAATAGCATGTAGAAATCTATGTACCGTTTAAATTTTCTAGGTTCACAAAGACCGAAAGGCTTTGAAAGCTCAAACACCGAAATATTCGCTCAAAAGAAAAATTAAAAACAAACCAAATAAACGAAATAATGCAGAATAGAACGGAAGACATGAGTCTTTGGTGGGAAAAAAGAGAAAAAAGCCTCCTGTATTCGTAAAATCTATGATGATTTACCATAAAAACGATATCGAATTATCACTGAAATGGTCAACTTTTTGAATAAACCGACTGAAATGGCCAGGCTGCGATTCCGTATAAGATTGGCAGATTGTTTGATGGTGTGGAAGCAGGGTGTATTTTCTATTAATTTTTAATATTTTTGTTTAGGTAGAGAAAAGTAAAGTATGTTTAATAGTTAATTTGTAATAAGTTAGAGGGTTTTTGTTTTTTATTCAGTTTTTTAATCATATTGCTAAAATAAGGACAAATATTTCATGTATAGAATTACAGTTACAACATAGAAGAATTCAAGATGTTGTGTCCACACATGGTAGGGGTGAGGTTGGGTATTGTAATTATGAGAGTAACAAAGCATGTAAGCATGACTCTTCTTTCTTTCATAGTGAGACATAAGAAACTTCATCTTTTCATAACGTTCAAAGGAGAACAATGGTGTTATCCACATTCCTTCTAGAGTAGTAGTGTGTGACATCACTTTGAAGGTCAAGGCCTGACATTCAATGTTTCCAATGTCAATGGTAGTCCTTGTCAAGGTCAGTCCTTGTGATTTATGTATAGTCAGCACACAAGCATCTTAAGGATGATTTGTTTCTTGTTACTTTGTTGTATGGGTGGAATTGCTACATACTTTGGTTGTGTTTGGTTCCATGGAGAGCCAATGTATTTATCAATTGCCACAACAACATATGCTGGTAAACTTGGAGGGCTATGTTCTGGTGCATATGTAATTTGCATGACTACTCTGAAAGCACATTGACTAATCATGCTTGGACCCATAAATTGCAAGATAGCATAACTCGTTCGCTTACACATAGAAATATTTGTTTTCCAATTGGTCATCATCTTGTTGGTGTGCTTCTAAACCATTTGTGTATTATGTAATACTCCGTGCAATTGCCATATGCAATGATTCAATCATGGATTTTTTATAGTTATCAACAAGAATGTTTGTTGCAAAGAGGTGGATTGAAGTGTCAAATATTTGGCATTCTTTGATGGACAAGAATATGTTAGTCCTTGAATGAAGGAGGTTTCAGTCATCTATTGTTGGTGTAGCATTGTGAATGTTTGTCAACATGTGGTAGAAGCGAGCCTCAATGTTGAGAATTCCTTGATGTCAAAACATTGTTTGCGATTAGATTACAATGGTAAACGTTGTCCATAAATTCCTCCCTAGAGTTGCACCTACATAAAGAGATTTTTCCATTATTGATGGAAGTTAGCCCAAGTCCCTGACAACAATTATTGGGCATTGATTGGATGAGTAGTGGTTTGTTTCTATAAATTCCTCACATAAATGACTCTTTATTTGCACAAACAATTTAGAGTCTACGAAACTCATCTCATCAATTAAAATGTACTAAATATGTTTCATCTCTTCTTGGAACATTGTAAGGGATTGACCACTTAAAGGCTTCATGTCTTTGATAGGAATATGAAGCCTTGAATGTACAGTGGTTTCATGTATGTTAAATGTTACAACACCAGTAGGGGAAAGAAGAAGTATTGGGCTATGGCCAATTGTTGCTTGAGAAGATAGTGCCTCTTTGATGCAGCTTATCAAGTAGGATTTTCTGGTGCCTGCAGTTCCTTGGATGATCATCTTTAATGGCTATTTTGGTTCTCTTGCTTGTGAGTGTTGTATGAATATATCCAATACACATTGTTGATTTGTAGACAATGTATTTCTGAACGGACATGGGGAAATTTGTTCTTGTAGGCTTCCCCATTCCTTCAATTGTAACTGATGAAGTTTGGTGTAATGTCTAATGTATCTTTTGATACTTCTAGTTGATCCCATGGGTGGGAAGTGTCGATTCCTCGATGGTCGAGCATGTCAAGAGAACTGAATTGGTATTCCTTGTGGGGACCAATCTTAATAAAGCTTGGCATTCATTCATCTTCATATATGGTTCTATGTTAATATTGGTAGGTTCATCTTTAGATGGTTAGTCAAAAAGAGTGGCAATAGTGATGTGATTAATATACCACGAATGGTATTCATTTCTTATGCTCTCCCATTTAGCCAAAATGTCTTTCTCTAAAAGACCCATGTCTTTAGAGAAAGAGCAAAAGGGTTTATATAAGAGTAGCTCACTCCAACAAAAATCAACAAAGGCATTGAATTCTTTTTTTGGTATAGTAAAAAGTGGCCATACATAGACAATGGTGGGCATGTGCCTTTTTTTTTCATTTTTCATATTTCCATGCTTGGTTATATGTCTAATCTTTTGCAAGGTAAAGCAAATAGATAACATCCATGAAAGTAGGAAGAGTCAAATGTGCATTGATGACTCAGGTGGATCCCGACAAGTAGTCAGACAATTCATGAGATATTTGGTGAAATATTTGGTGACCAACATTTAGTTTGGTGAAGGTGCGGCTACATGTGACAAGGGGAAACTTTTGGAGCATATGGAAAGTTTCCTAGGCGCTTATGTCATGATCTACAATTGCTTCTCAGTGAAATTGTCAATAGGCATTTGAGGCGAGATCATCTAGATGTGATGTAGTTGCAATTTTGGTTAACATATGGTGATAGGTCTCAGATCTCCCCTTTGATTTGAAAGCGTATTTGGCAATGTATTTCAGAATTTCATGACAAGAGAGCATGGGTTGGAAATCTACATTTTCTCGCCATATTTGATGTATATTAGGATTATGGATATTCAGGCACTCACCATTGCATGTTGGATGATATATCTCTTCGCTTGTTTCATCAATGTAGAGTGATGATTCCATTTCCACCTTCCAAGGGAACTTATACCTACATTCAAAAGTAGCCCCTTTTTTGTGTAGACATGTTTTCTCAGTTCATTTTGTATGTCTTTGAACTTGATTCAAGAGTTGACCATAGTCTTGAAGTTAGTTGGATGTAATATCTCTTGTGTATCTAGCAAGAAAGGGTCATATTCAATGGATTGATGCATAGACATGTGTGTGTCAGGGTCTTTTCTAGGATTGCAAGTTGTAACATAGTTATCAAAGAAACTAATTGCACTATTGATTTCATTTGGGTCTTCCCAAGTCATCATTTCCATTTTTGGAGCATCAACAAACCATAAGAAACCATGTATATGTCTAGAGCCTCAACGTTTCCATTCATACCTACAAAATGAATATGAAATTAGTAGTAGAAAGGATAAATTTTTGAGGTTAAGTAGAGGTAGTTTGAAGTATTATACACTATGTTCTTGTACTAGTAGTCTATAAGATGCATATATTTTTTCAGTATCTCTTCATTGAATATTCAAAACCTTTTCTACATGTATGCAACAACAATGTGGGGGTGGTCAATGACATTCTGGGTATGCCATTGGTGGTGAGGCATTGGACTAGTAGGTTTTATCTCATGCATAACTAAATGCAAGTCCAACCATTTTGTGCCTGCTGCGCTAAGTGAAAAATAATGTCAGGCATTGAAGTTGTGTGATCATTGATGTTAGCTCAGTCTTTTGTATGGTCTAGTATGCTCTAGTCCCATGAAGGTGTGCTTTGAAACACATGCCATGGTTTGGTAGGATTTTTGCAGTAAATTCTCTAAGACGGGAATGAAAATATTCAAATGTGGTTGGTATATTACACTCTTGCCTTCAATTGAAAAATAAGGTAGTTTTTGCTTGACTTCGATGGCACATAATCAAATTATAGAGGTGATATCTAAATCTAGGATGGCTACCGAACCTATTGTTGTTGTATATCATTAAGTGTACTACATAACTATCAAGCAATATGTTCTTCATGCGTGGTTGGTGAGGAAGGGCATCCCCAGTTAGGAAAACAATAGAAAATTCCTTATCAAATGGACCCTTTGTGTTGTACTCATTGATTGGTGATAGGCCAATTGTTGGCCATGCAATCATATTTGGTGGAGCATTGTTTGTAGTATGAACAAATGCATTTGTTTTTTCTATTTCGAGTTGGGTATCAGGAGATCTAAACGCAAAGGAAGACAATGGTTTCTCCTCATGGCCAAGATCATGTTGTGTTATATCTGTAGTATTTGGCTAGGTGGTGGAAGAAATGTAAGTTTGTAAAGACACAAAGCTGAGGTGAGAGGAGAAATTGGTGAAAGTGTCAGGAAGAGATGCAATCAAGTTTGGATCTAATTAGACATCATTGTAATATTTTTCATGTTGCATGTTACATAACAATGCATTCATGATATGAGATTTTGTGAAATAACAATCATAACATTTCCCCTTTCCTCCAAGCCTCTTGAAAACTAATATGTTGAGATCTGAAAGAAGGCATTGAAGGTAAGATGTTATTTGAAAATTTTGTTGTGGGAAGGTGGTAGTATGGCCACTATATTTGTATTGACCACCTCGAGCATGCCTAACTTGCAATATGGGGCTAACTCAAGCAATGAGCATTTCCTCAACTTGAGTAAGTATTGAAAGGATGGCGGGTTGGTCACCAAGATCCGTATTATTCTGTTTGGAGAATCGATGTTTCTCTATGACGTTGATTATAGTTATGTCCATCAGGAGATGGGAAACAATGAATTCCACAGTATGATTCCATACATATAATATATGTATGTATGTTAGACAAAGCATCAATATGTTTTCAAAATATTTGGAAGCATTTTTATGGCCATAATGTTTGAAAACATGTGTTGGCAAATCCATATGAGGTGGTTCTTGTTGTATGTGTGAAGTCTATCTAAGTCTCTTAAGTCTGCTTTTTTTCTCAACATATTTTATCCTACAGTTTCAATTTTTTGGCTCCTTGATGAAGAGTAGTAGAAATTGGGTCAACGTTTTTGCTAGTGGGAGTGTGATGGTTGCATTTAGCTCTTCTTTTTTGGTTTATTTATATAGAATGGATTATATATGACAATTATAGTTGTATATCTTTCTTTCAGGAAATGTAATTTGTGAAGAAGGTGCGTGCGAAATAGTTGATGTCATGCCTTGTTGAAAGAGGACATACTTCTGTAATAATATTGAGATTCCTTTGCTTATGGTATTTGTTGTTGCTATTTGGAAGACGGGGCCATTTTTGGCCCTTTGAAAAGAATTGATTTAAAATTTGTTGGGTGATGTAGAGTATCTTCATTTCCATCATATACTTGTACTTTATTTGCTTGAATTTTGTAATCCTTGTTTTGGCTTACACTAGATGACATTTTCTATAAGAGAAATAAGGAACAAGTTATAATTAGAACAAAACAATATTGGTAGCACATTTCATAGTTTTGATAACATGTTTTTGTATGTGTATGTCTAAAATATATTGAAAATTGTTATATTTAATTTTAGAATATGTATAAATGAATGTGGAAGTTGGGATTCTTTCCATAGAAATGATACAATGGAGGAAAGAGTCTCAAAACATAACCACTTTATGTAATATGTATAAGGAAAAATGTACATAATTAAAAAATGTTGTTTCGAAGGAAAAACCACACCACTTTGAATTCACTGTCTAATTTCTTCCATAGAAATGCTAGAATGGAGGAAAAAGCCTTAAAACATAAACACTTTATATAATATGTATATTGAAAAGAGTAAAAAAAATACAAAATGTTGTTTGGAAGAAACAATCAAACCACTTTGTATTCACTACTTAGCCAACGATTCAGGGATGGGGATTTGATCTTTTGGCCTTAGTAAGTGTTCCATTTTATTACATGAAATCACAATGCATTTGACTTGTTTTTTATTAGAAAATGTTTCTTCGTGTACTACTAGTTTGAACAAGTAACTATTAAAGAACAATTTGGAAAAAATTATTTGATCTTTTGGGTGCTCCCGTCATAGCCATATTCATATAACTTCTCGGCAAGAACACTTATAAGTTGTTTTGCAAGTTCTTGAAATGCATTAACATTGATTTTTCTTGTTTGGTATTCAATGTTGAATTGGAAAATGTACCTATACTCACATTCAAATACATGTTGATTACACCTCTGGTAATTCCAAACACCATCCCCAATAGGTGTGAGTTTTCTTTTGCACGTCAAATCTTTAAAGGTAAGAGCACATGTAGTGTACCAATAATTATCTGCAACTATAGAATCAATAGTTTCCTCGATCAAAATGAATGTATGGTTTGGAGCTTTTCCAATGCCCTCATTTTCTATGTCAACCAAGTGCTTTCGAGTGAATGGATGCCCACTTAAAGATCAATGTGCGGATAATGAGTGACAAGTAGGATTTTTCAATGGCTTCTTGAACCAGGTTCTCAAATCTTATGTTTTTTTGAGAATAGGATTGATGGAAAGTTGGGATGTGAAAGTTGTAGTAATTGATATACTATTAAATTCAGTTACTTTTCCAGCATTAAGAGCAATAATTGGAACTATATTTGAGACAAAATATTGGTTAATGTTAATTTTTTTACACAATATTCCCCATAATGTGAGCTTTATACTATAACATGACATGTCCTTTACTTGGAGGGTTCTATTAAGTGTCTATTTTCCATTCTTTCTCGTGACGATTAAAAAGGGCTAATGGAAATAGAAACTCCAATAATATCAATTATAGAATTGTTGGATAAAGTTGGTACTTCATTAATAGGAGTGAACATAAACTTGTAGATTGGTATTGAATGTTCATCCTCTAAACAAGCTTCAATTGTCTAGGTAATATCTACAATTATTTCCCAATCTCTTTTTAAATTATTGAATTCTTTGTTTGCAAACTTGATGTACCCCTTTGAGATGATGTACACTTTCCCAATGTCTGTGGAAGGATGGAAGTATTTCTCTTGGCTGTTGAAGCATGTAATATGTATCTTACCACCTTCTACATCAATAACATCAAAGATAAATACATGGTCAATTCCCTTGGAATTAATGAATGTTCACATATTAGTTTTTGAGAGAACTCTAACTATCAATGCCCATTCCTTTAGGGTTGAGTGCAAATATGCAATAGATGTAAATTTTGGAGGCCTTTTAGTGGTTTTCAATGGTTTTTCTCTAGAAGCACGTACATCTTAGTTCAATGTAGGGTCACAAATAATATTTTCTTTCAAATTATGTACTTTCATTTCAAGTACTATGAAAACCATGAAAAAAAAGGAAAGAAACATGTACAATTAGTACTTCAATTAGTGGTCACATAGTAGGTAATTTTAAATGTGGGTAATGTTTGTGTTCCTAGTGAGAATGAATGGGAGATATAGGAAGAAAATCAAGAGAATTGTTTTATAAATTGTAATTGAAGTTAAGTTATGTGAAGTGTTGAAAAGTGTGCAACAATAAATGCTTGTTGAGAATGCAACAAGATGATGGAGCTTAGTGGAATGGAGTCGCCTTCACTAAGTGGTCCCACATGCTATTTTTGGCGAAAATTCTATTTTTAGACATATGGATCATGTCTATGAGTGGCAGGATGCTGTTTATGGATGATCGGTCATGTTGGGAAAAATAGATGGACTTCTATTTTTGGATCACAGCCGGAGTGATCAGAGTCTATTTTTAGACTACTAGTCAAAAATAGAAAATTCAAATATTATTGTCTCATAATAATATTTAGACTATAAACTTTATCTTATCCTCTTGGAGCACTTCAGTTTGAGCTACAGATGTGGCACATGCAGCTGACAGAAGGAAATATGCTTTTCTTATGTGTTAGTTGAGCTATTGCATGCAGGACATCAGTTAGAACTCATGTGGTTGAGTTCTGTGGAGTTAGATGAGCAGTTAATGGAGTTGTTTTAAGTTTGACTTTGTTAAACTAGTTGTATTTAGTCTAACTGGCCAATAGACTAAGTGATGAGTTGTGTGAATTAGTTATTAATTAATTCACTAATTATTAACTCATAATGCAACTGAAGAATACATCAGTTAACTCAGTGCATGTACAGTTCATTGGAGACAGGTGTTAAAGGTTGAGATTGCTATCAATTGTGACTATAGTTGTGCATGAGACTTTGCACAAGCAATGTATTGAGTATGCCCATGAGAATGCCCAGTAATATAGCCTGTGCTCATGTGATTGCCAATGTGAGTGATTTTCCAAGGTAAATAGAACTTGGAACGAGTTTGGATTCATTCATTCTCTTGCAGGATTGTGCAGTGGAGGCAGGCAAGCAGCGGAGGAGATTTGGAGATCAGATCTGAGCTATATTGTGTGTAACAGGTGGAGCTAGTACTGATTACTTGTGAGGAGTATTGTACTATGTAATGTTACATGTTCTCAATCATTAATATAAAGATAGTGTGGGGTTTTCAGCTGTAAGCTTTCCCCGGGTTACATATTGTGTTAATGTGTGCATGCGATTGATGTTTCATTATTTTTGATGCTGCTAAATTGATGATCAACATAGAGGAGGTTATGTATTATGCATGTATTCCGCAATAGTGTATAATTGGGATAATCTCTGTGAAGAAGTGTCATATTATTCAAAATTTCTACATGGTATCAGAGATGTTGATCATCAGATCTACTATTCAGGAAGTGTTTACATCTTATTTATTCAGGTAGAGTCTGTAATTAGGCCAGGTAGCCTCTTGATTCATCCTTCTTTTGGAAGGTGAGATATCCGGTAAAATCCCATATAGTCAATCTTTGTACGAGAAATACTTTGTTCTCATGAATTCTAGAACAGAGGCGGTTGAGTTTGGAGTTGGTGGAATTCGAATTTGCAGCAGTGTTTTCTTTGTGTCAAAGTTGAAATGTATTTCAACGGATTGCGATTGGAGTATGCTCTTGAAGGCAGCTCGAACTATATTTCATGGAAAGACAGGATGGAGGCGGTGTTAGATGATAATGGATTGAAGGATTTCATAGAGGCTGAGGTACCAAAACCTACTGATGTGTTGAAGCTGTGGTTTGGCAAAAGAAGATAGCAAAGTGTTGAAGGATTCTGTTGGAGGGCGTGAAGGATCACACTGTGTCCAGCCTGCATGGTAAGACTTCTCCATATTTGATGTGGAAAACGTTGACAGAATTATTCCAAAGCAAGAGCGACCAGAGGAAGTTGGCGCTCAAGGATAAACTCAAAAACATTAGGTGTGAGAATGGAGAAAGTATGCCCCAGTATCTCACGAAGTTCACCCAATGCCAGGATGAGCTGGGAAGTGTGAGGGTAACTGTTGAGGATGAGGATATGGTGAGTCTAGCACTCCTTGGCCTTCCTAAGAGTTGGCATAGCTACCAGGACTCGGTGAATGGAAGGGAGAAATTGCCAGGATAGGAGAGACTTTGGTCGGATCTTGTGCGAGAGGAGATTAGACGGCGCACCAGAGACGGTTCTTCATCTATGCATGATGAGGAGAACTGTGCCTTAGCGAGTAAGGCGAAGAAGGGGAAGGGGAAGGTTTCTCTTTCCAAATATAGTTCTTCCAATTATGGGAAGAAGGTTGACGAGTCGAAGGTGAGATGCTTTCGTTGTCATGAGTTGGGCCATTATGCTAATAATTGCCCAAAGAAGAAGTCCAAGAAGGGATCCGGGGAAGGATCTGAAGGTGAGGCACTTACTTCACAATTTGAGTTGGATTTCACACTCTTCGCATGCATGGTTTCATCCATGGTGGGAAGTGGTTGGTTTCTTGACAGTGGAGCTTCTTTCCACATGACCGATGACAAGAGTTTGTTTAGTACTTTGGAGGAGAAAGATCTCAAGATACACATAGCGGTGGGTAATGATGAGAAGTATAGTGTCTCAGGTGTAGGCACGATTATTTTTCAGAGGGAGCATGGAGCTCGCCTTACCTTGACCGATGTGAAGTATGTACCAGGACTGAAGAGAAACTTGGTGTTGATCGCGATGCTGGAAGACAGAGGCTATGATGTAGTCTTCAGTAAGGGAAAGGTTTTCCTTAGACACATCATCACTAGACAGGTGAAGAAGATTGGTTCATGGGTCAAGAGCCTGTATGCTCTTAAGGTTCAAGATGCATGCAAAGCCTTGTGCAGCGAGGCAACTGATGGAGACTTGGTGGTTGAGAGGGAGCATATATTACCTCTCAACATGCAGAGCCAGAAGAAGTCTCAGACGATTGTGGAGGAGCCACGATTGGTGCAGCAGCTTCAGGAGGTTGTGGAGCAGCCATAACAAGGGAAGTTGAGAGGAGATTGAGTAGAGACATCTACTCATGCAGAGACCTCCAGTAGGGGGAAACTTCGAGCTAGGTGGGCTGAGGGATCGCATGCAGCCATACCTCCAGGTAGGAGGTGGGGCGATATAGAGTGATCGTCCCAAGGAGGAGGGGTAGGATCCTTGAGGTACCCAACCTCTTGGATGAGACCTTGCTACGGGAGCCCCGATGTGTAGTAGCAGGAACTAACTGATTGGGTAGAGATAGATGCGGATGGAGCGGCAAAGAGAGCGACAATGCAGGGAATCCCAGGACAACGCATAGCATGCAGGTTGCAGCAATGTGAGAGGCACAAGTGTTTTTCACTGTGCTAGGTGGCACAGAGAGGTGTGCAATGGTCTGAGATGCATGGAGATGTTGCAGTTGCGCAAATGTCAGAGAGGGAGCACTTGTCAGCAGCAAGTAGAGCTTCAACATCAGAGTATGTTCCTAGCCCAATGGAGTGGTCAGTTGGGAGTGTGTTTTGTTCCAAGTGTTGTTGGAGCAAGTGGACCGGGCAGATGTGTTGCATGTAGAACATTCCAGAGTTAAAGGATCGGGTTTGAGAGGAAGCCTTTCTTGTTGAGAGGGAGTGTTAAAAAGTTTGCAACAAGAAATGCTTGTTGAGAATGCAACAAGATGATGGAGCTTAGTGGAAAGGAGTCGCCTTCACTAAGTGGTCCCGTGGGCTATTTTTGGCGCAAAGTCTATTTTTAGACTATGTCTATTTTTATACATATGGATCATGTCTATGAGTTGCAGGATGTTGTTTATGGATGATTGGTCATGTTGGGAAAAATAGATGGACTTCTATTTTTGGATCACAGTAGGAGTGATTAGAGTCTATTTTTAGACTGCTAGTCAAAAATAGAAAAGTCAAATATTATTGTCTCATAATAATCTTTAGACTATAAACTTTATCTTATCCTCTTGGAGCACTTCAGTTTGAGCTATAGATGTGGCACATGCAGCTGACAAAAGGAAATACACTTTTCTTATGTGTTAGTTGAGCTATTGAATGCAGGAAATCGGTTAGAACTCATGTGGTTGAGTTCTGTGGAGTTAGATGAGCAGTTAATGGAGTTGTGTTCAGTTTGACTTTGTTAAACTAGTTGTATTTAGTCTAACTAGCCAATAGACTAAGTGATGAGTTGTGTGAATTATTTATTAATTAATTCACTAATTATTAACTCATAATTCAACTGAAGAATACATCAGTTAACTCAGTGCATGTACAGTTTAGTGGAGACAGGTGTTAGAGGTTGAGATTGCTATCAGTTGTGACTATAGTTGTGCATGAGACTTTGCACAAGCAATGTATTGAGTATGCCCATGAGAATGCCCAGTAATATAGCCTATGCTCACGTGATTTCCAATGTGAGTGATTTTCCAAGGTAAATAGAACTTGGAATGAGTTTGGATTCATTCATTCTCTTGCAGTATTGTGCAGTGGAGGCAGGCAAGCAGTGGAGGAGATTTGGAGATCAGATCTGAGCTGTATTGTGTGTAACGGGTGGAGCTAGTACTGATTACTTGTGAGGAGCATTGTACTATGTAATGTTACATGTTATCAATCATTAATATACAGATAGTGTGGGGTTTTCAGCTGTAAGCTTTCCCCGGGTTACATACTGTGTTAATGTGTGCATGCGATTGATGTTTCATTATTTTTGATGCTGCTAAATTGATGATCAACGTAGAGGAGGTTATGTATTATGCATTTATTCCGCAATAGTGTATGATTAGGATAATCTCTGTGAACAAGTGTCATATTATTCAAAATTTCTACATGAAGAAGGTAACTCAAGTACGTACTTGTTATCAAAAAGGTAACTCAAGTACGTACAAGAGGAATAAGAAACATCAAAAGAGGATGATCTACACCAAAAACGAATCCCAGAGAAAGAAGAAATGAATCTGGCCATATGTTTTAATGCATTGTAAGGAATTAACACTCCTCAAACTCTCAATGTAGAAGTATATATCAAGTAGAAAAAGGTAATAGTGTTCATTGATTGTAATATAGGGAAAGAAATGAACTAATTCCTATATCAAGCACCAAAGTGTCAAGTGATGGCTGCAAATAGAGGAACTAGAAATTGCTCTGGAAAGTGCCATAATATCAAGCTAACCATGTGGGAATATGTACTGAATATTTCAATGCTTTCCATTCCAATGGGTGGTGTTGATGTTGTACTAGGAGTCCAATGGTTACAATCTTTGGGGACAATAACTTTTAATTTTCAAGAAAGTTTCTTGAAATATTTTTGGGAAGGAAAGGAAGTTGAATTAAGGGTATCGTAGGGAAACCAGGAAAGATAATTAGCTCTAATGAGATGAAAAAAATTCTAAATAAATAACAATGGGGTGTAATTGCACAATTATGCTCACTAGGGGTTCAAACATTGAAATCATCTATTTCTCCAAATCTCCAAAAAGTCTTGGACAATCATTCCAAGGTATTTGATACTCTCAAAGGCCTCCCACCTATTTGTGATCATGATCATGCTTTTCATTTGATTCCAAGCAATGTTCCTCCAAACATCAGACCTTACATATTTCCCTATGCCCAAAAGAGTGAAATCGAACATATGGTTACATAAATGTTAAAGGCTGGTATAATTCAACCTAGTCAAAGTTCTTTCTCTGCTCTAGTAGTATTGGTGTACAAGAAGGATGGATCATTGCATATGTGTCTGAATTATAGGGATATCAACAAGCTCACTATTAAAGACAAATTTCCCATTCCAGTCATTGACGAATTGTTGGATGAATTCCATAGAGCAATTTAATTCACCAAGTTGCATCCAAGGAAAAATTTAAGGAATGAATTTCTTCTTAATGTTTAGAAACCTTGGCGAATCTTACTAGTCCCTAATTTGCAAAGTGTAAAATATTTGGATATATTTTTTAAAAAATATTCAAATTTCTAATGATTTCATATCATTCTCTATAACATTTTAGCGATTTTTAAGGTAAAATAATTTTATCCTATAAAATTTGCGCAAATAAAATCTAGAGAAAATAGAAATATGGGGAATCAATTTTTGGGAACAAGCATGAGAAATTAGCCCACCTACGAATATTACCCCTAAAATTTTCCATGGTTTCATCTTCGTTTAGGATATCATCAAATTAGAATGAAGAACGAAGACATTCTGAAAAGAACGTTCGAAATTCATGAGGGTCATTATGAATTTTTTGTCATGCCTTTTGGCCTTACTGATGCACCTTCCACATTTCAAGGTTTGATGATTTCCATTTTTAAACCCTTCCTTCGAAAATTTGGGTTAGTATTTTTTGATGATATACTAATCTATAACAAGTCTTGGAACGATCATATTGAACATGTTGATAGGGTGCTCAAACTATTTGAGGGGAAACAATTATATGCAAAAACCTTTAAGGTTTCTTTAGAGTATAGGAGGTGGAATATTTGGGTCATATTGTATCCGATGAGGGTGTTAACGTAGACCTTAACAAAATTAAAGCCATTAAGGAATGGAAAATCCCCACAACCATAAAGCATCTTCGATGATTTCTTAGGTTGACAGGATATTATTACAATTTTTTTAATAATTATGGGAGAATAGTAGCACCTCTAACAATATTACTCAAGAAATATGCATTTTATTAGAATTTAGAAGCAACTAAGGCCTTTCAACATCTGTTGTTGGGAAAAGTATCCAATACGGAATGACCCTATCCCACTCGAAGGGTGATAGTACCTCAGCAACAATCAAAGCAAAGCTATCTAAGATTTCTTCTTTATGAAAGTAAAATAGAGGAGAAAGAGATCCACTAACCGATGTCTTTCGCTAATGGTTGATCCAATCTTCCCTCCTTGCTGCTTGCTCCCAACTCCTTGCTCTTTCACTGGCCCAGCTACACCAAGATCCTGAAAAATGGCAAGAGAGGGAAACTACAAGAAGCATACATTCATAATTGATTCAAGGATTAGAATAAATCAAATACACAAGTATAACAACACACCATTGAGACACATGCATATAGAAGAACCTCAAATGCTTTATTAATGGAAGAAGTAAAGTTCAGGAAGTGATACAACCATAAGAGGCCCAATCCAGCATCACCTTCCCAGCAGAAAGAAATCTCCTCTTCACCTCCTTCAAAGCAAATCACCCAATAGTTCTAAACTCAAACCAACAGCAATTCTTTACATTCACAAGATTCCCCCCTCCTTAGACCTCATGAGAGAGATCTATATATAGGAGTTTTGGAGAAAGGATGAGTCAGCTTGAGAGCTGACTAGTGTCCTCTCTCACTTCAATTATTCTTCAGTTCTTGAGTCCACTTGGAGGTTCTTGCTTCCACTTGGAGATCTAGACCCTATTACTCATCACCAGTCGAATTCCTTGATCCAAGTGTCATTTTGGAAGCTTCCTGGGCATTGACACCTTGAGGAATGACTGTGCCACATGTCCAAACTTGCCCAGCGCAGGTAGCCTTCTTTGCAGTTGACATTCAACCCAGGTAGACAGTGGAGCACTTGACATTCAGCGCAGATGCTCAGTGGAGCAGTTGACATGATCCAGAATTGCCTTGTTTTTGCGTGTTTTCAGGTGGAGAACTTTTATTCAGTGCTGTGGTTTGCTGACCCTGTTCCTCTAGGGGTAGGAACAACATGTTTAGGGACTTTGGATCCCTTAGATTATGGACATTTCATGCTTCATGCTGTAAGGCACAAAAATGTCTATAACAGTTGCCCCCTAAAGTATGAGGTCTCTTATCGGGTGAAATTCTTTATCAGGAGGATCCGAAGTTCATTCAATCGCTGAGAGGTGACCTGTAATAAAATACAATACAATACATTATTTTTCATTCTGCTTTCATGATCTAGCTGAGGCGGACATTCCCATGCTCAGCTTTATAAATTCATTTTGGTACATAGAACAGACGATCGTCTGATGGTAGACTGATAATTCTCTGCTGAAATTATCATCCTTTGAGTAGGATGATCATCTGCTGCAATGATGCACATGTCAAATGTCTTTATATTTCCTGAATATATATCGCAGCCCGGATGGATGAAACTAGATCCGGGGTCTTCAAACTCGTTCGATCTTCACTCTAAGTACAAGTCGATCCATGTGAGAATTGCACTGAAGTCGAACATGGAAAGACATCACTTGATTACCGGTCAATGATGTAAACCGTTAACAAGCGCGAGAGGAATCACCGATAATGATAATGACCCTCAAGGTACTGCAGTACAATTTACGTGGTGTGAATATAGGACTTGGCGTCGAACACCACACAAAATCTTCTAGTCGAAGGTCATTGGTGTATACCTGTCGCCGGAAGTGAGAAACTTGCCATTGAGGCATGCAAGCTTCAAAGTACTGAGGGGGTTGTTCGTAGATCAACTTCTTGGATAATGAGCTGAAGTCGACAAGAAGCGATCCGTCAAAGGAGGGCCTTAATGAATCCCACATCAGTGACACAGAACAAAGCTAATGATTTTAATGGAGGTGAAAACAATCTGTGAAATATGATTCAGGGTGGCGGTCTTGAAAGGATGAAAGATGATGTATGGTAGTGGATGGGACACAGTTGACTCTTTCTGAACAACATCTCTTGAACATATAACGACACTGATGCGATGGATCGGTAGCATTACCCCAAATGTGGATGGTTTGGCGAGACCATGGTGATGAGATCGGTGAATGAAACAACCCAACCCGATGTGGTACGGAGGAAAAGTGTCATGTTCAAGAGCGACTTGCTACCATTAAAGCTTTGAGGTTCTCCCAATTTTTCCCCAGTCATTTCTGACCAGTACCTCTTTATTTTTGTCAAGCTTGAGGAGGATAACATATGCTTGTTCTATAACCTGCCCTTCGGGCAAGCCCATCGCTATGTTTTAACGAGCCTAGCGATAGGGAAACTCGTTCTCGTCTAAAGACAAGTTTGTCGCTATTTAATCATTTTAATGAGTCTAACGACAAGGAAAACTCGGTCCTTTTCATTTTTAGAGAGTCTGAAAAGGTACAGAAAGTTAACTCCAAAATTCCTTTTTCGTCATCTAATCCCTTAAGTCCGAAAAAGTATAAAACAATACAGAAGGAATGAGTTTTCGATAACTTTAACGAGCCGAATAAAACAAGCGCTCGACCTTTTTGTGCAATAATCCCTCAGGTCCAAAAAGATTAAAATCTAGAAGAGGGATAGCTCTTCCGGTCCTTTTAACGAGCTGGAAGGCTAAAACTCGGCAATCTTTTCATATTTTACGAGTCAGTTGAAAAGAGCTCAAAGAAGACTCGTCTTTTGAGGAACGAGTGATAAACAGGGATAGCAGCAGATTCCAAGTACAGGTTGGGATTTTCCAATCACGGCAGTGTCACAAGGATGGCTAGGTGAAATCACTCTTCGCAGTTGTTCCTCAAAATGGGTAAACAATCATATGGAGGTGAACGATCGGCCAAATGATGGTGGAGGTGGCAGGTGCAAGCACGACCAAGGCTTTTTATGGCTGATAAATTTACGATCACAGAGGTTATTTACCAGAATAGGTTCATTTTTTATTTAAAAATGAGCTTAAACTCTGGGGGAAACATTGCTCACTGCTTTTATTTATTTTTTAACGAGCATGAAGACCGCGTTAAAACTGCTCGGATCTGCGTTTACTTTTTAACGAGCATGAACTTTATGCTAAAACTGCTCGAATATACCAGTCATAAGATAAGAAATGTCCCCTGTGAGATCTCTATTTTTTAAGGAGTTTCATCTTCACTAAGCTTTACTCCATATCCTTTCTTTATGCAAGTTCGGAAACGGCTAATCCCAAAAACAGATAAATAACCGATCTTAGCTTGCACTCCAAAAGGTTTGCATGCCCCCAGGTATAAAATACAATTTCAAGGTTGCCCCTCCTCTCTCCCACCTCTGCTTTTCTTTGGGTGTTCACAGCTACTTGTCGTCTTGCTAGTCTAACTTTCAACAGATTTTTCGCAAGATCGCAAGAGAACAGCTACTTGCGACAAGAGAAGAACACTACTCAAAGACAAAACATTTGTGTTATTGAGGGAGTCTTACCTCTTTCTGGTTACCCAAAGATTGTCTCGTTAACTTTTCTAACAAAACACTTCCTCGGCAATGTCTACCGAAATAGACAAGGGTGAATGACCTTTGTCAAACACGTAACTTTGACAAAAGAATCTTATTCCAGAACAACCCCTCTTCCATCCACGGACGGGGTACGGACTAGTCATATTCTCCCGCGGAAACTCTACCTTACACCCAAGGTTTTCTCTGCCTAAAGCAGACCAGGATGCATGCCCCCTGGGTTCCAGTCCCATCTTTCCGAATCACTCGCACTCATCGGGAAGGAGGACTGGGGGTGGAGGCATTTCTTGATTGAATAGACCATTCAGGGTTGGTATGTGACTATTTGCGATGCGTGATCCCGAAAATGAAAGTTGGTCTACGAGCTTGACCATCCTTCCTTCCTGTGGAAAACACATTACTCTAAAGAGTGAGGAGACTATTGCTCCCATGCAATATATATAGTCTCGTCCAAGGAGTAGGTTATAATCCAAGGGTCCTTGAACGACCATCACATTCATTTGAACGGTCTTCCCTTTCAATGTAACAGGCACATTGGGGAGGATCCCTAATGGTCGACTGGTTCCTTTATCGAAACCCGAGAGATTTCTTATCTCAGGAAAAAGCGCCGGGGAACCCAGTGCTTTCCAAGCAATAGAGGAAAGGATACTCACAGATGCCCCTTCATCAATGATAGTGCCAGCCATTACCATTCTGTATATTTGGACTATGATTCTGAATGGTATACTGGCTGGCAACCGGGGTCTGCCTAGTTGATTCCAATCAAAGGATACAACCAGGTTGCTTGGTGGTGGGACCGAATATACGGCTGGATATGACCCTGACGATGTTCCTTCCTGCGATAAAGGAATGGGCGCATTGCCCTGATGCTCATCAGAGTCTGTGTTGATGAAAAGAATCTGGATGGTGTCATCCTTATTCTCTTTTGTGAGGGTGTCATTTGAAGATGAATCTTCAGTGACGGTGTCATTTGACGATGAAGCTTCTGAAGGAAGAACCGGGTCAACTGCCGTTTCGACCTTTGGACTTTCGTCCGGTCTGGATTCAGTAGGTTCATTTTCAATGACTGACACTTCAGCTGACCACTTGAGCGGGCCAGCTATATTCTCAACCAACGAAGGACTTGGCACGAGTTTTTTGTATCCAGGAGGAAGTCTCAACGGTGAAACCGGACGATCTTCCAAAACTCTCTTCGCTTCGTCTAAGAAGGGACAACGATGGATGGCATGATCGCCTTCACACAGTCTGCAGGGGGATCTTGCTCCCCCTCTTTGTCTTGAACCTTCACTTTCACTGGTTGACGGTAAGCATTCAACATGGCTATCAGAGGTTGATGCTCCCGAATTGTGCAAACGAGGGGACCAGTCCCTTAGTATCCGGGGAATACAGGGACAATCTCTATGGAAGTGGTCTCCTCTACATATGACACATGGCGATTTAGGCCCGGTCTGTGCTGTGTGTGGATTTTTGTCAGATGTCTTTTGCTTGCCCCCAGTCGCCTTAGTCTCCTTCTTCTTCTTCTCTCTCTTCTTCTTCTCCTTCTTCTCCATGGGAGCTTGGCTTTTGCTGGCTCTACCTTGCGAAGATGAAGGATTGGAGGAAGACTTATAGGAAGTAGAAGGCTGGTGGGCAGCTCTAGACTGATCTAATTGTTGACTCGATTGTTGAGGAACCATGGTTTTCTGAACTACATTGGTTGAGAATAGCCAAATTGGCAGGCCAATTGTCAGTCCTGGAAGCGACAATGTGGCCATGTGGGGCGCACCAAATTCTCCCCAAGAGGAGAAAGGACTAGGATTTCCATCATGTGGAATTCCTTGGTTGGTGCGTTCCGTGTTCTCGACCTACAGATCAATGCAGGAATAGGAGGTGATTATGTTCCGTTTAAAATAAATTTTATAACGACGCTTTAGACACAACTTGCTTTTTCACTTTTTAAGAGTCGAGAAAAAGCTAAATATGACTCTAGTCTCCTTCGATGTTTTAACGAGCCCGAAGTGACAAATGCTCGGATGGAATTTTTCAGTTATAGAGTTTGAAAAAGGCCAAAAGAAACTACTCTGGAGATCTAGGCAGAGGGTGTGCCAAACCTTTCGCAAAACCACAGAATACATTTTACGGTACGGGTGGTCGATCTTCGTGAATGCTGTGTTCACTGCATTGCGATCAGTAGGGCAGCCGACACGGCTTCCTATGGATAAAGGCTTTGTTCCTATAGGGGTCTCCCAATATATACGCGACGGTACGTGGGAGCACAAGTCCGTATTGATACTTATCGCTTCACCGTGGAGGAATCACCCAACCACTCAACGCTAAGATATCACGTTTAACGACGCCGGAACACGTCTCTAGCTTAGACCTCTATGTGTTTGCGTTATGTTTCAAAGCGTTGTTATGTAAATTCAATTCATTTTAGGTTGATCTTGTTTAGCAGTTTGCCTTTATGGATCACCACGAGATGTATGATACAAATTCCTAAATGCAGCCTAAAGATGAGAAGCAAGCTTTTTCAATCTTTTCAACTTATGAAAATCTTAACTACTGAGGGAAAAGAAAGACATCATCTTTTCAGACAGATCATAGAGCACACACTAATGCACTTTTTCCTAAATCAACATGCAAACTTATCAAATGCAAAATGCACAATGCAGGTATTTCTTTTCTCTTTCTTAATGTTGATGTACTAGAAAAAAGAAAGCTGTTGTATAACTTTGAATTCAATTTCAAGTGAAAGCAAACAAGCTTTAGTCCAAAATCAAAAGACACCTTAAGATTTACTTGTTTCAACACTAGAAATACATAAATTCAAACCATATGACGAAAGCAAAAGCTCAATCAGCTATGAACAGCAAACAAACTAACTCTTAAGATCAAAACGACACTTATCACAGGTCTAGATCTAAGAGGCCACAGCAAGACTAGTTCACTTTCGTTATGGGAAACTGCAAATGATATAAGAAATACACAAAGAACAAACATAGTTTCTTTATACAACCGAGGCGGAATAGTGGCAAAGAAAAGTGGTTTCAGATAGGTACATTGACTGATAACAGGCTGCAAAAACAGGGATGAAAACAGGGCAACAGAAAGCAGAGAACCCCAGTTGCACAAGGCCACACTGGTTCAGCGCAGGTAGAACACTGTCAGTTTGACATTCAGCGCAGGTAGCCCCTTCGGGACCTGCGATGAAATGCAGACTGCCTTCACAGTGCCTGCAATGAAGAGAAAAACTCTCATTTTTCTCAGGTTCTGGGTCACAGATTGCTCAAAAATCAACAGTTTTTGGCCAAATCAAAGCTATCAATCAAGTACACACTAAAGGATGAAAAGGAGGATGAAAAGCTATCACTAAGAGCTATTCAGAGTCCTTGTGGATCAGCTCTTCAAATCATAAACATGCCCAGAAACTGAGCTAGAGTAGCTGCCCTCTACTTTGCATTTGAAAGATCCAGATGCAGTTCGATTCGGTACTCCCTGTGTTTAGGAAATGAATAGAAAAAACACAAACAACCAACAAGATACGATCCCCAGTGGAGTCGCCAATTTGTTGTTGGGAAAAGTATCCAATACGGAATGACCCTATCCCACTCTAAGGGTGATAGTACCTCAGCAACAATCAAAGCAAACCTATCTAAGATTTCTTCTTTATGAAAGTAAAATAGAGGAGAAAGAGATCCACTAACCGATGTCTTTCGCCAATGGTTGATCCAATCTTCCCTCCTTGCTGCTTGCTCCCAGCTCCTTGCTCTTTCACTGGCCCAGCTACACCAAGATCCTGCAAAATGGCAAGAGAGGGAAACTACAAGAAGCATACATTCATAATTGATTCAAGGATTAGAATAAATCAAATACACAAGTATAACAATACACCATTGAGACACATGCATATAGAAGAACCTCAAATGCTTTATTAATGGAAGAAGTAAAGTTCAGGAAGTGATACAACCATAAGAGGCCCAATCCAGCATCACCTTCCCAGCAGAAAGAAATCTCCTCTTCACCTCCTTCAAAGCAAATCACCCAATAGTTCTAAACTCAAACCAACAACAATTCTTTACATTCACAAGATTCCCCCCTCCTTAGACCTCATGAGAGAGATCTATATATAGGAGTTTTGGAGAAAGGATGAGTCAGCTTGAGAGCTGACTAGTGTCCTCTCTCACTTCAGTTATTCTTCAGTTCTTGAGTCCACTTGGAGGTTCTTGCTTCCACTTGGAGATCTAGACCCTCTTACTCATCACCAGTCGAATTCCTTGATCCAAGTGTCATTTTGGAAGCTTCCTGGGCATTGACACCTTGAGGAATGACTGTGCCACATGTCCAAACTCGCCCAGCGTAGGTAGCCTTCTTTGCAGTTGACATTCAACGCAGGTAGACAGTGGAGCACTTGACATTCAGCGCAGATGCTCAGTGGAGTAGTTGACATGATCCAGAATTGCCTTGTTTTTGAGTGTTTTCAGGTGGAGAAATTTTATTCAGTGCTGTGGTTTCCTGAACCTGTTCCTCTAGGGGTAGGAACAACATGTTTAGGGACTTTGGATCCCTTAGATTATGGACATTTCATGCTTCATGCTGTAAGGCACAAAAATGTCTATAACAACATCTTAAAGAGGGAATGTGCCAAGCACCATTCTTAGCTACGTCAGACTTCACAAAAACCTTAATTGTGGAATTTGATGCCTCGGGAAATGGAATTGGTGTTATTTTAATACAAGGAAGAAGGCCCATTTCTTTTGAAATTCATCCAATCAAAGGAAAGTATTTACACAAACCTATTTATGAGAAGGAAATGTTGACAATATTACATGCACTAAAGCAATGGTAACTTTACATAATGGGAAGACACTATAAATTAAAAGTAGTTCATGGTAGTCTTATATACTTTATGGAACAAAGATTATCTTTAGAAGAGAAAAAAAATGGGTCAAAAAGATGTTGGGTTATGACTTTGAAATCATCTACAAAAAAGGGAAGAAAATTTTTGTTGTAGATTCACTCTAAATAAAGGATGAGGATGTGGAAGCATTTCTTTGTGCCATTTCTATTATCTAAAGTGATTGGATAACTGAAGCAAGGGATGAATGGAGTAATGACGAAGAGATGTGGACACAAATTCAAACGTTACAACAAGATCCCAGTAGATATGATACATTTAGATGGAAAAAAGATTCATCATGGTACAAGATCGCTTATATCTTTGTAGGAATTCCCCACCCCCCACCCCCCCACAAAAAAAAAATAAAAATAAAAAATAAAAAATAAAAAATAAAAAATAAAAATAAAAATAAAAATAAAAATAATTGGAATTGCACACCTCCCCCTTAGGAGGGCACTCAAGATTTTTAAAAACTTACCACAGGGTCAAAAAGTATTTTCTTTGGGATGGCTTTAAATCTTATATTTAGAATTTTTTGGAAGAATGTTTGCTTTTCCAACAAAATAAACTTGAGAAAATTAAGACCTTCGGTCCGTTACAACCTTTAGCCATTCCAAGCCAGTGTTGGGAGGAGGTCTCAATGGATTTTATCACAGGTTTACCTAAGTCTAAAGGAAAGAGTATCATAATGGTGATAGTTGATAAACTTACCAAGTATGCACACTTTTGTGCATTATCTCATCCTTTTAAGACGAGCACAGTTCCTATTGCATTTATGGAAACAATTCACAATCTATATGGAAACCCAAATATTATTGTAAGCGATAGAGATCCCATTTTCACTAGAGTTTTTTTGATGGAATTATTTTCTTATATTGGTAATCAATTATCTCATAGCTCATCTTATCATCCTCAATCTGATGGGAAAATTGAGATAGTGAACAAATGTTTGGAAGGATATCTTCATTGTTTTGTATTTGATAAACAAACACAATGGGTCAAGTGGTTACCTCTAGATAAATGGTGGTATAATACCTCCTTCCATACTGTAGCAAAAATTACCCCATTTATGGCACTTTATGGATATCATTTGTGTTCCATCACATCATCTTTAAGATAATATTCTAAGGTTAAAGAAGTGTAAGATCACATCGAGCATCAACAACAAGTTCTCCAACTCTTAAAGGAGAACCTCACTCTAGCATATAATCGAATGAAACAATAGGAATATCAACATCACAGTGAAATAAGTTTTGACGTAGGTGATTGGGTATTTTTATGGCTACAACAATACAAACAAATGTCCCTCAAGCAAGCGAAGAAGGATAATAAATTATCACCCAAGTGTTATGGTCCTTACAAGGTGTTGCAAACGATTGGTACTATGACATACAAATTGGAGTTGCATGCATCTTCTCAAGTACTCTCGGTTTTCCATGTTTCATGCTTAAAGAAGGTTATTGGTGACAAGCCCCTTATTTCAAACAATGTTACCAAAACTTGACAAAGAAGGAAAAACCAAAGTTGAGGTGGAAGAAGTCACAGAAACAAGAACCTAACGTCTATGGAATCGATTAATTTCAAAGTATATCATTAAATGGAAGAACTTACCCACTGAAGATTCCACATGGGAGGATGAGAATTTTATACAAAAGAAACTGGAACTACTCGAGCATTGAGGACAACATTTTTTTGAAGGAGAGGGACATGTTATATCCCTATAATACTAGTGTATCCCCTTTATTGTTATTGTTAGTGTAGCCCCCTATTTTTATTGTTTTTCCCATGTATCCCCCATATTGTTATTGTTGTGCCCCATAGAAGCACACTATTGTTATTGTTGTTCCCTTACATTATTATTTTTATGTAGGCATTGATTATATTGTGACCCCTTAGACTCCTATATATACCAAGGAAGTCTTATCATTTGTATCATCCAAAAATTATTCATTTATGTAATGTAAAGGAGGTTTCATCCTCAAAGAGGATGATTTTTAAGCCCCGATCTATATTTTCTTTTGTCTTGTGAGATGGTTGCATAAAAAATAATAACAAACTCATTACAATATTGTTTTTGAGTCACATGTGTTGTAGCTAGTGTATGGCATTTTGCATTGGTCCTTAAAAAGTTTTTAATAGTATGTACCTAAGTAAGTTATGATGTAAGCATAACATGACATGTGTACCCCCATGAATTTAGTGTTAAAAATGGAATCACTTTGTAGTGCAGGTTTATGATAAGATATAAACCACTTATGAGATGGAAGTGGACATGGATCCCTACAGCATGGTTGAGGGTCAACCAAAAAAACCCTGATCATGGTTTAGGGTAAACTGATAAAACATTGAGCATGGTTACAAATAATATGAGAAAACCCTAGATGATGTTGATGGTAGGGGAGTTACAGGTATAGGGATGAAGATAATGATAGCTAAATGAACCATGTATGTGAAGTTACATCCTAGTAGAATAACAATTATAGCAGCCAGTGACCCATGCATTCTGATGGATGGTTTTTCCTTTATATGGACATATTGTTGTTGTGAAAAACACTCTCCAACATTTCCCCTCTAGATGAATTTTGGAGCCTCCTTGTGATCTCACGATCTGTAGTTCCAAGTTGATCATAGTCACTTCATAGTCGATTAATTTTTGCTAAGGGTTGTTCTTCTGAGGTTCTAACTATTGAAGCTACTTGCATACACATGCTTAGCTTTTTGAGGCACTCATAAGCGCACCTTATTCTATTAAGCTTGGTGGTCCATGTTTATCCTTTGAAGATAATCATTGCGCAATACTGGAAGACATTGTCTATGTAGTTATTGGTAACAGTGATTGCACAGTATTTAGTGGTACGCACTGGATAACTCTTAGACATTGCACAACCTCTGATGAAAATGCTTGCGCAATTGGTAGGAAAAATAACTATACAATCCATGTGGATAGTTAGTATGTAATTCTAGTTGATAGTCTCTCTCACTCTTAGATGGAAGTGTATCATCATCCCAATGATTTTTCTCAACTGCCACTTTTGCGTGCTTTTTCTTTCATAAGTTTCACTTTCAATTTCATGACTATCAATTTTTCTCTCTCACTTTTGCAAGTGCCACTTTTTCTTTAGTTTTTGCATGTGTCTCTTCCACTTTCCTTACCTTTTGCAAGTGTTTTTTTCACTTCTACTTACTATTGCAAGTGTTTCTTTTGATTGTTTTCACTCCTGCATGTCTTGAATTTTAGCATAACACTAGAGGTAGATATATCACACTCTTCTACATCACTTGATCATATATATATAAAATAAGAATATGCACTAGACAATCTCCCTCAGCTTAGTATACTTTCTGGTTTCAATCGACACTTTTGTCATAACTTGTATTCTAAGTGTCGCAAAGGTAAATTTCAATTGTCACACTTAGAAATAAGTGTTTCTTTATTGTTTATTCAAGCTATGAATGTAGATCATGAGTATGGTGCAATCTATTGGCTTGTTTTATATGATATACATGTGTGTGACTCGATTTTCGAACTTGTTTACATCATATTTTCTCCCTTATTCCATTGATCCAACACTTCACCAATTTTGGAGTTCATCCCTGTCCTCACATCTCTCACAACTTATGATAATATTTAATCTTCCAGGAAAGTGATGAGTGCTCTTCACTCTCCTAAGTATCATTGATGAAATCCTTACCTCTCAAACTTGTCCACCCTGCTCATCTTAAGGAAAACCCCCTCCACCTGCAAATTGAGCAACCTTGGAGTTAGACCATCAATCTAGCTACTTAGCCTTCCAACTACGCATTTCATGGTTCCTCCTTCCTTGGATTGTGCATTGAGCAGTTGCAGTGGATGGTGGCGCCATCCTTGTGTCACTGCCATGCCCAATTGTGCAGTCTACGAGGATTCCTATTCAACTATTGTGCATTGCATTGTTATAATGCCCTAACCATTAGGGGAATTTTGAGTTCTAAAATGGCCCTCCTAAGAAAATTCTAAAATAATACTGGAAATAATAAAATAAGATTAAATTACATCATCAAATTTTAGAGGGAAAAAAACTATTTTTTCAACTCGTATTTTCAACTTATCTCCCTATGGGCTTACTCAAACTTCAAGTGGCAACACTCACAAGATGAAAATTTTGATTCCACATATAAGGAGTACCCATGTTGCATATTTTTGATGGATCATACTACATGAAAAAAGAGAAATACATGAAAAATGTGATTGCAGCCATGTTTTTTCATGTATTTATCATTTTTCATATAGCAAGGTCCATTTAAAGTATGAAACATGAGTACTCATTGGATGAAGAATTAAATTTTGCATACAACAAGTACTCGTGATCGAAATTTGAGTAAAAACAATTGGGAGATAAGTTGAAAATATGAGTTGAAAATGTAGTTTTATTATTTTATTATTTTTTAATCTTGTTACTTTTTTACTCCAAAAATGGTGAATCATCCCCCATGGTTGACATTATCAGCTTGAATCCTATTGGTTCTTGTAAATTTTATTTTGGTTGTACATTTTTCTTAGGAGGCCCATTTTAGACCTCAAATTTCCCCTAATGTTGCCTCCTTGCCTCCCTAACTTGCTCAACTACGCAATATCTTCATCTAGTGGGCCCCCTACTATGAATTGTGAAATTATAGTGGGAATTAGGTCACCTCTATGTCACTACAAACCTCAATTGCACAATCCTTAGAGTTTCTCCCTCAATCATTGTGCATTGCGTAGTTACACTATGCACTACCTTGTCCTATCTTGCATTCTACTATGCATTGCACAATTATAATGGGCATTGAGGTCATCCCTGAATCCCTGTGATGCTCAACTGTGAAATACTTTCCTCCTCTTCCTTGAGCATTGTGCACTCTGCATCCTCAGTCAGCAAGATCATCACCTTGACTCCTAGACTTCCCCAATGCACATGACCTTGATAAGCCCTTCGTAATTGCACATTGTTTAGTTCCATAATGCAATGTAGTCATCCATGCGTCCCTACAGTCAACATCTTCCAGGAGAAAGAAAAGGTATAACAGGTGGTTTTGATACTGATGTTGGCTTATCATGAGTGGACTTCATCCATAGGTGTTATTATTTCAATAGGCAAGGTGATCCTCAAGGGAGGTTATCAAGGAGAGGTTATAAGAGAGAAATTGTGAAGGAGCATAAGAAATAACTATCACGAAGGACATGAATGAATCTTGGACAAAGACAAAGACATGGCAACTCATGCTAACTTGGAAGGCTCCAACACTCACCCAGACCCTTTGGAGGGTGAAGATGAATTTCAACCAAAGATCCATAGTGATGAAGTTAAATTGATAGTAGAAAAGAGAAGAGCTTGACATTGATTAAATGAAGGCTTATGTCACCTTCGCCAAATCATGGCTTCTCAAAGTGTCACCACAAAATTCATATGTGTCAATGTATTTTTCCACATCACATGTGGAATGTAATTATTTAATTTCCAAAAATGAGAAAATGTAAAATGTGTGGAATCCCAAGGGTCCCACATGGAATGTGAAAAGTCACTACAAAGTTCTAAAGTCAAGTAGAAGCTCAAAGGTCATGTAGGAATTTGAAAATTCATTGTAGAAGTTCAAGAGTCATAAGGGAGCTCAAGAGTCACATGAGAGGTAGAGAATCACATCATTTGTTATAAATACACTTTCATAGCTCAAGAGAAGGGACTTTAGACTTTTTACCTTGGCTTCTCTAGCTTGGCGTAGGAGAGAAGATCTTTCTTTGGAGAATCATGTAGTGACTTAATGTTCCACTATTGGGGCTAGTGTGGCAACATTGTAATTGTGTATCTTGGGATTTTCACTTAATACATGAAGCTCTCAGAGCTGACGCACTTTCATGCCTATTTCATGAATGATTATGGGACTATTCTTTCATTGTTTGTGTTATATGTTTATGTTAACACATACTAATGAAAATCAACTATTTTGTTGGATTCAGTATGCATCTTGTTGAACGTGAATTGTTAGTTACTTTTATTATTGTTGTTATCTTGTGAGCTAATTTGCAAGTTAATCAAATATTTTTCCATGTCCTTGTGTGTCCCTTTTAGGATAGTACTATTACCTTTCTTCTAGAGGCAAACTCTCTCTTCCCCCTCCCATGAAAACACCTCATATAAATTGAAATTTTATGCCTCACAATGTCATCTTACTTGTTTGTTTCAAATGTTGTTTACATAATCTCGTATGTTGATAATTGCATCCAATACAAATTCTTAAGGATACTGGAAACCAAGCTTATTTCCTGGTTGGGGCACCTGCTCCAAATGATGTGAGGTCTAGTTAGGACTTCATACCAACGAGATCCCATTTGTCGGCAAACTTCCAGCACGATCAACAACACATCAACATATTTTTTGATAATGTTTATAAACACAAAGTTGGACCATAGAAAATTGGACCACAACTAGATTTTTTTTATTGAGATCAAGACAAGTAGTCATTAAGGGGGTGAGTTAAAAACATAATTCCTCCCTGTCTTAGGTGTGATGCTTTGTAAGTAAAAGAGTGTGTTCCTATTTTTTAGGAGTTGTTATATCTAATTAGTTGAGAGATATTGTCCAATTAGATGCTTCATTGATTAGTGTGTGGTTGAGATATTCTCTCAACCAAGTGATTTTGTGTCCAAGATAATATGTCTATCTTGAGACAACACTTCATGTATACATACGTAACTTTATTTAATTAAACATGTATATATATATATATATATATATATATATATATATATATATATATATATATATATATATATATATATATATAACTTTATTTGAATAATCTGAAGTGTGATTCTCTAATTTTTTGTGTGCATCAACGCTTACAAATTTGAACTATCAAGGGTCATGGACATTTTTTTTTTGTTGCTAGGTAATGTGAGTCCTGAGATGACTAGCATGCCTAACCTATCACTTGAGTATTTGTGACCCAAGGGCATCTAAGCCGTCAAAATCACCCCAAGGGCATCTAAGCCGTCAAAATCACCTAGGGATGACACTTGACCTGGGGAAAACTATCCCTTAGCATGGCTAGCTTTTTACCAATGAAAATAGTGACATTTTCACCACAGAGTGCCTTAATAGAACACTCTGTCATTGTCTGGGCAGAAGTCACATATATTATTTTTATTAAAAAATACTTTTATCTATATATTTTAGTTCCGTGTGATTCACAGACCCCATAGATCGGTGACCACTATGTCCACAAAGTATTTGTATCAAGTAGATCCACCCAAAGGGATCACTTCTTGTTGTCTTGTCGTCTCAACCGTGAAGCCTAGTCCCGAGGGTGCTGAGAGAATTGAACTCATGACCATTCAATAAAAAAGTACTTTAACAATAGAGACTTAACCAATTAAACAAAGCCTCAACATAAATTTTACATACAATTTAATTTAATGAAGTATACAAGATTTTAATAGGTTTTTTAGTAATTTAAATTATTTTTATTTAAATTAAATTGTAAACCTATAATAAACTATTTTTTCATTAATATTAAGATAATCTGTATTTTAAAAAATAAAAATAATTAATTAACAAGTAAATAAAGAATTACAATTTATTTTTCATATTAAAACGAATACTTATATCTAATTTAAAAAATAGACGTTGATAATTAAAATTTGAAGTTCCTATTACGATTTGGAAATTTAAAGATTAAATGCAATTTTTAACGTAAAATAAAAAGTTAATAAACTATTTTAATTCCTTAAACACTCAAACCAATAAACGAAATATTTAATTAAATTTTAATTAATATAAATAAGATGAAATAGAATTTGAAAAAATATTGCAACTGCACATTAGAACTTTAAAATGAACACTTGAGAAAAGGCATAGTTAGAAGGTGTACCTCTAAATATATACCATCGACGAGAAAAGAAAAGTATACCATTTCACAGGTTTCTAAAATTATTAATATACCAAATGTCAATAATTTACATAAAATACAAATACAATTTATGATAACCAAAAGTTCTCCGGATTCTCAAGTTTGGATTCTCTTTCATAGTTACTTTATTTAACCAAAGTAAAGAGCGTTGTTTAGAGCGTTGTTTTTATAATTTATAAGTAAAATTTTAAATTTAGGGAAGTCTTTGAGATTGAAAAAAGGCCGAACAATCTCAATAGAGAAAATGGCTGAAAGAATCATTTCCTCCTAATCGTTTTCTCCCTTAAGTTTTTTTTTTTTAATTTTATATATATTCAAGCTCTTTGATTCTTAAATTAAAATTAATATTTTTATTTATTTATTTATTTTTATTTTTTTGAATATCTGTTTATTCATGCTATTTGATTCTTAAATTAAAATTAAATTACTATTATTTTTTCAAATTAAAATTAAAATTTTTATTTATTTATTTATTCAAATTCAAATTAATATTTTTATTTATTTATTTATTCAAATTTTATTTTTTTCAAACTATTTGATTCTTAAATTAAAATTAATATTTTTATTTATTTATTTATTGTATTTTTATTTTATTTTATTTTTATTTATTTATTTATTATTTTTTTCAAGCTCTTTAATTCTTAAATTAAAATTAATATTTTATTTTATTTCATCTTTTTAAAACTAATATACTAATTTTTACTCTTGATAAACTATTAGGTAATATTGTAATTCTCTAATATTTTTATGAGGATACTCTTTGACTATGAATATGAAACTTATTTATTTTTTATATATATTTCTAAATAGAATTAACTATTTATAGAATATTCTATTTTTAACTTATACAACTAACTAATATTTATGATGATGATGATGATGATGATGATGGTTAACGTCCGCTGAGACCAAATAATGATCTATCGGACCTAAAAAGACAAATTATTTATTTTGATTTAAGATTTTATTCCTATGCTCAAAAAGCTTGGAGAGAAGCCTCTCGAGTTCACTATATTTTTGGCATTGTAAAAGGCTAGGAAGGTCAGTATTGTAACAAATGTTGTGAAATTGAGATCTAATGTGGTTGTATGCAGGGCACTCTAAGAGGAAGTGGTTTTCATCCTCGATGCTCCTATTCTCACAAATATGGCAGATCTTTTCCATCCATGGCGTTTTAGGAACTGCCCAGCGGCCAGTTTCACTATGGAGCTCATGAGAATTCGTTCTAATTGTTTAGTCAATTTAGTGTTGTCTAAATTGTTATTATTAATTGTCAACCCGGGGCTCGTAAGCTGATGAAGTGAGGTGTACAATATGTACTTAAGTAACCTTTTCTAAGTCTTTTTGTCGTTTTTAGATGATATTTATGGTGGATTTAACTTCCTAAGATGGAGTGATGAATTTATAAACAAGTGAGTGAGTGTGTGTATGTATGTGGTGGTTTCTAAATGAGTGAGTGTGTGTAGTTGGTGGTTTCTACTTGAACTCTCAAATGAAAACTTGAAAAGTAACTTGAAATGGAATTGAACTTTAAATGAAAACAAAGTGTTAAACAACCAACTAATGGCACTAGTCCACTATCTATGCTGCTGATGAGAACAAAAATAGCATCTATGTTAACTCAATGAAAAGTGAAAAATACTACTTTAACTACAAAATTTTAATGACAAATCATAACACTTTATTCTTTCTTAACACCTTGCCTCTAGCTGAAATTGTTCATGTAAAAACAGTTAAGAAGGAATCAGCAATATGAGTCAAAAAGCTAATCAACCCAAGCTGCCACTTAATGATATTTTGGTCCAATAAAGATTAGTTAATTATGATGAAAAGACCATCAAAAGGTTAGTCAGCAACTTGTCAAAAACTTGATGAAGTAAACTAGTAATGAAACTAAATAAGCAAGGTAAAGATCAGCAGCTAAGACAAGACTACTTCAAATACCATCAGTGATTAAAAAGAAATGAAAACAACTATCCCGGGCTCCTAACACCTGCAAGAACAACTGATCAGTTTTGAAAATGCTGGGAATGTAAAGGCATGAAATCAAACTGTACACTATTATACATGATGAAAGAAATAAAAATTGCTGGAATTCAAACTATACATTATTGTACATGTGAAAATGAAAACAAAGAAAGGCAGGAAAATGAAATCAAACACTATGTACACAGGCTGTCATAGATGGGGGCCCTCCATCCACGCAACCAGCTAAAGATCAGCTACGAAAAAGTGAACAGAAACAATCTTCTTTTATAAAACCAGCATGTCAAAATACAGTGAAAAAGTGCTGTAGAAACAGCTTTCTAAAACAGAGTTTTGATAACAAAATAAGCACAGCACTTACAATATTCAAAAAGCTAATCTATAAGCGTTGGCACACGCTTTATTTATAAGCACAGGGATAAACTACCCTCTGCGTGAACTAAGCAACTACAGCCTAACTTATTAACTATGCAGCAACACGCAGTCTTAACTAATTAACTTATGCAGCAACACGTAGGCAACTCCGTGCACGTTTGGAGGAAACGGTCATCATGGGAAGTAAATCTATGTTTGGATCCTGTCTTTTGTTGTCTTCGTGGCGTGGAGGAAGTGCCAGCTATGGTTCCGTGTCTCAGCTGCTCACGGCTCCCGTGCCACCGTCTGGAACTTGACTGTTTGACCGAGGGAACACCTGCGTTGACCAAGGGCATACGTGACTGGTTTGGCTCAACCAATAGCATACGATCCATGTGTACATCCATCCCAACGTGCCCATGTGGCCCGTTCCTTGAGAAGACACGTGGAGTATATCAAACAACAAAAAGGCTGTGGAATCTCTGAATAGCTGCGGAATTGCTGAACAGCTGCGGAATTGCTGTATATGTTCCAAAATTCTAATCAAACAGTCAAACATTAGCATAGTTAACAAACCATGATAAAAAGACATGTAATGCAATAATTTGAACAAGTTAATGGAGGAAAAGATGGAAAAAGGAAGAAGTGAATGGGAAAAGGCTGTCTGGAAGATAGCTAAGTGAGTGCAAGGTTGAGGCTCAACATACCCCCACTCTGAGGGTGTTGCATGTCCTCATGCAACCAAAACTTTGCATAATCCTTTAGTTCATATGCTCGGATGCCTCTGCCAAGACATCCAACCTTCTTCTCTTCCTCTTTGTTGCCAGACTTGTTCTTGGTTTCTTCACCAAGCACCTGAATTTTAAGTTGATCAATGCCCGGCTCAACTTCTTGCATTTTCTCTTCAACTTTATGTTCTTTCTTTGCCAAAGGCCCAAATGAAGCATGGTATTGTCGTGGATCATCTTGTCCAAGTTACCTTGTTGTTTCAATGCTTTATTTTCATTTTTGATGTGGCGATTTAGGACTTCTAGCTCAAATATTTCTTGCTTCAGAGATTGAACCTGTTGTTCAAGGGGCAAGACTGTGCTAGGACCAGCAACAGATTGCTCTAATGTTTCTAAATAGTCATATGCTTCTTGCTGAACAGGGTCAATATCTGGAGTTTGCCTTGGTCTGAATTCAAACCCTTGAAAGCTGCTCTCTCTTTCTTGTTGAAAAGGGCTTTCCTCTCTTGGAGGACTTGAGTCAATGTCTAGCTGAATTTGCCTCTTCTCAGGTGTGCTCAAGTCAACAAAATGGGACTGTTTTCCTTTTATTACACTTTTCCTTTCTATGAGACTTCTACTTCTTCTTACCTGTATGCTAGTGCTTTTCTTCTTGGAGATGGCAGTTTCCTGAAGCTGAGCAAGCCTATGAGCTAATGTTTGGGTATCTTCTTCGGTTGAAGGCTCAGGTGAAGGGGATGGTGTTTGCAAAATAGCTTTTCCTTTATCCATTTTCTGTCTTTTTGTTTTGCTGCCCTTTTCCTTCTCTTTTTGACCAGTTTCCAGGACGGTTTCTTGGGCAATTTCTTGAAGAGTTTCTGCAATGATTTCTTGGACAGTTTCTTCTACATCAGTATCTTGGGCAGCAGTTTCTTTTTCTTTTCTTCTACTTCTCCGGGGCACTTTAGGAGAGCTAATGGAGGCTGGTACTTTAGGAGAGCTAACAGAGGTTTCAGCCGCCTCCTGAAAATGGTTCCTAATAAGGAATTTCTCCCATGTGTCCTTCCTGATTTTTAACTGCTCTTCAATTAATATTTTGATGAGGCCATGGTGGTATAGGTGTGGCTCAATGTTGCCCACATGTTTTTGCACAGTAGCACTCATTTTTCTTAAACTAGACAGCAGGAAATAAGGGAGATTGATGGTATGTTCACCCATAAAATGCATCATTATCTTTGTGTGATAAACATACATTGTACCAAATCTGCCTTCACATGTCAAAAATTTCTGCACTAACAAAAGTAAGGTAGTCCATTCCTTTTTAATGTTTCTTACAGGTATTCCTTTGGTGAAGATAGTAGTATCCATACCTGGATTTTTCAATATGTTCTTCCACTCTTGGCTTTCAACAGTTCGATTCTTGAACCATCACTCTCCAGTACGAGGCAAAGCAGTTGCTTGAGCCAAGCTGCTTTCTGTGACAGTGAATTGCAGGTCCCCAATCTCCACAGTGTTTTTTTTCCCATCAAACGACCGAGCAAAGGCCTTGGTAACCTCTTTGTGGTATCCTTTGAATTTCTGAATAAATTTTAACCACTTGGCCTTCTGCAGGGCATTCCTTGTTTGTGGGTAACCGTCTAGAAATTTAGAACCTTCCGGCTCTGCTCTTAATAGCTTGCCCATTTCGGTTACCAACTTCTCTTGCTGCTCTGACAATACTGTTTGAACGCTAGAGGAAAGAGACTTCACGGGAAAACAATGTTCCTCAGCGTAAATTACGGCTGGAACAGAGAACTACACGGCTACAGTAGGATGGCCGTAATGGAAATGGGAAAACAGTGTTCAGTAGTGGGTATTACGGCTACAGTAAAATGGCCGTGATGCAATTTCGAGCCTGTTGGTCAGGGTTTTAAGCGGAGAGATGAGGAGAATGGAGCAGCGTAGGTTTACGGTGAGACAGAGTAGTGAATGAACCGAGAGTGAAATCGATGAAATCGAGGGAGTGAACAGCGATAGGAATGAAGTTATGCATGCGTAGAAAGGTATTAAAGGATAAAACGGCCGAATCCCATCGACGTCGGGTGACTGTATACACCTGGCTGCGGAATGATCAGTTGAAGAGCCGTGGTATAACAGGACACGTCATTCTGGTACGAAGAATTAATGCAAGGGAGCGGGCCGTATCAAGTTTGAATCACAGCGATTATGGGTCCGTTAAAACGGAGGTGAGGTGGACTACGCAACATAATGGACGAGGAGTGAACGCAGATCTTGTTCAATCATTACACTAGGTGCCTAATACCATAATCCGAAAACCATAAATAATGATATAACTGTTAGTTAGAGGTTTAGAACATACCTTTGTGTATTTTGATTCCTTTGCTAATCATGATGCTAACCTTTGATTTATTGCTGCCTTTGTATATGCTGTGTGTCTTCACCCTTTAATGATGCTGGTACTTCTGACTGTAGACTTTTTCCTTTTTGAAACAAAGTTTATTTTTGTTGCAGGGACAGAGTGTATTAGCTGCGGAATTCGGATATCAGCTGCGGAATTGGCTCCTAGCTGTAGAATTTGCAACAAAATTTTTCTTCCTGCACCAAGAGAATTAAAACAACTTGACTGAATGAAATAGTCCTGATAGGGACTTTATTGATGAGAATGAGATGGAGTGAATGGACTGAAAAAAATGGAATGGAATGAAGATGATGAGATGGATGAAGTGAATGAGATGGATGAGATGGAAGAAGAGGGATTTTTTTTTTTTTTTTTTTGGAAAATATAAAGTGTCAGGTGACCCTGATTTTCACCTTACATTTTCTGCATAAGACTGCCAATCCAAGATTGGTTTTCAGGCTTATACAAGAGATTTTTTTTTCTTCTTTTTTTTTTTCTCTCTTTTTTTTTTTTTTTTTTTCTTTTTCTTTTTTAACTGAAAGAAACAGAGATTAGGCTGATGGAGGAGAAGAATTCTTCTCCACCAGCCTCATTGCAGAATCTTCTTGGAACAACTTAACAAATTCCTCCCTTGAGAGTGACTTGTGGTAGACTTTTAACCGGTGGCCATTCACAATGAAAGGAGTCTGAAGCTCATCAATGGTCTTTACTCGAACTGCTCCATTGTTAAAGACTTCATCAATCTCATATGGTCCAAGCCAATGAGTTTGAAATTTTCCTTTGAAGTCGTTAAACTTGGAATCAAACAATAGTGCCCAATCTCCCTTCTGAAACTTTCTTTCTTTGATGTGTCGATCATGCCATTTAGTTCTTTGGTGCTGAACTAGATCGGTCCTTAGAATTGCATCTTGTCTCATTTCATCTAGTTCATTTAGCTGGTCCATTCTGTGCTTTTGGGCTTCTGATAAGCTCATCCCCAACTGAACTGCCATCTTGAAGGTCTTGATTTGGAACTCAATGGGGAGCAGGACTTCCTTCCCATAAACAAGTTCATAGGGAGAATGTCCTGTTGTGTTCCTCCATGTAGTTCTATAGGCCCATAAGGCTTCAGGAAGCCTTTCTGCCCAATCTCTTCTATGAAGATGAACAGTCTTGGTGATGATGCTTTCAAGAACTTTATTTGTAGATTCCACTTGACCATTTGCTTGCGGATGGTATGGAGTAGATGTTCTATGCTTGATTTTATATTCCTCCATCAGCTTCTCCATCATTCTAGATGTAAATTGGTTGCCCTGATCTGTCACAATTTCCCTTGGGACACCAAAACGAGTGAAAATATCCTCAAAAAGAAATTGAACAACTGAATTTTCAGTGGCAGAAGGAAAAGCTTTGGCTTCTACCCACTTAGTAACATAATCAGTACAAACCAGTATATACTTCTTTTGCTTTGATGGTGGATTAATTGGTCCAACGAAATCTAGAGCCCATTTCTCAAAGGGTTCGATGCATACCTGAGGCTGTAGTGGCATTTCATTTGAAGGAGTTGGTCTCCCAACTCTTTGGCAGCTATCACACCTTCTAACATACTGCTTTGCATCTTTAAAGAGAGAAGGCCAATAATATCCTAGAGAAAGGATTTTATAGGCTGTCCTCTTGTCAGCAAAGTGCCCGCCGCATGGTTCATCATGACATGCCTTAAGGATGTCAGGCATTTCATCTTCCCGAACACACCTTCTGATTATACAATTTGGCCCTGTTTTGAACAATTCATTAGAAACCCAAGAAAAATGTGAACTCTCCTGAATGATTTTCCTTTTCTCATTAGGAAATAAGTGTAGAGGTAGCTTCCCTGTAACTAGATAATTAGCCATATCTGCATACCAAGGAGTCTTGGTAGTTACTGCAAACGGTATTCATCTGGAAACTTATCTTCTACTGGAGAATCTTCATTAGTGTTTTGGATTCTAGACAAGAAATCAGCTACTGTGTTTTGTTTTCCAGGTCTATCTAACACAGTAATGTTGAATTCTTGTAAAAGTAAAAGCCATCTTGTAACTTTGCCATTAGTAACAGGTTTGTTCATTAAATATCTTATGGCAGAGTGATCAGTATGGACAAAGGTTTCATAGCCGGTTATGTAGTGTCTAAACTTGTTGATCGCATGTACTACAGCTAAGAACTCTTTTTATGTAATAGTATAATTTAACTCAGTGGGAGTCAAATTTTTACTGGTATAATAAATGGCATAAGGGATCAAATCCTTTTTTCCCAAAACAGCTCCTAGAGCTGTATCTGAAGCATCAGTAGAAATGTGGAAAGGGAGTTTCCAATTTGGCCCCCTTAAGATGGGTGCATCAGATATTCTAGTCTTTAAAGCTTCAAAGGCAGATTGGCACTCAGGATCCCATTTGAACTCACAGTCTTTGGTAAGCAATTTGAAAAGAGGAGATGCTATCTTAGTGAATTTTTCAATAAATCTTCTGTAATATCCAGTAAACCCAAGAAAACTTCTAACATCTCTCTGGCAATTTGGAACAGGTAACTTGGAGATGACTTCGACTTTAGATCTATCAACCTTAATCCCATCTCCTGAAATATGATGTCCTAAAACAATCCCTTAAGTAAACATCATAAAACACTTTTCATGACTTAAAGAAAGATTTGTTTCCTTACATCTTATCAGTACTTTTTCCAAATTTTCCAAAGCTTCTTCAAATGTATTACCATAAACGGTGAAATCGTCCATGTAGACCTCTACACAATCATGAATTAGATCTGAAAAGATTCCTAGTACAGCCCTTTGAAATGTAGCGGGTGCATTGCACAATCCAAAAGGGAGTACTCGGTAGGCAAAAGTTCCCCAAGGACAAGTAAATGTGGTTTTGTCTTGATCTTCAGGTGCTACCTGAATTTGATTATACCCACTAAAACCATCCAAGAATGATAAATACTTTTTACCTGCTAAAGTGTCTAGTACCTGATCAATAAAAGGTAGAGGGAAATGATCCTTTAAAGTTGTTTTGTTCAATTCTCGATAATCAATGCAAACTCTCCATTTACCATTCTTTTTGGGCACTATAACCAAGGGAGAAACCCATTGGCTATCTGAAATGGGGTAAATGAAGTTTACCTTGAGAAATTTCTGGAGTTCTTCTTTCACGATTTCCCTAAGGTTTGGATTCATCCTTCTTTGTGGTTTCCTAATAGGTCTGCTGTTTTCTTCAATATAGATGTGATGAATACAAGTCTTAGGATCGATTCCTTTCATGTCAGTGTATTCCCATGCAAAAGCGGTAGAATGTCTTTGCAAGAGTTTGGTTAGCTCCTCCTGTTGAGACTTTTCCAAGTTTTTGTTAATGTTTAATGTTTTTCCTGGAAAGATCTCAATGGAAGAACTACCAAATTCTTCCATAGAGAAAAGAGACATTTGCCTAGATGATAGACACTCTATGTCAGAATTCAACTGAAATTGTGTAGAGTCATATTCTGATGATGGTTCAAAATTTTCTAATGCATTCAGAATTTGACTATCTTCACTAATCTCAGAAATAGTAAAGACAGGTTGTATAGTATCTTCATCATCAATCCACTCATTGTCTCTTATTTCTGTGATTGCTTTTGCTGGAGGATACAGATTGAACTTCTTTGTTGAATTACCATCAGAGATATATATATCCCCAGACCTACAACTTATGAAAGCATCAACCGTGGCCAGCGAAGGTCTTCCTAAAATAAGAGGATGTCCTCCTAGATTGTTCTTGGGAGTTAAAATCATAAAATCAACTGGATATTCCCAAGAGTCTAGGGAGACTGGAATGTCTTCCAATACACCATCAGGCTTAATGATTGATCTATCTGCAAGTTGCAGTAAAGTAGGTGTAAAGAGAAGATTAGGAAGTTTTAACTGGTCCATGGTCTGTCTACTCATAATATTGATGGCAGCCCCCAAGTCAATCAAAGTATTTGGTATTTCTACCCCATTGATATGTGTTTTGACAATTGGGCTCCCAGGGTCTACATATTTCTGCATAGTAATCTTTCCCATTATTATGTCTGCAATTTTCCCTACCAGGTGGATCTTTCTGGTATCTCTTGGTTTCCTTCCTGGTCTTTTAAGGCTCAACTCCTTTATTGTCTTTGCTAGAATGAGAATTTCTTTAATGGCTTGTAACAAGGGAATCTTGATATAGACATTCTTCAATTCATCTAGAAAATTATAGTCAGGCAACCAAATTTGTTTTTCCACCCCCTTGTCAATTTGTAACCTTTCAGGGAAAGGAGGTGTGGCTAAAGATGTAGGTTGTTCAACTATGGGAGTTGATTCTTTTTCTTTTTCTTTTTGGATATTTTGGTTTTGAAGTGATACTTCAGAACCCTTATTGACTTTGAGAGATTCTTCCTCAGAAATGCTTGGTTGTTGAACACTTGTAGAAGGTTGATCTAGGATTCTACCCGATTTGAGTTGTACCTCATTGAGAGGAACAATCATATAGGTAGGGAATGGTTGACCTTCCATCATGTAAGCATTTTGAGGGTTCCTATTATTGGGGTTTGGTTGAGGCTGAGAAGGAAGTTGATTTGGCCTCTGTTGAGATTGAAGCAAGAGTTGGGAATTTTGATTTTGTGGAGGAGGTTGTTGTTGTTGAGGGAATGGCAATGATAGCTGTTGACTTTGATTTGGAAATTGGGGAGCTTGCTGATTCTGAAAGGGTGGAGGATATTGATAGAATTGAGCAAATCTCCCATAAGGATTTTGCATGCTTTGCATCCATGCTTGGAAAGGATTTTGTGGTTGTGGCCAAGGTTGTTGCCAAGGATTCCAATTCGGTGGAGGTTGGAAATTCATAGAGTTGTTAAACCCTTGATTTTGCTGCCCCTGCCAAGGTCTCCTTGCAACAAAACAGAGAGATTCAAGCATACTTGGATCTTCTTGAAAGACTGCTTTGAGCCCAGGAATTGAAGGACAATCCTTGGTCTCATGGGTTTCTGAGCAAATTACACATGTTTCTACAACGTGTGCATCCAAGGGACATTCCCTTAAAGCATGTTTCTTCCTACATTTCGAACAAAAGATGGCTAAGGCCTCGGTTTCTGCTTTCTGTTTATTGTGGATCTTAAGGGTGTCTAATTGTTCACTAAGACCCCCTAAGATGTCAGCTTTAAATTCATCAAGCATATTACCGATCTCAGCCCTACTTACCGTTCCTGTTGCAGATTTATTGGCTCTAAGGAGAGAAGGATCTCTAGGCCCTTTTTGAGTTTTTGATTTTCCCCTTGAGAGATGAACACATAGGTCTGCTATATCACCGAGTGAAAGTTGAGATATATCTCCTTTCCCCATCATGTTTAGAATGTCTATCCATTCATCCCTAATGGCTTTTAGTAGGAGGGCCTTCAGGGTCTCCTCATCCAAGTTGCTCATTTTTGCTCTTTTTAAGTTATACTGGAATCTTTCAAGTAAATCTTCTAGGTTCTCATCTTCTCTTTGTTCCATTTTAAATACCTCATCCTTATTGTTGGTAGGCATACAGTAATCTAAATATCTGTCCAAAAATGTCTGTTTCATGTCATTCCAAGACCTAATGGACTGAGTGACTAACCCCATGAACCATTTCAAGGCTTGATCTTTCAATGTGGAAGGGAGCAATTTGAGTTTTTGAGTGTGATCCAGATAGTCATAAGTTCGACACACAACTTCAAACTCAAATAAAAATGTTTCAGGGTCCTCAGTTCTCAACCCATGGAAGTTTGGGAGGACAGATGGCGATATGTTTTTCATAGTAGCTCGGGAATCTTCATCAACGATAGGAAACCCAAATGAGTTATCCCCATCTCTATTTCCTCCTCCAAGGGGACCTCTACCTCCTCCATTATTGTTGTTGTTTCCTCCTCCTCCTCTACCTCTACCTCTACCACCTCCTTCTTCCTCTGCCATGATGGTTACCCTAGGGATTTCAAAATCTTCTGGTTCTTCTACAAAGGGTGAATGAGAAGAGATTTCTCCTTCTTCTTCAGGTAATTCTACTTCCTCAATTACAAATGGTCTTTCTGTAGGAGAAAGAGAAGAGTCTCTTCCTGGTTCAAATTCAATAGAAGGTGTGGGAGAGTCAACTCTTGGCTCTTGAATTCCAGGAATTCTAGGACTACGAGTATCGGTTGGAGATAAGGGAGGTGTCTCTTGTCTATCCCTTGAAGTAGATGGACTTGTAAAAATTGAACTTCGAGCTCTAGCTAAAAACCTTCCCCTAGAATCTCTAGCTCTATGCATGTCATTTTTTTTATTATTTTTCTTCAAGTCAAGTTAATAGTTCTTTTTCTAATCTTCCAGGTCACTCTAGGTGCAAGAAGAGAGCATACTCAAGAAACTACTAAATCAATAACTTTCTCTTTTCTGATCCTCCAGATCACTTTGAAGTGCAAGAGGAGAGCATACTTTGATAGGTTATCAACTTCTCTCCTTGAAATTTTATGTTTTTTTTTTCTAAGAATATGGCTACTTAATTTCACTTCCCCGGCAACGGTGCCAAAATGTTTAGTCAATTTAGTGTTGTCTAAATTGTTATTATTAATTGTCAACCCGGGGCTCGTAAGCTAATGAAGTGAGGTGTACAATATGTACTTAAGTAACCTTTTCTAAGTCTTTTTGTCGTTTTTAGATGATATTTATGGTGGATTTAACTTCCTAAGATGGAGTGATGAATTTATAAACAAGTGAGTGAGTGTGTGTATGTATGTGGTGGTTTCTAAATGAGTGAGTGTGTGTAGTTGGTGGTTTCTACTTGAACTCTCAAATGAAAACTTGAAAAGTAACTTGAAATGGAATTGAACTTTAAATGAAAACAAAGCGTTAAACAACCAACTAATGGCACTAGTCCACTATCTATGCTGCTGATGAGAACAAAAATAGCATCTATGTTAACTCAATGAAAAGTGAAAAATACTACTTTAACTACAAAATTTTAATGACAAATCATAACACGTTATTCTTTCTTAACACCTTGCCTCTAGCTGAAATTGTTCATGTAAAAACAGTTAAGAAGGAATCAACAATATGAGTCAAAAAGCTAATCAACCCAAGCTGCCACTTAATGATATCTTGGTCCAATAAAGATTAGTTAATTATGATGAAAAGACCATCAAAAGGTTAGTCAGCAACTTGTCAAAAACTTGATGAAGCAAACTAGTAATGAAACTAAATAAGCAAGGTAAAGATCAGCAACTAAGACAAGACTACTTCAAATATCATCAGTGATTAAAAAGAAATGAAAACAACTATCCCGGGCTCCTAACACCTGCAAGAACAACTGATCAGTTTTGAAAATGCTGGGAATGTAAAGGCATGAAATCAAACTGTACACTATTATACATGATGAAAGAAATAAAAATTGCTGGAATTGAAACTATACATTATTGTACATGTGAAAATGAAAACAAAGAAAGGCAGGAAAATGAAATCAAACACTATGTACATAGGCTGTCATAGATGGGGGCCCTCCATCCATGCAACCAGCTAAAGATTAGCTACGAAAAGGTGAACAGAAACAGTCTTCTTTTATAAAACCAGCATGTCAAAATACAGTGAAAAAGTGCTGTAGAAACAGCTTTCTAAAACAGAGTTTTGATAACAAAATAAGCACAACACTTACAATATTCAAAAAGCTAATCTATAAGCGTTGGCACACGCTTTATTTATAAGCACAGGGATAAACTACCCTCTGCGTGAACTAAGCAACTACAGCCTAACTTATTAACTACGCAGCAACACGCAGTCTTAACTAATTAACTTATGCAGCGACACGCAGGCAACTCCATGCACGTTTGGAGGAAACGGTCATCATGGGAAGTAAATCTATGTTTGGATCCTGTCTTTTGCTGTCTTTGTGGCGTGGAGGAAGTGCCAGCTATGGTTCCGTGTCTCAGCTGCTCACGGCTCCCGTGCCACCGTCTGGAACTTGACTGTTTGACCGAGGGAACACCTGCATTGACCAAGGGCATACGTGACTGGTTTGGCTCAACCAATAGCATACGATCCATGTGTACATCCATCCCAACGTGCCCATGTGGCCCGTTCCTTGAGAAGACACATGGAGTATATCAAACAACAAAAAGGCTGCGGAATCTCTTAATAGCTGCGGAATTGCTGAACAGCTGCGGAATTGCTGTATATGTTCCAAAATTCTAATCAAACAGTCAAACATTAGCATAGTTAACAAACCATGATAAAAAGACATGTAATGCAATAATTTGAACAAGTTAATGGAGGAAAAGATGGAAAAAGGAAGAAGTGAATGGGAAAAGGCTGTTGGGAAGATAGCTAAGTGAGTGCAAGGTTGAGGCTCAACACTAATCTTTGCTATATTAATTTTCTTTTTTGAGCTAGTTAGAATAGAGAGATACTTTTGATCTTCAAGGGTGGGGTTGATCTTTAAATCTCCCTTTAACTGATATTTTATTTAAAATATAATTAACTTATATTTATTTAAAATACAGTTAACTATTATCTATTTTTAATTGCTCGATTATTTTATGATTATAGTATATTAACTCACTTATTTTAATATATATTTATGAAATTGTCAATTTAGGTTTATTTTAATAAGAAAATTAATAACCGAATTAACTGATTAAAAAATAATAATAATAAATAAATAAATTTGGTCTAACCATTCGTTTCCCGGTCAAATCGAGCTATCATTATTCTAGCCGTTACCTGGATATTCTGCCAGATCTATTTATAATGCATAGCAAGATCTGCTCATTCAACTTGTCCTGACGATGAACCACACTGCGAAACGTGTCGACAAAATTATCCGAAGATTCTTCTCTAAACATTTTGAGATGTGTAATTATTTGAGATAATTTATTTTAGGATAAATTTGACTATATATATGATTCAGAAAAGGAGATAATGAAATTGTGAAAAAGTCATAATTTAATTTTGTCATTTCAACAAATTTGCAAATAAATTTGATCCAAAAAAAAGAGTTTTTTTAATGAGAGTTTTTGGGTGTTTTCCAATAAATTTTTCAGTGTAATTTTTCTAAAATCTCTTAGGAACTTATTGAAATTATAATACCTGCACAATAGAAGTGTCTTGGAATTTTTTCAAAGTGCTGAATACATATATACAATCAAAAATCCAATTTAAATAATATAAATCAAAATTTTACCTTAAATTTTTCCACCAAATTTAAACACTAAAAAATCTAAAAAAAACCACAGCGAAAACAACTCCATTTATTTTTTCCTAAATAAACTTTTAAAACGTCATCAAAATGAATACAACGCCTCTTTTTTCCAAGAATTTCGGATACCTTATATTTGTACACGGTCTATGGAGTTCAATTTTCATTAGGGCTAATCACTGTCATGATTGTCTTTTCCGAAGAATTTGGGATAACTGTTTTAAGAATGGCTTTGTGACAGTCTTCCTCGTTGGAAAAGATTGTGTCTTTATAATATTTTTTTGTTTTTTTGTCATCACACAAATATTCCGTTTTCTTCATCCGCTAAATACTTTTTATTAGCGGATGAAGAATGGCATAAATATATGATAAGTATGACGACATAAGGCAGCTGCGTGCGCTTATGAATGGAATTTATGTTAAAAATTGTGAGTGATGGGCCCATTTTTCATTAATAGTTTAGAAATGACGTTTAATAGAATAAATATAGTTCATGAGGCTTTAGAGAAGCAGGATTCCGCGATGTGAAGTACTTTAATACGCAACAAGCATAACTCTAGCTCCCAACATGGGACACTCATAAGCATTTAAATTGTTAGTTGCATATCTTTGATTATGGGTGTTGAATGGGTTATAGTTTTATGGTCACATACTGGTGTTATGGATTTATATTCAGTAAAGGTTTAATAAATGAGATTATTGTTGAAATTTGATATTTATTTTTTGATGATATATTTAAATTTTTTAATAATTAACAATATAGTAATTTAAATTTACAAATAATATTATATGAATTTTATATATATGACATTATTTAAAAAGTTAATTTTCATAACAATTGTTGTTATTAGTAATTTTTTATTATTGTTATAGAAACTTTAAATACAACATGTTTAGGGAGGTTTATGTTTATGGGGAGGTTTATGTTTATGTAGATTATAGTTATATTTAATTTAATAATAAATTTAAATGGAATAAAATATTGAGTTGTTTTTATTGTAATTTTTTGAAAGTTTTTATGTTGGGTTTTTTAGTCCAATTTCCGTGAGAAATTTATTAAAGTCACAAGTTTGATGGGTAACTCTTGCATAATCAAAGTGTCCTAGTGGTTTTTCAGGGTGCTGAATCTATATATACAACTAAAAAACCAGTTTAAATAACACAAATCAAGATTTCACCTTAAATTTTTCCACTGGATTCCGGGACGAGAAAGTCCAAAAAATCGCACTAAAAACAACTCCATAAAACATATTTTGGTTTAGTGAATTTTTTTCAATAAATTAGATATTAAAATTAAAGAAAATTTAGATACTCTAAATGGAAAAAAAAAAAAAAAAAAAAAAAATATTTGAATTTGCATTTTTTATTTTTTTGCATATTTTTTATTTTTTGCCTATGACATTATGCGCATTCTAATGAATTAATAGAATACACTTGAAATTTTTAAACAATCTCTTTCACACCAAGCACTTTGGATTCTCGATATTTAAAGTTTGCACTATTTTGCAAATAAATTAATTGGATATTTAACTTTAAAAATACTAAAAATTAAAAATTGAAAATTGAGTTTATAAGGAAAAAACTGTAAAATAAGAAAAAATAGTTACATTCAGTCACACAAATGAATATGAATAAGAAGGGAGGTGAGTTTCAAATTTGTAAAGTTTAGGTGTTGATAATTTTACTTTAGGTCCATGAATATGATTTTCCTCAATAATCACATATATAAAAATGTTCAAAATAAGCTAGAATTATTTTGAATATCATGAGATAGAAAATATGACAAGTGGGATGGAGAGAGATTGGAGCTTTATGGCTGGAGTTATCTAAGGTTGTTTTTAGTTAAACTCGTTCCATCTTTTAGAGGAATTATTGGAAAGTCAGTTCAACAGTGGGACTTCAGTCAAACTCAGTGATAATTTAGTTAACTAGTCAATCGACCCAAAATAGCTAGTGCATGTAGAAAATTCAAGTTACCGAGTTGAGGTGGAGATTCCAGAGAAGTGCAACGTCAATTGTAGATTAGTCCTGAGTGTACAGGTATTTCATGCAGTCAGATGATCAACCTAAGGAATTGTGCAATTCAATTGGAGGAATTTCCTAAATAATAGGGGCTAATTCCTCAAGGAACAACGTAAGGAAATAAGAGCTCAAGCCAAGGAAAAAATTGACAAATTTTGGGTCAGAGGCCTTAAGTGAGCAAAGAGATAGGTTGTGCACTTGCAGGGTGAGTTCATTTGAGAAAATCATTTGTAATAGATCTCTACTAATATTATTAATGCAAGAAGGAATTGGGGTTTTTAGTAGATTTCTTTCCCCAGATAAAAATACTTATTGCGTGTGTGGTATTTTTTCTTGCATGTCTGAGATTTTTATTCTAAATTATGAATTAATGTTCACAAAGCAGTAGAGTAGATTTGTGTCTTGTGATTTTGATTAAAACTTCATGAGTAGTTGAAAATCTACATCATAATTTCTACATGGCATCAATGTTGGATTCACATTAGAGAAGGAAATTCAAAGTTGTTTCTCAGAGGTTCGAATTTGAAGATCAGTGTAGCATGATTTCTTCAGAGTTGAGAAGATGGCCTTCAATGGAATAAAGATAGAGTATGCCTTGGAAGGCACCTCTAATTTTTTTGCATGGAAGGATCGCATTGAGGCAGTATTGGATGACAATGGATCACTAGAATACATCAAGAAATATGTTGCAAAACCTTAAGCATTTCATGCCTAGAACCTTGCTTAGTGGAAGAAATATGTAGCCAAGGCGAGGAGAATAATATTGGAGGCAGTAAGGGATCATATCGTCTCGAATCTACATCAAAAAGAATTTTTTTCGCGATGTGGAAAACAGTAACAAAATTGTTCAAGAATAGTAGTGACCAAAGGAAGTTGGCACTCAAGGATAAGCTTCAAAGTATCAAGATGTAAAACAATGACACAATTCTACAGTATCTGGGCAAGTTTACATAGTGTCGTGATGAGCTTAGCGGGGTCAATTTTAATGTCCCTAAAGAACACTTGGTAAGCCTAGCCCTTCTCTGCCTTCCCAAGAGATAGCATAGTTATTAACATTCGATCAACGAGAGGGAGAAAATACAAAATTGGGAGGGATTATGGTCTGATTTTGTATAGGAGGAAATAAGGCAGAATACCAAAGATGGGACTTCATCCAAGGGCGAGGATGAAGAAAATTTTGTATTGGTTGGAAAGACAAAGAAGGGAAAAGGGAAGAAATCCCAATCCAAACTAGAATGCAGTCAAAGGGAAAGAAGAAGAAATATCTGTAAAAATTAAATTCTTCCATTGTCATGAATCTGGGCACTATGCCACGAAGTGTCCACACAAGAAGGCAAGCAATAAGACCTCACGAGGAGCACCAGGTGAAGCTTTGCCTTCACAATTCGAGCTTGAATTTACCCTCATTGCATGCATGCCCAACATAGTGATGGGGAGCATGTGGTACTTGGACTCAGGGACATCATTCCACATGATGGGGAATAGAGACATTTTTAGTGACATGGAAGAAAAAGATATGCAGATGCACATAGAGATGTGGGATGACAGAAGGTATAGCATGACCAAGATTGGTACAATCACCTTTCAGAGGGAGTCAGGCTCCCCCCTCATGCTCAAGGATGTCATGTTCATTCTGGACCTAAGGAAAATCTTTTCTCTGTTGCAATTTTGGAAGACCATGGTTGTGATGTGATCTTCAGCAAAGGAAATCCATTCCTGAGACACATAGCGACATGAAAGGTGAACTAGGTTGGGGTTTGTGTGAATAACTTGTATAAACTAGATGTGGAGGATTGTGTTGTATTGAGCACAAAGGCGGAGAAGATGAAAAGCCATGATGTCAGTAAACTTTGGCATAGAAGACTTGGCCATTTGCATTATGGTGCTTTGAAGATCATGTAGCAGATAACCACAGGCTTCCCCAAAGCAACACTTGAGCAGCAGGATGTATGAAAAGGATGTACCTTGGGGAGGTAAACAAAATCCACATTCCATGATCGGGACAACAAAGAACATGCAGTACTTGAAAGGATCCACTCTATGTCTATGGATGTTTCTTGTTAGCCTCCACTTCGAGGAAAAAACATTTTTTCATTTTTATTAATGAATTCTCACGGAAGTGCTGGATCTTCTTCATGTGGAAGAAGGATGAGACATTCTCCAAGTTTGTAGAATTCAAGGTACTGGTTGAGAAAGAAATGGGCAAGAAGGTGAAGGCTATCATGAGTGATAATGGAGGTGAGTAAATGTCAATTGAATTTAAAAATTTATGTGCAAAAGAAGGAATTCTATGAGAGTTGACAACACCCCACAACCCACAACAAAATCGGGTGGCTGAGAGAAATAATTGTAGCATTGTGGGATAAGCGAGGGCGACATTGCATGATCAATTCCTACCTCTACATTTGTGGGTTGAGGCATGAAACACAATAGTCTATTTGCAGAACTGGAGTTCTCATCGGATTCTGGTCATGATTACATCGGAGGAGGATTTCTCGGGAAGAAACTCAGATGTGTTGCACTTCAAAACTTTTGGAGCCTTTGTTTACTGTGGTGTCTCCAAAGAATCAAGGAAGAAGGTAGATCTGATAGTAGAATTGGGGGTATTTGTAGGCTACATAGAAGCTAACCACAACTGTGCACTTTCCATCCCTCGAAATGACAGTTATGTGAAGGGATGTAATATTTTATGAATATAAATCCATGCAGAGCTCTCTTGAGAGGGAGCTTTGGATCCCACTGGAAGAGTATATTTTAGCGCCAAAGAAGGAGTTTCAAGAAGTTGTGGAGAATCCACAAGTTGAGGAGAAGAGAGTGGAAACAACCACTCAAGAAGAACCATCTAGAGAAGGCAGAAAAAGGACCAAGGAAGATGAGAGCCTTGTGCAGGATGTAAGGGAGAATGTGGGTTCTCCTTCAAATTAGCTCAGGCAGATAAGGTCACCAGATTAGTACACTGGCTACATGGCTCTAATGACCAAGCTTGTAGAGACTGAGCCATCCTCTTTCGAGGAAGTAGTAGAGAAACTTGTATGGGTGATGCAATGGTGGAGGAATAAAAATCCATTGTAAAGAACAGTGTTTGGGAAGTACTCCTAAGGCCAGGAGACAAATCATTTGTGGGTTTGAGATGGATCTCCAAGGTAAAGCATGTAGCATATGGAAGCATAGAAAATTACAAGGCCATGTTTGTGGCCAAGAGGTAATCTCAAGTTGAGGGGATTAACTATGAGGATACATTTTCTCCTGTAGCAAGGTACTCATCCATTAGATCAATTCTTTCTTTGGCTGCATAGATGGGGTGGTAGAACCACAAGATGGATGTAAAAATAACATTTCTCAATGGATCTACTGAGGTGGAGGTGTACATTGGGCAACCAGAAGGCTTTGAGGCCTTTGATCATGAGAGTCATGTGTGCAGACTTAAGCAAGCGTTGTATGGTCTCAAGAAATCACCTCATGCTTGGTACACCATTGATCTGATTTAGAATATTAGATTGCAGTGCTAATATCCTCCTTAGATTATAAACAAAATTCTTTCATTGTGCTTAAGGATTCATGTTTTTTTTTGCAAATGAAATGAAGATTTTTTATGTTAGTTTTATGAGAAATTTAACATCAATAAGAAACTGAACAACAACATAATCATGTATAGAACAATATCAAAAACACATTACAACAAGCACAAGGTAAACGAGATCACCCCTCGAGGGCTACGTCTCCTTGGTCCAGCTTCCAATGGCTCTGACCTCTCTATTATGATAAAAAATGTAAAACTATGTATTTAGAATGCTCAAATGTTTCTGAAACCTACTTCAATTAGTCCAGAACACTCAAAAATGGCTATCTAGCCTCTTTTTTCATCCAAATTGGTGGAAAAATAAAGAAGTTATGACTTCTCCTAGTTCTCCCAATATTTTCTCCACAAATTGCCCCATTTTTGGCCTCATCCTACAAATTAACCCCAAAAACGCACTAACTGGGTGAAAATTTCACCGCTCAACAGTCCATAATCTGTCGTTTGAATTTTTATCCCATATCACAATCGACGAGGAAATCGGCGGGATTTGTAGTCTGTGAACATGAAGAATGATGCGTGATTGTGATGTGGTGGACCCAACGGAAGTATTAACTGCAACCGAAAAATATATCGCATCTGGAATCCTTTCAAAAATCGTAATTTGGTAGAGTATGAGGAGTCCATATATGCGACACTTCTATTTTTCTGTGAAGTGCAATTGCATTCTTTGATCCACCGCATTGTGACCCTTCCGTGCTCAAGGCCAATTCTTTAATGCCTTCCCGCTTGCCTTATCGCATCTCACCTTGGTTGTTCTGGGGCCAATTTTTAACACCAGCCCACCTGCGACATGCACTTTGTGATATAAGGGGGCCAATGGTGGCCTGCCACTTGGCGCCTCCCCATTTGTTGAAGGACCTTGCCACATCATCCAATCCTGCCATGTGTCCAAGTCAAACTTGAACTTTGACTTGCTCTAACTTCTACATATGAGATTGGATTTGAGTGTCATTCACACCGTTGGAATCATAATGACAATCTCCTCGATCTGAAACTAAGTTTATCAAGATTCTGACACTTTGATTTTTGAGCCTAATTTTGAGCACCTGATCACTCCTCCCCACTGGAAGCCTTTTGGACCCCAAAAGTATCACTCTCAATTGTCAAGTAGGTGAGCGTACAGTTCCCTCACCTTTCTAAGCTCTATCCATTTGTATTTTAAAGGATTTTTACCCTTGAGCCCCACTCGAAGATAATCAATACTTCCCCTCTTTGATGTCCTTGTTCTTTTGTCAAGTATAGTGTCTTGTTGAAGCTCATCAAGGAATTCCGGAGAAAAGTCTTCAATGGATAGAATTTGATTATTCTCTCCTTGATCTTCAATCAAAGGAGGCTCATACAACCTTAAATTCTCAACATTAACAACAACATAAATTTGCATATATGAAGGAAAATCCAACCTGAAGGTATTGTTAACAATCTTTTCCAAAATTTTGAATGGACCATATCTAATTGGTTTTATCTTTTTACCTTCTTCTTGGAGCCTCTCTTTGTTAATGTGAAGCCAAACTTCATCACCAACTTGGAACTTGTGATCTTGATGATGCTTGGTGTGCCTTGCTTTGTACTTGCCTTGGCTTTTCTCAAGCTGTTCTTGAACCTTTTGGTGCAATAATTGGATTTTTTCAATGAACTTTCTTGGTTTGTCTATGTCGTAATGACCTTCAATAGCAACATCTTTCCCAAAAATAAAATCCAAAGGAGATTTAGGCAAGTATACCATGCATGCCTCAAATGGTGAAGTTTGAGTGGAAGAGTGCTTGGCTCAGTTGTAAGCATGTTGAATATAGTGAAAATGTTCATCCCACAACTTAGGATGCTTGCTGCAATACCCATGAAGAAGACGTATGACTATTCTATTCACCGCTTCTGTTTGACCATCTGTTTGTGGATGAAAGGTTGTATTAGTTTTCAATTTGGTGTCCATGAATCCCCACAAGCTTGACCAAAAATTCCCAACAAAATGAGAATCTCGATCACTAACAATGGATGTGGATAATCCAAAATGCACCCAAACATTCTGAAAGAATAACTGAGCAGTTTGTTCAACTGTAACTTGCTTTTTACATGGCATCAAAATGCACATTTTGCTGAACATATCCATAACTGCATACAAATAATCATGACCTCTTTTTGACAATGTAAGACCTCCTACAAAATCCATAGAAACACTCTCCCACTGTCGTGAAGGAACCATAAGTGGTGTGTACAATCCTAACTTCCTATTACTAAGCTTACTGATTGCACATAATGAACATCCTTTACTAAAATGAGAGAGACTTTCAAGCATATGAGGCCAATAACAATACCTCTGTAGATGTGCCATCGTCTTACTTACACTGAAATGACTAGCAATAAGAGAAGTATCTGCCTCTCTTATGATGTTAACTCTTTCTCCCTATGGAATATAAATCTTGCCAATATGGTACAACAAGTTATCATGTAAATGATAATCCAATTCCTCTACTTGGTTACCTTGATTCAAGCTTACATAAACATCTTGAAAGTCATTATTTCATGCATGTTGATAAATATAAATTTCATGTAAACAAAATTATTCTTGAGTAAAGTAGTTGTACTAACAATAGGCCTAGAAATCATATCAATAACTTTATTGTAGATACCCTTCTTATACCTGATTACCAAGTGGAATTGTTGAAGAAAACCCATCCATCAAAAGTGCCTTGATTGCTGCAATTTTGATTTTGATTGTAAGTATTACAATAGTTGATGATCAGTGTGAATGACTATTTCCTTACCCATCACGTAGTGTTTCCATTTTTTCACACTTTGCACCAATGCATACAGTTCCTTGTCATATGTAGGATATTTAATAATTGCACCATTAAAATTTTCTGAATGAAAACAGATAGCCTTACCATGTTAAATGAGGATTGCACCCATAGCATACTCACTAGCATCAATCTGAATCTCAAATGTCTGTCTCAAGTCTGGAAGTGCAAGTACTGGAGTTGTACTAATCTTTTCCTTCAATGCATCAAAGGCCTTTTGTTGTTTGCCTCCTCACTAAAAAACCTTTTTCACGCTTGTCAATGCATGGAAAGGAGGACCTGTTATAAGAGAGAAATTAGCAATGAATTTCCTCTAATATTGAGCTTCTCCCAAAAAACTTCTTACCTCTGTAACTATCTTGGGCCTTGGTCAATTGACAATGACGTCAACCTTGGAGAGATCTATTTTCAACTCACCTCCTCCAACAATATGACCCAAGTAAACTAAAGAAGTTTTTCCAAAATTGCACTTTGACATCTTAAGATAGAACTGTTATTTGTTCAAGACATCAAGTAATTTTATTACATGTATGAAATTTTCATTATGAAATTTACTGAAAATTAAGATGTCATCTAAGTAGACTTTGACAAACTCATCAAGAAATGGCCTCAATACATAATTCATCACACACATGAATGTAGCGGGAGAATTACATAAACCAAACGACATAACTAGCCATTCAAACAAAGCATGTTTTGTTTTGAATGATGTCTTCCAAATGTCTCCTTTAGCTATTCTAATTTGATGGTAGCCACTTCTTAAGTCCAACTTAGTAAAATACTTTGCATCTTTCAATTGATTAAGTAAATCATCTATTCTGGTTAGTGGGTAATGATTATTTATCATAATTTTTTTCAATGCACGGAAGTCCATGCACATGCACCACATTCCATCCTTCTTTGGCACCAAGATAATAGGTGAATCACATGGCGAGGAATATGGTCTGATGGTCCCTTTGTTCAACAACTCTTGAATTTTCTTCTTAATTTTTGCTCTTTCCATCACTAACATCTTATACATGCCAATGTTCTGAAGAGGACAATCTTGCTACAACTGTATCTCATGTTGGATTCCTCTCTTGGGAGATAATCACTTTGGTTCCTGAAACATATCATCATATTGGTTAACTACGTCAATCAATTCAGATATAAAATTTGAATCACAACCTTTAAAAGCTTCATTATCAACATCATTCATGGGTTTGATCATGAGAAGAGCAAAATTCTTGCTCGAATTCACTCGTCTTTTCATCTTCCCTAAATTAACAAACAAAAGATTTGTTTTCTTGATGTGAGCTCTCACAATATATTTTGCTTCACCTTTGAATAAATGATATTTTTTTCATGTCTATGGAAGGTAGCTTTTCTTTCATAAAGGTATGGGCTACCCAAAACTATGCCAAAGATATCTAACAACACAACGTCAACCTCCACTTCATCTATGAATATTACAGTAGTGGAAAATTTTAGTTTACACTTTCCCGTTACCTGCAATTGCACATTTTCACACACCCATCCAAGTGGATACGGTTTATGATGTGGAACGGTTTCCAAATTTAAACTTTTGACAATGTTTTCAAAGATAAGATTGGCTTGAGAGGCGTTAGTGAACAACGCATCAATCTTGTTTTGTTTTCATATCACCCATATGTGAGAAAGTTCTATTCTCCTCTTTTTGTTTGGAGTTTCATTTTGCAAGTTTGAAGAACTAGTCCTGGCAATGTATTCATTTCATTTTAACCCCATGGTTGTGATTTTAGTTTCATAAATCAAATCGGATCCCAAATCCTGTTGAGTTGTTGCAGTCGTTTTTTATTTTCCCTTGTTGTTGTTTTCTTTGGTCTCATTTTAGGATGAAGCTTCCAACAATGAGCTTCATTGTGACCCTCTCTGGAACAATATTTGCATGTAAATTTTGCTCCTTCTTTTTTGATAGATGCATTTGTTTTCTCCTTCCCTTTGAAAGCCTTTTCCTTTCCTTTACTCTTAAATGGCTTTTTACTACCTTCTTCTGGAGTGTTTTTGCGTCTTGCCTCAAGATGAGTGGCTTGCACACATACATCATCTAGATTATTGGGATTAAACATTAAGATAGTATGCTTAAGGTAACTATGTAAACCCCTTATGTACTTCAGCAATGTGTCATGTGATTGCAAATCTAAACCTAACATCAAAGACCTTTTTCTGAATTCTTGGGTGTAATCTTGCACATTTTGACCCTTAAGATGTCTAAATTTCTACCAATTCATGATGGTGTTCTACATATAAGCTAGAAGGTAGAATTGTCTTTTGATTTTAGCAATGAAAACAATCTAAGAAATTGAGGTCTTAACATGTTTTTTAATCTCCTCTTAGGTCTTTGATTCCCACCATACTAGTGCTACACCCTCCATTCTCAAGGAAGCTAACTGAATCTTTATGTCATCCTCTTGAAGGTTTTGAATCCTGCAACAGAATTCCAACTGACGAATCCAACTATCAAGCTTCTCTACATTCACTTCACCATTATACATGGGCAACTCGAATTTAACATGAAGTTTTAAAAAAGGTGATTTACTAGTTCCTTTTGAAGAAGATGATGAGTATGAGTAAGGGTTGTGTTAGTGGAAGAGGCTGAATATGCTTGTGAAGAAGAAGATGAAGAAGATGGTGGAGAGGGTGGAGGTTTGTCTCCATTTCCATTACCTCCTCCTAAAGAGCCTTCTCCTTTGGCAGGTTTGGAACTTTCCCCTTGCAACATGGTATTCCTCTCTTCATAGAGGACCTTCACCATCTCTGTCATATCAAAGAAAGCCTTTCTGAAGGTTTTCTCATCTTCTGTCATGTTTGTAGGTTCTCCTTCATGAGACATGATCTTTAGAGTCTCAACTGCAACTCTTGGCTGAACTAGTGTTGGAGATTGCGGAAACCTTGCTCTCCTTCTCCTTGACCCAACTTTAGGGCTTCCAACCAACTTTCCTTCACCTCTTTTGAGTTTTAACCTTGTAAGCATGACATAAACTTGCAAACAATTAAATAATTCTTTCAAAAAAAAACCTAGTTCTTTGATACCAAATTGATCTAATTTAGAATATTAGATTGCAATGCTAAGATCCTCCTCAGATTATAAACAAAATGCTTTCATTGTGCTTAAGGATTCATGAATTTTTTTGCAAGTGAAATGAAGAATTTTTTTATGTTAATTTTATGATAAATTTGACATAAATAAGAAACTGAATAGTAGCATAAACATGTATAGAACATCATCAAAAACACATTACAAGAAGAACATGATAAAGGAGTTCACCCCTCCTGGGTTACGTCTCCTTGGTCCAGCTTCCAATGGCTTGGGCCTCTCTATTATGCTCAAAAATGTAAAAATGTGTGTTTACAATGCTCAAATGCTTCTGAAACCTACTCCAATCAGTCCAGAATACTCAAAAATAGCTATATAGCCTCTTTTTGCATTAAATTTGGTGGAAAACAAAAGAATTTATGACTTATCCTAGTTCTTCCAATATTCTCTCCACAAATTGCCCCATTTCTGGCTTGATCCTACAAATTAGCCCCAAAAACGTGCTAAATGGGTGAAAATTTCACCGTGTGGCGGGCCATAATCTATTGTTCAACTGTTTATCAAAAATCACAATCGGCGAGGAAACCGACGAGCTTTATAGTCTTTGAACGTGAAGGGCGATGTTCAATTGTGATGTGGCAAACCCGACGAAAGTATTAATCGCAACTGAAAAACATATCGCGTCTTGGATCCTTTCGCAAATCACAATTCGACAGAGTATCGACAGTCCATATATGTGAGATTTCTATTTTTTTGTTAAGTGTGATTGTGATCTTTGATCCATCACATCACACCTCTTCCCTGCTCGGGTCAATTCTTTAATGCCTTCCCGCCTACCTTATCGCATCACATCTTGGCTGCTATGGGGATGATTTTTAACACCGACCCGCTTGCAACATGCGATTTGTGATATGCGGGGGCCAATGATAGCCTGCTACTTCATGCCTCCTCATTAGCTGAAAGGCATTGCCACATCATCTAATCCTACCATGTGTCCAAGTGAAACCTAAACTTTGACTTGCTCTAACCTATGCCTATGAGTTCGGATTTGAGTGTCGTTCACACGATTGGAATCATAATAACGAGCTCTTTGATCTGATGCTAATTTTATCAAGATTCTGAAACTTTGAATTTTGAGCCTAATTTTGAGCAGCTAATCAACCATGATCGATAGCTATCTCACTAGTTTGGGATTCAAAAAAAGTGAAGCAGATTCAAACCTCTTTCATATCTTGGTAAAAGATAAATTGTTTAATATTGTCTTATATTTTGATGACTTTATATTAACTGGTGATGAGAAGTCGATCAAATCTTGCAAGGAGGACCTTGCAAGAGACTTTGAAATAAAGGACATGGGTCTCATGCACTACTTCCTCAGATTGGAGGTATGGAAAGGTGAGAGGGAATTGTTTTTCTCGCAAGGAAAGTATTCCAACAAGATACTTCATAGGTTCTACATGGACACTTGCAAACCCATGGAGACACCTGTAACGACCTACTGGAGGAAAGAGAATGCCACTTCATGTGAGGAAGCAAATGATACTATTTACAAATAGTTGGTGGGTTCACTAATGTATCTTGTGAACACACGACCCGATATGTTCTATGTAGTAAACTAGATGAGCCAAGCTATGGTTAGGCCAACCAAATTATTTTGTACTGAACTAAGCATGTTCTAGTTTACCTCGGAGGCATTACCCATATTGGAATATGGTACAGATGGACAGGGGGAGTGAAGTTATGTGGCTTCACAGATGCAGATTCGGGAGGGAGTCCATTAAACAAAAAGAGTACATCAAGTGGAATTTCCATTGTTGGGTCCGCAACAGTTTCTTGGTACAACAAGAAGAAAATATTTGTGGCACTCAGCTCGATAGAAGAAAAATACATGGTTGACAATCAAGCAACACGTGAGGTAGTCTAGATGAGAAAGATGCTTGTTAGATTTTTTGGTCATACGATGGATTGTTGAGGGAAATGTTCCCCTAAGGCTTTTGGGTTGAAACCCTAGCAAACTGAAAGTTGTCTATACAGAGAAACACACATTTACACAGCCATTATGCTATTATAAACAAATTCTATGATAAGGGGGCGTACCTTAGGTCCTACGTTTGAGAAGGTCCTTTAGGGTCCAAACCCTTCTTCAAGTTCCTCTTGCTACTTTGTCCTGCAAAACAACCAATTCCGGAGAACACAACATTATATGGACAAAACCTTATAAAGAAACCATCTTTATGTTATAAATAAAGGTAGTAGTTATGAAATATAAACAACCATTCACATATGAATTCTAACATGAATATCATAAACATAAAGAAGACTTATATCAGGAACCAAGACATGTGTTTCTTTTATTATAGACAAATAAAGTACAGAAAAGGAATAATTTCACCTGAGTCACCTTTCGCAGGCTCCAAGTAAAGCTTCCTTTTGGATTCGTCCAGCCTCAAGCCTTTAACAAACTCCTTCCATGACTTACTCCAAGATGTCACAAGTAGTGGATGAACATCAACACACAAGGAAACAAAGGTTTCCTGTACAAATGGGGGAAGTGCAGAAGGCACAAGGGTCTTCAAACCTGGTCAGGGGAAAAATCTCAGCATAATAACCTTTCTCTCTCTTCTCTCCCTTAGGCTTCCCATTGAGGTCTTTTTATACCTCTCCCAAAGCAGTTTTTTAGTTGGGAGTTGGTTGGGAACAGTTGGGCCACGGGCACTAACAGGTGATCAGTAGGTAAAACCCGTGATCTCTGCCCGAAATTAAGGAGTTTTATATTTTTTTAAGTGTTTTAGTACATATACGCAGGTTGGGTATATGCCTACCCGTGTATACATGCGTTTAACTCAGGGCAATGTCACGTATAAGGGATAAAACATTGTTTTTTAAATTTTAAGACCAGGTCTGGAAGGAGGGGTTGCCCTAGGCCATGAGTGCAGCATCACAAACCATAAGAGTGAGATTTGGAGCTATAACATATGCCCACTAATATATGAGGTTAGAAGGGGTACATGATGGCCGAAATGTATTAAGCAAGTACATGGAAAGGAAATCTGTCAAAAACCGAGGAGGACTTCACTAGAATTCAGCCTGCCAAGCCACAAAAGGAGATCAGAAAGAAACACTGTCTGAGGCGGGCATACCCATGCTCAGAAAAAGTAAAGCATGTCCGCATATCAAATACAAGCAGATCCACTAAGTATACAAGTATAAATGACTGGAAAATACATAATGGATCATATGATCATGATCAAACAAGTACATGTCTGAATATCACATATAAGACTGTCAATGATGCTGAAAGATGTAACGGATCACTGATATCAAAGACTGATCCCAAAAGGTACCAATTGAACATGATGGAATAGGATGGTACTACACTGCAAACTCAGGTGCCAGCATATAGAATGTCGCCATGACTGACTGCAACATATAAGATGGAGTGGTATCAACTAGCAACAACAAGAGCAACTGTCAAGTGAACCAATGAATGCTGATGCAACCTGAGGTCTTCACCGACCGCCGTGGTACATTTCTACACCATGGGAATAAATGATCTGAAGTCGACCATGTGAGAAATCGTTTGATTACCGGTCATTGATGTATAACGTTAACAAACGTGAGACTACTCACCGATAATGATAATGAGCGTCAAGGTACCTAGTACAATCCAAAAAGTGTGAATAGATGAGCTAGAGTTGAACACCTGTAAGAATCTATCGATCAGGAAACAATGATGGTTTCCCACTATCGATAGCGAAGGACATGCCACTAGTGACTGCAAACCCCAAGGTACTGCCAAATGGACTCTAGCTCTTTGCCCCAGAGCAATGAGTCGGAGTTGATAGGGAAAGATCCGCTAGAAGGAAGGCATTAAGGCATCCTTCATCAATCTAGTGCGAGTGTAACCCGTAGGCCAATAATGTGGAAGGAATCGGATAAAAGAGATGTAGTAACCCAACCGAAGTACGTTTCCGGCATACACAAGATGTGGCTAGCGCACGACAGAAACCCTCTAAACCAACCAATAATGGAAGCTGACACAGAGGCGAGGTATCCACCAATAGGGTCAAATGGAAACCAAGGTACTGCATGAATCCCAATGTGTGATAATGTAAGCTGATGTCGAACACAATGGAAACCACTCAGTCAAAGACCCATGATACTGATCAATGCTGAGCACAAGGTGACCTATCAATAATGAAAATAGGGCCAGGGTGCAGCTCTAGGCTTGTCCTCAGAGCAAGGTGTCATCATCGATAAGGACAAGACCCGCCAGCAAGAAGTCAATGGAGACCTTCTCAAACCAGCACGAGTAAAGGACCAATATAGCTGATGTGATGATAGACATGACACTGACAACCAGGGATGGCCGACTGAAAAATGAGTCAAGAGACACCGCAGAGAGGCCGACTCAGGCTAACTTCCCTTGAACAAAAGCACGACTCAATGTGACTATGTGGCAGCATATGATGACTCTGTATAAGTTCGCCATGCAGGAGGCATGAATGAACCCTCCATATGATTGGAAGAGATAACCAATCTGGGGAGAACTGACTCAATAACAAGGTTAAGGTATACCTAAGTCAAACTAAATCCCGCCCAAATGGAGGAGACTTTGTTTTGAGTGCTTTGTTCAAGGGTGACACGACTGACTCTAGCTGCCAACAATAAATGGAAATACCGTCCCGTTCCCGCTCTTTTTTGGAATACTTAATTTTTTTGTCTTTTTCCTTTAAGCTTAAAAAAGAATAAAATAATGCTATGGTATAGTGGAAAGAATGAGTGTCGGTGAAACAGATGATCTAGTTCCTGGGAATGGAACGTTCCTATGCTCAATGCAGGGAGGTGAAACTGGTTAGTGACACTCAAAGGTGTGTTCCTTCTACGGGTCAAGGTGCGTCAAGCTGCAGAACTCAAAGGTATGCAAGGTTTATTTTGCAGTCGTCATGGTCAAAAGTTGGCTTAAACATGAGTCCAAGTGAAGCCGGCTCTAGGCCAAAAGGTGCAAGTGGTCAACATGCAATGTAGTAGTACAACTCAACACAAAGGAGCCTCTAGGGTATAAGGCCAGAACAAAGCGAAGAATCCAAGAGGAATGAGTCTTCAACGCATAAGTCATGGCGGGACTATAGAGAACTCTTGAGCCTACTCAAATCTGATCAACATGGGCAACAACTGTCAGTGAGGTGCTAACTACGATTCCCATGTAAAGGATGGCTCTACCATCGTGTCATGATTTAAAAAAATCAGCGAGTGAAGATGGCTTACAAACCATAACACGATGGGGTCGACCCTATGGTAGATGTATCGGCAAATGGAGGCTAGTATGCATAATGCAACGGAAAAATGGTGTCCCTAACCTATATGCCAGTGAGAAAACGATACCTGCCATGACGGGTCAGTAGTCATGGAACCGTCTCGGAACTATCGAAAAACGTCCAGAATGTCCTGAAAAGCGAACCATTCTCGACATTCCAAGCTCCCAAGTTAAAAGTCACATGAGGCCAAACAAAATAAAATTTTGAAAAAATTTTGCATTTTCAAAACCTATAAAAGAGATTTTGGACTCACCATTTTTACCATTTGAGTTTGAGAGCAAAGGTTTGGAGCAAAAGGAGCAAACTTCCCATAGCCAAATTCAACCGTTCAAATTCGTCAAAAACCTCTAGGTAACTCTTATACTTAGCTTGCAATTGATTGTGACTGGTTTTAAGATTTTTAATTTATGTTTCACCGTTGAATTTTTTGCCAAAAATTTCACTGCGGCGTATATGCGGGTTGGTAATATGAAACCAGCGTACACGCGGGCCCTATACGCGACTGTGTGCACAGGGACCCACGTATACGCCGCGAACATTTTTAACCAAAAAACTAACGGTTGAAAATCATTTTTTGCTTAGAATGTTGGTCACGTGGCGAGAAAGAGAGCATGCAGCGGTGGATAATGAAGTCATGAATGATCCTGATGCTTTGGAAGCCCTACGGGGATGCAGTTTGCTTAAATTCTTCAAACTGCCGAATATGAAAGCAAACATACGTCTGCTTGAGATGCTCATTGATTATTGGGATGTTGAGGAGGAAGCCTTTATGATTGACCAGATTCCACTCAGGATAGAAGTGGAGGATATCTATTTCATCATGGGCCTTTTCCGAAGGGGAGAGGTAGTACATTCCCGGGGCAGGACACGGAGCAATCTCACGATTGAGGACTACGTTCAGATATATTGCCCGAGACATCCCAAGAAGGTTGGGAGCAAGATTTCCATCACACACGTGGCGAGTTTATCACTGAGGATAATCCTGTTCACCATAGCTCGAGTGAACGGATCATCCTCTCTGCATCAGGCATCACGGCTAACCATGAGCATGGCAGTTGATTGTCTCACTACTATGTTCGACTGGTGTACTCCTCTTCCGGCCAGCATGAAGAGCCAACTCACTTCTAGCAAGAGCGGACAGACAAAAAACTTTGGATATGGGACTATCCTGTGTACTTTCTTTTTCGAGAAGGTTCCCGCACTCCACCCCAGGGTAGCAGTTTCCATCAGCACCCCACGAGATCCACGCATGGGCCGGTGGGCTGACCTGATGAAACATCTGGGGGGTAGGGAGGTCCCAAGAACTGCCTTTGACGATGACTTCTTCACTTGGTGGGATCAACAGATCATCGCCGTAGATGACTACCCCTATGCTGGGCTGGATTTCTAAGGAGATCCTGATCTAGCATTACCACCGAATGCAGCATGGGGCGACATTGGTAAGAATTTTTGATTTTATGATTTTTTTGGATTTTTCAAATATAATGATGCATTTTGAAAAATATTTTTGATGGGATTCAAATGACTAATATAATGATCATGTTCTAGATATTGGGCCGGTACGACCAGATGGGTTCCCACGGCATGGACAGCGCGGCCGAGGAGCCGAAGAGGTGGCTGCTGATACAGAACGAACTCTACACAACGTCCAATGAAACTTGGCAAGACTGAGCTGCCGAGTACCGATAGCTACCATAGAGGACCTTCCTGAGGATATGCAACGTCATGTGGTTTGCATGCCACATGACTGGGTTCACACTTTTCGGTGTGTGGCTAATGCGATAGTTACCTACTTAGTCGCTCATCCTGAGCCGGGGCATTAGATATGCCGAACATGATTATGGGCATTTGAGTCCCAATTTTTTATATTTTTGAACAAACCAATTAGCGATAGAATCAGCTAACCAATTATGAGATCTTGGAATGTGCAAATAATTAATATAAGTAAATGATCTTTGCAACAACCTCACCCTTAAATACTGGCGATATAAACATGGATCCCTTACCCGATAAATGTTGTTTAATTGTGACACTATCAATTGAGAATCAAGATAAACTACGAACGAGTCGATCCCATAAGAGATTGCCTTGGATAATAAATTAATAACGACAGTATACTCAACCATATTGTTTGAAGCAGGATCGATGCATACGCCTCTTGATACCATCAATTGACCTGTTGGATAATAGAGTACCCAAGCTGCGGAAGCGAGATTCTGAGTGTGCTGACTAGCACCATCGGCGAACCCAAAATAGACCAAGTCATCCATCAACACCTGCCATAGCAGACCAAAAAGTGTTGATATCAACAAAATCTCGACGATATATGTACAAATATACATAAAATACAAAGAAGCCATTGCCTAATTCCTACTTAAGCAAAGTACTTCTTGAGGTAGAGCCCGTCAGGGGGCTCCGCCAACTCGCTCCTAGGGATGTTTATAGGTACAATTATCGAACCAATCAATATACTTCCTTCGGCGAATGACTGTGTTAGAGCCAAAGGGACGGTACAAACATCGCTAGTCGGACTAGAGGACCGAGATTCGACTTCATGCACAGGGGAATAAAAGTGTGATCGACGATGTAAATCTTCCAAAGTTTGATCTACAGCCGTCATTGCTTCGAATATCGCTTCATCCGATGGAAAAACAGTATCCGAGCAATCTGATGCAGAGGTGGAACCAAGGGTCCGAACATGAGTCACATCACCATCTATCTCTTTCCCAGAGGAAGGAGTAGAATGGTTATTTGCAGAGTTATTGATAGATTCACATCTAAACTCTACTGTAGACATATGAGATTCTATTCCACCCGCCTTGTCGTCATCTGATGTGGTCACAGATGAAGCTAAGGTTCCAGGATCCGAAGAATAAGGAGTTTGAACAAAATCTCTCCGTAAAGGGTCCCTGGAGGATGAAATTGTATCTATTCCAGCTGTAGGAGGGGGAAGATTAAACGTACCCATCAATGAAGAGTACATCCCGACTCCTAGATTCTCAGTAGGCGAATGGGGGTTACCCACTAAGGGAACTGTAGAGTCAGAGCTTGCTTGAGGATCGACTGGACAATAATCCAATTGATCAACCATAACGATTTTCCCCTCATGAGGAAAGCAAATGACACGAAACAGAGTCGAAACAACGACGTCCATTTCATATACCCAGTTCCTTCCTGAGAGGAGATTGTAGTCTAGGTTAGCATCTATGACCTCTACTTCAATATTAACGACATTTCCTCCAACAAATATAGGAAAGGCAAGGATAATCCTGCATTGCCTATGAGAATGACCATCAAACGCTGTCAAGAGGGTAGGTGAAGGAACAACCGATGGTGATCCAATGGCCTTCTAGCATGACATAGACATGACACACGTGGAAGCTCCCTCATCTATAACCTTCCGAAAAATATTCGTTTTCTGGTTGGTAGACTTTATCTGGAAAGCCATGTGATGAGGAAGTCTCTTTTTGACATTATTCATATCAAAAGTGAGAGCTAAGGAATTACTTGGATCCACTGCCCCCATTGCTGATAGCAAGGCACTTCTTTGAGCAGGACATGACTCGAGAACCTCTAAAGTGGACATAGCACATGGAATCTGAGCCAGATCCTCAACATTGGAGCAATTCTAGGCTGCCCTAATATTAGTGTTGATAGTCGCGCGTTTAGCGGAACCTTTCAGTACCCGAGGTATAGTCTCGACAGAAGGTCGCTCAATATGAAGTGGGTTGTTAGTTTTAGGAACTGATTTACCCTTGGAAGTTTCACCTTCACCATAATCACGAGATCGTGTGGCCACATTAGCATGAGAACCCATCATGAAAACATTTGATGACTTGTCCCCTTCTTGGTTGCCCCCTGCAGAGGTACCAGGATTTGAACTCATGCCAGCAAGCATTTGCTGCCCTTGGGGAAAAGGGTTGGTTAACACAGCCTGAGAACTAGAATTCCCTTGCTACCCTAACAAGCGCTGAGCATATTGAATCTTGGGGCAGAGATGAGTTAAATGGTCTCCACTACATAACTTGCATGGAAACTTGACTTTCTTTCTAGACTCATTTCCACCGCCACCAGCATTATTGCCAGATTTATTTGCGTCAGCCTTCCCATCTTGGTTCTTTTTCTTACCTCGTCCTTTCTTTTTCCCATTGGAATTTTGATTTCCTTTGGGGTTATCAGATTGGATGGCATTAATCGAAGAGGTTTGGGAAGCCGAAGGGTTAGACGATGTGACTTGGTTGTTAGAAGCAGTTTGTAAAGACAACTATTGCAATTGGTTCAACAAGTTCACCGCATTTGTGTCTACCGACCCAATGATACCATCCGCGTGAGGACCTGGCTTCGACTTAGCTATGTCAACCTTAGACCCAGGAGCATCTAGCAAGTATTTTTGTAGGATCCCAGACTGAGAGTAGATCAATTCTAATTGCTAGGCCCTAAAAATGGCTTGCTCCTCAGAATAGACTCCAGACATGGAGACATCTTTGGAGATCTCGGGTTGTAAAGATTTCAAAAACCATTCAAGACGGTACTCCGGAGGGATTTCGACTTTAATGAGCCTCTTTCTCTGTCTCCATTCCTGAATATGGTCAGAAGTGTGTGTTGCCTTATCCCGACGAAAAGTGGCCAGAAGTTCAGTTCCGGCATCATAACGAAAATTGGAAATGATTTAAGAAAATATTGGCTAAGTCAGTGAAATATGTAAAGCTACCCCCTGGCAACTCTATATACCATTTGGCCACATTACCAGTCAAGGTGCATTGAAAAAGTCTCAACCTAATCGAGTCATCGATAAGGGAGTTTGATGAGCACCACAAATGGAATGTGGTTACATGGTCACCTGGGTCTTCACCGCTCTTCCCTTCGAATTTTGGAATGTCGGAAGGGAGTTTGGTTGGGACCGAAGGCCAGGCCAAATTGTACTTGATTGGATCGTTTGTTAACTTAGTTAGATCTGGCAAGTTCAAAGTTGCCAGAAACGGAAGCCTAGGAGGACCTTGGGGATTCCACCCAGACTGGGCGGAGCTCCGAAAGTTCTGAAAAGATTGGCCTGGATTTTAGAAGGCACAAGGCTGCCCGAAGTAACCAACAGAACTGGCTGAACCAAAAGGAAAACCTTGTGATCCAGCAAAATTCGGAGTTTGACCAACTCCGGCTGTAAAGCCTCCATAACTAGCAAAGTTTCTTCCTAAAGGATTATAAGGAGTTGATAACCCCTGATATGGATTCCAAGCCGAAGATAAGGGAGGAATAGTTTGAAACGAACTAACTGTGGAGTACAGCCTATTCCCTTGTTGGCCAAAAAACGGATTCCCAGTTCCCGTGCCACTAACCCTAAGGTTAGTCCAACCTTGGAAAGGATTGCTGCTTTGTCCTATAGAAGAAAAAGTCATGGATCCTATCGTCGGGTTGGAATGTGGTATATGACCACTTTCGAAAGGAAAACCCTGGAATGAAGCCGATCCACCCATCATGGACGTGGCGGCACTAAACAGAACTGATGGAATACCATGTGAATGGGTGCCAAATGGGAAGAATCCAGAACCAAAAGCATTGGTTTGGGAATTTCCACTCGTGGACGGAATGGAGGTAGACCCAACTAAAGATGTGCTAGCAAAATATCCAAACAAAGAAGTAGAGGAGATGGAAATCATTCCTCCCCCCTGTATCGATGTTGGAGTCTGCATTGTTGTAGCACTTGTAGTAGAAGCTATGCTTCCAGTAGTGGTCATCGATGGTAAGCGCGTAGCGTAACCTGGACTTGACAGTCTATGCGTCAGATTCCCAACGTATTGTAATACATCCGGATGACTAGATGGTAGGGGAGAAATTGGAGCCCCTAACGACTCTGAGAGTTCTTCTACCTCTATGTTATTCTCCGCTTGAAAGAGAACTCGAGAAAGAACTGGAGTGTTCCTCTCTTGTTCTGCAGAAGTGCCAGGCCTTGCTTGAACACTAATTCCCTCGAGAGGAGGATCAATCCCCGATGCGTCAAATGCCGTGGGACGAAACCCACCAGTAGTATTACCTCTGCGCCTTCTAGGAGAAGGCTCTAAACTTGGTGGTGAAAGACCACGAAGTCTTCAAGACCGTCTAGGTGATCGGTCAGCCACTTTCAGTTTTTTGTTAAGATCTAACTAAAGACTCAAAAAATTGAAAGCTAGGCCAACTAAGAGCACAGAGCACACACTATAAAGTCCCTAAAGATATCAGCTAGTCAAACAACTTCCAAGTATTTCCGCTCCAGGTGATTAGGACTGGACACCAAAATACAAGAAAGTGAATTAAGGGGCCTTCCGAAGATAGTTTGGGATGATGAGGGCCCAGTCCTATCAGCGAAGGTAACAGAGGAAGTTACGGTGACCTCCTAACAACAGCCTGCGCCGGTGCTGTTGAGCAATAAAAAGGTGTCTTTTGAACTCCTAATTACCTTCACATTAATTATCAACCCAGGGATGACTTTTTATTTCAAGAGTGTACTCAGTCTGAGGCGGCTATTTACTCAAGAGTAATGTTTTGCAGTATAGTGCTCAAAATCCAAAAGTAAATGAAAGCTGGAAATAAAATCTACTTACAACAAAGCACTTTAAGACTTAAATCATGCATACAAGAAAAATAAGTAATGTATCAGTCAAGGGTCCAGTAGCAATAACTCATCCCTTTGGAAACTGATGTAACCAGAAGTAATCGAGGAACAAATCATCAATCTGGGGACTAAACAACAAATGCCAATGCCCAATACAGTTTCAGATCGTTCTTCACCCCAAAGCAAAGATAATGCGAATAACAGGAAATGGAACGGTAGATAAGAAATGGAACAACAATTAAGAAATGGAATAGCAAGAAACTGAAATGTTCTTAAACTAAATCATTCACTCAAACAACCATCAATCGAGGATATAGTAGCAATAACTCATTCCTCTGGATATTGATGCAATTGAAATCAAACCGGAAGAAGACCATCAATCTGGGAACGAGGAAGCAATAACCAATGTTATCTACAGTTGACAGTCCTGCTTTAAAGCAATCAAAAGGAAATCGAAATTGAACTAAAGCTGTCATTGAAAGTAAACTAGGAAAACTCTTTAAAAGCAAACTCTTGCAATTAATCAACCAAACTAAACAGCGAAGTAAATGGACATCAAACTTATAATTAAAGGAATTAAACAAAGAATCATATTTAATAAATCTGAATAGAAAACTCTGATTAGTGGAATCGAATAACCAACAATATGAAATGAACAATGAAGCTTTACATTTGAAATGAACAGCATAACAATATAAGTTGAAAAGGATAATAATCTCTGTTATGATGGAAAAGAACAACCACGCGATTCAATCTCAACTTGTGCAATAAAACAATTCCATAAAATATTCTAACAGCACACTATAAAAACATGAAACTATAAAATAATGCAATTCAAAAGAATAGGAAATAAATCAAACCATCACACAGCAGCAATTGTAAAGATATGATACACAGCAGCAGCAGCATACTCCACCAGAGGCTAGGCCCTTAGCCGCCAGCGGATGCTGCTGGGTTACTTCAAAATGAAAAGAATGAACAACAACTCCCAAATCATGTATTAATCAACAAATTGTGGAATCATTACAACAACAAAAGCTTGAGAATTACAACATGCAACAATCCCTATCCTATCATGAATAATCCACCATCATTCTTCATCATTTTTCCATCATTTTTCATCTCCCCCAAATCATCCCCATCTCTGATCTCTGTTTTGATTTAAATAAAGAGAGATCAGAGAGCAGTTACAATAAAGATAAGTACAACATGATTTCTATTACAAAATTGGTTTGCTTCTAACCAATTGATCAACAAGAAGATATATTTCCATCCAGCTTTCAACAAGAGCAAGACGAATTTGGCTTTGCAGCTGAGATTTGGAGGACGACCGCAACAACAAATATGAGAAAATTGTGCTCAAAGAACCCTACGTTTCTCTCAGTACAATCCGAATTTGGGCAAACCGTTATTGGTTAAAGTTAATTGGGTCCGTTCTGGACAAAACCCATGTTTTGGAGTTTCCAGATTCTGCTTCATTTGCTCAAAATCTCAACCGCGAAACCGTCACTTCTTATTCCAGCGAATTTATGAGTTGGCACTTTTAATGATCAAATCTTCAATCTGGAAATTATCTTGGAGACTAAAAATGGTGAATAATGTTACAACTAATTTATTAAAACTATCATTGATAAAATCATGCATAATCATCAATTTATTAGAAATAAAGGAAAATAAATAATATTCATTCATAAGAGCATAAATCTTTATAAAATGGATTTATATAATAAATCATAACAAATGATATGATAAAGAATGGTAGAAATGGGTGGAATAAGTGTTCAAAAGTGATAATAATAATGGCATATTAACGGCCCAACACACCCCCACATTTAATATGTTGCATGTCCTCATGCAACGAAAACTGAATATATTGCATGTCCTCATGCAGCCCAAAAACAAAAACCCATGTGTTAACCAAACAATAAAAAATATGTTCATCTCAGCTCATGAAATGGATAGAACAAATGAATTCTTCCTTAATTAATGAATATTCACTTTTAGTAATCTTGATGAAGGCATAACAATTTTTACATTGACATTCAACTATATGTATATATGAAGTTGCAACAAAATGTTAGGATATTCCGACACATAGGATATAGTTAAGTTCAACTTGGTCTAGTATAGAGTTAGGTTAGAGTTAGGTAAAGTGTGTTTCTTTACCGTTGTACATTTTGTAACTTACAATCCGACGGTCACGATATGTAGTGATCCGACGGTTCACTCTCACCTCGGTATTACCAACACTTGATCCGTGGCTTGACACCCGATTGGTCCATGAGTTCTATTTAAAGCGCATGGAGGGTCATTGTTCGGGTAATCCGTGCATGAGAGAAGCTTATGTAAATTTTCATTCTTTGATTAATATATTGCCTGTAGTACCCACGTTGGGACAGGCCGTGGACTGTTTCCCTCCTTACACTTTGAGGGTTTTAACCACGTCAAAAATACTGGTGTATTGATTTGAGATCTGGTTGTGAGCAGTGTCCTTTTGGTATTCTTTCTGAGGAACTTACCCTGTAAATTCCTACATGGTATCAGAGCTATTTGAGGGCCGCGTCCGTTGGTGATCCAAATCTGAAGCCGGTAGAACTGCATGCGGCTGTCGTTTCCTAGATCTGCTATTTCTGACTGCTTTCGGGCCGAGAGGACTGCTCTGTTGCGTTCGGAGCATCTGTTCCAGTGAGGAACCCCTTTCGTTTCACGCGAAAAGGTTTCCGGTAGCCCTAGCTGCGTCATTTTTCAGATCGGGAGGTATATAGTGTTTTTTGCAGTTTACTGTTATTTTCTCTCTGCTTATTTCGGTCTCAGTTTATTTAGCCTTTTTTTTTAACCGGATCTATACCTTTCATTTCTGCGTATGCTCTTTGCCCTGCGACTCTGTGCGATCTGGGCAAATCAGAAACAGAAAGGAAGGATTTTTCTCATGCGTATGCTCTTTTCCCTGCACCTTAGTGTGATCTCGGAAAATCAGAAACATTGAGAAAAATATTTAGTTTTTCGGCTAAAGCTAACTTTGAGATTTTTTTTAAATTTCTAGTTTTTTGGCTAAAGCTAACTTCGAGCCGCAAGGTTCGTTTTTCTTTGCATATTCGTGTTGGGTTTTGTGTTTTGTGTTTTGTAGGGAAAAAGAGCTTTCTCAAGGCAAGCACGCAAACCAAGCCCCCCCCCCTCTCTCTCTCTCTCTCAAATTTTTTGTATAGATCAATTGGTTCAAAGCTATTTTAAGAGAGTAGAGGTCTTGGGTTCAAGTCTCCATTTTGTGGGGGCGGATTTTTTTCATTCCCGCACATTCGCGCACTTTGCCGGCAACGTCAACAATTTTTTTTCAAAAAGCCATAACTTCTTCATCCGGAAGCCTTTTTCAGAGCCGTTTTTTTTAAAACCGCCTATTTTTTCGAGATCTATCCATTGGAACACTTACTTTCAGCATCTTCAGCTTCAGTTTTTTTTTAAAATGGAAAGTCCATGCCAAGTCATTCTTGACAGCACTAACTACTTCCAATGGGTAGCCTACATGGAAGATTTACTTAGAAGTAAAGGTCTCTTCAGAATAGCCACAGACCAAGAGAAGAAACCAAAAGATGAAGACAAGGCGGCAAAATGGGAAAATAGACAAGATCAAGCACGTGGTTTGATAGGGATGTCTATTTCTCCTGATCTTAGATTCCACATTGCAGAACTTGAGACTCCTCATGAAGCATTAGAAAAACTTGCTAAAGTTTTTGGGATTAAAAATGAAATTAGAGCCCATCAACTTGAAAATGAGCTGCTTACTTTGGATCCTAATAATTTTTCTTGCATTGAAGATTTCTTGTCCAAATTCAAGACCCTTAGATATCTCTTGGAAGGTGTTAAAGTTAAGAAAGAAGATGGTAACCTTATTTATTCCATCCTTACTAAGTTGGGACCAGCCTACTCTGTATTTGTTTCCACTTTCCATTCTACAAGGGAAGCTTTCATTTGTCAAGGACAAGACTACAAGGCCCCTTCCTTTGACTCCTTTTGTGATTCCTTAATAAGAGAACAAGAAAAACTCTTACACCTTGGTCTTCTTAATCTTGGAAACTCTTCCACGAAAGCGTTAGCCGCCCAGCAGCAACCAAATTCAAAGAATCCTAAGAAGTCATATCCTCAAAAGAATGGTCCTAAACCACCTCAGCCTCAAAATGAAAGATCATTTCAGCAAAATGATAAGACCAATAAAAACAAATGGAAGAAGACTGATAGACATTGTAACTTTTGTAATCGAGATGGCCACTTAGAATCTAAATGCTTTAAGAAGATGGAAGCCTTGGAAGCCGCAATGAAGAAACATAACATCCATGTGGAGCCTACTTCAACTTCAACTTCCGGAATGGCACTTTCTGCATGTCATTGTCAATCATCTCAGTCTGGTTATGCATTAAATGTATCTTCTTCTTCTTCTCATTCTCATGAGTGGCTCATTGATTCTGGAGCCTCTTGTCACATGGCCAAAAACCAAGCCATGTTTTCTTCTTTAAATGATTGTAACACCAAAAATATATATATTGGTGATGATAGATCTCTTAATGTTGTAGGGACTGGAACTGTTCATCTAGACAATGGTCAGTTTAATGATGTATTATGTGTTCCAACCTTATCCTGCAACCTTCTATCTGTCTATCAGATAACTCATTCAGGTGAAGGTAAAATTGTTGAATTTTCACCTCATGATGTTGTAATCAAGGATCTAAAAGATCCTAAACAGATTCTAGCTACTGGTCTTGCTGATGATTCCAAAAGGTTGTATAAGTTTCACAACTTTGGGTCATCCAATCTTCCCTCAGTATTTGTTGCTCATAATGATGAAGTGAGCAAACTTTGGCATGAGCGATTTGGTCACTTAAACTATCGCTCCCTTCAGCATCTATGTAAAGAAAATATGGTGACAGGTCTTCCTATGGTATCTTGCAGAGATGGTGTTTGTTCCGGATGTGTACTCGGAAAACATCATCGGGACAGTTTTGACAAACGTGCCTCTTGGCACGCCTCAGCCCCTTTACAGCTTGTGCACAGTGATTTATGTGGTCCTCTTCCTGTTGCTTCATTCTCTGGCTGCAAGTACTTCTTAACTTTCATTGATGATTTCTCCAGACGCACTTGGGTATACTTCTTAAAACTCAAGAGCGAAGTATTTAACACTTTTTTGGCCTTCAAAGCCTTTGTTGAAAAACAATCTGGACATCAAATTCTTAAGCTAAGAACTGATAATGGTGGAGAATATGTTAAAAACACATTCATCAACTTTTGCACCGAAAATGGAATTCAAATGCAACATACTGTTCCATACACTCCACAACAAAATGGTGTAGCTGAAAGGAAAAATCGCACCTTAAAGGAAATGGCTAATTGTATGCTGCAATCTAAAGGACTCAGTCTTAGTTTTTGGGCCGAAGCAATTAATTGTGCAAATTATATAATCAATCGCACTCCTACTAAGGTTCTAGAGAATATCACTCCAGAAGAAGCTTGGAGTTCCATTAAACCAGATGTAAGTCACTTTCGTGTGTTTGGAAGTGAAGCATGGGCCCATATTCCAGATGAAAAGCATAAAGCTTTAGAACCTAAGAGTGAGAAATGTACTTTTGTTGGATATTCTGAAGATGTAAAAGGTTATAGACTTATTCCATTTAAGTCCAAAAATGTTATCATTAGAAGAGATGTAAAATTTGATGAAAATAAATCGGCCTGCGAGCCTAGTCCGGCGGATGTGCCACCTCTTCCTATCTCTTCTACTTTTGAAAACATTTCTTCTTCAGATGATGAAAGCGAGGATGATAATCCTCCCCCACCTTCTCAGGATCCTCAACTTCCAAGATGGGTCCGTGCTACTCGGGATGCAGCAGGTGATCTTGCCGGTGATCCTACAGATCAGCGACGTACACGTTCTCAGTTTGAAAGAGCCTCTTCTTTACTGGCTCAAGCTCCAGTAAATCATGATCCTGACACTTTTGCAGAAGCTTCAGGCCATCCACATTGGGAAGCAGCTATGAATGAAGAATATCATTCATTGATGACAAATGATACATGGGATCTTGTTCCTCTACCAAAGGGACGCAAACTTGTTAGATGTAAATGGGTTTACAGAACCAAGTATGGACCAGATGGGAAAGTTGATAAACATAAAGCTCGTCTCGTTGCTAAGGGCTTTTCACAGGTTGAAGGCATTGACTACACTGAAACCTTCTCCCCTGTTGCCAAAATGAACTCTATCCGCCTTGTTCTTTCCCTTGCTGCCTCTTTAAAATGGGAAGTCCATCAAATGGATGTTAAATCTGCCTTCTTGCATGGGGACTTGCAGGAAGAAATCTATATGGAACAACCCATTGGCTTCATACAAACAGACTCCAGCCTTGTTTGTCGACTTAAGAAATCCCTTTATGGCCTCAAGCAAGCTCCTCGGGCTTGGTATGCCAAAATGGATAGCTTTCTTTTAGAATCTGGCTTTTCTAGGTGTCATTCTGACAATACTGTCTACACCAAGAAAGTGGGCAACTCTCTTATCATCCTTGTTCTTTATGTTGATGATCTTATTCTTACTGGTAGTGATCCCAACCTTATAAACCATGTGAAGTCCAGCCTTAAAAAGAAATTTGAAATGACAGACTTAGGACACTTACACTATTTTCTCGGTCTTCAAGTCTTGCAATCCCAAGAGGGTATTTTCCTTTCCCAGTCCAAGTATGCTTGTGATATTCTTCGTCATTTTCACATGGAAGACTGTAAGCCAGCCCCTTCTCCCTTTCAGTCTGGAGTCAAACTTTCAGTCTCTTGTACTTCTCCTGAAGTTGATGCTACCTTATACCGTCAACTTGTCGGAAAACTCTTGTATTTAACCCATACTCGTCCTGATCTTTCCTTTGCTGTTGGCCTTGTTGCTCGTTTTATGCAAAACCCCCGTGAAAGTCATTGGAAAGCAGCTAAAAGAATACTTCGTTATGTTCGAGGTACAGTACAGTTTGGGATTCATTACAGTGCCAAAGCAGCTCCTCTGTTAGTTGGTTTCACTGATTCTGATTGGGCTGGTGACCCTGATGATCGGAAGTCTACTGCCGGTTATGTCTTCACTCTTGGTTCAGGACCTATTACATGGGCTTGTAAGAAACAGGCTGCCATTTCTCTTTCGTCAGCAGAAGCAGAGTATCGTGGTGCCGTGGAAGCTAGTAAGGAAGCCTTGTGGCTTCGTCAGATCCTATCAGAGTTTGGCTTTGAGCAGCAGCATCCAACCACACTTTGGTGTGATAATCAAAGTGCCATTCAGCTATGCAAAGATCCAGTCCAGCATCAGCGCAGCAAACACATTGAAATACACATGCACTTCATCAGAAAGCTCATTCATGACCATGTTCTTGAAGTGCAATATTGTCCAACAGATGATCAGGTTGCAGACATCTTCACAAAGGCTCTCACAGAGGCGAAGTTCACTAAACTTCGATATATGCTTGGAGTTCAGGAAGTTGTCACTAAGGGGGGATAGGCTCTAGTGCCTCCTTCCTTCTCCTATTGTGTCATATTTGTAAATCCTTCAATCCTATCCCAAGTTGTTCTTAAGGGGGGATGTTAGGATATTCCGACACATAGGATATAGTTAAGTTCAACTTGGTCTAGTATAGAGTTAGGTTAGAGTTAGGTAAAGTGTGTTTCTTTACCGTTGTACATTTTGTAACTTACAATCCGACGGTTCACTCTCACCTCGGTATTACCGACACTTGATCCGTGGCTTGACACCCGATTGGTCCATGAGTTCTATTTAAAGCGCATGGAGGGTCATTGTTCGGGTAATCCGTGCATGAGAGAAGCTTATGTAAATTTTCATTCTTTGATTAATATATTGCCAGTAGTACCCACGTTGGGACAGGCCGTGGACTGTTTCCCTCCTTGCACTTTGAGGGTTTTAACGACGTCAAAAATACTGGTGTATTGATTTGAGATCTGGTTGTGAGCGGTGTCCTTTTGGTATTCTTTCTGAGGAACTTACCCTGTAAATTCCTACACAAAATATGATATAAGTAACAACAAACTTCATTAACCATTTTCTCAAAAACTACAAACCAGCTTTTATTGAAATTTGGCAAGTAAATTTATAATATATGAATTCCTTATGATCCAAAAAATCATATTTTTTTGATGCACAGATCATGAGATATAAACAAAATGGCTGTAGGTGAGAGTGCATGATTTCCGAAATTTTGTGAACCAATTTATCTTGAAATTGTCTGGGTTTTTATTAATGATACGTCTGTGTTTTCCAAAAATCACAAGAATTGAGTTCATAGCTTTAAAAATATTATGGAAATCAATTTCTACACTGAAATTGTATGCCTTAAATGAGAAAGAAAATAGAAAACATCCATCATGCGTAGCAATTCAAACATCCATCATGCGTAGCAATTCCTCCCCCTCTTTGAAAAATTAGCATGCCCTCATGCGATGCTAGAAAACAAATAGAGGTGGTTGCTACTATCTGTTGAAGTCTATGCTTGGTGTAAAACAACATGGAATAAGGGAGGTGTTGAGAATGAATAAGAATAGCAATAGATGATAAAGAATATGAATGACATAATCATAAGAAAGAAACAAATGAAAGCAACACTCCCCCAAACTGAAAGATAATATGCCGTTGAAAAAGGGGAAGTGGTAAAGATGTGGAATGAAGGATGATAAATAATGCTCAAAATGGATTTCATTAAATTCTCCTAAATTCGTAATAAATCAGAAAATTATGCTATTTTACCTCAAGTTTTACCTCCAAAAAGAAAAATGTGGAATGACATATATGTACTGGCATTTGTTGAAACTGATGTAGGCAGAGTTGGCACTAAAAGTGATGCAAAAGGTGGGATCCAGGTAAGCACATCATGTCTGAAGAATTGTTCACGTTCACGAGTTGCTCGAGCCTCTTCTGTTAGTTGCAATAGTGTGGTCATGCTGCGAATAGAGTTTCCCCCCATACTTGTTGTTCTCCTGTAAACAAATCACTATTTTGCATACAATGTTCTTGAATCCATAGTGTTAGCTTTGAAGAGAAATAGATAAGATGCATGCAAAACTTTCAGTCAGAAAAACTTTTGTATACATGCAATATTAATATTTTGTCAAATCAACAAGTTATGGCAGAGTGCAGTAATCATATCGCATGCAATCCCATAATGCATACATTCCCCCCCCTCCAATTGGAAAATGAATTCCATGACCATAAAGCGTATGAGAGGGGTTATGTTGACGGCAAGGCACAGGAATGAACAATATATCAGTAAATGAAGCAGAGTACACTTATTAATGATAGGACAACGAGAGTTATGGTTATAATAAGAGCAGAGTATGTAAAGATAGTTATGAATAAGAGATAGGACACTTAGGATTGATGATAAGTTATGAAAAATATAAAAAGAACAACAATATGCCAAAAAGATGCTTTACTGATAGTATGCTAGCTGAAAATGATGCGATTGATCATAAAACAATTTCTCATGCATAAAGGTTCAAAATAGGGAAAAAACAATTAAGGAAATAACTTCTCTGATAAAAAGAAAAAATAAGAAAAGGGTATTATAGTAATAATTGACGATAAGATATAACTTCAATACCATAAGCAGAGCCTCTGCTGCCAGCAGGCATCCATAGCCTCGGCAGGGTTGCTTTTTAACCCATATGAGCCGTAATCCTCAATTTATAACTAGAGAGTTTCAGTGCTGTTCTTAAAGAAGAGACCAGTGCACTGGCGTGGTAACCAGATAACCACGCTGCCATTCACTGGGATGTAGCAGACGTGATGAGGTCGGCTCGTGATGAGAGCTCCTGTTCCAAGGATAATCTGGCTATCCAGTGGATCATAACCCTGGTGTGGTGGCCATAATGGGAATGTCACTTTGTTACAGCCTTATGAACATGGTAGGTTGGCTCGTAATGAGACCCCCTATCCTCCATCTGCGAACAAAATTTTGTTGTTATTACACATTTTTATGATAAAAAGAGGGAGGCTCAGTACTCCTTAAGAGTAGGGATGGTGAAAGAAGTTGAACATGTCAATAGAAAAAAAGTATACACATAATCTTATTTATTACAAACAGAGAAGATTATAACCAAGAAGGGTGGAACCAGCATGGTATTTAAGATGATCAATCAGTATCATGTACAACAGAAAAAAATGCAGTAAAGTAGTATATAAATAATTGTGTCCCTTTTGAAAATAAGCTATCATCAAGGAGCTGTCATGTTAAAGATCATAACATGAATGATATTAACTTTCTTCAAAAGAATCCATAATTCTTGTCTTCATAAAAATAGTGTACTTCATGCCATAAAAGGGAATCAATAAAATGTGGTTGAGATGAACTAAGAATAATTCCACAAGAGGAAGGAAGGGTTGCTCTCGAAAATACTCCCAAAGTGTTGCTCTTTTGAAGGAACAACAAAAACACTCAAAAAGTGGTGTTCCATGTAGGGAACAACAAAGGAAATGCACACAAAAAAAAGCAAAAATACACACACAAAAAAAGTGTGAAAATGCGAATGTCGTTCCTTTGGAAAAAGGAACAGCAAAAACTAAAAGTGTCGTTCCTTTAGAAAAGGAACAGCGAAAACGCAAGCGCCGTTCCTTTGGAAAAGGAACAACAAAAATGAAAAGTGTCGTTCCTTTGGAAATGGAACAGCAAAAACGCAAGTGTCGTTCCTTTGGAAAAGGAACAGCGAAAACACAAGTGTCGTTCCTTTGGAAAAGGAACATCAAAAATGAAAAGTGCAGAAGTGTTGTTCCATTTGGAAAGGAACAACAAATCGTGAAAGTGTAGAAGTGCTGTTCCATTGGAAAACGAACAACAAAACGTAAGAGTGTAGAAGTGTTGTTCCATTCGGAAAGAAACAACAAAAAGTGAAAGTGCAGAAGTGTTGTTCCATTCAGAAAGGAACAACAAAACGTGAAAGTGCATAAGTGTTGTTCCAGTCGGAAAGGAACTGCAAAACGTGAAAAAGGAACAGCAAAATGAATCGTGGAAAAGGAACGACAAAGTGAACCGTGGAAAAGGAACGACAAAATGAACCGTGGAAAAGGAACGGCAAAATGAACCGTGGGAAAAGGAATAACAAAATGAATTGCTGACCAAAAAGGTGTCGTTCCTTTGGAAAAGGAACAGTAAAACGAAATTGTTGTCCCTTTGAAAAAGAAACAGCAGAAACGACAAAAGTGCACACTAATGCTGTCCCTTCAGAAAAGGAACATCAAAATGCACAAGCATGAAATGCAAGCACGCAAAGAATAAATTAGTTGTTCACTGTATTGATGCTGAGGATGGGTCACAGTTTGAATGAAGCAACACCTGAAACAAAAAATATAAGAGAAATTAGAAAAGAAACAACATTTTATTTAAAAACAATATGTAAATAAATTAAGTTACAACAACTATGATATTATGTAAAAAAATGATCTTTTTGAAAAATGTTTTGGCAGCAATGACAAGACATGAATCTTCAAATCGAAATCAATTCTTCATTTCTTCTATTATGAATCCGTTGGGTAATGACTTGGATGAAATTCCTTTGTTTCATTAAAATTTCTTTCAAAATTCACTCGTCCATAAATTGACCTTCTTTATTTTCCCAAGACCTGCAAAAAACGAGTGTCTACCTGCAATAAAACATCAAATCATGGAGAAAGAGAGGTGATCGGGCTCCCCTAATCCAAGAATTATGCAAAAAACTAACAATTAGTTACTCTATATAACAAATGCACAGAGAAAATATCAAAGTAAAATTTATTTGTCACCTGCAGGAGAGCAATGGTCGACCATACTAATCAGTGGTGTTTTAATCATAACTTCTTTGTTTTTTGTCCAAATTGAGTGATTCCAAAGCGAAATGAGAGCTAATTCAAAGGCGTATCTCCAATAGAAACAGGTTTTAAAAATTCAATGATATGATATGTCAATTTTAGTTAGAACAACCTACATAACAGAGTCATTTTCGATTACCCAGCTCAGACCAACAGTTAATGTTTTAAGCATAGGTTTTTCGTTTGATGTCGGATTCGAATGATTTAAATTAGAAATGAAAGTATATTCATTTATTTATCTCCAATAGAAACAGGTTTTGAAGACAAGAAGAATTGATAGGTCAAATACTTTAAGGAACAACTGGAAAGACAAAGTTTTAAGAGTGCTGATTTACGATAGACAGTCAGTATTTTGATCATAACTTCCCCATACGATATCAAAAATGAGTGATTCCAATTGAATTGTAAACTAGATTCATAGGGAAATCTACCATAGTAACAGGTTTTAAAAATTCAAACATAAATGCCTCCAAAAACTGACTATCCCAACTCTGTTCCTGAGCTGCCCACTAGACACCCTGTCAATGTTTTCTTTCTAACTTTTTCGTTTCAAATCCAAATTGAGTGGTTCAAATTGGGTTAGAAAGTAGAAATCAAGGGCTACCTAGAGTAGAAACAGGTTTTTAAAATATTCACTTTTGGTCCCTCAAAACATGACTGTCCTGACTGTTTTTCCAGAAATCTCATCAAGCCCGCAAGCCAAAAAAATGATATTCAACCATTTTTTCATATTGATGATAAAGATGAATATAAGTATTTGTAGAATTGTTATTTCTATTATAAATCATCTACATACACAAATGAATTGAAACATTTATCATCGATGTTGATTTCAATAGCGTGTTGCAACAAAAGAAACAACTAGTTTTACAAAAAAAAACAAAATGCATTTATTTATTCCCTTATTTATTTTATTTTCTACACTAACCTATTTTGATTTGAAAAATGAATATGACTACGTATATGAGTACTTCCAGTGGAACCATTCTCGAAATAAGGCTTCATGTATGCACATACCCAAATTTGAAAAATGCATATTAATGAATATTAGGGTATGAGAAGCCAACTTCCCTTGAAAAGATGTTGTCAAAAATTGTTGAAGTATGGAGTGATGTTGCAAACAAGTGATGGAGTGAAACCAATCTTCAATATATATTTTACTTTCTTGATTTCCCATAGCCATCATACCATGAAGTTCTTGGGCTTTTAAAATGACTTGTTGATGCATACTAAAAGAAACTTCATTTTTCCCATAACTTCTACAATTTTTGAATTTGAAACATTCTGAATCTCATTGTAAATTTTCTCTAATGGTGCATGTGAGATAGAATGGGTGGGAAGGGTGGGTAAATTTGGCAGTTCAACACTGTAAGCATGTTGTACTGGTTTATTATGGTGAGGGTGTGGAATTAGTTGAGCAGGAAAATGTGTAAGGAATGGAGCATTGTGATGATGTGGTTGATTGGGTTGAGTGGATGAATTTGGTATGCAAGTAGGATGTTGTGGAAGAGCTGGTGAAAAATATGGAGAATATGTTTGTGCTACAAGATGAGGGAGAATATTCATGACATCATAAGATGAACCATGCCCAACTTGTAAACAAGATTGGTGGTTATATTGAAATTGACATGGCTGCCCTAACACATTAGTATTCCATAATGGATTATGCAAGTAAGAGAATGAAGAGGAAGTGTTTTGAACCATACCTGTAGGCCATGATTTCCATGCTTTTGACTTTGTTGCATCTTCCTCATCTCTTTGATATGCTACTTCCATCCTAGATAAGGAAGAACAACTATCTATGGACTGCTCGTTTCGGTCATGAGTGGAAAGCAGTTCATCAAATTCTTGATTTTTCTGAACTTGCAAAGCATCCAATTTTGAACTTAGAGAGCTAATAAAATCAACTTTAAAATTTTCAAATAAAGTATCGATTTCAGCTCTTATGTCTCCTATTCTTGTAGCAGATTTGGAAAAGAAAGAACAAACATCTCTAAAATTCTTACCAGCCTTGGAGATTCCTCTTGAATACCTTATGCACAATTCACAAACATCATCATATGATAACTGAAAAACATCACCTTTTCCTATCAGATTTAAGAGTTCTAAAAATTCGTCTTTGATTCCTTTAAGAAGGAGTGTTTTTAAGATCTCTTTTTCCAAATGCTTATGCTTTGATTTTTGAAGGTTATAATGAAATCGATCTACATAATCCTCCAAAATTTCATCTTCCCCTTGTATCATACCGAAAATATCTTCATTGGATTTGCAATAGTCTTGGTACTTCTTCAAGAATATGTTCTTCATGTCCTCCCATGTTTGGATGCAATTCCCACCTAGGCTCATGAACCATCGAAGAGTTGCTCCTTTTAGAGTAAGAGGAAACACTTTCAATCTTTGATCATTAGTACAATAATCATATCCTCTACAAAGTATTTCGAACTCAAATAAGAATGTATCTGGATCTTCATTTGTCAAGCCATGAAAATTTGGGAGAGACAATGGGGGAATTATGTGCATTTGTGTCACTCCTCCTAGACATTTGATAGGAAATTCAAAAGTAAAAATGTGATCCATTTCTTACCATAATAGAAGTTGTTCTTCATGTGTTTCTTCGAGGCCCCTTCTTCAAATGTTCCTGTCAATCGGTTAGTGAAATGGGTGGTGCTTACATCACCACTTGAGAGAAATCATGAGATTTATTTTTCAAAATTTCTATTTTTTTCTTTTAATTCATTCACACAAAAATTCAAACATCTATTTCTACCCAACAAAGCAACAGCAAATCTGTTAGGAAAGCGGACAGTGGAGCAGGCTTTTACATGCTCCGCACGCAAGTTCTTACCTTCCGTTTTTAAGATCCAACTCTTCCCTAGCAGGCACTCATCAGATTCACACTACTTTTTAGAAATGGCTACACTCTCCCTGGCAACGGCGCAAAAATGTTGAGCGATAAAAAGGTGTCTTTTGAACTCCTAATTACCTTCACATTAATTATCAACCCAGGGACGGCTTTTTATTTCAAGAGTGTACTCAGTCTGAGGCGGCTATTTACTCAAGAGTAATGTTTTACAATATAGTGCTCAAAATCCAAAAGTAAATGAAAGCTGGAAATAAAATCTACTTACAACAAAGCACTTTAATACATAAATCATGCATTCAGGAAAAATAAGCAATGTATCAGTCAAGGGTCCAGTAGCAATAACTCATCCCTTTGGAAACTAATGTAACCAGAAGTAATCTAGGAACAGATCATCAATCTGGGGACTAAACAACAAAAGCCAATGCCCACTACAGTTTCAGATCGTCTTCACACCAAAGCAAAGATAATGCGAATAACAGGAAATGGAACGGTAGATAAGAAATGGAACAACAATTAAGAAATGGAATAGCAAGAAACTGAAATGTTATTAAACTAAATCATTCACTCAAACAACCATCAATCGAGGATATAGTAGCAATAACTCATTCCTCTGGATATTTATGCAATTGAAATCAAACCGGAAGAAGACAATCAATCTGGGAACGAGGAAGCAATAACCAATGTTCTCTACAGTTGACAGTCTTGCTTTAAAGCAATCAAAAGGAAATCAAAATTGAACTAAAGCTGTCATTGAAAGTAAACTAGGAAAAGTCTTTAAAAGCAAACTCTTGCAATTAATCAACCAAACTAAACAGCGAAGTAAATGGACAGAAAACTTATAATTAAAGGAATTAAACAACGAATCATATTTAATAAATATGAATAGCAAACTCTGATTAGTGGAATCGAATAACCAACAATCTGAAATGAACAGCGAAGCTTTACATTTGAAATGAACAACATAACAATATAAGTTGAAAAGGATAATAATATCTGTTATGATGGAAAAGAACAGCCACACGATTCAATCTCAACTTGTGCAATAAAACAATTCCATAAAATATTCTAACAGCACACTATAAAAACATGAAACTGTAAAATAATGCAATTCAAAAGAATAGGAAATAAATCAAACCATCACACAACAGCAATTGTAAAGATATGATACACAGCAGCAGCAGCATAATCCACCAGAGGCTGGGCCCTTAGCCGCCAGCAGATGCTGCTGGGTTACTTCAGAATGAAAAGAATGAACAGCAACTCCCAAATCATGTATTAATCAACAAATTGTGGAATCATTACAACAGCAAAAGCTTGAGAATTACAGCATGCAACAATCCCTATCCTATCATGAATAATCCACCATCATTCTTCATCATTTTTCCATCATTTTTCATCTCCCCCAAATCATCCCCATCTCTGATCTTTGTTCTGATTTAAATAAAGAGAGATCAAGGAGAAGTTACAATAAAGATAAGTACAACATGATTTCTATAACAAAATTGGTTTGCTTCTAACTAATTGATCAACAAGAAGATATATCTCCATCCAGATTTCAACAAGAGCAAGACGAATTTGGCTTTGCAGCTGAGATTTGGAGGACGACCGCAACAACAAATCTAAGAAAATTGTGCTTAAAGAACCCTATGTTTCTCTCAGTACAAGCCGAATTTGGGCAAACCGTTCTTTAGTAAAGTTAATTGGGTCCGTTCTGGACAAAACCCATGTTCTGGATTTTCTAGATTCTGCTTCATTTGCTCAGAATCGCAACCGCAAAACCATCACTTCTTATTCCAGCGAATTTATGAGTTGGCACTTTTAATGATCAAATCTTCAATCTGGAAATTATCTTGGAGGCTAAAAATAGTGAATAATGTTACAACTTATTTATTAAAAATATCATTGATAAAATCATGCATAATCATCAATTTATTAGAAATAAAGGAGAATAAATAATATTCATTTATAAGAGAATAAATCTTTATAAAATGGATTTATATAATAAATCATAATAAATGATATGATAAAGAATGGTAGAAATGGGTGGAATAAGTGTTCAAAAGTGATAATAATAATGGCATATTAACGGCCCAACAGGTGCTAGCCCCCAAGCTTCTCAAGGGTGCCCTCCAGTAGTACTGTTGAGAGTGATGCAACGTCGACCTCAGGTGCCACGGGATTCCCCTCTGCAGCCACCTATGTAGATCCCTAGGAGTAGCAACTATGGATACCAACTCGTCGCAGAAGCCAGGCGGAACAGTCGTGAGGTAAGTTCGAACAAGTAGGAGAGGGGGTATCTCTCTTCGCTGTCTTCACAGACCCTCGTGCTTAACTCCCATATCTGGAGCTTTCCTGGTCTTCCTAACACTATTGGATTTTCACTCGCTATTCCGACTCTTACGTTTGACGTTTAAATGGCCTTGGAGAGTTAACTCTCCACTCGCCTAATCCAAGGCCCTAAAATCCTAAAACTTGTTGGTGTATCTAACTTAAAAAAAACGTTTTAGTGAATTCTAATTAGCGCTTGATTTTAAAATAGGCTGTTCTTTAAGTCACGAGATAATGGAAGTGAAACTAGTGGTGTTTTTGACGCAAAAGAAATTAATAAAAACCTAACTACATGCACATGCACTTGTTTTCGTTTTTCGATGAAAAGCAATTTCTACAGCGTTCAGAGGAACCTCTAATAAAACAAAATTTTCTTTTCTTTTCGTTAATTCATGCTTCACACTCACAAAAGTTAACAAAGCTATGTATGCCTAAAAGATATGCAAATCTATGCTAATGCAACAAATATATGCTGATGCAATATTCAAAACTACTCTGAAAACAAGAAATGAAAGTTGCTTGCTTATCAATTTTTATTTTGCCACTTAAAATGTCTAGATGGAATATGAGATGCTACCATTCATTTCGTCTAAACACTAAAAACAAGTTTCAAGACAAACATAAAGCACTTTCATTCACTAAAAGGAAACCAAATGAAAACAAAGTTCAAGAAAGCAAAACGAAGTTTTTTCAAAAAGTTTTCTTCAAAAGCGACAACAAAAGAGTCTTTTAAAAAATGCTCTCAACAAGACTGAAACTTTGTGATTGAAGAATAGGAAACAAACACTTTTGCAAGTTGACACGACCCAATGGATGAAAACTCAACAAAAAGAAATGTGTTTAAAGATGTTCTTAACAATCAAAAGCAGCGATGAAAGCTTCGGCAACAAAGACCAAAAAGATAAAAAAGACGAATTTCAAGAAAGTATCAATCAAAAACTTTCATGAAACAAAGAAGTGGATGGTCACAAAAAGCGGTTTTGTCAAGCAAAAAAAAAGTCACCAAAAGCAAGATTAACACAAAGATTGAGATCAATCTTCCTGCCCTGATGAATCAAAGCAGCCAAGATTCCCAGCAAGAAATCTTGTGTGCTTTAGCAAAAAACGATGACGCTTGCAACAAAAAAAACAAGACCAATACTTCTTACAATCAGAGAGAATTTGGAACAAGATGCTTGCTGTAAAATTAACAACTGATACTGGAAAGTGATTGTTTCAGGCTGAATCAAACTACCAGACAGACCTTAAGAGACAAAAAGATTTAAAAATATTGAAAATTGCAAGATATGCGCGACTGTACTGATGTACAGATTGCGTGTATACACGACTGTAACTAAGGAAACCTGCGTATATGCGGGTTTATTTAAGGAAACATGCGTATATACGCCTCTGTAAACAAGAAAACAACGTATATAAAAGGTTTCAAGAAAAATAAAAAACAAACTGAAGAAACTGGCAAAACTTAGAATTCAAGAACAGACCACACAACAACAGCAAGCAAACAAGCAGCTGAGCCCTGATTGGCTTGAAAACACCCAAACTAGGAACAACAAGAATGTTGTCCCCAGCGGAGTCGCCAATTCTGTTGAGGGAAATGTTCCCCTAGGGCTTTTGGGTTGAAACCCTAGTAGGCTGAAAGTTGTCTATACAGAGAAACACACATTTACACAGCCATTATGCTATTATAAACAAATTCTATGACAAGGGGGCGTACCTTAGGTCCTACGTTTGAGAAGGTCCTTTAGGGTCCAAACCCTTCTTCAAGTTCCTCTTGCTCCTTTGTCTTGCAAAACAACCAATTCCGGAGAACACAACATTATATGGACAAAACCTTATAAAGAAACCATCTTTATGTTATAAATAAAGGTAGTTAGTTATGAAATATAAACAACCATTCACATATGAATTCTAACATGAATATCATAAACATAAAGAAGATTTATATCAGGAACCAAGACATGTGTTTCTTTTATTATAGACAAATAAAGTACAGAAAAGGAATAATTTCACCTGAGTCACCTTTCGTAGGCTCCAAGCAAAGCTTCCTTCTGGATTCGTCCAGCCTCAAGCCTTTAACAAAATCCTTCCATGACTTACTCCAAGATGTCACAAGTAGTGGATGAACATCAACACACAAGGAAACAAGGGTTTCCTGTACAAATGGCGGAAGTGCAGAAGGCACAAGGGTCTTCAAACCTGGTCAGGGGAAAAATCTCAGCATAATAACCTTTCTCTCTCTTCTCTCCCTTAGGCCTTCCCATTGAGGTCTTTTTATACCTCTCCCAAAGTAGTTTTTTAGTTGGGAGTTGGTTGGGAACAGTTGGGCCACGGGCACTAACAGGTGATCAGCAAGTAAAACCTGCGACCTCCGCCTGAAATTAAGGAGTTTTATATTTTTTAAAGTGTTTTAATACATATACGCGGGTTGGGTATATGCCTACCCGCGTATACACGCGTTAAACTCAGGGCAATGTCGCGTATAAGGGATAAAACACTGTTTTTTAAATTTTAGGACCATGTCTGGAAGGAGGGGTTGCCCTAGGCCATGAGTGTAGCATCACAAACCATAAGAGTGACATTTGGAGCTATAACATGGATCCAACTATGATCTACTATGATAATCAGAGTTGCATCAAGCTCTCTGAAAATCCTAGTTTTCCCGATCGATTCAAGCATATAGATATATGACATCACCATTTACAATATTTTGTGCAAAGGTGGATAATGTTGTTGTAGTACATTATGATAGAGGAAGAATATGCTGACATTTTGACAAAGGCCTTGTCAAGAGGGAAGTTCAAGTTCCATAGGTGCAGGATAGGGGTGGTTGATAATCCCTTTCTTACCGAGAGTGAGTGTTGAAAAGTAGTGAGAAATTCTCAAATTGATTTTTCCTTGATTAAATTGAGAAAATTCAAATTTCCATATCAATAGACAACTTGGATGATGTTAACTTGTGTGACATGGCTTGTTTCACCCATTTTACTCATTAAATTCGAGTTGGAGGAGCTGGAGTTCAGTTCTACATGTGTTATTTTTAATTTGTAGCAATGAAGGTCATTTATCTCAGTTTGCTTTTAGTTAAACTAGTCCCAACATTTCGAGGAACTAATTGAAGGTCAGTTAAGAAGTGGGACTTCTTTCAAACTGAGTGATAATCTAGTTAACTGATCAATCATCCCAAAATAGCTAGTGCATGTAGAGAATTTGAGTTACCCAGTTGAGGTGAAGATTCGAAGGTAGTGTAACACCAGTTGTAGACTAGCCTTGTACATGTGTTTCATGCATTCAGATGATCATCCTAAGGAATTCTATAGTTCAATTAGAGTAATTTCCTAAATAATATGGGCTAATTCCTCAAGGAATAGTGCAAGGAAATAGGAGCCTAAGCCGAGGAAAAATTTGACTAAGTTTGGGTCAAAGGGCTTCAGTGAACATAGAGATAGGTTGTGCATTTGCAAGGTGAGCTCAATTGAGAAATGAAATTGCAATACATCTCTATTCATTTGACTAATGCAAGAAAACGTTGAGGTTTTTAGCATATTTCTTTCCCCATATAAAAATACTTGTTGCATGTGTGTTATTTCTTCTTGCATGTCTAATATTTTTGTTCTAAATTGTGAATTAATTTTGAGAAGTAGAGTAGGTTTGTGTCTTGTGATTTTGATTAAAATTTCATGAGTAGTTGTAAATCTACAACCTAGTTTCGATATAGAAATATCTCACCATTGACTATAGTTGTGGTGGACCTAATTCATGTCCTGCACCACATGAGGTTTTGATTACCGGCCACGAAATCTCATAGAAGATTCATTCAATATATTTTTCTATAATGAACTAACTCCTTCCCTATTCAACATATCAACTCTATGATTGATTTTTCTCCTACATTTACCAATCATTCCAAGATCCATTCATATGGTGCAATGATGTGTATCCCTAATAAATCATAGGAATAAATTATACAAATAAACATTTTTTAAATAGACATCAATATGCAGGTTTGATGAAAAGTATGTAGCTAGGGTTTTTGACCAATTTTTTAATTCACAAACGCATCATCACTAATGTGGAAGAACCCATATACTAGATAATTTCTTACTTGTGAAGTGTAAGGATGAGCTAGGGTTCTTCTAGTCTTCTACTGTCTAATAGTAGTGATGTCACAGTATCCTTTTTGGTAGTCCACCCCTCCTTTATGCCTCATGGAAGAGTATGTCATGGATACATGAAGGATAACTTGGTGAATGGTAGATATGGGTGGATTCTCAAGACTTTTAGATTACCAAGAAACCAATTTTTTCCACATCTCTTACATTGGATTTGGGTTAATGAGACATAAAGGAGGGCAAAAAGAGTATGGTCTTAATGAATTTGTTTCCACTCTTAGTAATGCATACCACTGATGTGACACCACTAGCCTCTACATCTTGATCTATAGGGATCTTCGTTCACATGCACATAACTTTAGACTAGTCATTTTGGGATGCTAGATGAATGAAGCTAAGTGCATGAATTCTATAGTGATAGATGGGAAATTAATCCCATATCCTAGGCTCAATTCCATCTATAACCCAATATAAGATGAATTCCTTCTCAATATTATGGTGGGATGTTTAGGCTCAAGCTCCATGAAAGGTGATTCTCAAGGTGGTCAAGGACTCAACTTCATTAGAGAATTTCTTATAGGTGACCTAATGAGATAAATTTCTCACCATGCTGCCAACTCTTTAATTGGAATAATAGTGTCCAAGGGGGGGCAAGGATTCAAAGAAAGAAAATAAAATAAAGTGTATCAAGTGTAAGGTTGATGTAATAAACATGCCACCTGGAGATAGTGTAAGGCTCCATTAAATCATATATTTTGAAAAATCCTCACTAGTCAAGGTTCCTTAGCCTTAAATTTGGAGTGGAATCTCTCAAAGATTTGATAGAGGTGAACATTAGTGTTCTTGTGGGATACATATAATGAATCCTAATTCTTGAAAGAGGATGGATTTCTTAGTGATGGACACCCAAATTGGAATATTTTCAACATACATTCATCACCTTTTTTATATATGTTTTCCCATCCACATACCACAATATATATCTATATCTATATATATATATATATATATATATATATATATATATATATATATATATATATATATATATATATATATATATATATATATATATATATATATATATATATATATATATATATCTATATATATATATATATATATATATATATATATATACCATTTTGTTCACAAAAATGCATTTTTGAATAAGGTACAATATTTATCGAATGTCACTTTTAGTGTTCATTCTTATGCATTAAGAAAATAATCCACCTGTTATGATAACTAATAAGGAGAGGATGATAAATAATATAAACATGATGATAACAAGTACCCTAGAGCCATTAACGAAGGATTGAAGAGTTCAGTGTTGTAACTCTATTGTGTTAATAAACACCTCTATGTTGTTGCTACACCATTAGTTCACCTCCTAGATATCAATGTTGCAAATCTATTACATTGCTACAACACCCTCATGTTGTTGCAATACCATTGTTGATGTTACAACGCCTTATCCTGCAACATTATTGGAGCAATGATGTTGCAACGCATCCTGAATAATGTTGTTTAAACTCATTGGCACATTGGCTATTGGAAGAAAACATTACAAACATTTATCCACAATGTTGCAACTTCACATACAACTATAACATATTACCATGGGTGCACAACCAAATACACTATTTTCAATCATAGTTACCTGTGAGAAAATTGAACACTTGCTTCCCAGTGAAGGAAAGGAAAAAAGAAGTCAGTTCATCCAACATGGAACAATTGAATATGCTTGTTTTTAACTCAATTTACTACCTATTGTGTTGGCTTAGTGAGTGAACAATTCCATATTTTTGCAATTTTGTTGTAATGAAGAGGGAATAGCTCAAGAATATAATATTATTATGTCTATCCCCTAATTCCTTGATTAAATTGAGAGACCAAGATATTGTTATTGAAATTATACTTTGATTGCAGTTAATACAAAAAGTTTGTTATTCTTATTTCATTCATGCTTTATAAGTGAAATGTGTTGATAAGATAAGCATGCTACTACAAGTCTAATCAGTTCCTTGCCTATAGAGGTGGGGACCCCTCCTTAGTCAAGTGTTGCCTATATTTTATCTAGGTTAATTTATAATTTCAATTACAATTTTGTTAATCTCGTTATTTTCCTTGTTTCCTAATCACTCTTACCATTGTAGGTTATTAGGTATTATATTTGGTTTGTTGCAACTCACTAGAATTGAATCTATTTCCAATTAACAATTCTTCCACAAGTTGTTATATTATTTATTTTGTTTCTTAAAATTGTGTGTTTTGATCAACTTAAGCATATATTCATTCTATTTTTCATATTCTTGATTCATCCTATTGTGTATATCTCTTGTATTGCAGTATTTTATCAATGAATGAGAATTTCATTTGCAGAGTGATTTATTTCTCGCCTATGCATTTACTTTCCAAAGTAGTGATTTAGTTAATGTCTATGTGATCATTTTTCAACAAAGAGTGATTTACCTTTCTGTAAAATTGTTTTAGTTAGCATTTTAATTCTTGTAAGTGTGATATTTAAATTTATGCAATTGTCGAAATGTGATATTGCAATTCTTGGAAGTGCGAAATTTCAATTTCTATAAGTGTTAGTGTGATATTTCAATTTATGTAGGTATTGTCCCTTCAATTCCTACAAATAACATTAACATTCAACTATGCCATATTTAATTAGCACTACAACTACATTGGCACTTAACATATTGCATTAGCATATGTGGTGCATGATGGTTCGCAAGTTCCTTATGAACACCAGAATGATAACTAAATGCATAGCTTCTCAATTATTCACTAAGTATCTAGGAGTTAATTGAAATCCCTGTCATTTTTGCACGATTTTCAGGGAATTGTCAATAATGCAATAGTTGTTTGTTGCTTGATTTGTTCACTTACTATATTTTTCTAAAGGAGATTGATGTGATATGTCCTATTCAATTTTTTCTTTAGGTCAAGTTTTTTAGAAAGTTTTCCTCTTTAATTTCTCATGCATATGACTATAGATCAACAAGATAGATTTGTTAACTCCACTAAAAACACTCCATAATAATAATAGTGCAGGACAAGCACAAGAGGTGAAATGACACACTCAACCTCACTTCTTGACTCTTAGTCTGGTTCTCTTGGAAAAAGGAAGCTTGAATCTTTCACTTAGGGTCCTGAGACCATAGTAGCACCATCCCTACCTGAACAAAGGTCTTGTTCCTTTAAACGAACCAAACAAGTATCTTCATTTTGAAGAAATGTTCTTTCATTATTCTCCCAATGATCCTTTAGAGGAAAAGAACAACTTTTATGAGAAGATGGCACATGAAATACCTATTGAGGAAGAGGATTATTCCTTTGGATTCCCCATTCAAGATTTAGATGAGGAAACTAAAATGAAAAACATTTTTCATTCATCCTTGCCAACATTCATGGTTTATCCAAAGAATATTTGAAAAACTTTTTCTTCAAGTTTGATGTCATTTGTAGAAGTTAATACTATGTATTAGATAACCAAAAATTAAAATTATTTCTTGCTACACTCAATAGTTCTACATTATGCTAGTTCATGGACCTTGGAAGAGATAACATCAACACTCGGTTAGAAATGAATAAAAATCTCTTAGACAATTACGAAGATTATTTCAATGAAAAGGAAGAAAGGGAGGAGTTCTTCTTAATGACTCGAAATGAAGATGAAGGCCTAGAATACTATGTTGAATGATTAAACTACAATATTCAATAGGCAAGACAAGGATATTTGGCTCCAGACACACTACATTTCTTGTTGTTACGTGGAATCCATGATTATTGTATCGAAATCCTAAAATTGATGGGTGGAGATGTATTCCAATAGTATTATGTTGATATTTTTGACTTATGCCAAAGATATTTCCATGGAACATCAAATATTTTTGGATGATCAAGAGACCTAATAGAAAAATTCATTCAAACTGCAAGAAATGAAGTCAATTGAGAAAAAATTAGGAACATTTTACAAGAATCCAAAACTAATATACTTAGCTCGTTAAGCTCTCGTTTGGACACTTTACAAATGAGAAAGAAGGAAGGAAGGGGCAGACTTAGCTTTGGTAATATTTTGTCCAATGTGTAGGAGAAAGCACCCATTGAAAGAGTTCCCATTGGATCACATTGAGGCTTGTGCAATATATAATGAGGATCATGCAAAAAGAAAATTTACATGTTTTCTTGGACTAAACGTTGTATAATAGGAGGCTAATGAATCGTGATATTAATTGTCTTTTTTCTCCCAAAAATATTTATGGTAGTGTTGAATTTGTGAGGCCTGACCCGGGTTCTGCATTGGTTAACCAAAAAAATCCCTACAGTACTGACCCTTTGGGCATCAACTCACGGAGCACGAACCAAAGTCTCACCCGAAGTAGTATGGGGGGATGCTAGAACCAAGTTTTTGTGCCCTGAGATGGTCGTGATGTCGGTTTATACCCTCTGTTACTACTTTCATGTAGGTCACTAAGATTTAGGACTTTGTCAGTCTACCCTTTATTCCAGCCTTCAATACCTCCACGAAGGTGTATGATTCACCTTCACGCTGCCTTAACCCGCTATCCAGGCACTTCCGCACTGCTATGACAATGTATTGTGTAGGTTCCCAAATTATCTTAAGTGGTTTACTTATCTTACTAATCGGCCACAATTAGCACCATGTAAACTAATATCCTTACTTGTGTTTAATTAACCAATACAATTGCATACATTCACGCATCACATGAACATTGTAAATTAAACCGAAATCAAAATATAACCTGATGCATTAACAATAAATAAATACATAGAATTTGCAGAATACTTCTCTTTATTGATATCTCAAATTAATACAGACTCTATCCACCCTATGCACACAGTTGTAGTGGTCCGTGCACTTAGCTACGGACCTCTAGCCTAGGCCTTTGTGCACTTAGCTGCAGAGCCTCTACCTATGCTAAGACCCAAGAACACTTTTACTCCAATGCTTAACTCCTTACTTCATTATTTTCTCTTTTCTAAAGAGTACTTAGAGCTTACTTACTTAGCTATTTTTTTTATGAGTGTTTATGACTCTTGACACCTTCGTGCTCTGTGACCACAAAATGTAGAGACTTTACAACTTTATTACAAAAGTGTCCCAAAACATGGGCTTTTAGCCCTAAAACTGTCCTTGGGGGAACCCGTTCCCAACAAAACCCCAACACAAACATGGTGACCTGTCCTCAACTCACTCTGCGGGCACGGAGGTCTTGACGTGAAGACCTCCCAGCTCGACTTGTATGATGGCAACCTCAACAGTGCACTGTGCGGCCACCTACTTCACTTCTTCAACCAACTGCTCAGTCACTGGTCCTGAACTGTCATCCTGAAGCTTCTGCTGAGTTTCTTGTAGATTAGAAAGCTTGCCTTCAATAGAGTTTGTGACCGAATAAGCCTCATCCAACCAAGGCTTCAAGTGCATCTTCAGCACTACCTATTTGTGTTGCATTGCATTTACCTGTTCTTTCAATGTTTTGGCCTCCTGCAGCTTTTCCAGTCTCTGCGTGAGAGAGATGGTGTGCGTTGTACCTTTTACTTCTTCATAGCGCTGCTGCAGTTCTCACACCTCTGTATCCAGCTGTTGTACATTAGGGTACTTCTGTAGGCTTATAATGACCTCAAACGATTGTTCAAACAGCCGTGTGCATTCTGCTACTGCACTGTCTACCGCCGCTATCGCCTCTGTGACAGTGGTTACACGTTGCTCCTTTACTTATAGTGGAGTTGAAGGTTGGCCCTTCAACTGTAAATCTTCAATTTGTAGGTTCAACACCAGTTGAACCTTAGCCAACTCCGTTCGAGCATCGTGCACCCCTAAAGCAAGCTTGCGAACACGCACCTCGACTAGTTCTCCCTCGGGAATGGCTAACTTTGGGACCATTTGGCATGCCTCCTCCACGACCTAAACTATGCACTCATTGTGGTTAGTTACTTTGGTCATGAAGGTGATGTCAGAGTCTCGTTGTAGGGCCAGATGCACATTATTGATCTGTTGTTCACTGATTACCTGCACATCATGGTGTTCGCAAGCCCTCATCCCATCGATCACTCCATCCTGCAATAGGTGGATCAGCTCGCCAGAGAGCGCTGCCAAGTTCAACCCACTCCCTTGAGGGCACTGACAGTGGGCCTATCAGCTTCATTTTCTCTAGTCAGTGCTCCATCCGTCAGCACTATCGCTCGGGATACATTCACACGCAGCATCTCGGCAACTTCCAAAGTGCCAATAGTGAGGCTGGTGGACACCGTGCCAGCCAGTGATGCATGGGTCTGCAACTCCTGCAGACCCATCTAGATGGTCCCCAATATTTACTGTTGCTACTGGTCAAACTGTTGTAGTTCCTCTGCGATGACATCCCGCATCGTGTCTCCAATGTCATGCAAATCTCCCTCTGTGACGGTGATTGGGTCCAGCGACGCCTTACTGGCCTTGGATTTCTTCCTCGACCCCACGTTTTCTTTTTCCCTTGGATGCTTTATGTGGTCTAACATCGTCTGTAGGTCCATGCCATGTTGCTTTGTTTTCTCGTCCATTTCTTCCTCTATTTTGGGCGAAGGCAACCTTGCACATTTGTCAGAGCCACGCTCTGTTTTGCCTGTCTGCTTCTCTTTCTGGTGGGCGGCATCGCACTTTGCCTAGGCCTTGTCAGTAGCCTCCTTCTTCCCTTTCTCAGCTAGTTGCACCATCTTGAGCTTGGCCTCCTCCTTTTTGCACTGCATGGAGGTCTTGCTTGACCCCGCCGCCAAGTCTGAGGTAGTGTGCCATTTTGCCAGCTAGCAATCAAGAATTGCATCAATCACATCGTCCATTGCCAAGTAAGGCAAGTCATACCATGTTTGGTCAGGTTCCTTCTGAGCCCTGACCGATGTGTGGTGAAAGTCTGCCTTGAACTTTGCGTACTCCTACAGTTTAGTAAACACAGTTGGCGATGATTATGGTTTGCGACTGATAGCCATGCGAATGTTCATTTCCATCAAGATCCAGAAGATCTTCCTATCCTTGATGCATTGAGCATCCTTGGTCTCCCACAGGGAAGCGTATTTCGCTACTTCTGGTAGGTCCGACGTGACCAAGGGGAATTGACTATCTTCCGACAGCTCCCAAGCTACCAGCACAATAGACAGCAAGAGCCATGCATAGTGGAAGGTCTTGCTCAACTCTTGTGCCTCGCGACAGTTAGCAAGGAACCCACCGCAGAGATAACGCACCCAATTAAAGTAGAATCCTTTAGCGCATTGGGCTGCAAGAGCAATGACTGGTGCTGACACTTCATTTCCACGATGCTTCCTCATAACCTTTCGTACGAAACTCTGCATGGCCACCTTGACCGCAGGGTCGCAGATACTTGAGATGGCATAGCCTCGCGACTTCTTCACGAGCTTGAATTTCTCCTTCGTGGCTCGTCGCCAACTTTTCTACCAAACATCATGGCTGGATTTTCCCCTGTGTAGGGCAGCCACGTGATCCTATGGATCAATCTGTCAGTGTTGGGTATCGACACCTCTAGCCACAGAAACCCATTGTGCACTAAGCATAGTAGCTGCTTGATGACCAATACTATAATTGGGGTGCGATTGTAGTGTGAAACCCATAGTAGGTTGAGAACACTTACCTTGTCTACTCCCTTGAGCCACTTCCACGGTTCTAATGCAGTCATCTAGGTGGTTGTGTCAACAATGCGGCGCATTAGCTGCTTTGTCCCCAAGTGTAGGAACTTTTCATGGTCAGCTAAGTCCCAATCTTCCAGTTTTAATAGAGGAACCTACCCCAATCGCAGTCCTTCAAATATAATTTCGTCTAGTAGCAAAGGGGTGTACAAGGTGACCTTGCTCTTGACAATGTCCTTTGGCACCTTAGTATTACCCTTGCGTGGAGGGACGTATTCGGGAAACTTAGTGATAGAGTCAGAACCCTCGACTTCAAATTCCTCCACTTCTTCCCCCAAGTCCTCATCATCCATCAGGATGTCCTCAACTTCTTCCCCCTCTGGCTCTAGGTTAATGGTTTTTCCCTTTTCATGTGCGGTGGGTTTGTCCTTCGATGGGTTTCTTCTAGGCGACACATGCACCAGTATCACAGCCTCTTTCCCATTCTTATCCTTCGCACTCTCCTTGGTTGGGGTCGGCTTCATTCTAGGTGTCCATGGTGATTTAGGAACTTTAGCTAATACCTCTGCAACCTTTGGAGCAGCTCCCTTTGCTTCCCTAACAACATCCGGCACAGCCCCCTCGGTTGTCACTACTTCAACACTCATAGCTTCTGCGGGCTTCGACATGATGCTATGCAACAACTCATGTGTCTCCTTTGGCAACATCTCAAATACTAAACTTGCTAGCAAAGCTTCAAATTTTTTGCGGTTCATGTGCGCCTAAGAGCTCAACAACTCAATTCTGAAAATGCCAAGTGTTTTTCACTGGGAAGCCACCTATATTTTATAGGCACTTTCAAGTTCAAATCTGATTTCTCCCCCCACATTCGGTTCATTAATGTCGGATTGGAGGCAGATTTCCACGGATCTTACCCATAAAGTTTGTATTAAATGCCGACCGCCTGCTCCATTTGGTGGCATTCCTACTGTCAAATCATGAAAAGTGACTTTAACAGTCACTTTGCGGCTGACATGTGCGATTTCTCCCTGGGTATCACAGCTCTCTTTGCATTGTCACGAATCCTGTGAAATTTCCTCGTTCCGCACAATCCTCCTGTTATCACTAAAAAAAATTCAAAGAAAAATGGTAAGGTAAGGAAGAATTGGTCTTGGTCAGTTTTGTGTTCCTTTCATGCATAAGAAGAACTTGGCAAGCTCAGGGTCAGGCTCAAGCGAGGCAGTTCTCCATTTCAACTCAAGCAAGACAGTTAGCACTCAAGAAGAAGAATGTAGCTTTGAGGAATTAAAAATAAAATAAATTGATGTCTGACAATCTTGAGATTGCCCAACTCAAGGAAAGGGCAAGAAAACATGCAATTGAAAAGGCAAATTTCAAAAGAGTAATAGCTAGTGGAGAAGATGGGAAAGTTCCAAGATATGAAGTAGTGAGTAGTCATGATCAATACTACACCTGGACAGTCTCTGCAATAAAAGAAGCAAGACATATTAGAAGGGTCAATGCAAAACTGAGAGCTAGAATCAGAAGTATGAAGAGGCAAATCTAAGATCTGAAGATACAACTGAGCCAGTGTGAAGCACATCTTTGGCTAAGAAAAATCACATAACAAGTAAGGCTGAGTCCAAAAATTTGATAGATTACCTTTTGAAGTTTACCTTGAAGAATGGTGTCTATGTATCCAGTGTTGAACAACTTCATGACAGATGGAAAAGCCATTTCAAGGAAAAGAAAGCTCAAGAAAGCTAAATTTTGGCCTTAAACTGTGTTTTTGAAAATACACAACAGTTTTGTAGCGCGCTACGAAACTGCTGTAGATGATGCCTAACGCATAGCAGTTTCATATCGTGCTACGAAACTGCTGTAGCTGCATATTTTGATTCGGTTGACCAATTTTGAGAGACAAAAGGGAAATATTTTTGAAAAGGAGTTTTTGAAAAGGATCATTTACAAAGTGTAAGCATCCAGTAAGGGCAAAACAAGCAGAGGAAAAACATATATGAACTCTAAGCTATGTGTTATAAAAGTGATCATTATTTCATAGCTATTATTGTTCATGATGCTTCAGGCAACATTAAAGAGGTTTTGTCTTCACACATGTATATGGGCAAGGTCTAGAGTACATGGAAAACAAGATAGTCCAATACATTTTTGTGTAATTAAGAAGAACAACAGGGATAATTGATTTCGAAGATCCTTGTGGAGACCAAAAGCAGAAAAACAGGAGTAGTTTTCTAGTTTCTAGGAGCAATAAAGAGATGAGGCATCAAGGGCCAGCAAGGAATTTCAAACCTCCACCAAAGCTAAACTAAAGAAGGCCATTTGTCAGAGAACGAGTTTGGATTGTAATAAATGTTACTACCAACATGATGAGGAGTTATACTCCTAATTGTTTTAGGTCTCTAGAACTACCAGTCAATAGTCAGTTATATTTAATAGTTAGTTTTAAGTATCAATAAGTGTCATAGTAGGAAGAATTCGAATTCCCCTCATGCTGGAGGAGGAATCTCAGTTATGTAAAGAACTCTATATATAGGAGAAAATCAAATGTACTAGGGGTTGGGAAATTTTCAGAGAAACTTTGTTATTGTGCTTTGTGTAAGACTCTATTTTTAGTAATACAATATTTGGCTTTACTTCTCAGGAATCAGAAGGAATTCAATGTTCAGAATGTCTTGTATTGTTCTCTTCTCATTATCTACAGTGGTATGAATGTATGTTTACTTAGAAATCATTGATTGTGCTCTAACTTCCTTCATACATTTATAGACTATGTTGTCCTATATTTCTATGATGTGTTCTCCATGTGTTGAATTCTAGATGCCCTAACTTCCATGTAAAGCTAACATTATTATGATACTGAAACATGTTTGACACCATAAGCCCAATGAATATTTTCTAATTGTGTTTCAACCATTTACACTTCTTCATTTGTTTCATAGAGTTAGCGATCTTACATTATCAAAATATTTAGTCTTGTGAGAGAGCCCTCTCAGGTTGAGGAGGCTAAGCCTCAGCCAAAAGTAGGTTTGAAATAGTTACTCAAGGTCTACCTGATCAGCAACCTTTCAGGGGTTGATTTTGAGATAACATTTTGGTGTGTCTGCCGGGAGCCTGAAGTCTATTCATTCCTGATATTAAGAAGCTGAACTTCTGAAGGTAGCAAGAGCTCAGACATCTTTTTGAGGCTGCAAACTACCTTGGCGACTCCACACATCGAATAACAAATTGGAAGGTAACTCCACTGCTAGAAGATCAGTAGCTTGATGAAGTTTCAAGATGAGTTCCATTGCAAGAATGAATGCCAGGTATGCCCCTATGAATCGGTCTCATATCCCTGGTTTTCCAAATCCTATGCCAAAGGTTGACTGGTTAGATGATCTTCCAATATTCAAAGATGAAAAGAAGGACATTGCTGCTCTTCATTTGGTTAGGTTGCATATGCATGTACGCAGTCTTAAGGTTCATTCCCTGAAGATTGTCTCATGAAGATGTTTATGACCACTTTAGAAGGAAAATCATGGTCTTGGTATAAAAGTTTGGGAAATGGTTCAATATATTCGCTTGCTAATTTTCATGATGAATTCTATGAGATGTATAAAGAGTGTCATCCCTCCTTGTTGCTGGTCTAAGATTGTTGTAAAAATTCTGCAAGTTTTATTCAATATTTGGAGGATTGTTATGATGATGATGAATTTATGGATGAAGAAATTTTAGAGGCTCTTCATAACAATATATTTCAACACCAAGAAGAAAGTATAACATCCCATGAAATGCAGCATGAAAACCAGCAAGGGTTTACTTATGAAAACCATGTTACATCCTCTGATATGAATGAGAAGATGCAGCAAATTTGCTAGTCTTTTGATCATAAAGAGTATGAAATTGATTGCAAACACCAAGGAGAAGTACTGTAAGATAGCTTTTCTAACCCTCAGGCAGAGGAAAAGGTTGATTTTTTATGTCATACTTTTCAGCAGCTTACATCAATGAATGATCATAATAAGGAGGAAAATTACATTGTTTGTGAGAATCATTCAGAAAAGAAGTTGGATAACATATCAAAGGAATCTTGTGCGGTTGAAAATAAATTGTCTGAAGATATAAAATGTTATGATGATCATATTAATGATGAAATAGATGAAAATTTTGCTTTGTCCTTATCTTCTTATCTAAAAACTTTTGAGTGCAAGATAGAAGATAAGATGAAATATTTAGATGAAGTTGCTAAGAACATTGAGAAAGACATTGAAGGTTTAAAAGGTCAAATTCAATCATATAGTCTTCATGATCATGATTATTCTTTTCAAAAGATTTCTATGGAAGAACACAAGGAGAGGGGGTTGCTTCCTTTCTCTTTCGTGATTGAGGAAGAATACACTGTTATTGAAGATTAGTTTGCACAACTAGAAAGTTATGAGAATCATCAAGCTGATCATGTATTCTGGGATCCTATAGCTAGATACATGGAAGAGTTTTATTGTCCAATGTTTCAGTTTTTCTATGAAGATCAGAGGCAATTCCAGTGGCAGTGGTCATCACAATATCATAGTTGCTCTGAACTCCGATGCGGTCAAAAAACTCAAATATCAAATAAGACAAATGATTAGCTACATTGGAAATTTCACATTGATTGAGCTGAAAGAAGTTTGAAATTGATAGAGTAGGTAGGTAGGAAAATGCAAATAAGCTCAAGGTTGACTAAACATTTTTCAGTAGATATAGATTTCTTTCTCCTACAATGATCATCAAGCTTAAGCCCGAGGTGAAAGCCCAAGAAGCTTAAAGGGGATGCTTGTCAAATATATTTCTATTTATCATAAGAGGATAAAGCACTAGACCTGCGAGTTCTTAGTGTACCACAAGGGCAAACTATCCCAAGTGGAGCCACTATTATCACTAAAAAATTTCAAAGAAAAAGGGTAAGGTAAGGAATAATTGGTATTGGTCATTTTCGTGTTCCTTTCATGTATAAGAAGCACTTCGCAAGCTCAGGGTCAGCATACATTAGAGTTCTTTGAAGGCTCAACCGAGGCAGTTCTCCATTTCAACACAAGCAAGACAGTTAGCACTCAAGAAGAATAATGTAGCTTTGAGGAAGTCAAAAAAAAGAAATTGATGTCTGCCAATCTTGAGATTGCCCAACTCAAGGAGGGGGCATGAAAACATGCAATTGAAAAGGAAAATTTCGAAAGAGTAAAAGCTAGTTGAGAAGATGGGAAAGTTCCAAGATATGAAGTAGTAAGTAATCATGATCAATACTACACTTGGACAGTCCCTGCAATAAAAGAAGCAAGACACCTCAGAAGGGTCAATGCAAAACTGAGAGCTGGAATCAGAAGTATGAAGAGGAAAATCAAATATCTGAAGATACAACTGAGCCAGCATGAAGGACATCTTTAGCTAAGAAAAATCACATGGAAAGTAAGGTTGAGTCTAAAATTTTGATAGATTACCTTTTGAGGTTTACCTTGAAGAATGGTGTCTATGTATCTAGTGTTGAACAGCTTCATGACAGATGGAAAAGCCATTTCAAGGAAAAGAAAGCTCAAGAAAGCTAAATTTTGGCCTTAAACTATGTTTTTGAAATTACACAGCAGTTTCGTAGCGCGCTATGAAACTACTATAGATGATGCCTAATGCATAGCAGTTTCATAGCGCCCTACGAAACTACTGTAGTTGCATATTTTGATTCGGTTGACCAATTTTGAGAGACAAAAGGGAAATATTTTTGAAAAGGAGTTTTTGAAAAGGATCATTTACAAAGTGTAAGCATCCAGCAAGGGCAAAACAAGCAAAGGAAAAACATATATGAACGCTAAGTTATGTGTTATAAAAGTGATCATTATTTCATACCTAGTATTGTTCATGATGCTTCATGCAGCATTAAAGAGGTTTTGTCGTCACACGTGTATATGGGCAAGGTCTACAGTACATGGAAAACAAGATAGTCCAATACATTTTTGTGTAATTAAGAAGAACAACAGGGATATTTGATTTCAAAGATCCTTGTGGAGATCAAAAGCAGAAAAACAGGAGCAGTTTCCTAGTTTCCAGGAGCAGTAAAGAGATGAGGCATCAAGGGCCAGCAAGGAATTTCAAACCTCCACCAAAGCTAAACTGAAGAATGAAATTTGTCAGAGAATGAGTTTGGATTGTAATAAATGCCACTACCAACATGATGAGGAGTTATACTCCTAATTGTTTTAGGTCTCTAGAACTACCAATCAACGGTCAGTTACATTTAATAGTTAGTTTTAAGTATCAATAAGTGTCATAGTAGGAAGAATTCAAATTCCCCTCATGCTGTTGGAGGAATCTTAGTTATGTAAAGAACTCTATATATAGGAGAAAATCAAATGTACCACGGGTTGGGAATTTTTCAGAGAAACTTTGTTATTGTGCTTTGTGTAAGACTCTGTTTTTAGTATACAGTATTTGGATTTACTTCTCAGGAATCAGAAGGGATTCAATATTCAGAATGTCTTGTATTGTTCTCTTCTCATTATCTACAGTGGTATAAATGTATGTTTACTTAGAATTCACTGGTTGTGCTCTAATTTCCTTCATACATTTATAGACTGTGTTGTCCTATATTTTTCTGATGTGTTCTCCATGTGTTGAATTCTAGATGCCCTGACTTCCATGTAAAGCTAACATTATTGTGATACTGAAACATGTTTGACTCCATAAGCCCAATGAATATTTTCTAATTGTGTTTCAACCATTTATACTTCTTCATTTGTTTCATAGAGTTAGCCATCTTATTCATTATCAAAATCTTTAGTCTTGTGAGAGAGCCCTCTCAAGTTGAGGGGGCTAAGCCTCAGCCAAAAGTAGGTTTGAAATAGTTACTCAAGGTCTACCTAATCAATAGCCTTTCAGGGGTTGATTTTGAGATAACACCTCCAATCGCGCAGTTCCTGAAACTGGGCAGTATAGTTTATAGTCCCACGTCTCCTTTCATCTACACAGAGCGCTAAGACTATGCTACCCTCATATAGTCATCTAGCCGGATGGCTAGTGTATGGCTTCAATCAGTTGCCATTAACCTTTCCTGGGAAGGGATCTCCATTCAATTTAACCAACTGAACTGCACCGTCGCTGGTAATCTCTTTAATGACATAGGGCCCTAACCAGTGCATTCTGAATTTCCCTGGAAATTTAGCAAACTTTTTGTCATATAACAAAACCAGATCATTTACCTTAAAGGTGTGCTATGTAATGTGCCGATCATGCCATGATTTTTCGCATTGCTTTTGGACTTGTTGGTGAAATCTAGCTAGAAATCTCTCTTCCTCAATCTCAGCCAGCTATGTGAGCCTCTCTTCCAGGGCTCTACGATCCGTCATACTGGTGAGTGCCGTTATGCGCAGACTACGCATAATGTATTCCATGGGTATCACTACTTCAACACCATATACAAGCATAAAGGGTGTATGTCCCGTCAATTTTTTGCATGTCGTCCAATAGGCCCATAGTAATGTGGGTATCCGTAGGTCCCAATCACTTCACTGAGCATTGAAAACCTTAGTCAATCCATTCTCCAACACCTTATTGAATGCTTCCACCATCCCATTAGCTTGTGGGTGATAAGGCATGCTTTTTTGGTGATATACCTGAAATTCCTCCATCAAAGCGCTAATCATTTCGTTCAGAAAGTGCATACCACGATCACTCATCAAAATATTTGGACACCCAAATCACGTCAGTACATACTCAAAGAGAAAATTCGTAGCGATCATGCTTATGCAGTCCTTCACAGGCTATGCCTCTGCCCATTGAGTCAAATACTCAGTCGCGATGATAATGTACTGTGCCCCTATCTTCTTCCCTTGGGGTTGAATGGGTCCACAAAATCTATTGCCCATTTCTCAAAAGGTTGTAACGTCTGGGTTCAAAGGTAGCTCATCTCTCCGCGATGGCCTACCATTCCTTTGACACACATCACATGCCTTGCAATAAGCTTTTGAATCCTGATGGAGGGTTGGCCACCACAACCCTATGCGTAGAATCTTCTGTGTGGTCACTCTTCCTGCATAATGGCCTCCTGCGGTGCCCCCATGAGCATACGTGAGGATACTGCTCCTTTCAAACCCCGGTACATATCGTTGTAATACTTCATCAGACCCCATTTTGTACAGATGTCTGACAATGACATAAAAGTATGTCACACGTACCACTAACTCCTTTTTCTGTTGGATAGTGTAGGGCAGTTCTTGTCGTTAGGAAGTGTATGATGTCTTCCAAGTGACCATCCACAATTCACACTGCAGATAGTTGCGTGTCAAGCAACCCCTCCTCCAAATTAGTGGGCTCTTCCCTGTTTCCATGCGTGACAGATAGTCTGGTCCTACGTTCAGTTGTCTAGGCTTCACAATAACATCAAAATCATACTCTTGGAACAATAACAACCACCTACAGATTCTCCCCCCCTAACACAGGCTTATTAACCAGGTATTTCAATGCAGAATGATCCATATACATCTTAAAATGTCCACCTAGCAAATATTGTCTAAATTTTTGGAGTGCGTAGGCCATGGCTAGCCCTTCGCGCTCGGTGGTGAATAGTTCTTCTCAGCCTTGGACAACCTCCTACTTGCGAATGCTATAGGATGGTCCAATTCTCCTCCACCTGGTTGTGTCAGTACTACTCCTATGCTATACATGACGTGTTTACATGTACATGAAACTCCTTCTTCCAATCCAAAAAGACTAAAATCAGCACGGTGACCATTTTTCCTTTCAATACATCCAAGCTCTTCTGATAGTCCTCGTTCCAACAAAAAGTGACATCATTTTTCAACAAATTCTCCATAGGCGCGGTGATCTGGGCATAACTCTTGATAAACTTCCTGTAATACCCAGTATGTCCTAAGGTTGCGCGTAGCTGTTTTACACTCCTTGGCACCTCCAAGTTAAGTATCACTATGATCATCGTGGGATCTACCATCAGTCCCTATCTATAAACCATATGACCCAACAAAGTCCTAAAAGGCATACAAAATAGACATTTCTTCAGATTGGATGCAATCTGTTAGCTTTGACAAGTATCTAGCATCAAGTGCAAACTTGCCACATGGCATTTTACCAACCCAAACATAGTCCAGTCATCAAATTACACCTCCAGAAACTTATCAATAAATTGCTTGAATGCAGCAATGACTACGCATGAAAAAATCGCAGGTGCATTCTTCAATCCAGAAGGCATTACGCTGTACTGAAAACATCCCCATTGAATCCTGAAGGTCATCTTGCTTCTATCCTTAGGCACGGTTTTGATCTGATGGCAGCCAAAGAACCCATCAATGAAGGAGTACGCTTCCTGGCCACCTACATTATCCAATACCTCATCAGTGAACGAAGTCAGGAAGGGATCATGTACACAAGTGTCATTCAACTTCCTGAGATCTACGCATATCCTTATTTCATCCTCCTGCTTCTTTTCTTATACCACCATCGAGCTCACCCAATCTAATTCTTCTATGGGCTCAATAATGCATGTCGCGAGCATCTTGTCTAACTCTAAGTGGACCTTATCCTTATACTTCGGATTGAGACGATAAGGTCTTTGCTTAGCTGGCTTTGAGTCGTGTTTTAACGTGATATTTATAATGCCCAGGTCTCCTATTATCCCCTTTAACTCCGTGAACTTGGTAGGGAACAAATCCTGGTATTCGCAGAGAAATTTGGAAACCTTATATACCGTCGCGTCATCCCAGTAATCTCTAATCTTTACGAATTTGGGCTCCGCCTCCATACCAATGTTCACCTGTTTCATTTTCAGTGGTGTGGTTATATCAGGATTCTCAATCTATGGTCCCTCAACGTCGTGGTGACCCTTGGTTTAAGGGATATTAATATTTCAAGGATCCTCGTGTTCTTCTACAGTAGTCACATTATAGCATTCCAGCGTGTGGCTCAGCTGAGTAGTCCAATCAGGTTGAATCAGATCCAAAGGTTCCTACGGTATCCTAAAGATTGTTGTTTTTACTTCTTGTAGCACTTCATCAATACAGTCATACCCATCTTTGAATTTGAACGTCATTTTGAACCCTTCACGTAGAATATCCCATTCGCCCATGCCATGGTAGAGATCTGTCTCCAAGTACCAGTTCTTTGGGATGGAATCCAAGGTATGATAGAACAAGTGCAACCATTCATGTTGGGGCTTCGCTCCATAAGCCTTAGCCCATTTGGCCAGGTGTGTGCATGGATCATCCTTCCCATCATATTTGTCTATCATTCATACCTTTGGCTTCCCAAAGTTCTTTCTTATCATCCTCCTACACTCGCGCCAATCATCAAAACTACCCTTGTGCATACCCCACCATTTTGTTGGCGTAGCACATAGTGCCTAGTCCAAAGCCTGGAAGTGTTGCTTCTCTGGTACTGCCCTCTAAAATGCATCAAAGAATACATCTAGATCATTCAAGCCATCATAAGTAGGCAGATTTCTTACCTCTGACAATACACAACGGAGCGACCGGGTCATTGTGTTACAACTCAGCGTGGTTACTTCATGTAGTCGATTCTGTCAGCAATTTAATTCTTCATCAGAGTCTTAGGTGCAGGAATTCTCGCAATCCCATGTAATTTTTCCATTCACTGTCAGATTCACCCAATCTTGGTCTCACGCTATTAGTTTATATATGCAGTCCAAATCATCATCTCTCTCATAATTGCGGACTAGTTGAGTATAGCGAGATCCTTCAGCAGGATCTAGGGGTGCTATTACACGAAGCGATTTCTTTTCAAATATCATCTTTCACTTCTTTAGGTTGATTACGCCATTCATGTCAGTAGCCCAATCAATGCTAAGGAGCACAGGGTAAGGGTTACTGTCATCCACAATTTCTATTACTTCAAAATCTGCCAATGTGCTTGCACCTTCAATATCTACAGTTACTCCTTACAGTCACCCCATGGGGACGATCTTATGCTAGTTTTCCATTCTTAACTGAATCGGAGACCATTGCAGCGCGGATTCTTCCCATCCACTCCCAAGTCTGCTTTGGTAAAACATTCACATCTGACCCTAGATCCAGAATAACCTGATCCATTTCATATTCTCTTATCTGTGTGGTCAGTCTCATCTCTCATCCTGTCCCTGCTTTATGCTTACCAATCTTCCATACAACGTGCGGTTCACCCAGAGTGTTTCCTGCGCATCTATTTATAAGTTCATGTAACCCCTTCACAGCCTTGCTATTGCGCAACAACTTCATGTAGGTCTCTAGAAAGGTTGTAAGCATAGAAGAGTCCATTTCCTGATCAGGGTTATCCCTGCTCCTTGAGGTAAAGGCCTTAGCGAAGCTCTTCTTTGCTTCTATGAACGTTTTGTGTGTGTGCTCCAAATCAAATTCAGCCTCCTTCGCTGGAGCTTTGTGAACCCATGTGTTGTCTTTAAGCTATTTCCCCTTGTCATCTCCCATTGCAATTCCACTTCGGAGCACTATATTCACATTTAGATCCTCTTCGTGAGGCTCAGACCTCATCATCTATAGGCTTTTAGTCGACTGCTATGGTAGTACCCCTTTGCCGCATATTCTTTCTATCAGTGTAGGACAGTCCTCCATCTCATGGTCAAACTGAGTACAATATTTGCATGAAGGATGCATCGGGTTAGTGCATTCACGGGCATAGTGTTGTGGTCCTCCACAATTGTAGCAAATTAGCCGTCCCCAACCTCTGCTAGGTCCTCCTCCACCTCGACCTCGTCCGCGCCCCTTAAAGCCTATTCGCACCATCCCAGGGCTTTGGTTAGGAGGTCATGTTTCTTCTTAGACTCTATAGGCAGGTGTTTTGTCAGTTACGCTCATCATGCCCTACCGACCTGCAGAAGTTGCAAAACAGTTGTTGTGGTGTTTGTACAAACTTCTGCAGCAAATGACAGTTATTCGTCGTATGTTTT